>OW618037.2:15772617-16429947 GCA_939531255.2 Thera britannica
AAGTGCCCTCATTGCAATTCCGATCATCGTTTAATAAATTGCAAAACATTTCTCGAATCAACTGATGAGCAAAAAATATTTATTCTAAATAAATTAGATTTCTGCAAGAATTGCATTTACGATCACGTCGCAGGCAAATGTTTTTCAACAAAAAGATGCCATAAATGCAATGATAAGCATCATACCATTTTACACGATTATTTTGCAACTCAATCAAAACCTACTTTTAACTCGGGCAAAGGTTCGAGACAAACTAAGGAACGTGAGCATCATAGCAGCAACAATATCAATGTATCTCATCAAGATGAACCTTCAGAAATTTTGTTAGCAACAGCTTTAGTGAAAGTTACCGCAGCAGATAACACCCAGCACGTAATGCGAGCACTGATCGACCAGGGCTCGCAGGTCTCTGTAATCAGCGAGAGAGCAGCACAACAGTTAGGACTCAAGCGAGAAAACTGCAAAGGAGTTATTTGTGGAGTAGGAGAGCGGGAATCCACTTGCAAAGGGAAGCTTAAGATTACGTGTCAATCGACTTATACGGATTTTAAGTTTACTACAAACGCTTTGATTTTGAGCAATATGATCAAAAATCTGCCAAACAACACATTTCAAAAACCGTCGTGGAACCACCTAGCACACATCCGCTTAGCGGACCCGGATTTTAATATCAGTCGCCCAGTTGACCTTCTTCTAGGAGCCGAGGTTTACTCCAACATCATCATGGAGGGGATAATCCAGGGACAAGCTAAATCGGAGCCTTTAGCGCAGCAAACTCAGCTAGGATGGATGCTATGCGGCGGTGTAAAAACATCTTTCCAATGCAATGTTATCCTAGACAACATCGAGGATATTCATCAGTTTTGGAAGATTGAAGATATTCAGGAGCAAAACGAAATGTCGGTAGAGGATCAAGAATGCCTGGATTACTATAAAGCTACTACAAAACGTCTAGATAACGGACGCTACGAAGTTAGATTACCAATGAAACCGGAAATTAAAGAGAAATTGGGATCATCTAAGGAAATAGCTATAGCCCAATTCAAAAATTTAGAGCGTAAGTTAGTTAAAAATGAAAGTTTATCGAAGCAATATAAACTATTCATCAGCGAATATGAGCAACTCAAACATATGAAGTTAGCGACTTCAAACAGCATACATAGGGCGGAAATAGAATGTTTCCTACCTCACCATGCCGTGCTAAAAGAAGACTCGGTTACAACTAAATTACGTGTAGTCTTCAACGCATCGGCTAAAACTTCTTCTGGGCACAGTCTCAACGATCTGATGTATAAAGGTCCGAATCTACAGCAGGATTTATTAGAGATCATTCTTAAGTGGCGACAATATCGTTTTGCATACACTGCGGACATAGAGAAATGCTTCCGGATGATTTTGGTCAATGAGCAGGACCAATACCTACAACAGATTATGTGGAGAGCGCATGAGAGCCAACCTATCAGGTCTTATACATTGAGTACCATTACATACGGGACAAAATCCGCTCCGTTCCTCACAATGATGACCCTCCGTAGGTTAGCTGAAGACGAGCAACAAAACTTCCCTAACGCAGCAAAATCCATCAATGAGGAGCTCTACATGGACGATTGGGTCTCGGGGGCTCACAGCATTGAAGAAGGGAAGAAAAGAATAGAAGAAATGAACGCGTGCCTTAAAAGCGGAGGATTTTTGTTGAGAAAATGGTCCTCCAACGATAAGCAGCTATTAGAAAAAGTAGAACAAAGCAACAGCAATCAGCCACCATTGTTTACATTTAAAACAGAAAACACAGCAAAAACGTTAGGTATACAATGGGACTCCACCGAGGATAAGTTTACTTTTCAATGTGATCTAGCAAATTCGGAAACAACGAAACTAACTAAGAGGATGCTTTTATCTGAGATCTCCAAGATTTTTGACCCCTTAGGGTGGTTAGCGCCGTTGATAACCAAATTGAAATTATTATTCCAACAAGTCTGGCAAAACTCAGAGGCTCAGTGGAGTGATGAAGTTTCACCAAAAATTAAAGAAGAGTGGAGCCAATTGAAAAAAGACATCAACTTCATAAATCAGGTTAAAATTCCTCGGTGGCTAAAAAGCAAAAAAGGTGACGTCATCGAACTACACGGGTTCTGTGACGCATCGACGAAAGCATTCGCATGTGTGGTTTATGCGAGGATCATCACAAATGAATCAGCGTCAGTAGTGCTGACCGCGGCAAAAACACGGTTAGTACCTAGCAGCAAGGCCGTTACATTACCGCGATTAGAGTTATGTGCGGCTGAATTACTGACAAATTTAATGACAAAGATTGTCAAAAGCATCACCAGCTTCACCGTCGTGACTTACGGTTGGAGTGATTCAAAGGTAACACTCAGCTGGATTCAAGGTTCTCCGGAGCGCTGGAAGCCTTTTATAGCGAACCGAGTGAAGAAAATTACCAGCAGTATGCCAGCAAAGTCTTGGCATTACATAAACACCAAAGAGAACCCAGCTGATGCAGCAAGCAGAGGGCTGACGTCAACACAGCTGATAGAGCATAAGTTGTGGTGGCAAGGGCCTACCTTTTTATCCGTACCTAACTTCGAGCTAAAAGAGCAAAACATGACGTTTTCTACCAACGAAGAAGTTAGAAAACAAGTGAACGCAGTCAGTAATGTCATCTCCGACAGCAGCAGCATCATCGAAGATTTACTTGATCGTTACAGCTCGTTTACTAAAGTGACTCGGATTTTTGCATGGATACGACGGGTACTGACCCCTACTGTTTGTAAACAAAGACAGCCGATGTACCTCATGTTACCTGAGCTTAGATCAGCAAAACTAATTATAATTAAGCATGTACAGCGAATTGAATTTAATGAAGACATCGAATTCTTATTACACAATAAAAAAGTTAGCTCACAAAGCAAGATAGCTAGTTTAAACCCATTTTTAGACGAAGAAGGGATTTTAAGAGCTAAGGGAAGACTCAGGAATGCCAACATCAGCACAGAAATGAAATTTCCAATCATAATTTCATATAGCGGCAGATTAACTGAGCTTCTTATAGAGCAAGCGCACGAGCTCACATTCCACGGTGGACCTCGGCTTACCATGTCTTTTTTGAGACAAAGGTATTGGATAGTCAAGGGAAATCGAGCGGTCAAAAAGCAGCTTCTAAAATGCGTAACCTGTAGGAAACAAGCACCTGTAAAATTACAACAGATTATGGGTGACCTCCCGGACTTTAGAACTAATCCAGCCCCAGCATTTTATCACACAGGGGTAGATCTCACAGGCTTCATTCCAGTGAAAGCAAATAAAGGACGAGGAATAAAAACAACGAAAGGCTATGTAGTGTTGTTTATCTGCATGGTTACTAAAGCAGTACACATAGAGTTGGTGTCCGATTTGACCAGTGTCTCATTTATAGCAGCATTGAGGCGAATGTCAGCACGTCGAGGAGCACCTAAGCATATATACTCTGACAATGGGACCAACTTTGTGGGAGCTAATAAAATACTTCAAGAAGAATATCAGCAGCTAGAGGAAGTTTTCAAAGAATCATTCCATAAAGAAATCACAGAAATGAATATAAAATGGCACTGGAACTGTCCTTCTTGGCCAAGCGCTGGAGGGATCTGGGAGAGATCCATTCGAAGCTTGAAGCAGCATCTGAAAAGAGTCGTAGGTGAACAAGCGTTAACCTTCGAAGAATATAGCACCGTGTTGGCGCGAATTGAAGCAAGCCTGAACTCGAGGCCTCTCTGCCCGATATCTGAAGATATTGAGGATATTGACTTCCTTACGCCAGCACACTTTTTAACCAGCAACGCAGGCTTGACAGTCATAGAAACAGCCAATGACGCCAGGACTAGGTGGCACCTAACAAACAAGATTTTTCAAGACCTGTGGAAGAGATGGAAAGCAGAATATCTCAGCCAGTTATCTGTTCGCGGCAAATGGTTAAAAGCAAAAAGAAACATCGAAGTCGGGGATTTGGTAACCATCCACGATGATAACTACACATCAGCGAAATTTCCTGTGGGGAGAGTGATAGAGGTACACAGCGGAAATGACGGTTTTGTAAGGGTAGTGTCTCTCAAGACGAAAAATGGTATAATAAAGCGGCCGATCATAAAATTATCAATTTTACCTATCGAGCAAAACAAAGGCGCAAATGCCGAAAAGGACAGCAGCAAGCTAAATGAACCAACATCAGCAAATGATAGCGACCGAATTGGCACCAAAAAACGTTCCCAATTTATCAACATAGCTTTATCATTAATATTTTTTATGAGCATCATTTCGTCCGGTGAATCAGCCAACATAACACAATTCAGCAGCAATCAATCATTGTACTACGATCCAACAGGGAAAATGCATTTAATACGCGATCAGTGGAAAATTGTCTCTTATTATAACATGCAACCTTATTGGCAAGGAGACACGGCGGTTAATACATTCATCAAATATCTAGAACAGACATGTGATAAGGTCAAAGAAGCGAGCCATTGTAATATGATTTTATTACAAGTGAAACACGATTACAGCGAGCTACAATACTATAATCAGCTGTTGCTAAATCAGCATTTCGGCGAGCGGTCAAGGTCTCGTCGTGGACTTATCAATGCAGTCGGCTCTATAGCAAACACACTATTTGGAGTACTCGACCAAAGTTTTGCGGATAAATATCAGAAGGATATTGAGCTTGTCAACAGCAACGAAAAGCATTTAATGCAACTTTGGAAAAATCAGACATCCGTCGTAGAAGCGGAATACAACGTTTTAAAGCGAACGGAACAAGCGATACAATCTCAGCATAAACTTATAAATAGACATTTAAACAATCTTGCTCAAACAACTAAGCAACTTCAGAAGGAGTTCGAAAGCATGTCTATGATACAGGAGTTTACTCTAGCAGCAATGGCGACTACAAACATGATCCGAAACTTGAAGCAGATACAGGAGACACTCATCGATACTTTGACAGATATTTATCATGGCAAGATAAACTTACATCTGTTAACCCCAAAGCAGCTAAACGACGAGCTTCAAATAGTTTCTAGTCACATATCGAAAGAGCTTACGCTACCTGTGGACAATATACAAACCAACCTTTATAAAATTTACCAGCTACTGAAAGTTAAAGCAAGAATGAGCAGTGATTACGTCATATTTGAACTTAGCTTGCCTTTAATCAGCAGAGACAGCTTTCATCTATATCACTTGATACCAGTACCTCTACAAATCGGTAGTGACATGATCAGCATCAGTTTAGTCACCGATTTCATAGCAACCAACCTTATGAGGGACTCTTATATACCAATCTCAAGCATCGACCTTCAGGGCTGTGAATATCAAGACGAGACATTCTTCTGTCAGCTACAAGGGCCCGTCAAGCATTTGGGCCCAGAAGAAAAGTTTTGTCAAATAGAACAGATGGATACCTGCAAGATCAAGAGAGAAAGCTGCAAGAATAAATGGGTTCAGTTACATAACCCGTCATTCTATTTATATTTCGCATGTGATACGTACTCGTTAACGATCATATTATGCGATAATGAAACACGAGTCCGCCGAGTCAGCAAGGCCGGGCTCATCCAACTTTATAAACAGTGCACCGCAAAAGGTCGTGACGTCACTCTTTATTCATACCTACAACAACATACGCTCACACTCAAACCCGACTTAGTACTTACAAACATAGCTCCAATTCAACATCATACGTTTAACACAACCTTACCGTTAGTTGAACCATTCCAAGATAAATATCTCAATACGTCGCTGCAGCAGCTCGGTGACAAGATCAACGCTATGAAAGAAGCAGCTCAACAAGACGGGACCCTTACTACGCATGATGTGCATCAATACGCTATATCATACAGCGTATTAGCAGCAGGCGTCTTAGTTTTCCTGTGGTTCCTGTGGAGGCGATACAGACAAGCAGCAGTCAGCTCGACTCCAGCCGCGCCCGCATCGGGTGTGGCGCCGCAGCGTGACTGCGCACCGCCGGCGCCGCCGCCGCCGCCGCCTGCGCCTGTCCCGCCAAGGGAGGCGCCCTCAAGCAGCGAGAGTGTTAGTGCGCGTAACGAATCCGTAACCGAACCAGAGTGTAGTGTTACCGGGGCCGTGCGGTGGTCCAGTTTACGTAAAAAACACAACAAACAATCAGTGTTTACGATAGATAGGGATTAGTTAATACGCAATCAGCAATCATCGCCATTACGAAACATTGTTCTAACATTCATTAGACTAAGCATAATATTGTTTCACCTATCTTTGTATTACTAACCCCCTAAAGTGTTACGCCTCATTTCATCTCATTCGGCATTCCTCCCTCGGGAGCATGTTCGATACATCGAACACATGAGCATCATCAGCAGTTTGGCTTAAGTAGGTCGCTCGTGTCGCGAGCGCGGCCGGGCGATCCACGCAAGCCAGTGCATCAGCAGCAATCACACCAATCGCACTCATTACATTATAGCATATACTCTGAGTTTACCGAATAAACTACTAAGTTACAGTGAACTCGGTTGTATTATTCTAGCATCCCGGAAGTAGCTAGCGCGATTTCCTACAGTTGTATTTGTTATCGCACAACTTTGACTTTTTTTTAATTTATGAGCATGCAGATGGAATGCAGCTTTATCTGGAGAGTTAATATAAAATAAAAGATAATATTTTCAGGTTGGTTCCATTGATATTTTACCGAAATCGGTTCAACGACTTGTCCGTTTCTCAAGTTTTCCAAACTTCACCTGTTTCTACTGAAATTTTGATAAATGTTTGTGTTGTTTTAGATGCAGTTGGTTTTACAAAGGAACCACGGACGCAAGATACGTGCCCTACACAGAAGCTGTAGCTGATAAACTAGAGGTAAACTAAGCGGCGATCAGCTTCCAACCTTTCATGTAGAAGTAGAAGTAGAAATAATTAAGGAGTAGTTGAGCTCTTTGTGTGTGGCTCGTCCAGATGAGCCACACACAAAGAGCTCTACTACTCTTCCCCAAGAAAGTACTACCACCATGCCTATTTCTGCCGTGAAGCAGCATTGCTATGTTTCGGTTTGAAGAGTGGGTGCCGGTGAAATTACTGGCACGTGAGGCTGAACATCTGTATGCCTCAAGTTGATGGACGCAGGGCAGTGTCGTAGGGCACGTTCCTGCCGTGCGTGCCCTATGAGGCAATGCTTTATTATAGGTATGCGATACCCAGCAGATACTGCCGGATGTCTGACGATCTTTGGGCTAAAACCACAACTGATTGGGTGCCCAATGCAAGACGTCCACGCGGCAGACCACCTCGGAGATGGCGCGACGAGCTAGATGTACATCTACCAGACTGGTCCGTTCTAGCAATGGACCGAGAAAGCTGGAAAAAAGGTAGGGAGGCCTTTGCCCTGCAGTAGGACAAGCTAGGCTGAAAATAAAATAAAAATTAATATACCCAGCAGTGGGTGGAGTCGGGCTGTGGATGATGATGATGATGTTTTATATTCTTTCCAGGAGGAGTACCGCCATGGTGTGACGACAGGCGAATGGCACAGACGCCTGGTTCTGCCCAACAACGAGCTGGTGGTGATGCACGGACCCGCTGTGATGGTGCACTTCCTGCACGGAGGGTGCTCGGACTCCTTCAGCTCGCCGCCCGTGAGTTGTACACAACACTTACTAACATATACCCGACACTCACTAACATTCACCCGACACTCACTAACATACACCCGACACTCACTAACATTCACCCGACACTCATGCACATACATCCGACACTCACTAACATACACCCGACACTCATTAACATACATCCAACACTCACTAACATACACATGACACTCTCTTACATAAACCTGACACTCACTAACATACACCCGACACTCATTAAAATACATCCAACACTCACTAACATACACCTGACACTCAATATCATACACACGACACTCACTAACATACATCCGCCACTCACTAACATAAACCTGACACTCAAAAACATACACACGACACTCACTAACATACATCCGACACTCAGTAACATACACCCGACACTCATTAACATACACCCGACACTCATTAACATACATCCAACACTCATTAACATACACCTAACACTCAATAACATACACACGACACTCACTAACATACATCCGACACTCAGTAACATACACCCGACACTCATTAACATACATCCAACACTCACTAACATACACCTGACACTCAATAACATACACACGACACTCATTAACATACACCTGACACTCAATAACATACACACGACACTCACTAACATACATCCGACACTCACTAACATAAACCCGACACTCTATGAGGGGCTCTTTGTGGGGTGATTAATGTAACGTGAGATCATGAGTTTGCACTCCTACGCTCGAAACATAAATTTCCATATTTTCCTATCTAACTTCACTCCTATTCCTCCCTACCTCCCTAGTTCCTCCTCGGGAAAAGAGTGTATAGAAATCCTCCCAAAATCCGCGTGGCGAGGGACCTTCGTCCGTCCGTCGATCATCTTATACTGGTCGTGCACGGCGCTGGCGAATACAAGAGAAATGTGGCGGATGATGTTAGTATTGGAATACTTGTTAGCTCGAACCGATAACCGTTGGGGAATAAAGGTTCACTAATGGCGACCAACTGGAAGACGAAACGTAAGACGCCCGCCCATTATTACGGGAAGCTAGTGTTTGTAGATTCTTCTCTTATGCTATTTCACGGCTTAGTCAGCTTCGCACGTATTGACCATGTCTTTCCTGTGGATAAGGCCGACTGAACTGTCAGGATGGTATAAGTGCTGGGTAAGCCTACTCCGTCTAAAAATCCTGTCCCAAGCACTTAGCGTCTCGTAAGTAGAGACATGAGTATAAACGGTTGCCTCTGACGCTACATAAATCGTCTAGAATAGATGCAAAGACCAGCAAGCTGATCATGTAACCTTTGTTGCAATGGTTTAAATCAAAATCTTATTGGACAGTTTCAATAAGATTTGGATTGAAACCATTGCAACAAAAGATACATGATCGGCGGTTATAGATAGTGCAATCCACGAAGGCGCGCCCCACTATTCCTCCTAACCGTTTATAGTATACAACGTGTATCAAAATATGTGTACTATCCTGAAGGGGGGTGAATTTCCACCCCCCGGGGAACAACTTTTGTTCAACGACTTTTCGAACTTCGATTGGTATCTCTGAAAAAAACTGCAACGAAGTTTCAACATGAACAGCTGACTTTATACAAAGTGACAACCCTAAACTCAGCTACAGAGGTAGTAGGTAGTAGTAGTAGACCTACAGAGGTACTAGTAGGTCAAGGGGTCAAGGGGTTACAAGGATAGGGTTGTCAATTTATTTAGGCATTATGAAATTAAATATTTTTGTATGGGAAACTGAAAATAGGAATTTTTAATTATCTCCCCCCCACAACTGATCACCATTGTGGTCTGAAACCCCCCACCTTCGCATAGTACACATATTTAGATACACCTTGTATGTGTGCAAGCTTCCGTCAATGTTTGAGTGTTATCGGTACACACTAATTACCTATGAGTGCACACGCACACTACAATGAATAGACTACGGTTCGCGACTGCCGCTCGGAGCAAACTCCCCGCACCCCGCGAGGGGCACGTCTTCGTGAATTGCACTATCTATACTGCTGTTTACTTTTACTTATTCCATTCACAGGGGGCGATGAAGGTCCTATTCTTTGCTCCGACCATCACAGGCAAATTTTTATATTATTCTTTTCCAGCAGTCGACGTCTCGTCCGCGCGTGGTCCGCCGAGGATGCGAAGAGTCGGAGATAGAAGACCCGGAGCCTTCCAGCATCGACCATCTCCTGCTGTTGTGCCATGGCGTCGGCTCAGCCTGTGATATGCGCTTCAGATCTGTAGAAGAAGTCGGTAAGGGTGTCTAGACAAGATAAAAAAAACTTAAAGTCGAAATCGGACCATCGAAATCGGATCTCTTACGACAGATGTCGAGTAGCCTTTTTTTTGGAGAAGATTGCATCAAGAATCTCTGACGACTAAAAAGGTTATATATCCTTATACCTCGTAGAGCAGAACAGCCGGAACACACGAAAGCATTTTATTTTAGCCCTTGCTTCAAAATCAAAGTAATCCATTAATTTTAGTAGCATCACAAGGATCACTTTGAAATCCTTAAAGCTAGGTGAGTCTAGGTGCCAGTTCCACGCGACTAAGCCTAGTAGAATAGGCAGCAAACTACGGCTTGGTTTTTTTGTAAAGCTTCATCAATAATCCAATAATGTTGTTTTGTCACAGTTGAGGACTTCCGCGCCACCAGTCTGCAACTTCTGCAGTCTCACTACAGGAACTCTTACGACAACGGCATCGTCAGTAGAGTCGAGGTAATTTAATATAGCTCTGCACCGTAGGCCATGGGATCGATGTCCACCGAGAACAAATATTTGTGGACGCAGATGGTGGTTCTCTGTCTGGGTGTTATCACAAATTAAACCACGCCAGCGCTGCTTGGCGTGGTAGATGATACCTACCTTGTCAGGCAGCAAAAAGCTGAGTCGCGGCCTATTTGGCATAATTATGTTTCATAACTTGTTATAATATGTTGTGAACGTCTACACCTATCATGTCAAATAAATGTATTTTCTTTCTTTCTTTCTTTTTTTCTTTAAATTATTATAACTTTATCACAGGTACTCCCCATATCATGGCACGCGCAATTGCACGTTGGTGAAGGAGGTGTGGACAAGCGGCTGAACAAGCTCACTCTCGAGAGCATCCCGCGGCTGCGCGCGTTCACTAACCACACGGTGCTGGACGCTCTCTTCTACACCAGCCCGGTCTACCATCAGGTAACATATCATGGCACGCGCAATTGCACGTTGGTGAAGGAGGTGTGGACAAGCGGCTGAACAAACTCACTCTCGAGAGCATCCCGCGGCTGCGCGCGTTCACTAACCACACGGTGCTGGACGCTCTCTTCTACACCAGCCCGGTCTACCATCAGGTAACATATCATGGCATAGGGCAGTTGCACGTGGCCGAGGGAGGTGTGGACAAGCGGCTGAACAAACTCACTCTCGAGAGCATCCCGCGGCTGCGCGCGTTCACTAACCACACGGTGCTGGACGCTCTCTTCTACACCAGCCCGGTCTACCATCAGGTAACATATCATGGCATAGGGCAGTTGCACGTGGCCGAGGGAGGTGTGGACAAGCGGCTGAACAAGCTCACTCTCGAGAGCATCCCGCGGCTGCGCGCGTTCACTAACCACACGGTGCTGGACGCTCTCTTCTACACCAGCCCGGTCTACCATCAGGTAACATATCATGGCATAGGGCAGTTGCACGTGGCCGAGGGAGGTGTGGACAAGCGGCTGAATAAGCTCACTCTCGAGAGCATTATACACCACTATTTTGTAATTACCAAAAAAAAAATGCTGATATTGGCTGCTGATACTGAACACATCCACGAAAAAAAATATTTTTTGAGGCATAAAAAAAATATTTTTATATAACCAAAATTTTTAGTCAAATATTGAGTAATGATTCAACAAGCAAAAATCATTTCATTCATAAACGCTTAATATCAAGCGGAACCGAACAGCGTAATTTTTTTTCAGTTTTAACATTTAATAATTTTATCGAAATTAAAATTCTGATTGCACATTCATAATGTTCTACCCCTACTACATTACCCTATTTTTTTTTTTGGTAGTTACAAAATAGTGGTGTATATATTATACATATTCGGTGATCTTATCACTTAAAATGATAATTCCTTGTCCGCAGACAATAATAGACACCGTTTGCTCCGAGTTGAACCGCATCTACGATCTATTCAAGACTCGCAACCCCGCGTTCAAGGGCGGCGTATCTCTCGGCGGACATTCACTCGGCAGCGTTATATTGTACGATCTGCTCTGTCACCAGACGCCTGAGGTAACATTTTTTTTTACAAGATCTATACCAGTGGTTCCCAACCTTTTTTTTCTCATAGACCACTTTCAAAATTTTGCTGGTTCCGGTGGACCCCCTACCATGCTGCTACATTTTTACTATATTCCTAGTCGACAAAAATATAGATTAGATATAACTTTTGAAACTATCATGGTTTTTAACACTATTTTTATGAAACGACGGGATATTTACCATGATTAAATTTTTCTGAGTTGACTTCCGATATTTCGGCACAGTTGCTGCCGTTCTTGCGGATGAACTGTTCATCCGTGATCATGGTTCATGCAACTTTGCCGAAATATCGGAAGTCAACTCAGAAAAATTTAATCATGGTAAATATCCCGTCGTTTCATAAAAATAGTATAGATTAGATCTTCACTAACTACTATGGACATTTGCGTTGCGGCTGAGTTCCTACCACGAATTAAAAAAATTCGAAAGAAGTAAGAATTGATAGGTAAATTAATTAATTGATAGGCGAAGCCAACATTTTAGTTCTTCACTATCGAAACCAGATACATTTTCGTGGACCGGCTTATGAATTGTGAACCCCTATTTTTTTGTCACGCCATCATAGACCCCTGTCGAGTCTCCCGTGGACCCCTGGGGGTCCACCTGGACCACGTTGGGATCCAATGATCTAAACTAATATTGTCAAGCTGAAGAGTCTACTCTGCGGCCTTACAGATGTTCAGTCTCACGTGCCATTAATTTCAGGGTCTTAGTTTATTTTTAGTATGAGTAAATTGTTGAGACTCAAGTTGGAATCAGTTTATTTTTAGTATGAGTAAATTGCTGGGACTCAAGTAGGAATTAGTTTATTTTTAGTATGTGTAAATTGCTGGGACTCAAGTAGGAATTAGTTTATTTTTAGTATGAGTAAATTGTTGAGACTCAAGTTGGAATCAGTTTATTTTTAGTATGAGTAAATTGCTGGGACTCAAGTAGGAATTAGTTTATTTTTAGTATGAGTAAATTGTTGAGACTCAAGTTGGAATCAGTTTATTTTTAGTATGAGTAAATTGCTGGGACTCAAGTAGGAATTAGTTTATTTTTAGTATGTGTAAATTGCTGGGATTCAAGTAGGAATTAGTTTATTTTTAGTATGAGTAAATTGCTAAGACTCAAGTAGGAATTAGTTTATTTTTAGTATGAGTAAATTGCTAAGACTCAAGTAGGAATTAGTTTATTTTTAGTATGAGTAAATTGCTAAGACTCAAGTAGGAATTAGTTTATTTTTAGTATGAGTAAATTGCTGGGACTCAAGTAGGAATTAGTTTATTTTTAGTATGAGTAAATTGCTGAGACTCAAGTAGGAATTAGTTTATTTTTAGTATGAGTAAATTGCTGGGACTCAAGTAGAAATTAGTTTATTTTTAGTATGAGTAAATTGCTGAGACTCAAGTAGCCAAAAAATGAACTACAATGTTGTTATTTGAGCTTGTTTTGCCAGACGCCGCTCCAGCCGCAGTCGTCGGCACATAAGACGTACTTGCCGGGTACATCGCAGCCTCTCGCCAACTATCCGCAACTACAGTTCCCGCCGGCGGCGCTATACGCGCTGGGAAGCCCTATCGGTAAGCTTACGAGTATTTATTTAATTTATTCTTTTTGTTTTATTTCTATTAGTTTTCTTTATCTCGTGTTTCGTCTTGTTTCTGTGTTATCTTCTTTTATAACTTTTTAAACTATCATGGATTTAACACTATTTTTATGAAAAAACGGGATATTTACCATGATCACGGTTGAACTGTTCAACCGTGATCATGGTGCATGCAACTGTGCCGAAATATCGGAAGTATACTCAACAAAATTGAATAATGGTAAATATCCCATTGTTTCATAAATTTAGTAGATATTTGTTTAATTGTAAATTTTTTGTGTCATGCTTCTTCTTGCAATCTTTATAATTGTTTTTCAGCTATATTCGAATGTATTCGCGGGGTAGAAGCCCTCGGTATGGACTTCGCGCTGCCTACCTGCAAGAATTTCTTCAACATCTTCCATCCTTACGATCCTATCGCCTACAGGTATGAATTCTATTAACTATTATAAGTTTTTTATAATATCCCAAAAGTAAAGAGCCGAGCGGGATTTAAACCCGCGACCTTCCACTTGGTACGCGGACGGGGCTATGGCTTAGGGACTGGCCTCTAGCTCAGTTGGTAGTAGCTCTGCCTTCTGCGCCGCAGGTCGTGGGTTCGATCCCCACCGAGAACAAATTTTGTGTGGTGAACATAAATGTTTGTTCTCTGTCTGGGTGTTATATTGTATTCTAAGTATGTATTTACAAAAAAAAAGTATTCAAGTATTATATCAGCTATCTGGTTCCCATATTACAAGCTCTGCTTAGTTTGGGGCTAGATAGTATTGTGTGAATTGTCCACAATATTTATTATTATTTATTTATTATTATTTATTAATGCGACCGTGGCTCCATCTACAGGTTTGACGTTAAGATAAACTACTTAACGTTCTACTGTAACGTCAAACCTGTAGATGGAGCCACGGTCGCGTTGGTGCCGAACAGTCCCTTCGTCGAGTTTGATTAGGATCCGATGGCGCAGCGGTCAGCGCAGTCCCGTACCAAGGGGAAGGTCGCGGGTTCAAATTCCGCTCGGCTCTTAACCTTTGGGATATTATAAAAATCTTTGATTTCCTGTACCCGAAGTCCGAGTTTTGCTACCACATTTCGTTACCAAATGTTGTTTTCTTTGTGCCTACGTGTCTCTGTCTTTTGTATGGAGAAAAGATGAGACAGCAAAAATACGTAACGTAATTAGAGTTGTTGTCTCATATTTTTTCCATGCAAAAGAGAGTGACGCGTAGGCGAAACGAAAACAATATTTGGTAACGAAATGTTGTAAATGCACTGGAACTTTGGGTACTGAAGTAATAACTATAAAATCAATAAATAATATTGCAAGTGTTAGATATGGATGTGGATGGTGGTTATAGAAGAAAAGGTAGACCAAAGAAAAGATGGATGGACTGTGTCAAAGGAGACATGAGGCAGAAAGGAGTGAGCACTGAGATGACGAATGATTGCGGTGAGTGGAGAAGAAAACCTGTTGTACTCACCCCATGCAGCGTGGGATAAGGGCAGGATTATGATGATGATTTAAGTGCCAAAGTTTCACTTATTTAAGGGCAGATTTTCCATATATCTCTTTTTTTAGGCTTGTCAAAAATAAGGCCATTATGCTTGTTCCTAGTTGTTGAATAAAATTATGTCATCATTCTCTTGTCCTTGTCCCACTTTATGTAGGGTCGGCACAACAGGTTTTCGTTCTCCACTCTCCTCTATTAGCCGTCATTTCAACAGTCACTCTTTTCTTACTCATGTCATCCTTCACACAATCCATCCATCTTTTCTTTGGCCTACCTCAACTTCTATAACCATCCACATTTATTACTCTTCATATTTAGTACTCTTCTCGTTACATGACATTCTTCCCTTCGCATGACATGCATGACATGCCCGTACCTATTGCTTCTCATCTTTTCAGTCACTGGCGCCACTTTCAAACTGCCCTTAATATACTCATTCCTTATCTTATCCATTCTAGTCACTCCACACATCCATCTCAACATTCGCATTTCCGCTGCATGCACTCTTCTTTCATCTTTCGTTGAATAAAATGATGTATTCCACAGAATTGAACCCCTTATCAACCCGCTACTGCAAGATGCGAAGCCCTATTTGATTCCACACCACAAGGGGCGGAAGAGAATGCACTTGGGTACGTGTCACAATATATATTTTTTACTAGAGTCAGTTCAGAAAGAGAGCCGTCGTGGGATTTGAGGGCGCTGCTGTGCTTAATTACCTTTTTTGTTTCATGTGCAATACAATAGCGCGTCTGTTGCGTTTTGATCCTATCACAACTAGTGTACCATTCCTTTATTTAATTTTTATGATGCAAAATGCTGACAGAAAGAAAGGGATGCCATATAAATTAGAAACGTTAGTTCACAATATGGCCACGACGGCTCTCTTTCTGAACAGACTCTATATAAAAGATCTTGGAGTGAGTGACTGACATACAACGCACAGCCTAAACCGTTAGTTGTAGCGACTTGACATTTAATTTTGGTGTTTATTGAAAGCGTAGGTACACTAAAAAAATTTTTTTTCAAGTGAACAAATTGCCTACTTACCTGTCGTGGAACTGGCACCTAGACTCACCTAGCTTTAAAACGTTTCAAAGTGATTCTTGAAATCCAACTGAATAAATACACTTTTTATTTTGATTTTTTTAAAGTTGTTTTCTTTATCGTGTTTGCATGCTGGGTTTTCCGGCGAAGTATGTGAACCTATAATTTTAGTTCTAACAAACCACCATGTTTCAAGCAAATACATTATTTCATTTTATATCCATTTCATTTAGATTCAACTTCAAAGCGTTTGATTTTGTATGGAAAAACCTTAACGCGAACGAAATCGCGCGGAGTTCCATTAGTAATAATTAAATAAATACTATAGACAATCCACACAACACTATCTAGCCCCAAACTAAGCAGAGCTTGTACTATGGGAACCATATAGCTGATATAATACTTAAACACATTTTTTTTTGTAAATACATACTTAGAATACAATATAACACCCAGACAGAGAACAAACATCTGCGTTCCCCACACAAATATTTGTTCTCGATGGGGATCGAACCCCGACCTACAGCTCAGAAGGCAGAGCTACTACCAACTGAAACCAAATGCTACCAAATGTATTAGAATATGGTGTATGTTGTAGAGTTGAAAGACACGATGGTCCGCGTGGGAGCTGACCTGAAACAGAAGCTGTTAGAGTCGCTACGAACCACATGGAACAAATGGAAGGCCAGTCCGCCGCCCCCAGGACAACTAGAGAAGGTACGGTTGTAGGCACACAATACTGTACCCGAAGTCCGAGTTTTGCTACCACATTTCGTTACCAATGTTTTTTTCGTTTCGCCTACGTGTCTCTGTCTTTTGTATGGAGAAAAGATGAGACAGCAAAAATACGTTACGTAGTCAGAGTTGTTGTCTCATAATTTTTCCATGCAAAGGAGAGAGACACGTAGGCGAAACGAAAACTACATTTGGTAACGAAATGTTGTAAATGCACTGGGACTTAGGGTACTGAATACAGTAGAAAGGCGATCATGCGCCGTTCGTATGGGAGCCGATGTCGCCAGTTTTAATTTCCACTATTTTTTTTATTTGTTTAGGTGGTGGAGGAAGAAATGGAGAAGCAACAACTTTGCGAGGAAGTGAAAGAGGAGCAAACCAATGCTGAATTGGTATGTGTTTTATTTCTTCTAAATATAATCTGACTAGCAGCAAAGCCCGGCGTTGCCCGGGCATTTCAGAATGTTATAAAGTCAAAGTCAATAATTTTTTATTCAGTACGATGCAAGAATCACTTTGAAACGTCTTAAAGCTAGGTGAGTCTAGGTGCCAGTTCCACGTGACCAAGCGTAGAAGAACAGGCAACAAACTACGGCTCGGTTCCTACCGTTTTTTTATATGATCCTTTTACAAATCAAAAATAGTCTAAAATAATAGCAGTGAGGTTCCAGTGTGGTGCCACTTCACTTAGTCAGACGTATGCAATGCAATAATACAAAAGCAAAAGTTTCAAAGACAGCACACGCTAGATAGAACATTCTAGAACGTTTAGGAGCATTCTATTTTTATCAATGTGATAGAAAAGGATAGTCATAGAAAAGTCTCAACGTGTTAAAAAAGGATAGATATACATTTATGCAACATTTTGCATTGATGCTGTTCCTATTTCGTCGTAGCGTGATGTTAGGCCTTTACCGATAAATGAACTATCCATCACAAAAATATTTTTTCAATTCGGACCTCGGGTTAGCGCGTTCAACCAAATAAACTCTTCAGCTTTCTAATATTAGTATAGATATATTCTTTTATAATAATTATTGAGTGTTATGTTAATTTTCAGACGAGTCCAGAGATGTTGGGCAAATTGAACGACGGCCGGCGCATCGACTATGTGTTACAAGAAGCACCGCTCGAGATGATCAACGAATATCTGTTCGCTATGAGCAGCCATGTTGGATACTGGTGAGAACAACACACACAACACTATCTAGCCTCAAATTAAGCAGAGCTTGTGCTATGGGAACTCGAAAGCTGATATAATACTTATATTTATTTTTAGGGTTCCGTAGCCAAATGGCAAAAACGGAACCCTTATAGATTCGTCATGTCTGTCTGTCTGTCTGTCCGTCCGTGTCACAGCCATTTTACTCCGAAACCGTAAAGAGCTAGACTGATGAAACTTGGCGAGTAGATGTATTCTGTGAACCGCATAAGAACCGCATAAGAAAGATGGTGTCGGAATGCGTAGATAATTTGTTTGCCGCGTTAAAAAGATACACAGAGTTCTAGCTATTTTCAATGGATAGTTTTAATTATTTTTGCCGTAATTATGCTTAGAATACAATATAACACCCGGACAGAGAACAAACATCTGTGTTCACCACACAAATGTCCGCACCAAGCGCTTTTCTGCAGCTTTTATGTTGCGGACAGCCAAGGAATGGAATTCCTTGCCGGCGTCTGTCTTTCCGAGCACCTACAAATTGGACGTTTTCAAGACAAGAGTGAATAGGTATCTTCTAGGTAACCGTGCTACATCGTCGACCGCATCATCACTTAAGAACGTTCATCCGTAAATTGATGATTTCAGACGGCCAATAAAACAATATGTGTAATTTGCACAGAAGATAATTTGACCTCATATTATTGGGAATGACCAAAACTTAATCATATGGGAAAAACATTTTCAAATGGTTGTATAGTTTTTTCATAAGATTAAACTGTTTTTCCTAAACTTTCGGTTGATGGTCCACGCAGATGCGATTCAATGATAAAACTATAAACGACAAACTTATAAAATTTTCGTATAAAAAAGCTAATAACATTTATTAGTGCTTAGTGGAAGAATAAACACGATTACTGTAAGTTTTCATTCATGAAAAAAATAATCAAAGGAGTAATTTTTAGCCACTTTTGGAGATATTAGACGTGTTAGTTTATGATGAAATCCGAGGTATTTTTGTTATTTTTTTTGCCTAGTAAATGAAGAAGTGTTCGTTTTAAAACATGTTTGATTTTTTTTTTTATAACATGAATATTTATTTTACTATGAATTATTTCGTATTACTATATAATCGGCGCGGAATCAGGTCAACGCTCAGTGCCGGCCGAGGCCTTTCAGAGGTAGGACGTGCGTCGCTCCCGGTCGCTGCAAGCAAGCAGCAAGCCTCAAAAAAATGTATTGTAGCTTCGCGAGTTTATAGCGCTACTGGGACGTTTTGATACTTTTTATTGTTTAACAAAACTTTGGTGAGTTTTTATTTTTATTTAAAAGTAATGGTGTTGCTTTAACTTATTAACTTTAATTACCCCCGGTTTCTAAATAGTAAATTATTTTTAATTTATATTTCTTTTTAATTCAGGTTTCATTCTTTACTTTTATTTCAGATATGGCTAAAAAAAGGCGCTTACAGGCTACATCACGTAAAAAAGTAACGAGTACGTCACCTATTGCGAAAATTTGGTCAAGGCTAATGAAGCTAAAAGGTATGTTACCCAGGGGTTACTTTTTACAACGTAACATGTTATAGTCAATTCCCATTTTTAATAAACGTACACGGAGATAGAAGTAGTAATAATTTGCATTATGAAAATCATTATTGCTAACTTATCATAAAACATAACACGCCGAAAAAAGGTCGAAATTATCGGGTACTTTGAAATAGTCATCCAGTCCGCAAGTCCGCACGATACCAAAGCGAGTTGATGAGCTATCTATGATTGTGAAGTAATCAATTAATTTTGTTCGAAATTTGTACATAGTATACCTACCTACTGCATATTTTATTGGGACCTATTGCATGCATTATATTATTTTTTTAATGATTTTATGTAGTTTCTTCTGAGTTCTCATTATGGTTTCGGTTTCTGACCTATTCCTTGTTTATCATTGTTTTCTTTCAATTTATTATGGTTACAGGTGATTTTCCGGATGGACTAATTGAAGATGAGATGATGAATTGGAGATGATATCACCGAAATAAAATGTCCTAGTTCGGCATTCGGATTAGAGGCAGATATCGCTATTAGCCAAAAAAAAAAATGTATTCTGGTAATTAGATGGATCCGTGAATCGACGCCATGACTGGTTTTATCAAATACAGGGGCAGCTGCACGTAACGAATAAAAATAACTGTCTATTTGCTGTGTGGACAGGCAAAAAATTTGAATTAAAGACAGAAAAAATAATTAGGGACGATACATTTTGGAGCGAGAACATGGAGCATCGGCTAGTCAGTTTTTATAATAAATGTCTATTACCCGAAGTTGTTGATCCCTGAAAAGCTAGGTCCATGAAACTTAGAGACGATAAATATTAAAATTGTATTTTACACGAAATTATTTTGATTTATTTTAACCTAACATACCTGCCCGTTTTTGCGTAAGTAGGTACTCATTCTGCAAAATGTTGTACCTACTTACGAAAAATGAATACATTCCCTACTAAGAGCGGGTAAAGTATCAAGGTGATTAATTCAATACGGCGCATGATACGCGCTCCAACACAGACGGCTGTGTGCGTGTTAGGTGTAACTGTATAGCTAGGTGAGTAAATTTACCCAAACTTGAGTCACGCAGCTCGGGATAAACGCTCTTAACAGCAGGTGAGATAGCGGTCAAACGCAAACCTATAAATTGTAAAAAAAAAATGGTTCTCGGTGGGGATCGAACCCACGACCTACGGCTCAGTACCCAAAATCCCAGTGCATTTACAACATTTCGTTACCAAATATTGTTTTCGTTTCGCCTACGTGTCTCTCTCTTTTGCATGGAAAAATTATGAGACAACAACTCTAACTACGTAGCGTATTTTTGCTGTCTCATCTTTTCTCCATACAAAAGACAGAGACACGTAGGCGAAACGAAAACTACATTTGGTAACGAAATGTGGTTGCCAAACTCCGACTTCGGGTACACAAGGCAGAGTTACTACCAACTGATAAAATAGTAATAACAAGACTATGAGTGTATATTCTCAGGGAATCCGAAGACACGATGCTCCTGATGCTGCGAGAGATCTACTCCTCGCTGGGAGTGCAGCCTGACTGCACGGTGCCACAACAAAGCATGACCGTCACACGAACAACCAAACTGGTGAGCATTCCTTCTCTTCACTTAAATAAAATAACATAAAAAAGCCTTTTATTTCTTGCATTAACTTATTACTACATATTTAGTTTTAATTGGTTCGTATTCTTAAATTTTTTGTTAGTACTTAATTATTATCATGTGTCTGCAAGAACCCCAGATTGGGTTCTTGCAGACATACATGGTCATCTTTGGCCTCCTCCAAAGATGACCATGTATCTCGGTCCTGTGCTATTTCGCCCCAGATTGGGCCGGCTGCCTTTATAATTTCGTCTTCCCATCGTGTCAGCGGTTTTCCTCTGCCTCTTTCGCCGTGTGGGCCTCTCCACATGGTCACTTTTGCAGTCCATCTCTGGTCTGTAAGCCTTGCTATGTCTAGCCCCAAACTAAGCAGAGATAACTATTATGGGAACCAGATAGCTGATACAATACCTAAATATTTTTTTGTAAATACATACTTATAATACAATAAAACACCATGATGACAGCTTAGTCGACTGAATATAACACCCAGACAGAGAACAAACATCTACGTTCACCACACAAATATTTGTTCTTGGTTGGGATCGAACCCACGACCTACGGCGCAGAAGGCATAGCTACTACCAACTGAGCTGAGAGACCAGTCTAATCTAATCTAATCTTATCTTTTTCAGGACGAAGCGACGATAGTCAACGTGAACGAAACAGGTAAATGAAACAAAAAGAAGAACCAATCATGGCAGAAACTCCTATAAATCTTTAGCTATAGATAAATCAGTCTAAAAATGTACCTCCACCACGTTTTCTTGACGTCGACTCACAGCAAAGTCCTTCAAAATGTTTTTTTTTCTTTTTTTACAGAGTACCCATCAACTAGCCGCGGCAGCCCCTGTTGACATTTGTATAAAATTAGTCACTCATTGGATACACATTTTAGTTTAATATTGAATTAAAATTTAAAATATTAACCTAAAAAGTCCTCACGCAGAGACACAGGTATACATTTTTAAAAGTTCATATAAAAATCCATAAAAATATATCGACAAAACTGTACTTCAAGTTTTTCCCGTATAACATTTATCACCATCACCAAACTTTCTACAAAAACGGGCTTCCAATACTAAAAACAAATAAAAAATTTAAAAACCCCTCTTATTGGTAGTCACCTCAGAACATGGAAACGGCTGCACCGATTTTTACCAACATACATAGGAGCTATAACCAGCGGCACATAACTCTAGCGGTGAGCGATACGCGCTGCGCATGCGTCGTAGTGTGCCATGTCGCGCACACTGGATGTGTGGATGTGTGTACAGTGTCCTATTGGTACAGAGAGCGGAGTGCGACTGGAGAGCCAATCAGCGCTACGCACGCCTGCCCTTCATACCGCGAGCCCCCCTCAGGTACCTTATTTTTGACTTCTGCGCAATAACGGTCACCGCTTAAGTTATGTGCCGCTACCCAAATCTAGAAACTATCATCTTTCTTACCAAAAAAACCGCATATCCGGATAAACGGAGGTACTAGGCCAAAGACAGACAGACAAACAAACAGACATACTAAGGCCCATATTCCGAAACAGTCCAATCGAGCCTAAGAATCATCTCGAAACTATCACCTTTCTGACAAAAAACCGCATTCAAATCGGTGCATTAGTTTCGGAGGTACTAGCCTAAAGACAGACAAACAAACAGACATACGAAACCCTCAAACTTATCACATCCCTCTTTTCGATATAAAATAACTATCCCTTAAAATAAGGTTAATAAAATAAGGTTCAGTTTTGATTTGGAATATAGACCTAAAGACGCGAAAAAAATATTGTAAAACGAGGCACGTGACTTGCGCAGAACTAAAATATGTATAAGAAATGGGTTCTACGCATCTAAGTTACGGGCTTTGCTATAAAAAAGTTGACGTGTGCTTAAACTAAGACTTTTAAAAAAGTCATCGTTCATCTAAGAAGTTCTAAAACATATGTGTCGAGTGCACTAAAGGAGTCTCTCTGAGGCGCACTTGAAATCCTATCACCTCACTGGTTTGAAAAAATCGGTGACCAGAGCCCGAAGTCCCAGTGCATTTACAACATTTCGTTACCAAATGTTGTTTTCGTTTTGCCTATTTGTCTCTGTCTATTGTATGGAGAAAAGATGAGACAGCAACTCTAACTACGTAACGTATTTTTGCCGTCTCATATTTTCGCCATACAATAGAGAGAGACAAATAGGCGAAACGAAAACAACATTTGGTAACGAAATGTGGTAGCAAAACTCCGACTTCGGGTACAGATTGAAAGTAGTACCTAGTGATTGGCATCAAATACATAAGTTATTGATAAATGTTTAAATATTCTAATAATGACAGCACACTGACAGTTGGAGTCTCAGACCCGTATTTAAAGGCAGTGCTTGAGTCTGAGTCGAGCCTCAAGCAGTCTCAAGCATAGATTTTTGACAGTTCTTTATTGATAAATGACAAATCTTTGCTTGAGGCTCGACTCAGACTCAATCGCTGTTTCTGAATACTGTTTCTGAGCCTCACCCCCGAATACTGAAACTCAACTCAGATTTAAGCACGTCTCAAGCGACGAATATTTGACAGTTTTCAATGAAAATCTGTCAAATATTCGTCGCTTGAGACGTGCTTAAATCTGAGTTGCGTTTCAGGACTTACACCTAAAACTACGTACACTTGTAGTCAAATTGTAAAAAAAAATAAGTTAGGTGAATTGACTGTAAGAAAATAGATAAAAATGGTAAAAAAATTGCTCGAATGAATGTTCATTCCCCTTCCAAATATTATTATGTATAAAATAATCTATAAGTTATTTCATAAAAGGGTAGGTTTGGTGACGCAGTCGGTTATCCCCGTATTTAGGGGAAGGTTTTGGGATCGATGCCCGGTCGATAACTTTAGAGATAATTAGAAAAAAAATTAAATGAAAAAAAAATGCTCACGACTATTCCCCAGACATTTCATGATCATCTGAATAATGTTCCTTCTTTCTTTTAACTGACACTCAATTAAACTTGCTTTTCTACTGTGTTTTAAGTTTTTGTTTAATACACTTGCGAGCTTTAAATTGGAATCGCTTCATGGCGGGTTGTTCAAGACGAGTTTTTAACCGACTTCAAATAAAAGAGGTTCTCAATTCAGTTGTATTTTGTTTTATGTTTGTAGCATAACTTTTTTATTTATGAGCCGATTTGTCATAATCATAATCATTTATTTGCCTCAATGAAGTGTATACATGAAAGATCTTAAAAATAATAAATAAGTGTCACTCATTCCCCATAGCTGGGATGCAAATTTATGGTTCATGCCATTTAAGTTACAAAACCACATGAAATTACATAATAGGTAGAGTCTGTTCAGAAAGAGAACCGTCGTGGGATTGGAGGGCGCTGCTGTGCTTAATAACCTTTTTTGTTTAGTGTGTAATACAATAGCGCGTCTGTTGCGTTTTGATCCTATCACAACTAGTGTACTATTCCTTTATTTAATATTTATGATGCAAAATGCTGACAGAAAGAAAGGGATGAGCTGCCATGTAAAAATGAAAACGTTAGTTCTCAATTTGGCCACGACGGCTCTCTTTCTGAACAGACTCTACCTAATAAGACTAAAATTTCATTCTACTAACGCTATACAATAATAATTAAATGTCATATCAATAGAACAGCAAAGTCAGAAAAAAATATACAAATACAAATAAATCAATGTCCTAACCTACTATGAATACAATATAATAATGCAATGTCTTGAGATGATATGTGGTTTGTCAGATAACGAATTCTTGAAGACGTCTGGGGTGGTCTTAATGATTTTATTATGATCATGTATCTTCGTAGTGTGAATGGAATAAAAACAAAAAAAAACTAAAAATGTGAAAAAAAACTTAGGTCTAGATTTCAAATGTACAGTCAACGACAAAAGTCGATAACCATCTGATACTTAGTTAAAGTTCGCTTAAAATTAAATTTGAAATCGCGATAAATACCCGTTTCTTCCATATAATTACGCTTAATGCCTTGGTTCCAGAATTATACCATTTGACAATATAGTTATTTGTTGAGAATATTGTAAAAACTCATTGAAGTTTTCTACTAGTGATATTGTTATTTAAAAATGTGTTTAAGTTATTTACATAAATATGTATTTATTTATTTTATCTATTATAATGATTGCAGTTGTATATAAATCTCTGATTTAAAAATGTGACAAAAATTATAGGTTTTAGTTCTTTGCTATCCCATTAATACAATTTAGGGATTATAGGAACTGTTTATTATTTTATGCCCTTATTGTAGTAGGCAACAAATATTGCACATCGGCTAATTTCGCGCTAATGCGTCAGAAAGAGATAGCGCTCTACAAAGCCGAAAAGCCGATGTGCAATATTTATTGCCTACAACCGTACTTATAAAAATATGTCAAAAGATAAACAGTGATTAAACTATTGTCATCTCTTACCTCCGAGTAATGACAAACAGTGACAGAGCTAACTTTAGGCAATGATTAAATAAATTTGTTTTTATAAGTATGGCTGATAGTTTATTCACTTTTTCATTCATCTTAAGTACAAGTTGACGACAGTTTTGGAAAATAAATAGTTTTACAGATTAATAAGTTACTTTGGTATGTATTTGAATATTCATACTCTCATTGTATATGAGAAAAGGATAGATTAATTATTATAATAATAATATATTACATTTCAGGAATACGCCTCCCTGTCGTTGATATAAAAAAAATAAATGTGGCTGTGTTAAGGACACGGCCATTTGTTGTACGTGAATACGTTACTTCGGGGCTTCCCCCTCCGCCGCGCGCGATTTGTTACAGTACAGTCCTTACTTAGCGTAATAAAATCTTTGATTCCTTAGCTATCCAGTCGTGTAATTGTAATTTAGATGTGGAGGGTAGATATGCAGTTGCAACACTAAACTGTATCCCCTGATTTTGTTTTATTAGTTTTTTTTATTGCGTCCTTGGAAGCAATTTCAAAGACGTATTCACGTCAAAACAATGCTTCACGCGTCTTCCTGTAATGTATGAGCGGTTAGAAATAATACTGTTTTCAATATTTCATTCACAAAAACCTTAAAATTGTCTAACAACTTTAAACTCTGTAAAAAAAGAGATGATGTAATAAAATTGTTAAATAAAAACACTGCAAATGACATGTTGATAAACTAACATCTTCTGTTGTAAAAGAATAAACGTTTATATTTTACTACATTCTGTTTTATTTGTATAATTGTATAGAAGACGAGCAGCGAGAACATTATGTTTTAGAACACTGGCGAAATGTAGAATTTGTAAAAAAATTCTCACGTGATAGAAAAGGATAGACATACTAGAAAAGTCCCTATGTGGTAGAAAAGGATAGACGTAGATTTCAAAACTTGCCACCCACAGCAATCGGTTCCATTCACTCACAGCAGGAGAAGAATCGTCAGATGATCGCCAGCATAGGTATAGTCCATTCGAAAAAAATCGGCTGTCTGTAAAGTCGGTTTACTGACGATAGTTGAACGTGACAACGGTCCACGCGGACGCATCGCTCACTCAAGTAGGAGAGAGACAGATGTCGAACCCTGCCGAACGCGGAGGTCGTGCGTGCCTCTTTATCGCTCGTTCCGCTCTCTCGCTTGCACTTCAAGCCTTAAATGGAACGCCTCCGAGCGAGGTAATACCGCATGAGTCATGTTTTTTCGTGCGTGCAGCCGGCTGCATCGAATTATAAGACGTTAGCGTAGCTGCGCTCCGGTAACACCTTGGAGTAGTACGGCAAGGCCGTCTTAAACTAGGCTGGGGCCCTTGGGCACACAAGAATTTGGGGCCCAGAATTTGGAAAGTAGTAAAAGCTAATTATACTAACATTTATTTACTAAGTATAACCGTTTATTATAGGTAATCAAATACAGTAGGGTATAATGGCGTAGTATTGTGAAAAAAATGTAATGTGCCCGACAAAAAAGTTTTGAGAATGAATGTGCAGAAATTGTCGGTCCTTCGGGGCCCCCTGAGAATCGGGGCCCTGGGCACGGGCCCCGTGTGCCCATATGGTAAAGACGGAATAGAGTACGAGTATGACGAGATTAGATTGCCTCCTTCACAGTAACCTACCAAAGATAAGTTACGACCGATTGCAGCGTTAGCGCTTGCTATGGTTGTTGGATTTTATTCCCGCCTTTCTATTGTCAACATAGTAAAGGTACAAAATTCGTATTAGAAATAAAAACGTGCACGTTTAGACTTTTATTTTGAAGTCTACTATTTATAAGTTTACATCTTAGGTTCTAAAACTCATCACTATGTCTTGATATTTTCATGGGTACAAGGAAAGAAAACACACAATAAATGAACAAAGCAAAAAGTAAGGTCACACACAAATTCACACTCAACCTCACAATGATCTCGTGAGTGTAACACAACACTTCGGGCTTGTATTTCCCAAGTTTCATATCATTTTTGGTATCTTTCGTCAATCTCAACTTCGCCTTCATGATTTTTCTCTTAGGTTTCTTAATTTCTTTGTTTTTAGTTATAAACGCACCATCCAAATCAATTTTATACCAGGATTTGTGTTTGTCGAAACCTTCGTGTGTGTGAGAATTAATTATTTCAATTTGAGGAAAATCCATCTATTTTTGAATTTTACTGAGAATTTTGGGATGTGCTTTACCATAAATATTTTTTGGGTGACTGTTGCTGACAGAAGTACAATGCGGTTTTGGCAGGAAACTGAAAGATTGTTTATGTTATCTGCAATAAGTTCCTCGGTGTTTTTAAGGCGGTGTACACTCGCAGAAAAATACTGAACTTTTTTTGTTGAGCCTGAGAATGCTGGGACTTAGTGATTAGTGTAAAAAACTATGAACTAGACCCAATGCGCAAGAAAACTAACTTGAAATTATCTCCCAATCATGAACAAAGTAATCTCCCGCGGACTTTACCTACGGTTGCACAGGCAATAATAAGTATTGCACATCGGCTTTTCTGCTTTCGTAGAGCGCTATCTCTCTCTGAAGCACACTACGCTATATGAAGCCGAGATTAGCCGATGTGCAATATTTTGTTGACTCCTATTAGGTACGCTATACGTTAGATGTTACCGCATCTTTTTGTGACCACTCTCACCACCAAAGTTTGCCACTACAAAACAAAACTCAAATAAAACAACAATTAGTAAGTAAAATTATAAACTTTAATCAAGAACTTCACAAAACAAAATAAATGCTAATTTGAGACCGTAAGCTTGCAGATAGACATTTTATACATCAATATTTCACACCAATTTATATCTACAAAGATTTATTAATATCTTTGTTATTTCTACAAAAAACTACTAAAATTAAACTACAAATTCATATCCAATACTACTTTATACACCCTGATTTAAACTAATAAAAATTTCACTCATATTTTTATATTGCAGCGCCCTTTATGAACCGTCGTCTATTAGGCTCTTGAATTGGATTATTGGTAATACAAGGGTACTAGTCAGAGCTCTGACTAGTACGTCCAGATATTTCTTATGCCTACTTTTTGCAGTTAGTATTTCATTAGTTATTCTACGCTACACATTAAAAATATAACTATCCTTAAAAGCTGCTGGTTGAACCCATTTTAGAGAAACGAATCCAAAATGGCGTCGCTAAATAGTGTGCGAGTGAGAGGTATGTTATATTTGTTTCTATAAACTGGACAAAGTATAATATTAATATTAGTTACTTTAAACTGTATACAATATTCTATTTATATTATTTGTAGGTTAGTTCTATCGTTACGAGTTAATTATGAGACTGGGCAGTGTTTATACTGAAGTTATTAAGGTATTTATCGCGTTTATTACCTTTTTTTATTTATATATTTGATAAGTAGGTATATGAATTGCACTATAGCCGAAACGTCGGAAAAATAAATAAAATAAGGTATACGTGGTAAATACGATAAATACCCGTGTATAATAGATTCAGTATGTCTTACGATCATAAAAATTTAAAAAGTAGGGCAGTGTTTGATCATCAGTACAAGTTTTAAAGAAAGATTATACTTATAATCTTTTTGCGCCTTAAGTTTAGGTATAAAAACATGAAAATATGAAAAAATATGCACATGACTTAGAAAAGAGGGGTAGTCAAGGGCACGTCGTAAAACTTAACGAATACCGATATTTTGCTGTCCCTAGTTGTCTTTATGACAGGTTGCAAGCCCATAGACAAAATAATATTTTTAGTCAAAATCATACTACATTACTTATTATAAAAAAATGTATAAAAAATCTTCAAACTTAAATATAAGCTTATTAGTAAATTATGCCGAATCCAATACAAGTCTTCCTCATGTATCCTCAAGTATTTTGGGAGGGTAATGTCATTTTAGTGCGAGTGGAATAGGTATATTAGTACGGGAGCTAACAGTCAGATGAGATCAAGGGGCGAGCGCGTGGTTTGAACGCGTTAGTGAGTTTTTATTTTATACGTCATTAATCGTAAACCGCAATTTACCTCTCGACGAACAAGAACTTTTATATTATGTTACTTGTTGCTACGGAACCCTTCATGGTCGAGTCCGACTTGCACTTGGCCGCTTTTTTATGCCTTTGGACGGCTGTCATTTCACACGCTCACTTAGGCCCGTACTCGTATATTGCTATGCCCTAAACTTAAGGGCCTATTATGTATTCACTATTTTTAACTTTATGACCTCACCATGTAACATAATAATTGCAATAAATAGTACGAGTAAGACAATAGTCGATACGCAATCTGACTATCGGCTTCCATACCCTATGGCCATTTTAATATTAGTAGGATAAGTATATTTTTTGTGGCATAAGATAAATATTTTTTGATTTTGTTTTCTACTCGAAGCAGAGCGACGCACTGGCGTATGATACGGATGAGTCCCGCATTGTCATGCATTGGGACGATTGTGCGTACTTCAGGAACTTAAGAGACATCTTCGGGGCTGTGGACTGCGTCTGGAGTTTAGCTATAGCCTGGAAATGTTAAATGATATTTATTATAATAAGGCGACAAATAGGAAAGCTTGAACTTCAAAATTATGAACAGTTTAAAAGTAGTTGTAATGGACCTTATAAATGTGTTAGGGGCGTAGTCAGAGGCACAAACTTTAAGCTTAGCCGCGTGGAACGGTCACCTAGCTTTAAAACATTTGAAAGCGATCCTTGTGATTCATATGATTTAAGGAGCCTCTTTGAGGCGCACTTAAAATCCTTTCACCACACTTGGTTCGAAAGAACAAGTGACCCGATAAGAAGTATAGTAGGCATCTGCCAAATTGACTTCAGATTTCGCATATTCGTGTAATGAATATTATTTTCTCAAAAATATTCGTCTCTGTAAGTCATTCAACAAGACAATTTTTTTTTCAAATCATGGATTACCTCTTTTTGCCACACTTGGTGTAAGCGGCGTCGAGCAAACCTATCATTGTGTGCGTGAGGACGCACACAACTAGCGAGCAGCAGTAAATACCTATTTTACGTCCGCCATGTTTGCTCGATGCGCTCTTCATATAGTTATGAGGGTAATTTGAGTAATGCTTACTTGTAATAGAACTCCGATGGGGTGTCTACCGCAGATAGTATTCCCGTATTTATTGAGGTAGTCGGTGAAAGGTTTAGGGTCTAACTTCTCAATGATATCCATGCCCTGCAACAAATAAAAAGATACATGTTAAGATTTTTAAATAATATATTTTTGACGTGACAACGTCTTATAATTCGATGAAGCCGACGACTGCACGCACGAAAAAACATGACGTCATGCGGCGTTACCTCGCTCTGAGGCGTTCCATTTAAGGCTTGAAGTGCAATAAAGAGCGCGGAACGAGCGACAAAGAGTCACAATCGGCCTCCGCGTTCGGCAGCGTTCGACATCTGTCTCTCTCCTACTTGAGTGAGCGATGCGTCCGCGTGGACAGCTGTATGACGTTGTCACGTTCAACTATCGTCAGTAAACCGACTTTATAGATAGTGCAATCCACGAAGGCGCGCCCCACTATTCCTCCTAACCGTTTATAGTATATGTGTGCAAGCTTCCGTCATGTTTGAGTGTTATCGGTACACACTAATTACCTATGAGTGCACACGCACACTACAATGAATAGACTACGGTTCGCGACTGCCGCTCGGAGCAAACTCCCCGCACCCCGCGAGGGGCGCGTCTTCGTGAATTGCACTATCTATACAGACAACCGATTTTTCATTGTCATATGATCAGCTCACCTGTTTGTCGAGCCACTCGATGCTCTGGTGTATCTGCGAGGCTTTGTCCCTCCACGTGAAGCGGAACCGAGAACCCCAGTGGCAGAAATCAGACGAAATCACGAACAGGTTCTGAGGATCAGCCAGGTACGGCGCTAATATGGAGCCGTATCTGAAATTATTTAAGTATATAACAAGTCATCAAGTGCCATGGTCATGTTTGCCGTAGAACAGACAATCGTTGGAGCAAACGAATACTAGAGTGGAGACCGCGTTTAGGTAAGCGTAGTGTAGGACGCCCTCCGGCAAGGTGGGGCGACGATCTGCGAAATGTAGCAAGCACTGGAGGAGAAGAGCCGAAGACCGGGCTCAGTGGCGCGTCTTGGGAGAGACCTACGTCCAGCAGTGGACTAATTATAGGTTGATGATGATGAAGTCATCAAAAGATTACAAGTCATACTTTTGAAAATTTTAGAAGTCTTTGATTTGAATTGATTTTTATGAAATTTATATAAAAATAATAATTAAGTATAACTTTTCAGATAAAATAAAATTGATCAAATCTGTTAATAAATGACGGAGTTTAAGGCCTGCGCACACCTAGGTCGCTATTTTTAGCGGTGCAGCTGTTTTTGATTTTGTTTTTAGTCTGTTCAATGCCACTTTGTATTATTTTAAATAATTATGTACACCGACAGATTCATATATTTCCTAAAATATCTATATTGTAAGCACTGTTTATTTCCCAAATAAAAGATATAAACAAAATAATAAAGTGAAAACTGTAGAGCTAAAAGCAGACTTACTATGGTAGAGTCCGCGTAAGATAAGTCTGCGCGTGACAGATGGCGGAAAACACGAATAAGATAGACGGGAAATACATCCAGAAACATAATGAATCGTACTTGCATTGTGTTTAATGCAAGCTTTAATGCATCGTTATTGATTATTCCAAGTCAGTTTTTTTTTCATTTTCCGCCACCTGTCGCGCATAGTAATCTTGCGAGGAGTCTACTATATGAGGAAACCTTAAAAAATTAAGATGTTATTTTTACCTAGCTTCCTTCTCGGGCGAAATGGACCCCACCAAGATAGGTATTATGGTAAAACCAGTTTTGTACCTGAAATTAAGGCAGATAAATTAAAATAAATTTACAAAATTTAGTGTACAGAGATTTGACACTATTTTTGTTGATTCCAATGTATATACATTATATATTATATGTATGTATTGGGGCGAGAAAATGTAAAATAATTTATTCTATTAAACGATATTACGTGGTAACCATCGCCTATAACAAAGTTTTGTCTCGTAGGTCACGCACGCTAGGAACGTGCCCTACGGTAGGCGGAAATAAATCCCGCTCGGCTCTTAACTTTTGTGACACTATAAAATCTTAGGGTGTTATTAATAATCCTGGCGCAACGCTGGAGTAGTTAAATCGTGTTTTAATATTATTATTAATAAGACCTTAAGGGTCTTATTAATAATCCTGGCGTAGCGTTGGACTAGTTAAATCATGTTTTGTCACATTTGTTCGAGTTGACAATTGCATGTCAATGCAAGAGACAAAACACGGATTAACTAGTCCAACGCTACGCCAGGATTATTAATAACACCCTTAGGTTAGGGACATGCAATTGTCAACCCGAACAAATGTGACAAAACACGATTTAACTACTCCAGCGTTGCGCCAGGATTGTTAATAACACCATAAGTGTATATTCTGTTGTAAATAATAAATAAAAGTTATTTTCCAGGAATATTTATTAAAAATACTTTGCCTTCATAATACTTACTCTTCCATAACCTTAGCTATGTAAGGTAGATGCATTTCAATAGAATGCTCGTCCTCGTCTGTCTGTGTGTCCATCCATTCGAACTGCCTCGTCGCCTCTAGCTCAGCGTAAACTGGAACACAATACAATCGTCTTTCATTACCACCATCTTATCTTAAAACTTAAACATGCATGCTTCATTTATTATCATTATTATTATAATGTAATATAGTAATATACTACAAGTAATAATACTCTACTTAGTGTAGTTATAGATACCGTATTGTAACATGATTTTTTGGCTACGAATAAATAAATTTATGATTATGATTATTATACGCTTCTCTCTCTCACTAGAACATTGCTGGCACCAACCCAAAGTCCTTCTCCGTTATTTTAAGGAGTTGGGCTGGCTGGGGTGAGGTTTGGCAGGGGGATAATGCACAATACACCCCATCGCGGGACGTCAGTGCAGATCTTATTCCCCCAAATCAATTAGAATTAGAAGTATACGCTTAATTCCATCCAAAGGTTGTCTGGAAGAGATCGCTCTTCAGCAAAAAGCCCATTGTACATTAGTGAGTGTTAAATTGTTACTTCTTTTTCCATTGTTAGTTTTAAGGTGTGTAATAAAGAATTTTCTATTCTATTCTATTGTATGGAAGAAAAGTATAAAGGACTAGCGGTCTGTCCCGGCTTCGTACGGGTGGACATTTATTTTTTAAACACATAAATATAGCCTATGTTACTCAGGGTGAAGTAACTTTCAAAATAATTATTAAAATCGGCACAATAGTTTTTGAGTTTATTAATTACAAACATACAAAAATACAAATGTTTCCTCTTTATATATTATTGGATTGGAAACAGGGTATAAAATAATTTACTTAAAATGAATTCTTGCTAGATCGATTTATCGCCCCCGAAAACCCCTGTATACTACATTTCGTGAAAATCGTTGGCGCCGTTTGCGAGATTCTGATTGTATTTATATGTTATATAAGATAAACTAGCAGTTGCTAACCGAGCTTCGCTCGGAATTTTTTTCGTTAATTTGTATTTTTAAGAAATCATAAGAGTCATATTATCATTTTTACTGGTTTATTCTTACTGAACAACTCCATCTGCTGGACATGCTTGCAGTTAGTTGCTCACAATCATCAATAGATGGCAGGAGCAGTCACATATTCAGTCTATGTTTAATTATTGAACTCGGAAAGAAATAATCATTTTCTTAAAATGAATCCTAGCTAGATCAATTTATCGCCCCTGAAAACCCCTGTATACTAAATTTCGTGAAAATCGTTGGTGCAGTTTCCGAGATCCTAAATATATATAATATATACAAGATTTTCTCGTTTAAAGGTATAAGCATAGACAAAGGAAAACAACTTGTTTTCCTTTGTCTATGGTATAAGATAGGTATGATTAAATTATGATAAGTGTAAGTAAAAAGCAAAGACGTGGGTGTGTGTGTGGAGTGTTTTGAATGTGTATGGGTGTATGAAACACAGGCACAGCAATGCAATATGAATGAGACTTACTTTGCTTGTCGATAGTGAGATCGTACAGAGGAGTTTGGTACTTGTCCATCGAGGAGAGCGCACAGCCGTTGAGCCGCACGTGGTGAGATGGACCCAGGATGAAGATACGTTTACTGAACGAAAACCATTCAATTATACGGAAATACGACCATAGAGGACAAAAACTCTTCTTCTTTCTGCCCTTATCCCACTTTACATGGGGTTGGCACGACATGTTCTCCTCTTTCATTCTTCTCTATCAGCCCTGGGCGTCAATTCCAGCAACACGGTTCGATTGAGTGATCGTCGAGTGATCACTGAATCCGCGTTCCATTTTTAAATTTTTCAAACAAAAATTGACAACTCACATCTTGAGTGATTTGTGTTTTTAGAATCGACACCCTGGGCGTCGATTCCAGCAACACGGCTCGATTGAGTGATCGCTGAATCCGCGTTCTATTTTCAAAATTTTCAAACAAACAAATTGACAACTCACATCGATTTACGCGATCGCTTTAGTCACACTTGAGTGATCTGTGTTGCTGGAATCGACACCCAGCTATTCCGGCAACTCGGCTCGATGGAGGGATCGCTGGATCCGCGTTCCATTTACAAAAATTGACAACTCACATCGAATTCAGCGATCGCTTGAGTGATTTGTGTTGTTAGAATTACCCCAGCCTTCATCTTTGTATTCAGTAATAAAATGATGAAATTTCTATGGGACCAATCTTGAAGTAACCTTGCAAATAAAAATCTAATCGGTTCATAAATGACGATGTTATTTTTGCAGGCCATGAAGTCGGTTTCTCAAGTTTTATAAACTTCACTTTATTATTAATTAATGTGGTGGGACTCACACAACGACAGGGCTGACTTGTCTGTAGGCGAATGCCGCGCAGGCACCGCAGTACGAGTAGCCAGCATGCCTGGAACATTTGCTTGACTATAATCCAAATAATAACTTTCAAATTAGAAATTGGTAGGATGTACGTTACGTTACGGTTATATTATGTTTTGTGTACTTACGGAGCGATAATAGCCCTTGCGGGTCCGTGCGTCAAGTCAGCTTTCGACAGCCACATATCTAGCTGACGAGACAGCTCATTCCCTGGAACGAATAGGCTTTTTTAAACACACTGGAGCACTGGTGGTCTAGTGGTAGCGGCCCTGCCTTCTGATCCTAAGGTCGTGGGTTCATTTCCAGTCGTGTAGGTACCAATGAGTTTTTCTGTCGAAAAATGTATGTGCACTATGCCAGTACTCTCAAACGTTAAAGGAAAACATCGTGAGGGAACAAGCGTGTTGTAGAACTTAAAAAAATTCGAACAACACGTGTCAAGCGTCACACAGAGGGTCCGCCAGCGGCCTACTTGCGCAAATACAGTCCGCACACCAAGTGCGGGTGATGTATTTGCCAATTTGTGAACACACTGGATTGGATCAAATTCAAATAAAAAGTGGCTAAACAGCCAATGGAGCACCAACAAGACCGCGGTTTTGTAGATGCTTCATTAGCGGTTTATACCTTTGGCTCGCAAGCTCGTCGGTTTTAGCTCGACGATGGATCACCCACTTTAGTCAGCTCCGCAAGCAAGACAACGTCTTTCCTTTTGAAACTATCATGGTTTTTAACACTATTTTTATAGAACAACGGGATATTTACCATGATTAAATTTTGTTGAGTTGACTTCTGATATTTAATTTTTTTTATTTTGGTTGAGTTCACTAAAATAAAAATAATGTCTTTCCTGTTGATAAGGCTGACTAACCTGTGAGGATAGTGGGTGTCCCGTAAATAGGGCTTGAGTGAAAAGTCGCCCACACCACTCTTAAATGAAATCTACATTAAATGCAGCAAAGGTTACTGAAGGTTGATTTGAGATAGGCGATTAAGTAATTTCAAAAAATTAAACAGATCTAATTAAATAACTACATTTATTACAACAAAACATATGAATAATTTTTTTACATGCCTATGAATGCAAAACACAAGAAATTAATAAAATACATATTTTATCTTTAGACACATTAAGAGACAGTAAAAGAATCTACAAACAAAGATCCCTACAAACAGTCAATCATCTTCACTTGCAATCATTTTAGCAATCTTCTCCGATGCTTCCTTCAGTAATTTCTCACTGAATTTGGGAAATTTAGCTTCAAAATCCATCTTGACACTCTCCAAGTCTAATCTATCCCTATCCAACTCTTCTAGACCATTCTGAGACGTCTCATACTCTCTAAACTTGTGCATGTCTAAATTGGAATGTTTCTTTATCTGTTCTAAGCCGTCTATGGCATCATTGACAGCGTCAAGCAGTTGTTTGTGTCCGCTGTCTTTGTTGAAGCCAAAATCAATGTTTTTTGTTTCTAATTTGTCTAAACATGCTTGTTCTGTGTTAGAAAGGTTCTGTAGTATGTCTTGTACATCTGAAGTGTCTGTTGTTTCGTAGAAACGAGAACAGTCACGGTTCTTCATATCCAGAAGTCTGAAAAGATAAAATTTGGTAAGTTTTGTGAATTTTTCAGTAACATTTTGATCAAAACAATATTTATGTAAATGAGATGTTTCATAATGCACCAGGTCTATGTACACTTGTATGAAAAATGTGGTCAATAATGAAGATTACCACTAAAATACTAAATTCACAAAATAAACAAGTACCTACATTGTACAAATAGTGGTTGATATTTTTTAGTGGTGAGTACCAAGAGGCACGTTAAGATTGGAGTACAACCACCTGGCGGTTTACTCTTGAACGCGATTCCGATCCCAATTTTAAGTTTTGACGGAATTTTGACAGAAAACCAACGGGATTTCTGTCAAAACTTAAGATTGGGATCGAAATCGCGTTCAAGAGTAGACCGGCAGGCGTGGGCTCCATAGTTCCAAGAAACATCTAATTAATGCAACAAAAAAATTTACTCACCTCTTTTGTTCCACAACAAATGAAATATCCTTCAGCCTCCGGTTGGTTTTGTCCAGCATATCCATAGTTTTCTTAAATCTATCAGCCAACTGCCCCATCTGAATATCCATAAGATTTTCTTCCCTTTCAATTTTTTCATCAACTACACATTCTTCTAGCATGGAGCGAAGAAACTTTCCATATGCAATCTGGCGATACTCGGCATCGAAATCAGGCGTTTGTTCTTGTTTTAAAATCGTCGTATCGGCATCTCCAGCGATGGTGGTTTTATTGAATTTAGAACGCGGAAGGACCTTTTCTTTGTTGTTAGATGATGATGGGATCATAACTTTTGAACGAGATGAAGAAGCAACGCTAACTGTTGAAGGCCGCTTTGTTTTAATTGCTTTATTTGTGGAAGCGGCGAAGTTCTTCGTTTTATCAGACATTTTTCCAGTTTAGTATAAACTATTTTTATTATTTTCAAAGAACAAACGATTGGCTTGCGAGGTCTGGCTGACGTTGACATGTTGACATGCGTGACGTACAATGTTGTCATGGCAACTGCTTCGTTCGGAAAACTTCTGTCCAATGACTATTTTCATCTGACTTCTTGAAAAGTTGAAAGTATGCACAAATTATAGATATTATAAAAGCTAAATGGTTTTAACAGCAGGTTAAATTATATTTATAACAGAAAAGAACATAAAACAAGGAATAGCACCACAATAAAAATGACAATGCAAAATTACTGAACGAACGAACCCTACTTCTTAAAAATAAAAAGGTCAACAACCTTAAAAGTTATCTACGATAAAACTAGCATTATTACTTTACAATAGGTAGGGTAGCTAAATGGGTAATAAGCGCCTACTAAAATATAACCAGCTGAAAATGTAACAACTCTAGCTTCTGAAGGAAGACAAAGACTATTTACCATTCTCAGTATACCAGCTCCCGGCATGTGATGCATTGCGGCAGGACATTTTACTCTTACAAAAAGATCTAAATCAGTCTAGAAAAATACAATGCATAAACACTTTCTGAAACGCAATTTCACAACCACAACATCTAGAAATGTAAATAAAGTAAAAATGAGAATGAGATCTAGGTCATGAACGAAACTTACCAAAGACAAGTTTTGTTTTCTTTTCGACTGAGTCTATTAATACAGGTACTGTATGAACAATTTATAATTATTAATACGGTTACCGTACGAACAATTTATAATTATTAATACGGGTACTGCGGGGGGAGGGGGGGGGGGCACCATTCTTGAAATTAAGTCGGTATAAAAAAAATATAAAAAAAAACCTAACAACCTACTGTTACTTTTGTCGGAGTGCCCGAGTTTGAATCTGGATTTTTAAAACACTTTACAGTCGCTTAGAAGGCGTAGTAAAGTTAAAATTTGGGTTGGCTTTAGTATTGTTAGGGAGGAGGAGGGACGGGGGAGGGGTCCTCTCTGCACTGACATGCACCATTCTTGAAATTAAGTAGGTATTAAAAAAAAAAACCTAACAGCCTACTGTTTCTTTTGTGACTTAGGTCGGGGTGCCCCGAGTTTGAATAATATCCGCATGAATATACTCATTATAAAATTGAATAAATGTACGAATAAATATAATTTATTCATCCAGCACCCGTACAAATAGTCACTTCCTTTCTTTCTCCTGCTCCGGTATTCCTCTATGCTTTTGTTTTGTTTGTATAGATTGGCGGCGCAAACCTCTGCTTTAATCTTGCTCTAGTGTAAATTTGCTTTATTTGTCTATGCCATGTCAGAACAGAACGTATTTCATTCATTCATCCACCCTACTTCTTTCTCTCTCTCTTTTGATTAAATTTTAACGGCGCTCTTATATTTACGCAATATTCACCACGGCATGTTTATCAAAACTTTTTTTTAATTTTAATTTGAGCTTTCTGGGTTAAAGTTTTCTGTAATATTCCACTATCTTTCTTCATCTTCTTTCTTTATTCTTAATCTGTAAGCTTATTTAAGTTAAATCTTACTGCATTCATATAACATCGATTTTTAATTAAAGCTTTCATCATTTTTTAATAATAAGTTGATGATACACACTAGCAAACATTTAGCAAACATTTTTTTTAAGGAAGTCAAATCTTCTCCTGCCTTGGCTTTTACCGAATGCAACTAGAATGTAAAAAAAAAAGCGGTGTTTCTCACGACATGGAATAAAGGATAGTTAGTATGGGATAAGGTTCGGGATAGGGTGATGATGATGTTAGATTTCGTGAATCTAAGATATTTCCGAATTACAGATACGCTAGTAGTTACTATGACACGGGGTGCTTGCTACTAACTATTATCTATTCTGTGACGGTTCACAGAATAGATATTACAGATACGCTAGTAGTTACTATGACACGGGGTGCTTGCTACTAACTATTATCTATTCTGTGACGGTTCACAGAATAGATAATAGTTAGTAGCAAGCATCCCAAGGCGTTTTTCGTGACTGTAGATTTTATGAACTAGCGGTCGCCCGCGGCAGGCTTTGCCCGCGTAGTAGGCCATTGCTAACATCCATCCTGTGGAATGTTTGTTTTATTTACCTACATGATTTTGTAGATCTACTGCATTTAGTTAGGTATTATGAGTAAGGTGGGCACTGATGCAAACGAGCTTACCTGATGGTGGATTCAGAAGCTGAATACCTATGTTTAAAATGATTACCAGCTCTTAGGTAGGTAGGAGTTCTGTGTGTAAAATGGGACTTCTCAGCAAATAGGTAGATAGACTTGTCTACCTACATAGAGGTACCTTTTCATCATCATCATCATCATTAGGCCTACCTTATTTAGGTACCTACCTATTATGAATAAGGTAGACAAGGCACTGATGCCAACGAGCTGCGGCAAATTCATCATCCACACTTGATGTGCGGGCTGGTTTCCGCAAGGCCTCTAGTGGGCCCTTATTGCGTGGCGCTTGACACGAACGAGTTGCTCGAACTTTTGTAGGTTCTACAACACCCCGGTTTCCTGACGATGTTTTACTGGCATAGTGCACATACATTTTTCTACAGAAAAACTCATTGGTACACGACTGGATTTGAACCCACGACTAAGGATCGGAAGGCGGGTCCGCTACCACTAGACCACCAGTGCTCTCTGCCAACGAGCTTACCTGATGGTGGATTCAGAGGAGCGTGTAATCATAATACTTAATCATATGTATGTATAGGTAGGCGTTCTGTGTGATAATGGGACTTCTCAGCAAATAGGTAGGTATGTACTTATAGGTACTTAGGTAGGTAACATTGTCATCATCATTATTATACAGATTTGTATTTTGTAACAAATAAACTCAAAAACTACTGGACTGATAAATTTCTTTCGCCTCTTTAATGCTGAATTATCCCCGAGTAGCATAGTTACATTATATCTAGTTTGAGCAAATGAAACCTACAGGAAATGAGTCTCTTTCACCAATAACTCTGCATCTGTAGTTTAGTAACTACTGAGTAGTTCGACAGTTGGTACAAATAAAATGAAATGAAATATATTTATTTGCAAGAAGTATGGTACAATTATAAGATCATAGGGTATGTAAAAAAGTGGCTCACATACTTCATCGGCAACCAATATACAAAATTCAAACAAAAAGTAGAAAATATAAGTTAAATTAAAATAAATCAGTGTGAGAATAATAACAATAATCAATTCAGAATAATAATTCTTAAAGAAAATATAAAATAATTTAAATGAAATCTTTAACGCTATAAAAACATTTATACAACATTGTAGATTATCTTTAGTAGGTAGTTACTCCATCACACACATATAGCAAGTTTCTTCATTCACAATCTGACCTATCACACTTTTGGCAGGGTTATAAACACACATCACACACCCACTAAAGTCGGGTCTACCACCTTCTAGCACTAAGTTTGACACACATCTTCAGCCCACTGAAGATGAAAGCCCACGAGGTGGTCTGGCATGCGGCAGAGGTGTCCAGCCCTGAAGAATTAAATGTTCTTCTCATTAATGATGACTGCCCAGTTGTAACTATGCGTAGGAGTTGACTATGAGCGGTTGGTTCCCAACGCTGCTGGAGGTATTGGAGTCGTCTGTGCTGTAGGAAATGGTAAATACTCTTCAGATGATAATAATAAGACAGATGATTAATTACCGATGCTGTTGCAGCCATCGCATTTCTGTCTTATTTAATATTCCGGTGGATTTTATTTCGTAAATATTAGCTCGTATCTCGAAATAGCCTAGCAAGAAATATAGAACAGTAGCAAGCAGAAGCAAGCATGACATTGACCTCTTGATATTTGACAGTTTGAGATGTCAGTTTTGACAGTTTAAATATAAGATTTACGCACACAAATGTAGATATACATACGTATACGCACACATACACCATAGAAATCTGCTTCTTCTTTTTTCGTGAAAATAAGATCGGCCAAATTTTAATTATTGTTCGCCGTGTTTTGTTGTGAGTGCGCGTGTATGTTGTCAATCGCAGTTCTGAAAGTTCTAAATTAGCGCAGTGTTATACGTTCATTGGTTCATAAACAAAGGCAAATTAGTAGTAAAACATTGATTTTGTCTGGAAAAGTTATTGTATTCCTATAAAAAAAAATACTGTGTGAAATTGCGGCCAAATTACAATTTTCCAACATGATATCCACAATAGGTATGTTTGCCAAAAATGTAATAGCAATAGTCGAATAAAAAACAGCTGATTGTGAAGAAATCGATTTTTTTTTTATTGTTCCCTATCTCTAAGCAGCGATAACCTGCTTTTTTTAGGGGACACACAGATAGTAGGTACACTTGGTTATGGACACTAGTTTTTCATGAATTTATTTACTACTGTATGTTAATTAAATAAAAATTAGACACCCACAGCTTTTTTTTTACATATGTTATCTTAAAACACTAAAAGCTCTAAGCTACAAGACAATGCTTTGTCATATGCGATGGTTACCATTTAATATCGGGCCATATGCTTATTCCTCAGCTATTAAAAAAACTCATTAAACTAACAGGAGCAATTTACATTGCTGGGGTTGTTTTAATTTTATGCTTGCAGGTCGTATGAACTCCCTATTGCCTCGAGTGGCTACATACTCCACAGCTCCGGGCAAGCCGAAGACTGCAATAGTCATGTTAAATATGGGAGGGCCAAAAACCACTGATCAGGTAAATTCTAAGAATTTTACAAGCTCTGCTTAGTTTGGGGCTAGATAGTGTTGTGTGGGTAACTAAATATATAAAACTATTACGTTACTGACTGACTGACAGACTGACAATCAACGCACAGCCTGAACCTATGGTCCTAGGAGTATGAAATTTGGTAAGTAGATTTCTGGTGTAGTGTAGAGTGCACTAAGAAAGGGTTCCCCGAAACTCAACCCCTAAAGGTGTGCGCCCTAAAGGTGTACAAACTTCAACCCCCGCGGTTGAAGTTTGTACGGAAAAAGCTTAACGCGAACGAAGTCGCACGGGATTTCACTAGTCCGCAATATTTTTTATTTATACAATCTTACTATCTCCCCGCAGGTTGGTGAGTATCTTCATAGAATAATGACAGACAGAGACATGATCCAGCTACCTGTTCAAAGCAAGCTTGGACCGTGGATAGCCACCAGGCGAACTGCGGAGGTCCAGAAAAAGTATGCTGAGATTGGAGGGGGCTCACCTATCTTGAAGTGGACTAATTTACAAGGTATGTTGGTCCATAGAATAAAATAAAAAACTACTTCTAATTCTAATTGAGTTGGCGGAATAAATCTGCACTGACGTCACACAATGGGGTGTATTGTGCATTATCCCCCTGCTAACCTCACCCCAGCCAGCCCAACTCATTAAAATAGCGGTTTAATAATATTAATAAGTAAAATACTGCTTTACTCTACAGCAAAATAAAAGGTCAGAGTATACATAACCGTGTGCTAAAGTAAAAAAGTTAAAACATGTAGAAATACAAAAACCACAACCAATTCAATTACTATACTTGACATTTATGATTTTGGCCCAGACTACAGACTACTAGGCCTCAAAGAAATTTCAGCCCTCATAGCTCAGAGAGAGCACTGGTGGTCTAGTGGTAGTGGCCCCGCCTTCCGATCCGAAGGTCGTGGGTCCCAATACCAATGAGTTTTTCTATCAAAAAATTTATGTGCACTATGCCAGTACTCTCAAAACGGTGAAGGAAAACATCGTGAGGAAACCGGCGTGTTGTAGAACCTAAAAAAGTTCGAGCAACATGTGTCAAGGGTCACGCAAAAAGGGCCTACCAGCGGCCTACTTGCGGAAAAACCTGCCCGCACATCAAGTGCGCATGATAAACTTGCCGAAGTGTTCGGAAAAACAGACGCCGCGCGCCGGCTTGCAATTCCAGTCGTTGGTTCCTTGGAATTTTTTTTATTTATTTATTTTTAATTTCAGGAGAGCTACTCACAAAGGAGTTAGATGCAATGCTACCTGAATCGGCCCCGCACAAACATTATGTAGCATTCAGATATGTGCCACCATTCACAGAGGACACATTCGCACAACTAGAGAAGTAAGTAACTCAGTTTGTAGAGGCTCTGCCTTCTGCGCCCTAGGTCGTGGGCTAAAATATTTGTAACTAGTGGGGATCGAACCCACGACCTACGGCTCAGAAGGCAGAGCTACTACCAACTGAGCTGAGAGGCCCGTCAAGCTGTTATTGTTTTTTTACCCAAATTAATATTACAATCTAGCCTAGTAGGCTAATGAGTAATTTTGCTGTTATAAGCTGTTATAATACATTCAAAAACATGGTAGCTTCTGAACTTACAGCAAGGCTAATGGTTCAAAACTTGCAGGGATGGTGTAGAAAGAGCAGTGATATTCTCCCAGTACCCGCAGTACAGCTGTGCTACCACGGGCTCCAGCTTAAACGCCATCGCAGACTTCTACAAGTCCAGGTTTACAACATTATTATAACTATTTATATTTATTAATTAGACTGTGAAAGTCGTCAACCGTGATCATGATGCATGCAACTGTGCCGAAATATCGGAAGTCAACTCAACAACATTTATAGATAGTGCAATTCACGAAGACGCGCCCCTCGCGGGGTGCGGGCAGTTTGCTCCGAGCGGCAGTCGCGAACCGTAGTCTATTCATTGTAGTGTGCGTGTGCACTCATAGGTAATTAGTGTGTACCGATAACACTCAAACATTGACGGAAGCTTGCACACATATACTATAAACGGTTAGGAGGAATAGTGGGGCGCGCCTTCGTGGATTGCACTATCTATAATCATGGTAAATATCCCGTTGTTTCATAAAAATAGTGTTAAAAACCATGATAGTTTCAAAAGTTATATCCAGTTTTGTTTGTAATCTTTCACTTTGGTGTACACGCAAGTTATATTCTATTCTAATAACGATGTAATGAATAAGAAATCAAGTAATGTGATTTTGATGACTGGCCTCTAGCTCAGTTGGTAGTAGCTCTGCCTTCTGCGCCGTAGGTCGTGGGTTCGATCCCCACCGAGAACAAATATTTGTGTGGTGAACATATATGTTTGTTCTCTGTCTGGGTGTTATATTGTATTCTAAGATGTATTTACAAAAAAAAATGTATTCAAGTATTATATCAGCTATCTGGTTCCCATATTACAAGCTCTGCTTAGTTTGGGGCTGGGTAGTGTTGTGTGAATTGTCCACAATATTTATTTATTTATTTTAACATAACTATTTGTTTCAGAACACCTCCAAGTAATATAAAGTTCAGTTTAATCGAGCGATGGGCCAATTCGAAACTACTTGCCAGTGTATTCGCGAAGAGAATACAGGAGAAAATCAATTTATTCCCGCATCCTGTAAGGAAGGATGTGCTCATATTGTTTACTGCACACAGCTTACCGCTCAAAGTGAGTGTAGATAGATATGCGATTCCATTGCCATCTTGTGCTTAAGTTTGTCGTAAAATATCTATACTTCTATACTAATATAAAGAGGAAAGATTTGTACCTATTTTTGTATGTTTGTAATGAATAGGCTCAAAAAGTACTAAGCCGATTTAAAAAAATATTTCACCAATAGAATGCTACATTCTTCCAATTTGACATAGGCTACATTTAATTTTGAAAAAAATTAGGAATCCTTGGTAAAATTTGAACAATGTAACCGAAGGTGTAGAAAAATGAGTCTTAAAATGTCTTTCGTCGGATGCGCTGCCGAAACTATTAGCGATAGAACAAAATAATGTACAACAATATTGTCTACCCCGTGCGAAGCCGGGACGGGCTGCTAGTCATCCATATTTGGTGGATAGTTTAGTTAGACTGTTAATTTGTGTTACAAAATTATGATTGTTTTAAGTTTTATTTTATTTTATTTTATTCAATTCTAACTGTTGTGTGCTCGTTTTATATAGAGGCTATTGTTATTTTTTTAAATTGATATTTCTGTGTGTTTTTGGTTAAAAATATTGTTTCAATTCGTGTAAGGTATTTAATTATTATTATTATTTAGAGTTAGTTTTATTATTATTTTATTATGGTGCCACTGAAAACCAGCGCTGCAAGAGCTACCGTGCCCTTGTAGCAAATGCTGAGTGGTTTACCTTTTTGCCGTCATTTCATTTAAGTTGAACTGTACCTTTTAATTTTAAGTTGACGCATTATAAATTATTTCTATTCTATTCTATCTACCATGTGCAGTCATAATTAAATAAGTTTTCTTTCTTTCTTTCTTTGTAATATGCATATCTACTTCCCAGGCAGTGTCGAGAGGCGACACGTATCCTCACGAAGTGGCGGCCACGGTGGCGCAAACTATGACGGAACTGAATGTGTCGAACCCGCACCGACTGGTCTGGCAGTCCAAAGTGGGCCCTTTACCCTGGCTGCAGCCTTACACTGACGATGCTATCAAGGTAATATTAATAATATATTACCTTGTATAAATATTATAGACAATCCACACAACAGTTTTTCCTGACAACTACAATCTGGGCCTCTTCAAGGCAAGAGTGAATAGGTGTCTTCTAGACCATCCTGCTTCATCGTCGGCTACATCATCGCTTTCCATCAGGTGAGATTGTAGCCAAAGGATGGTCTATTTAATGTAAAAAAAAAAACTACAACTAAAAACTACACTATTTAGCCTCAAACTAAGCAGAGCTTGTACTATGGGAACCAAATAGCTGATATAATACTCATATATATATTTTTTCTAAATACATACTTAGAATACAATATAACACCCAGACAGAGGACAAACATCTGTGTTCAGCACACAAATAATTGTTCTCGGTGGGGATCGAACCCACGACCTACGGCTGCCTCAGAAGGTAAAGTTACTACCAACTGAACTGAAAGGCCAGTCAATAACTAGTTTTTACTTAAATTCTTAAAGCTTTGCGCACATCTAAGCTATCTACGATGGCGATCAGCGTAACGCTGTCAAATACGACCGCGATATTTGACAGCGTTTCACTGATCATACATACATATGAAACATACCTTACTTAGGCTTTAAACCACTGTTCACTGTTAATTGTACATAACTTTCTGTTTAATAAATAAATATAAATTAATATTTTCATTATTATGTTTGTTCCAGGACTACATTAAGAAAGGGCAAAAGAATCTCATTCTAGTTCCGATAGCGTTCGTCAACGAACACATTGAGACGCTGCATGAATTGGACATTGAATACTGCCAAGATCTCGCTCAAAAGGTAATTTTAAAGCCAGCCATATTAGTTTTGAAACTGACTTAAAAAAAAGCGAGGTTCTCATTTCGCCTGTATTTTTTTTTCAATGTCTGTGACTGCATAACTCTCATTTATGAACTGATTTGAAAAACTTTTTTTATCTAAAAGATTATAACTATGTACCAGATTGCTCCCACATAAATTTCATCTAAATCGATTTAACAGTTTGGGTATGCAGTCGGGTTTTCAAACTTGCAGAGACGGAAATATTTTTATCGTTTGAGTTTGCATTCAAAACTATATACAGGGTTATTCATTATTAGCTGCAAATACTCAGGAATTAGGTTCAACAAATAAAATAAAAAATATTTATGAAATGATTTTTTTTAAGTTTTGTTATGAAAATCCCGAGAAAATCGATAAAGAAATCATTGGCGCCTGACCTATTTTGACCTTTGATCCGCGCCCGCGCGCCGTGAGTGACACTCTGCGTTCAGTCACCGCCTGGGTGGGTCATCGTCCTGTTCTCCATGGCAATCATTATGCAATAGCCGTAAAGAAATTAATAAAAAAAAATTTTTGATACAAAAACTTTAATCAAAATTAAAAAAAAATCATTACATAAATATTTTTTATTTTATTTGTTGAACCTAATTTCTGAGTATTTGCAGCTAATAATGAATAACCCTGTAGATAACAATGATGTAATTGTAATCTATTTCATCCAGGCTGGTGTGACTCAAATAGAAAGAGCAGCGGCGCCAAACGACCACCCGACGTTCATAGCCGCGCTGGCAGATGTCGTCGCCAAACATCTGAAGACGGGGCCCAGGGTCTCACGACAGTTCTTAACTAGGCAAGTACCTATCTATAGATAGTGCAATCCACGAAGGCGCGCCCCACTATTCCTCCTAACCGTTTATAGTATATGTGTGCAAGCTTCCGTCAATGTTTGAGTGTTATCGGTACACACTAATTACCTATGAGTGCACACGCACACTACAGTGAATAGACTACGGTTCGCGACTGCCGCTCGGAGCAAACTCCCCGCACCCGCGAGGGGCGCGTCTTCGTGAATTGCACTATCTATAACTTTAGACTTACTATTACTAGCGGCACGTAAGTCTAGCGATGAGCGATACGCGGAGGGGATAGCTGCGCATGTGTACTGTCGCCGTACGGAATACAATTATAACTTCAATTAGTTATTAGCTAAATAACGATAATTGCATTATTTTATTGTAATGCCAAATAGTAAGATGTCCAAAGATTTGAAGTACCTACTATACCTACCTATTTAGATTAGGTACCTACCTAAGACATAATTTTTAACAAGTTTATGGGGAGTCATCATCATCATCACGAGAACCTTTATTCCCCAACGGTTGTCAGTTCTTCGAGCTATATGGCCTGCTCATTGCCACTTCAACTTACTAACTCTACGAGCTATGTCGGTGACCTTGGTTCTTCTACGGATATCCTCATTTCTGATTCTATCACGTAGTGAAACTCCCAGCATAGCTCTCTCCATAGCTCGTTGCGTGACTTTGAGCTTGTGCACGAGGCCAATAGTTAGCGACCACGTCTCAGTTCCATAAGTCATCACTGGCAACACGCACTGATTATAGACTTTTGTCTTGAGGCTCTGCGGTATCTGCGACGAGAAGATGTGGCGCAGTTATGGGGCGATGTGGCGCAGTTATTATTTATGGGGAGTAGAAAAAGAAAAACATCTGTCAATAACAATACAGGAAGCCCCTAAATCGGCAATGCCAGTCATTGAACGCAGCATGGTGTTCATTATTTCCGTCACGTTTTTAATTTATTTATTTTATTTTTCAGATGTCCGCACTGTGTAAGCGCTAGATGTGCATCTTCCAAAGAGTTCTTCAGGCTGCTGTGTGACGATAGTGAAATCGTAGCTGAAAAAGCGTAGTCCATTTTGTCAATTCCCGATAGTGTTGGGTACAACCCGAATTTAGTTTTTTACACAATATAAAGACTGTGGTGCATTTTGGGTTTTAGTGATTGAAATACCTACCTCTTGGCATTTTATTCTGTTTATAATATTTGTTAACTGCTACTTTGGCTGCCACTTTAGGGCCCTTATTCAGAAGCCTAATCATAGATTTTTGACATTTTTCAATGGAGAACTGTCAAAACATCAAAAAGTCTATTGTACGGGCTTAATCTCTGAAAGGTGAATAGATTTTACCTCGGTTTTCATAAGTAGATAGCTTAATTTCCGGAAAAGTGTTTTAAGACTGCGGGAACGAAATTAGGTTAAATTTTACAATTTCGAATGGTGTTGTTATAAGTTTTAGATTATATATTTTATTTGGTTTGTTACTTTAATAAATTATTTATTGAAGAAACTTTGACTTTTTTTTTCGTCTAAAGTAGACCTTTTTTTTTAGATTTCTGTCCAGACTGGAGTTTCGGTTATATAATTTGAAAGGTATTAGCTATCAAACCTGAATGACGTCGGCGTCCAACAGCACCTCAGAAAACTTAGAGTGAGAGCAGTGAGCCAGACTTAGACAAATTGTCTAAGCAGCCAGACGAAGATTCAAAGAAACAAACTTTACCCCAAAAGGGCGCCAGCCACGGGACCTAAAATAAAGAAAAGAAAGAAAATTTGTTTATTCAAAAATAAATAAATAATAGTTTAAAAAACTAAAAAAAACGCTTTTTAAACTAATTGAACTAAAAAGTTAAAAATAAAACTGTAATAATCAATTGAAAAATATTATTGTACAAAAAAGCGTGGGGTGCTTTTGATAATAACTTCAGATATAATAAACTATTGATAAAATATTTACAACAATCAAAATCAAGCCCCCCACGCTTTTTGTACAATAATATAAATTTTCAATTGATTATTACAGTTTTATTTTTAACTTTTTAGTTCAATTAGTTATAAAAGCGTTTTTTTTTTAGTTTTTTAAACTATAATTTTTTTTTTACTTTTTAGTTTTTTTTTTTTTCATATTATTGCATTGTCATCGACCTTTGACAGGTGTGCAAAGTTTGAATCAAATCTGATAGTTCAAAGTAGGTTTTTTTTTTATTTATTTTTTTCATATTTTTTTATTTTTTTTTTTCATATTATTGCATTGTCATCGACCTTTGACAGGTGTGCAAAGTTTGAATCAAATCTGATCGTTCAAAGTAGGTTTTTTTTTTTTTTTTTTTTATTTCTATACATTTTTTTTTTCATATTATTGCATTGTCATCGACTTTTGACAGGTGTGCAAAGTTTGAATCAAATCTGATCTTTCAAAGTAGGACAAAATCGAGCTCAAAGGGGTCGGTTACATACATACATACATACAGGTGAAGCTAATAAATGCCCATCGACAAAGTCCGGATCCGTTAAAAAAAACCCATTACTGCCTATCATAAGATGTCCACAAGTTTGACCTATTTCAATAATTCCCCTGAATACAATATAGTAACACCCAGACAGAGAACAAACATCTTCACAACACTAATATTTGTTCTCGGTGGGGATCGATCGACCCCCTGACCTACAGCGAGAGAGTAATGAACTGAGAGGTTAGCCAGAATTTAAGAAATCGGTGCAGTAGTATTCGTTACAATACAAACCATTCTCCTTTATAATATTAGTGTAGGTAACACATGTAAATGCTAAATACATTCTAGACTTGACCCTCTTCAGGCTGATGTTGATAATGCAATGTATGTAGCACCGTAAGAAGCGTAGCCTCAGAATAGTTGTCGACAAATTATTTGTCCTCTTCCTCTGACTCACGTGGTTCGTTACTCGGCAGACACGTTCGTCGTTCATATGCCGCCAACAATGTTGCTCTGGGATTATTTTTCATTTATGTTCAAATTCCAGGTCTTTCAATTCTTAGTCAAATTTCAAATGCCTACATACTACTGCAAGTAAAAAAACAAAACGACAATCTCTCTAACATCGACGCCTTAATCCACAAAGTGGTACCTTCGGATAAGTTCGAAAAGTTTGCCCGGAAAATGGCGGCCAAAACTACAGGTTTAAAAAAGCAGTCCACAGAATTTAATGCAAACGTAAAAAATGGCGGGAAAGAAGAGTTTACATTGTCTGTGGATGAGAATAGTTCTGATCCGAATTTGGTAAAGCTGATTGACTTGGCATTAAAACATTTTACTAAAGAGGGAGGGCCTATTTTGAGAGCTAATCAAGAGATTAGTAAGTACATACAAGTCGAATACCTAGGCGTCCTATCTATCCTCATATTTTTTTGACCTACACCAAGTAACAGGTGACTCATAATGATGCTACTGTGGGGTGTTACTATAATTACAGAGCCGAAGACATTTAAATCCCGCACTGGAGAGACGTCTGTGCTTTACGAAATCAACTCCAAAAGTTTGATCAGAGGTCTAGAAGAGCTATTATCTTCGAAAATGGTCAGAAACTACCTACAGCTTGACCCGGAAAGCAGCATTCATTTACCGCGCTATGAAAGAGCCTAACTAGCAATGAAAACTAATAATGAGCTGATAAGTAAATAAAAAAACCATAAAGATTTTTTATATAAGATAATTTCCTCAAGTGTATCTTCCTAGAAAGTCCTAGCAAGTAAAGTCCACTACAAAATTAATAAAAAAAACAAAAACCATTTTGAAAAAGTCTTTAATAAGTACTTTCAATCTTTCATTGTCGACACATAAGACATAGAATTTTGATACGATTTAATCACATTTTTTAACCGAGGAGAAATTAAATCCTAAAGTATGAAGTTGTCGTTTTTTGCTGATAAGAAGATTTTTACTTTTAGCAGTAATTTTAATTTCATACTTTAAGACCAAAGTGAAGAGGTTCTCTACTTAAGTAGACGCTTATTATATAAAGTACAGGGCGATATCTACAGGGTGTAACTAGTAAGACCTCAAAATTTGATTGAAATAAAAACATTAAGCAAAAAATAGGTACATCTACAAAAAATAAGTTTAAAAGGTTCCTATGTTTTCTTGAGATCCCAGAGCCACACCCAGTAAAAAATAAATATTATTTTACAATCTGTTCTTTACCTATACCATACTGTTATCACTTACATTAACACTTTTTAAATTAACGCGGTCGTTATGCATAATTATATGGAAAAAACGGGTGTTTATCGCGATTACCTTTTTTATTTCCCGACGTTTCAACTGTGTTACAACAGCCGTGGTCGCGGGGAGACTCACCCCGCGACCACGGCTGTTGTAATCGCGATAAACACCCGTTTTTTCCATATAATTAATTACACTTACATTAGTCAACCAAAATGTATGTGCAACCTCTCAAACGGTGAAAGAAAACATCATGAGGAAACCGGCATGTCGTAGAACCTAAAAAGTTCGAAAACATGTGTCGAGTGCAAGAAAGGAGCCTCTCTGAGACGCACTTCAAATCCTTTCCCTACACGCACTGGTTTAAAACAATCAGTAATAAAATAACCCAATATTATTTTTCATTTGAATAATAATATTTAAGCACACAATGCCGATAGAATTCTTAGCAACATTATTTAAAAAAATATTTACAATATACATATATTTACATTGTAAAATGGGAATGAAATTAAGTACAATCACAATTTAAGCACCGAACAAATATTACACTATGTAAGAGTTAGCATTTTTACTGACTTGAAAAAAGTAGAAAATAATATTTTTAAGATATTTTTTGGTCATGAGAAGTTAAAATAAATTATTAGGATTGAAACAACATGATGGGGTTTTATTCTTTCAAATTAAGACCATAATATAAAGTCACAATATGTTTGTTTAAAAAAAAACTAGTATTTTCTACTAGATGATAAAATACAAGTCACTTAGTATAAAGTTATGGCATGTAAGAGTAGAATTAAATTTAAATAGGAGTAGAATTATAATAAATACGATTTAAATCAGATTAAATAAAAGCTTAATTAGATCAACAATTAAGATAAAACTAAGTACGATACTTTCATCGTATTTTAGTTTTAATTATTCTAGTAAAAAACATTGTGATATATATCCAGGGTGCAGTGATAAAACCCGTCAAATGCAAAAAAATCAAAAATTTGTTTTTCTAGCTCACAAAAATAAAAAAATTCTGGTTAACGGGTTTTACTCTGCATCCTCGATGTCTTTCCATTGTGATTTGAGTTTATTTTACCTAAGCAGTATATTAAAATTACACACACCCTCACATAATATTGACTACGATAACTCAGAATAAATAATAGAACAGGTATCGTATTGATATAAGTACTATTTACAAATTGCACAGTTGGTCCAAAGTTTTAACTAAAATATTTATATAAAATTATATAGTCCTATCGATTTGTTCGGTTTAAAACAAATATCTAATCTAGTTTATAGCTGCAGATTTTACGTGAGATACAAAGTTACTAGTAGATTCTAAAACGAATTAAAGTAGATGCTATTAGCTAGACTGCCATGCCTGAAGTTTGTCATAGCTTTTACGTTTCTAGGCAATAAATAAAGCCACCTCATAAAACATAAACCATAGATAAAAATGTAGTCTATGCCTACACATGCCATTTCGTAACAAAGAGATAGACGATATTATCTAATGATTTATTTTCTCTATATCACATAGAAGGGTTTAGGGTACCTACGCTTATTATCAATATTTTAAAACTTGGGTAGATAGGTACCTTCCTTCATTCAGAACGCAATAACTTCTTCAAATTTGGCCCAATGAAGAACTATAAGATTATCAATATACCTCTAAATACGATCAGAAATTCTATAGAAAACGAGAGACTATTGAGCACCCTTTAATACGGCTTTATAGAATAATTGCTTAAAAATTAGTTTACTTAAAATATGATTGATAATTTACATCTTGTTTTCATATTGCAAATAAAATGCCGAATATAAATATTTTAAAAGAAAAGAGAATTTATTCCAACAATTCCTACCTTCTTATTCAATTTGACTCCTAACCTTCTTAAAGCCGTTCAGTCAAGGGGGGCGCCACCATCGATTTTATTTTCGATGATCTTGTCAAACATTTTGTTAGTTAGTAAGTAACCTGCCTATTCTTTTATTATTGGCCTCTTCCAGTATAAATAGAATCGTTTAGAAAAACTTGACTCTTGGAAAAAACTAGTTTTGAAATCCTATTGAACCTATGTATCTAAATCTTATGTCAAAAAACCAGTCAGCCACAAAATGGCGGTCGTTATCAAGATGGCGGCGGGCGAAAGCGCGGGAGCTCCGCATTTGAGGTTATCGTTTACGTACAGATTTGGCGGCAGTGGCTCCTCTCCTGGCTTACAGTATTCTTTTCTTGACTGAAATGAATTCATATATTAATTTATTTAATTCAGTAGGCCCTCTGACTATTTTACATAAGAATTCAAGGAGTTATTTTAGATAAAGATTCAAGAAGTTCCAAGAGGTCTGAATACATTTATTAATAAGTAAAATATATTTTAATAAATTATGACTAATGGCCTTACTTATAAAAATATGTCAAAAGATAAACAGTGCTTAAACTAATGCCATCTCTCACCACTGCGTAATGACAAACAGTGACAGGGCTAACTTTAAGCAATGATTAAATTTAAATTGCGTTTATAAGTAAGGCTGTAAGTGACAAACAATGCAACGCCAGAAAAAAAGTGACAAACAAGAAGTCCCCTGACTGACGAGCCAAGTGGGAAATTCATCTAGGAATTAACTCTGTATGTACATACCGTATGTACCATTCAATTATACAACATCATAATCGAAATTGTTAGCCGATAGCTCTCAGAATCATATTAGCAATTTAGAACTAAAGAAAGAGAACTCCGAACTAAAGAAAGATAAATTACTGCAAGTGTGAAATAAGAGAGACTTACATCGAACTCCTCCTTGCACATCTCCCTACACGGAGGACAAACCACGCCTCCTTTGTGTAGCCATCCCTTCTTCACTATCCTCACTTGCAGCACTTGTCCCGCATGGAAACACGTGTATGTGTAGTTACCCACCTAGAATTACAAATCACATTTTTAAATAAGATTACGTTATTTATTATACTATGATCGCTATGAGATCGCTGCTTAGCGATAAGACCGCCTATTGCTTTTACAAATAGTTGTTAAGTTTTTATGTACCATTGTTGTTCTTATGTATTTGTGAGCAATAAAGTATTTTCTATCTTCCATCTATCTATGATGGTGAGGCAAAATTATGGCCAAACTTATGATGAGCGGTTATATGAGCGTATTAAAATTCCCAATGCTCGATTCGGTGTTTTTTGAAATAGTCCACAATTTTAAAAAACTGAAAAACCTCATTCTACAGGTAATTGTGGTTTGGATTCAGTAAGTTTTCTATATTATTAAAACAATCACCATTTACAAGGATGACCGACGACAATAATCACTACGTAACATTTGAATGACTATAGGTACTTACTACAATATGCAACCTTCCACTCTCGCACTTATACTTGTAGCAACCAGAGCCCCAATGCTGCCACTCGCGTATCTGAAAATATTAACAACATTACATAATTTAGGATAGGAAAAAAAAGATACTTAATATAAAAATCCATTTATTAAAAAAAAACAGAGGTGCAATTCTTGTCTCCGGTTTACCTGTCGGCATGACTTTTGCTCCCAAACACGATTACTGTGTTCAAAGCATTTTGAATGAACACCGTAGTTTTCTAATGCGAAGTTCACGTCACCCTCTGAAATAAAAAAACGGTAAGCAAATGAATCAAGGATCAATAACTCAACGAGCCTCTTTTTATACCAAAACTGCTAAAATTTGCTAGTTGTGACATTGTAGATCTATTTCTATCCTGCAATTGCTGATATAAAGTTAAGAACTGTAAAAAGAGAGTTTAGAACTATATAATTTAAGTTTAAAAAACTTGAGAAACCGACTTCATTGTCAAACGGCTAAACCGATTTTAATCAAATTTGTTTGGGACAATCTGGACGTAAGAATAACCTTCCAAATAAAAAAATAATTTTCTAAATCGGTTCATAAATGACGGAGGCATGCAGTTACAAACATTAAAAAAATTATTTAAAAAAAAATGGCAACACCGATTTTAATAAAATTAAAATGGGACCAATCTGGAAGCAGTACCTTTCAGATAAAAAAATAATTTTTCAAATCGGCTCACAAATGACGAAGTTATGCGGTAACAAACATTAAAAAAAAAAAAAAAAAAAAAACATACAACCGAATTGAGAACCTCCTCCTTTTTGATTGGAAGTCGGTTAAAAAGAGAACTCACTTGGAGTGTTCTCTTCGTATTGACAAGTGCTGCCTCGCACAAGTGTGTTCTTATGCCGCCACGTGAACTCCTGCAGGTAAGGGCAGTAGTCTGCGAGTGACACTGATCCGCCGTAGTGCGCTTCTTCGCCTGGTTCTATTCCAGGTAGAATGTCGAAATGCTGAAAGGATTTGTGATAATCAAGAAAAAAATAGTAAGTTCGGATAGGAATAAAAACACTTGAGAAAAATTGTGGGGATAGGCACTAAATTGCCTCCGTTACTGAAATTAATATGGCATAGCCCCACTTATACCTCTGATGTAACTGAGGTTTGGCAAAATAAAATTTTATTTTATTTCAAATAAGTTCAGCGCATTTAATCAAATTTGAAATTAGCTCATATATTTTTTATACAACTATATAGCTGATGGAACAAGCATAATAATATGGCCCACCTGATGTTAAGTGGTAACTATCGCCTATAACAAAGCATTGCCTCGTAGGTCACGCACGTCAGGAACGTGCCCTACGATGCATTTACCTGCGTCCATTAACTTGAGGCATATAGAAATGTGTTCAGCCTCACGTGCCAGTAATTTCAATGACGAAGTTATGCGATGACAAACATTAGTAATTATAAGTTTAAAAAACTTGAGAAACCGACTTCATTGCCAAACGGCTAGCCCGATTTTTATGAAATTTGTTTGGGACAATCTGGACGTAACAATAAACTTCCAAATAAAAAAATAATTTTCTAAATCGGTTCATAAATGACGGAGGCATGCAATTACAAACTTTAAAAAAAATATTTAAAAAAATGGCAGCACCGACTTTAATAAAATTAAAATGGGACCAATCTGGAAGCAGTACCTTTCAGATAAAAAAATATTTTTTCAAATCGGCTCACAAATGACGAAGTTATGCGGTAACAAACATTAAAAAAAAAATACAACCGAATTGAGAACCTCCTCCTTTTTGATTGGAAGTCGGTTAAAAAAACCGAATCGTGACCTTTTTTAACCGACTTCCAATCAAAAAGGAGGAGGTTCTCAATTCGGTTGTATGTTTTCTTTTTTTTTTTTTTTTTAATGTTTGTTACTGCATAACTTCGTCATTTGTGAGCCGATTAGAAAAAATATTTTTTTATCTGAAAGGTACTGCTTCCAGATTGGTCCCATTTTAATTTTATTAAAATCGGTGTTGCCATTTTTTTTTAAATATTTTTTTTAATGTTTGTAACTGCATGCCTTCGTCATTTATGAACCAATTTAGAAAATTATTTTTTTATTAGGAAGGTTATTTTTACGTCCAGACTGTCCCAAACAAATTTCATTAAAATCGGTTTAGCCGTTTGACAATGAAGTCGGTTTCTCAAATTTTTTAAACTTATAATTATTGTATCGGACGCTTCATGAAACTTCATGTGGATTGAAACGTTTTAGTAAAACAGCGTCCAATCAAAGTTGGTTTAAAAAGACTAGCTTCTTTATATAAGTTGGTTTAAAACAGACTAGCTTTCGTATGTAATTATTACCTGATACTGCCTAGGCAGGATGGTGTCATGTCGGACTAGGTTACACAACACAACGGCATTCCGCCTCGGCGCGCACTCTGTCCGGAGCGGGTTGCCTTTGATGCGCGAGCAGAATGGCGCTGGGGACTTTCTTCTGAAACATGGTTTATATATATTAAAAAAAAACTAGGTTAGGGCTTTTTTTTTCTTCCTAGGGTTTGCTTCGCAATCAAACACGAGCTATGGCTAAAGGATCAATTAAATGCGTTGATAGATATTTTCGAATTTTCAAATTATTATTTGAAGGTATAACTTTCAAAAACGAGGATTTGAAATACTCACACATCCGTTTCCGTAACATTGTGATAGCTTGTAAAATAATTTAGTTGGTTAAGTACTAACACAATATGTAAGTTTGTACTTTATATATTTAAATATATAATAAAATATATGAGCTAATTTCAAATTTTATATATTTATAATGATATTCTGTGTACCTACATAATAGAAGTGCTCGCTTACCAATATCGTGAGAAAATTCGAGTGTGAGTACCCACACAAACCCAAGATGGTTTATAATAATAATACTGTATTAATTATGTCATGGTTGAATAAATAAAAAAAAAAAAAGAAAAAATAGCTAGTACATATTTACATTATAAACACACTTTGATTTTAAGCTGCAGATAGAAATACATAAGACCTCGACACTTACAGCTCCATTTCCAAATCTTCCGTAAAGTTGCTTGAAACAAAATACAAAAATGAATTACATACTAAAAAAGTGCATGCAAGTTTGCGTAGCATCAAAACTCTTATCTGTTCAAGTTAAATGCTCATAAACATAATTAGTACAAAATGTCTACCATCTCGTGTCCTCCATCATAGCGAGAGAGATGCGGCTGAACACGAGCTGTATTACCTGAGCGTGCTCCGGTTGAGCCACTGCTTACAAGAGGTGGTCGCGAACTGACAGCCGCGCGCTAGCCCCCAGTCGAGCGGCGCCGCGTGCGAATACTCCGCGCGGTACCAGCCCGTGTCCTCCATCATAGCGAGAGAGATGCGGCTGAACACGGAGTTCTGCGTGTGAGTGCCGGTCATCGCCTCGTTCTGAACATACACATTTTAATCTATACTTATATTATAAAGCTGAAGAGTTTATTCGGTTGAACGCGCTAATCCCGGCCGAATTGAAAAAATATTTTGTGTTGGATATTTCATTTATCGAGGAAGGCTATAGATAAGTATTAATTTCAAGGCTCAAGCTAACATGGCTTTCTACAGGAATCCTCTCGTATAGAGTTACCTCAAAAACCCTCTTCTCCCAGTGAGTGAGGGCCGTTCCTTCCCCTCCTTGGTCTTCCAACTCTGCGCCTTCCAATGTCGAGCAGTTGAAGTGATTTCGAACCTGTAACAAGTAGGTACTGTGAAATTATGTCAGGGTATATGGGATAGGTACATGTAGGATCAACCAAAGGAAGATACTCGTAGTTCTAGAATCCCATATATATTTTTTTTGTAAAAGGAGTATCCTCATTGACAGACAAACTGGTGGACTGTCTGACTGATTAGACTGGCAGACTAATTAGACTGGTATACTGTGGGGCTGGCAGACTGTTGGACTGGAAGGCTAATGAATTGGCAGATTGTTGGACTAGTAGACTGTTCGTAAATTATTGGACTGTTTGATTGCTGGACTACACTGACTGTTAGTCTGGCAGATTGTTGGACTGGCAGACTGTTGGACTGAAAGGCTGATGGACTGGCAGACTGATATGTTACCTCCTGTACCACTCGTGGGGTGACCATCATTTTGAAAGTTCGTTCTATGAAGCCACCGCGAACCATCCAGTCCTTGCGGGTTACATTACGGACCACGCGCTCCGACCATTTGTGGATTTGCAATCTGGAAACCAAAATTAAGACTTTGTACAACTAGCTGATGGAACAATAATTGACCCACCGGATGTTAAGTGGTAACTACTATCGCCGTACACGTCACAGGTCATATACATCTGGAACGTACCCAACGATGTAGGTACTTATTCTTATCGTTTTACTAGTTTTATTAACCCAATGTGGTGAAACGATTTTTAGTGCGCCTCAAAGAAGATCCTTTTGGCAACTGGACATGTTTTCAAATTTTTAGCTTTTAGGGCATGCCGGTTTCCTCACGATTACCGTTTGAGCTGCTACCACACTTAAAATAAAGACTGCTGATGGATTGGTGAACTACGATAAAGGATTTACAGCTAAGTGCAAAATAGCTTACTCTTCATCTAATGGCGGGGTTCCTGTATCTGGTCTTCTTGGAGTCAGAGGCTCTCCATCATCGTCCCTGGAAAAGCATATATTTAGTGCATTTAGTTTGACCCTATTGAGTACATTGTGCTATGACGTCACAATTCTATAGGACAAATGGGAGTTACCGGTTTTTTTTTGCTACAAATATACAAAAATCTAGAAGACATAAAAATCTCTTGATAATATTTGTATGACTGGACAGGATCCAGGTACTAACAGGCGTATTCAGAAACAGTGCTTGAGTCTGAGTCGAGCCTCAAGCACAAGCATAGATTTTTGACAGTTCTCCGTTGTAAAATGTCAAAAACCTATGCTTGAGGCTTGTCTTAGGCCCGTATTCCGAAACAGTGCTTGAGTCTGAGTCGAGCCTCAAGCACAGGTTTTTGACACTTTTCAATGGAGAACTGTCAAAAAATCTATGCTTGAGGCTCGACTCAGACTCAAGCGCTGTTTCAGAATACGGGCCTTAGACTCTGTTTCTAAGTGAACAGGATATATACCTGTAGAAAGCAAACAGCGAGACGCTAAATCCCAGAGCATGCAGCATTTCATGTTTCACCGTCGAGAGAACTGAAGGCATGTCTCGGTACTTGGTTGACAGCTCTCCCGGGCAGAAGTTAGCATGGCCTGCTATTGGTCTGGAAGAAGAACATTTAAGTTGTGGCGTTTCTGAACGCAACCGCGCGCTTTCGAAACGATTGGCCAATGAGAGAGGCCAGGATTATTGACAGTTCAGAGAGAGCAAAAACTTTAGCCGTTCGAATTAATATTCAAGTCTAATTCTTGAAAACACCCCAAATTACTAGGCGTCCATGCTAGGCCTCTAGAGTTAGAATACTCTACATCTGATAGTTCTTTGTGTAGATCAAGCACCGAAATCTCGTGCGCTCCAGTGTATCTACTTCCTCCAATAAAACTCATACTTTAGTGAAGAACTGTGTTTGGTTTGTGATACATCTACTTACCCTGCTATTAGCAACCTCCAGTTCTTCTTAAATGTGTTTTTAGGGTTCCGTAGCCAAATGGCAAAAACGGAACCCTTATAGATTCGTCATGTCTGTCTGTCTGTCTGTCTGTCTGTCTGTCTGTCTGTCTGTCTGTCTGTCTGTCTGTCTGTCTGTCTGTCTGTCTGTCCGTCCGTATGTCACAGCCATTTTTCTCCGAAACCGTAAAAGCTAGACTAATGAAACTTGGCAAGTAGATGTATTCTGTGAACCGCATTAAGATTTTTACATAAAAATAAAAAAAACACTATAAATTTAGGGGGTCCCCATACTTGAAACTGAAACTCAATTTTTTTTTTTTAATCGAACCCATACGTGTAGGGTATCTATGAATAGGTCTTTAAAAATGATGTTGAGGTTTCTAATATAGTTTTTTTCTAAACTGAATAGTTTGCGCGAGAGACACTTCCAAAGTGGAAAAAAGTTGGTCCCCCCCCCTCTAACTTCTAAAGTAAGAGAATGATAATACTAAAAAAAATATATGTTGTACATTACTATGCAAACTTTCAACGATATTTGGTTTGAACGAGATCTAGTCAGTAGTTTTTTTTTTATACGTCATAAACCGTAAACCGCAATTTACCTTTCGACGAACTACAAGAACCTTATTATGTTACATCAAGTGACATAATATAAAGGTTCTTGTAGTTCGTCGTGCTACGGAACCCTTCATGGGCGAGTCCGACTCGCACTTGGCTGCTTTTTTTATATGCTGTGTAGGTACTTTATTATTACTTTGAAGCGTAGAGTGTGCTGTCTTTGAAACTTTTGCTTTTGTATTATTGCATTGCATACGTCTCACTATAAGTGAAGTGGCACCACACTGGAACTTCACTGCTACTATTATTATTTTTGATTTGTGGATGTTTGTTGGATGTTTAATTATTTTATTGATAAAGATGACAAAATAAGCGAAAAGTTTGTTCACCGGCCATTCATAGATTTCATACTTTCGGTATCCGCCCGGATATCATGGAACATTCGGACGGATACCGGATAGCAAATAAATACTGATATGTGTCGATTCCCGCAACACGGATCGATTGAGTGATCGCTGAATCCACGTTCCATTTTCAAATTTTTCATACAAAAATTGACAACTCACATCGATTTACGCGGTCGCTTGAGTCATTTGCGTCGATTCCAGCAACACGGCTCGATTGAGTGGTCGCGGATTCAGAGATCACTCGACGATCACTCAATCGAACCGTGTTGCTGGAATTGACGCCCTGAACGGTCGGATATTCCGTGATATCCGACCGGATACCGGATAGCAAAAAACTGATATCCGTGGCGTCTCTAGGAAGGTAGATGACTGACCTGTCTAATGCTGCTTCCTGTTGACAATGCGACGCGTACGCGACCGTGAGTCCGCGGCGACAGCGCTCGGTCTCCACTGCGCTAACGTACAGCACGAAGTCTGTGTTCTCCACGCCTTCCGGCACCTCGTCTAGCTCTTCTGGAACTGGAAAGGAGATGAAATAATTTTGTACATTTTATTTCACTGTTGATTATTCTGCGGTGTTTACGAAGGGCTCGTAGAAGATTGTTTGGTCATTGATGGGTAATTGTTTTTGACGTGACAACGTCTTACAATTCGATGGAGCCGGCTGCACGCACGAAAAAACATGACTCATGCGGCGTTACCTCGCTCGAGGCGATTCATTTAAGGCTTGAAGTGCAAACGAGAGCGCGGAACGAGCGACAATGAGGCACAATCGGCGCGTTCGGCAGCGTTCGACATCTGTCTCTCTCCTACTTGAGTGAGCGATGCGTCCGTGTGGACAGCTGTATGACGTTGTCACGTTCAACTATCGTCAGTAAACCGACTTTACAGACAGCCGATTTATTTTATGATCCTTTTTCAAAGCAAATTATATAATAGCAGTGAAGCTCAAGTGTGGTGCCACTTCAACTTAGTGAGACGTAGGCTAATACAAAAGCAAAAACAACTATCCCAACGCACTCCCATTCCTTAGACCATGATAAATCGATGCGTTTTTATGTTATCACAGTAGGTAACTCACTAGGCAATTCAGCGCCGTAGTTGAGCGAGTTTCCATTGAATTCGTCCGCCTGGTCCAGAGCGGCCCGCTGTCGAGGCAGCGATCGGCAGTTGTGGCCAGTGCTGTTGCACACGTAGCATGGCTGGAAACAGACTTTAGGATGAAAATGTTTTTATTGAAACTTTTATCAAATTGAAGAACGATGATATCCTAAGGAGTTTTTTATTGGAACTACTTTTAACAAATTGGAGAACGATGATATCCGTCGGAGCTAAAAACTGTATTCGCGAATATTGAAAGAGCGCCAGCCAGCGCAGCGTTGTGAAGTCACATGATTTTTTTTATGCGAAAACAGGGTTGTAAGGGGTTAAAAGGGGGGATGAAAAGTTTTATGGGAGATTCGTCATTTTATGAGCTAGAAGCTTGAAACTTATTTTTTAGGCTGTTGATTTAAAAAAATATATATATAATAAATAAATATTAAGGGGTTTAATGAGAGATGCTAACCCTAACTTCATAATCTAACTTTCTGGAAGATGATGCAACAACAAACTTATGTACCAAATACTTGTTTATTAGCACCAAAGCTACATGTTCGCACAGTGTGACCGGAGAGAGAACAGACGACTGGCAACCGACGCGTCACCAAAATCAAACGCGTCAGTCTTATTCCCGTGGATATGTACCTAGCCGCCACAATGACATTCAAAGTTTGTAAAGTTATAGGGAATTGCCAGTTCATATCATTCTACCTTATATTCGTGAAATCAATATATCACGCCTCAATAAAGCATATCGCGCCATAAAAATATGTTATCATCACAACACTTTACTTCATTCCTCATATTTCGACATGGCACCGTATAGGCTGTATTTTGTTGGTTAGTATAGTACCTAGATTGCCGATTTCGGTTTCACCTATCACAGTGACATATGAAACATGGACATACTTTTTGCAAATAAGATCAGGACTTAAGACATTGCCTCATGAATTAAAACCCAAACACGGTAGATATCTCCTGAGGTCTCTTTTTACAAGATATCTACGTCCATGTCCAAATAATACATTTGAAAGCTTAAATTATGTTTAATTACAGGAACACAACTCATATTCCTTGCACACGTAGCAAACTCCTTCATTCTTCTAACAGCAAACATGGAGGATGTCAAGAAAATTGCTCGCAAATTCGTCTCAGACTCTCTAGCTGAGAAAATAGCCGAATTTGTGGCGAAAGCTACCGAGCAACTAGTTGCAAACGTTTCTGAGGAAAACGGTCAAAGCGTTAACGATATTCAAAACCTGTCTGATGAAGATCAGCTACAAAACATTGGACGTCAGCGAATAGAAAAAAATACCAAAACTACCCAAAGCGATAATCAAGATCATAAAAAATACGTAGATATTGAGAATGAATACGAAAAAGAAGAAACTACTTCTAAAGTCAATGAAGATATTTCTAACGCAGGGCAAGTTATACATTGGGGGAAGGATGTAAGCGACATGGCTTCCAAAGAAGTACAGGATCAGTCAAAAAATGTTGAACAGCCAGAAGCAGACAATGAACAACAAACAAATGATTTTAAATCTAAGCCTGATCATGAACAGTCAACACAAGACAGCGAGCAGCAAAATCTTGATAACAAACAGCCAACTTTAGATTATGAACAACAAAATCTAATTAAAACAAAGCAAACCTCTAATTTAAAAAAGACAAACCCTCATTCAGAGTGGCAAAAAATTAAATACGAACAGCAGGATCCTGAACATAAGAAACCTGATCGTGAAAAGCATAAACCCGCAAGGAAGCCAAAAAGTCACAATCAGAATTATGTTATGAAAAAACAACGGAGGCCTTCAGTTATAGCTGACTTACAGCCAGATAAACCTAGATCAACAACCAATCCTGCTATATACCATACCATCCTCTCTCATAAAGCATTGCGAAATGGAGATCCGGTCTCCAAAGGATCAGCCAAGCGCGGCCATAGACTAACCGGCTTTGATTCTCAAGAGTTTATTAACCAGACCAGTCCTCCTGCATTCCAAGGCGTCAACATTCCTAAATCTCTGACAACCGAAAAGCAGAGAGTTGAATTTGACCAATACGACAACCCGAACTACCCTAAATCAGAATTTATAGCTACGAGCGGACCTGTGTCTTTACCTAGAGTGCCTATGATGAAACCATGGTGGGAGAAAGAAATGGTCAGATAAATTTCCTCAGAGGCCTCATTCAGGAGAATTAAATTCTTAACCTTACAAAAGTCTTAACTTAACTTTTAACTCTCTCGTTTTTAGAGTCTTAACTTTTGGGACATTATAAAAATCTTATAGAAGTCATGTTTATTTTGGTATTAGTTGGAACCGCTGCTCAGGTGAAATATTTTGATAACGTTACGTTTTGTTTAGGTGCTGTCTATCGCAATACCATTACAGCCTTGTATGTTCTGTTCAAGTTATCTGCCAATAGTACCTACATTAAGATGCTCCTCTGGCACCACTACCTCGCCGCACATGGTCTCCGCGTTGCAAGACTCGATGCAGTGAGATCTGCCTCCCCTCAGGAACACGGTGCGGCTTGGGCATTTTCTGAAACATTTATTTTTTATGAATGGACCATGTTTTGACTACAATCTCCTAATGGTAAGTGATTTAGCCTATGAAGGAGTATAACAGGACGGTTTAGAACACACATAAAGATTCTCTCTTGCCATATATTTGTATTTAAGGATACGAAGCATGGTTCTTTCCCCGCCGCATCATTTTCGACATCTTTTATCCCTGTTTCGTTTCTTTTTAACAGTACCTATCAAAAGGAAATTAGCTGACTCTATGCGCTAGTTAAACACGCCTAGAAACTTATACATCCATATTGCGATGCAATTCAAGTGCATAGCTCTTATTATAATGATGCGTCCATGAGCCATCGTTATAAAAGAATACTAGATGAGAAAGTCTTGATATAATAAGGCTGATATTTTAGTCAGCGTTTTTATTCCGACCTATGTGTGTATTATCGTTTCACTGCTGCTAAGGTTTCCCAAAACCTATCAGCTTTCTCTTTCCTGATTTTATCCATCCATTTTGTCCCTACATGCAATGATAAATAGAGCTATATCTAGGCATATAGCCTAGATCAGGGATTCCCAAAGTGGTCGATATCGACCCCTTGGGGTCGATATTGGTTTCCTAGGGGTCGATATAAACGAAAACTGATTTTGGGGGTCGACGAGGTCTAACAATCGACCCCTATTAAATTAACACAAGTTCTTATTTCAAACTTTCAAGTTAGGTATGTAGGTACTGTATTATTTATTTTGTGTTATGTGTACTAAGAATAATTAATATTTTTGTAGGAAATAGCATTGTTGTAGTAATGTAAAGTCTCAAGTTCGTACAACATACGTTTATTTTGTAAAATTTTGATGAGAAAATGGAGTCAACTTTAATCACCTAACCAAGTGCAAAGTTTTCCAATTGGTACCTTAGTACCTACTTACCTAGGTATTTTGTATCAATAGGAAAAAACTAAAGATACGCCCCCTTATTCATAATAGTCTGCTGACTATTATGAATTAATATTAATATTAGGCATTGCTAATTCTCACTCTGTCTTCTTCTATTGACCTAAATCGAGAGAGACCTATGAAAAATACCACTCTGTAGCAGCTGTTTTAAGTTAGCGGACCATTGCGAATAAGGGGGTTGATCTTAAAAGTAGGTAATTTGGCCATGGGGGTCGGAGGAAACTGTTTATTTTGGAAAAGGGTCACTTGTCCAAAATAGTTTGGGAATCCCTGGCCTAGATCATAGCTATATCTATAGCTATTTAAGCATTGCTTCAATCATTATGCGGATCCTAGACATTTGACGTACGTTACCCACATAATCAGCTATTATTTATCTTATCATTACTTATCTGAACAATCTGCTAGTTACAAAAATCCACTATACCTACAGTAAATAAAGTGAAACAGTGAAATAAGGTCGAAAATTGTGAATTGTGCAAAGGACTAGAGGAATCTTCTGGATTGCAGTGAAATAGTGCAGGGAAATACATCGTGAGGTGGTCTAAGTTGCTAGAAGGATAGCCTTATCTCAATATTTGCAAGAATTTGAATAAGTAGGTGAGTTCAAAGTTTGTTTGTTTGCAGAATCATTGTGACATGTACGTATTTGATTGGGAAATTACATAGAACATTGCGTGTATGCTCAAAGCCGGGTTTTAGAAAAAGGCTTCAAAATATTTACGAAGTTAAGATTGGGCATTTCAAAAATAGTTTAAAAGTCTAGCAGTGGACTTATTCAGGCTGGTAATAAATGAGATGTTGGAATAAAGCTTGAAATAGATTTGGATCCTATTATTTTCTTCAAGACCAAAATCTGATAAATTTACTTGCTTTACGACATAACTATAGAACTTGATGCAGGAGCCATAAATGAAAAGAAAAGTGTAAAACTGCGTAAGCATTTCAGTAGGTATCAGCAGACTTGACCTGCTTGAAGACTTGACTATAGAATATCTTGGCACAGAAACCATAAGAGAAAAGAGAGATGTAAAACTTTGATGACTTGTTCAGGTAGACAATGACCACGACCAATCGCCGTTACCAAGGTTATCCCTACGTGGACCCGCCGGTTACAGATGTGCCGTCCATCAGCTCTGATGATGCCGCTAGATGGCAGCATCTACCGCGACGGCAAATTGAGCTGCCCGTGAGGAGAGACACCACAACTGCCCCGGTAAGTTTAACCAGCCAGAAGAACCCCGATTGGAGGTTATGGAATACCATCAAAAAATATGGAAGCCAACGAGTCAACGAGAAAAACCCCCTTTACAACGAGCAAGTAGTTGTTTAATATGTTGTGCCTTGTGGGATAATGGCAAACACCATGTAATCACTACGTGATAAGGGCAGGAAGATGATATGAAGCAAGGGAAATGATGGTGAGGAATAATGAAAACAGATCCTTGTAACTATTCTGAATGATTTTCATACTATAAAACAGTGGATACTTTACTGGAAATTATAGATTATTCCTTTGGAAATGCTTACGGGTAAGAAGAAGACCCAGAAAAACGCAGAACTAATTTAAAAACAACTTATTTGCAGGATTTACAGGTGAAGAAAGACAGTAATGCAACCCCCGTCGTGTACATAGATCTGCCCGAGGCAAACAGCGGTATTGTTGCTCGTCCGTCTTCGGAAGATCACGATTTTGAGGTAAGAATTAGGTAATTAGAAACTTATTCAGTAGTTGTTCTGTTGAACGTCCTGTTTTCCTGTATCATGCTGGGAAATATTTAAGAGCAAAGCTTTTGTCGGAAAAAACTGCCTACCTTGAACACCTCATATGATGTTCCCTTTTATTTGGCTCATGTAGCTTATCCACGGTCATTCCGGCTTCCTCTTTTTTCTTTGTAAGGAATTCTCATAAGGTCAGGGTGACTTTATATTGCTGATTTTTTATATTTAATAAATACAATTTTAATCTTAGGTCATAGAGTCACAGAACTCTCGCACAAGCGACAAAAAAGACCTTGACGAACCAGTGGTGTACATAGATCTGCCAGAAGCTGAGGGCAGCGATGTTGCCACAAGTTGGCAGAACACCCCCCAGGAAGCAGAACCGACTTTTGTTCAGGTAAAAGCTACTTTTATCCAGGTCATCTATGTTCACTACACTATATTTTATAATCTTTAGATAATGTTCTGTTCATTTAATGAAACTTGGATGGAGGTCGATAGTATTTTGATGGAATAAACTTACGTTAACTTTTGGGATTGGTCTTAAGAAAAAATAAAAAGACATTTATATTGTCGAGAGAAAGCCTAAGTAAAATAAACTTTTAAATTTTCAGGAGACAATATTTTACGATCCATTTGAAAACCGGCGAATCGACCGTTCGAAGCCCGCAAGAGACGAGTCTGATGATGAGTCTGAAGCCAGCAGTCACAGAAGAGAATTTCAAATGCCCACGAGAAGCCCGAACCACTTAGATCTAAATGAAGCTGGGACATCTGCAGGTATTTTCTTTAAATTATGTTTTGTTTTATATCATGGCGAATCACGACAACATGCCATGTTACACAATGTTGGCTAATGCTCAGAACAAAAGACAGAGCTACTTCTAGTCTCTGTTACCAACAGAGCTGTGAGACTAGAAAAAGTAACAAAAAGAGGTTTTTATCATCCCAGGTCCATCAGCCCACCCCAATTCTTCCGGCATATCCTCTCTAATGACAAAAGAGGCTGATATCTACGGCGACGACAGGTTCCCTGCATCGCCGATCCCCGTATCGCAGTTCCCGCAGCCACCACCAGCGTATGCTGAGATTGATGCTCTGTCTAGTCCCGTCGTGGAACAGGAGCCGGTTGTGGAACAGCCTAGACCTGCTAGTCCACCGAAGACGCAAGTTATATTACCCCAGGGTAAGTAGCATTTGCATCTTATTTGGATGATTTAAACAGGATCAGGGGTAACTGTAGGCCTGCCACAAGCTCTGTCTCAGAGTCAAAACCAGAGCCAGAGACAGAGCCAGACAGAGCTTGTGTTAGGCCTACTGTTCCCTCGTGCCTCTATTCACCGGACTGCTGCTTGCTGCTTTAGCATAGTACGGGTGGGTATATCATGCAGAAGAAAGAAAGTCATATAACGAGAAGAGCATTAGATATGGAAGTGAATGGTTATAAGGGAGGCAAACCAATGAAAACGTGGATAAACCGTGCGAAAGATCGCATGACTAAGAAAGGAAGAGCACCGAGGTGACAAATGATAGAAGAGAGTGGAAGAACTCTTAGCATGGGAGGAAGGCAGAAAGAAGATGGCATTCAATTTCTACAGCTTTTTATACTTCTATGCTACGTAATCGTAATTCAGATTAATTTTTCAGACAACATAAGTCCAACCACAATGCCTATCGGCATTCCGAACCCCAACCGGAAGTACCTGACCTGCCATCACTGCGGGATGAGGGTCCACACGCTGGTGATCAAGGAGACGGGGAAGGTCACGCATGTCACGGCTCTAGCTTGTTGTATGATAGCGTAAGTATCCTATCCTTAATCCCAAAATTGGTCAATCATATTTCTCCCCCGACCAAACTTATAACCCCAAAGAGTTATAAATTTGCGGCCTTGTAGCACTGAATGCTTCGATTTGAATGCAGTTTTTTAGTTCGAAAGAAAAAGCTGATAGCTAGAGGTCCGACATGGTTCTTAGCCATGTTTGATAGAAATCCATGGAGCTGGTTCTCATGTTCTAAGGATAACCATCAACTCTGTAGAAATATTTAAAGTTCAATACATTACTTATTAATGCCTATATCTATACCGTTCTTTAATATTGTTTTCAGTTCACTCTGTCTGTAACACCTACGTATTACCACAGGTATTAAGATAATTGTTTTTGTTATAGTTGCTTGCCTGCAATTTTCTTCATCTACTGCACTGACTACTTGAAAGTGAAGAACCACTACTGCCCGAATTGCAACAAGAACATCGGATACCAACAACCAATGAGCGGCAACAAGATTATCTATACCAACTAAGAAGACAAAGCAGCTTTTTTTATTGAATTTGTTTCCTAAAAGATTTCCCTCGACCTTCTCCTTTGGATGCGCTGATCACTGCGCTTTCGGATCTTATTTTTACACGACGAATAACTCTCAAAAATTATAGTAGAACTGTCTTCAAATCCCGCTCGTCTCTTAACTTTCGGGATATTATAACAATCTTTGAGAAATTATATTGTCTAGCTATGAGCCGAGGGGGATTTGAAATCAAGACCTTTCCGTTGATACAGTGGTGCGCCAACCAAGCTATTAGATGCTACTCTCACTCGATGAATAACTCATAGGGACTGTTAAACGGTACTAATGCGACGGTAAAAAGCTTTTGTGGAAGTAAACACAATTCAATATAAAATCTGGCGGCTTTGTAAGTGTTTTAATATTAATAGAGCTCTTTGTGTGTAGCTCGTCCGGGGAAGAACTACCACCATGCTTATTTCTGAAGCAGCGTTGGCATGTTTTGGTTTTAAAGGTGTGGGTGCCGGTGAAATTACTGGCACGTGAGACATGAGACTTAACCTTTCTATGAATTTATTTTTCCAGGCTTTGTCGCGTGAAATTTGCTTCAATATTAACTCACCTAGTTTATAATATAACACGTTTCAAAGTAATCCTTGTAGTTTCATTGAATAAAACATCAGACATAGTTTGTATAAATTAATCTTCTAATAAAAATCTTAACAAAAGAACTTTTGTAATAAGAATGTTACTTCGAAGAATTCCACTACAATCTGTTCCATTCATTATGAAGTTCCAAGAGTGCCTAGATACCTACAATGAATATTGCTTTTATTATGTTTTATTAAGGTCAGGCAGAAATGTAATAAAGACTCCTTTGACAAGACTCTGTGGTGTGGTTGTCTGACAGTACAGTTGAAGCAAGAGCTGCCAATTCGATTTTTGACTCTTCAATTTTTTTCCAACCTACTTCTTATATTTTTTATCAATATATGGCCCCATATTCAGAAACGGTGCTTGCCATTGAAAAATGTCAAAAATCTTTGCTTGAGGCTCGACTCAGACTTGAGTAAGTATATTATGAATTTACACAATTGTGTGGATTGTCCGCAATATTTATTTATTTACAATATCTTACAGAATCCGTCGATTCCAGCAACACGGCTCGATCGAGTGATCGCTGAATCCACGTTCCATTTTCAAATTTTTCAAACAAAAATTGACAACTCACATCGATTTACGTGGTCGCTTGACTGATTTGCGTTGCTGGATTCGACGCCATTATGGCGGAATCCTCGCGTATTCATGATCCGCTCGGTGTAGTGTGAACATCCAGAAGAGATGTCATTATAATAAACTCGCGGTTTCAATCCGCGTGGATTCCGCAATGTCTGAGCTAGGGCTTACTAACCTGTTTAGTTTTATTGGTCCTCCGGTTTTTCTTACTTTGAGGGCTTGCTCCCAGAATTTGACAGCTTCAGGTAATATTGTATTCTAGAAGGGAATAAAATCATTTAACAAAATTATTTGGCATAAAGTGCTTCGATAGTGCTCAGTGGTGCGTCTTGGGAGAGACCTATGTCCAGCACTGGACGTAGGTCTCTTTCAAGAAGTATCGTTGAAGATCAATGAAAGTGCTTATTATGACATTTGCCCAGCAGTTGACTTTTCCAGGCTGATGATGATTTAGGTAGGTATACTTAGACAAGAAACAACATGAAAATTAGATTATTTAAATCTTTGTAGTCAGACCATAATTTTGATTGCGGTGTATTTAACAAATTTTACGACTGATTTAAAGTTGTCCTCATCATCATCAGCCTGCAAAGCTATCGGTCGAATTAAAAAAAGATGGATTTATTGTTAAGTTTTTATCTGACAGATATAAATTATTATCTATAACTGTGGAAAATTTGCCCTTAGCCATAAGTTTGACTATTTGTAAGTACTTACGTTTATCATAATAAACTTTTCTTGTTCTAACCTGAAATAAATAAAAGAGTGTTAAAAAAATAATCAAAAGTCCTTTGTGATGTAGCTTTCCAAAAAGAAATAAAAAAAAGAAATACTCATTTCAAAGTAAAATGAATATTAAAGCTGTAATTCTGGAACATTCTTTGCTGGTGAATAAAGTGGTTGCGAGTGTGGTATGTGGCCGAAGCGTAACTTTATGAAGTAGGATTTAATTTACTCTGTGGTACGATATTACTGAAGTTAATATCTACAGTTCTGTAGCTTCTCGGGTAATGAAAGGAGGGAAAGGGGGGAAACGAGCGAAAGGGGGGAAGGCAGGGGGGAAGACAGGGGGAAGTTTGTTAGGTGTTTATAGCAGCAGACAAAGGATTCAAACTGTTACACGTTGGTTGGTACCTAAGGTTTATTATACCTCTATAACTATACATTACATACAACTTTACGGGTAGGTACCTACGTGTCTGTTGTTATGTAGCTAAAGTAAAGCTGTAAATAGTGGGTTAGGTTAATGAGTTGCTGTTTATACAAAAAAACGAACAACTCCGAGGGACTGTTCGGCACTAACAGGAAGGTTAGGGGAAAGTCGCGGGTTCAAATACCGCTCGACTCCTAACTTTCTGGACATTTTTAAAATCTTTGTGAATTCTAGATTTGGTCAAAATGTTCTAGAAAATAGTGCTCCTAAACGTTCTAGAATGTTTTTTCATCATCATCATCAATTTATATCAGTCTACTGCTGGACGTAGGTTTCTTCCAAGACGTGCCACTGAGCCCGGTCTGCGGCTCATGAACGGCAATGTTCTTTAACATTCTAGAATGTCCGGGCATTATGAAGAGGAAAGATTTGTGTTTTTGTGTGTGTTCTTGAGTATTCTTGTGTTAGTTTTTAATGAATAAACTCAAAAACCATTGTGCTGATTTCAAAAATTCACCATTGGAAAGCTATATTCACCTAATAAATGTCCACCCGTGCGAAGCCGGGACAAGCAGCTAGTATATTATTATATTTGCGATAGTATTGTTGCGCAGTAGCCTAACGCCTAGCGCCATCTGTTACCGAGAGGAGGAACTACTCACGAGTTAGGTGGCAGAGAGCGCCATCTATTGACAAATGGCGGAACTACATTACGTGAACAATTAAGAATCAAGTTCCGGGTGTTTCTGGAGAGTTCGACGAACATGCTCGAATAATGAGACGAGCTATAAATAGAGAATCGCTCGGATCGTGGGACAGTTTTTATTAAGCTAGAGAAGTGAACGTTTCGAGTGCGAAGAGTGAATTAGTGCCTTGTCTTGTATTGTGTTTTATTGAGTGCTGTGTTTTATTGTGATTTAATAAAGTTTTGGCTTTGAGTGGTAATATAAGTGTTCGTTGTGTAAAAATCGACTTTCATTGTTCAATAGACCCCCCGCTCGTAACAAATTGGTGTCAGAAGTGCGATTGAACAATGCCGGTGTTACCGAAAGACGACGCTGAAGGTATGAGGACGAGAAGTCAACGCCAACAGGAAATGGATGCAAGACGGATGGGAAGTTCTCCGTCACAAGCAACTCGTCGGGACCCTGAACTGCTGACGGAGCCAGCTGCTGGGACATCTGGAATTCTACCATTATCGGAGGTCCAGGCTCCTGCATCAGGTGATCTGGCAGCATTGATGGCCATGCTGCAGGAACAGAACCGTCGGCATGAGGAGCTGCAAGCCCGCTTGATGGATGAACAGAACCGTCGGCAGGAGGAGCAGACCCGTCGGCAGGAGGAGCTGCAGGCCCACTGGATGGATGAACAGAACCGTCGGCAGGAGGAGCAGACCCGTCGGCAAGTGGAGCAAAACCGTCTGATGGAGGAGCAAGTTCACCTTATGAAAGACCTGCAGGTGACTGTTAACAAAGACCTGCAAAGTGTAAAAGAACAGGTCCAAAATCAGGAAAGCCGTATCTACGAAACGGAAACCCAGATTGCTGATGTAAAGAAAGCTCTGGGTGTGCTTAAAGCTGGAGCAGGAAATGTGGCTTCTGTGGTAGCTACGCCTGTGGGTAAGGGTTTCAAGGTGCCACCCTATGATGGGACTTCATCATGGTCAGCCTACAAAATTCAGCTGGAAGCAGTGAGTAAAGCAAATGGATGGACCACGGATCAGGCGATGACTGCACTGACTTTGGCACTTCGTGACCAGGCCCTCAATGTGTTGGAAGCTATTGGAAAGGAGGTTACCTACGAGCAGCTGCTGGACGCGCTGGAATCTCGTTATGGTGACACGCATCTGGAGCACGTATTCCGCGCCCAACTGAAAGAAAGGACCCAACGCAGTCTTGAAAGCTTGCAGCAGTGGGCTCTGGAAGTGGAAAAAATGGTCCGAAAGGCATACCAATCTTCACCTGCGCTTATCGATGGAATTTTGGTGCAATCCTTTATCGATGGGATTCGCGACTTGGAGGTGAGAGCTGCTGTGAGACTGGGACATCATGAGTCTTTGAAGAACGCCCTCGCCCATGCTTTGGAAGTAGAAGCCGTTCGTCAGGACCATCGAGCACATCGCATCAGGGAAGTGGTAGCATCACCCACTCGTGAGTATCGTCCGAGATATAGCCCTAAATGCTTTGAGTGTGGAGAAAAGGGGCACTTGAGATTTAATTGCCCTAAGCGAGCAGTTTCAGGAATACGTCGTGAACAGGGAGAACAGGAGACTGCTTCCACCAACCAGCAACAGGGAAACGAGTAAACGCCAGGGCTGCGGGGCGAGTGCTGGCCGGTATTAACAGAGCCCCAAGAATTTGGATTTCACAAGCTCATGATGGAAATAGCCTGATCATCGCAGGCCAAATTAACGGAATACCTTGTAAGATGACATTGGATACTGGTGCTTCTCGAACAGTAGTCAGTTCCCAACTTGCAAACCGCGCTCTTGGGGGCCTCTTTCACAACTGTGACCAAATCCAGCTCCTAACAGCAACCGGTCAGCTCGTCAACAACTCGTCAGAGGTGAGAAGCTAGTAGAGATGAAGTTGGGTGAAAGGATTTTCCAGCATAATGTCATCATTGCAAATATAATGGATGATTGTTTTCTGGGTTTGGACTTTATGCGAAAACACCGTTGTGAAATAGACGTTAAGCAAGGAATTTTGAAATGTGGTTTGGAAGAAATCTTTATGGAAGGTGGATCACCTGGGAAAATCTATTGTTCAAGAAGAACCGTTCTTCCTCCACGGTCAGAAACCATTGTTCCAGTAAATTTATCACAAGCTCAGACAAAGAATCGATGTGTACTGTTGGAAGGATCAGACAACGAGGTACCATGGATTATGGCACGAACTTTGGTGAAGGCTACCAACATTTCAGCGGTACGTGTACTGAATCCAAGTAATAAGGAACATCTCATTAAAAAAGGAATGGTAATGGGAACCTGCGAAGAAGTGGCCTGGATGCGTAACTGTAAAGAATTATCCAGCAGCAAGGAAACTGGCAAAAGCAATATATCGTCATTCCTAGAAAATTGCCACAAGCATCTTTCGGAAAAAGAAGTCAAAAGGGCGCAGCAGATGTTGTCTCGGTTTGACAACCTTTTCTCTTCATGCGATGCTGACATTGGAAAGACTGGATTAGTTCAACACACGATAAATACCGGTAATGAACCACCTATCCGCCAACGCCCGAGAAGATTACCAGTAGCTCGAGAGAAAGAAGTGGAGACTATGATCGAAGATATGGTAAGGGATGGAGTTATAGAGCCTTCGACTAGTCCATGGTGCTCTCCTGTTGTGCTAGTAAAAAAGAAAGATGGCAGCATGCGGTTTTGTGTGGATTATCGCCGACTTAATGAAGTTACTAAGAAGGACAGTTACCCACTACCGAGAATTGATGACACACTGGATACACTAACGGGAATGAAGTGGTTTACCACTCTTGACCTGAAAAGTGGCTACTGGCAAGTAGAAATAGACCCGAAGGATAAGGAAAAGACTGCATTTTCTACAGGGAAAGGTTTGTGGCAGTTTAATGTAATGCCTTTCGGATTGTGCAACGCCCCTGCGACATTTGAACGGTTAATGGAACTGGTACTCACTGGATTAATTGGGGACGCCTGCCTGGTTTACTTGGATGACATCATTATCGTGGGTCGAACGTTTGAAGAACATCTGCAAAACTTGGAACGTGTGCTCGGGAAACTTCATGCTGCCAATCTAAAGTTGAGTCCCAAGAAATGCAAGTTTTTCAGAAGGCAGGTGAATTTCCTGGGTCACGTGATTTCTGAGGAAGGTGTACAAACTGATCCGGAAAAGGTTGTGGCTGTCAAGGATTGGCCAATTCCAAAAGACAAGACTGAGGTCCGAGCGTTTTTAGGACTGTGCTCGTATTATCGACGTTTTGTGAGAAACTTCGCTGATATTGCTAAGCCGTTACACAAACTCACTGAAGAGAGGAGGACTTTTAGCTGGGACGAGGAATGCGACCTTGCTTTCCAGGAATTAAAAAAACGGCTGTGTGATACTCCGGTTCTAGGTTATCCTGACACAGAAAACATGTTCATCGTAGATACAGATGCAAGTAATACCGGAATCGGTGGTGTGCTATCTCAGCGCAGAGAAGATAAAGAAGTGGTGATAGCCTAATTCAGCAAAGCGTTATCAAAACCAGAAAGAAATTATTGTGTTACCAGAAGGGAGTTGCTGGCAGTAGTTAAGACCTTACAACATTTCAGTAAATATCTGCTGGGACGTAAATTTCATCTGCGCACGGACCATGCTGCATTAAAGTGGCTTCTACAATTTAAGAATCCCGAAGGGCAGGTGGCAAGATGGATCGAACAACTCCAGGAGTTTAACTATGACACTGAGCATCGCAGTGGCAAATCTCACGGTAATGCGGACGCCCTATCAAGAAGACCTTGTCCGGAAAACTGTAAGCATTGTTTCAAGCAAGAATCTAAAGAAGCGATACCCATCAGGATGCTAAGAACTGACTTAAGTGTCGAATGGAAAGAAGCCCTGCAGCAAGCACAATCAGAAGACGCCGACATCAAACCAATAGTAGAATGGTTAAGAGCTGGTACTCCTAAGCCTAAGTGGAGTGATATTGCCGGAAGGAGTACAACAACGAAAAGTTATTGGGCACAATGGGATAGTCTGGTTATCCAAGATGGAGTATTGTGCCGCAAATGGGAAAATAATCGAGGAGACCACTGTCATCTACAAATGGTTGTACCTAAATCAAAGGTACCTGACGTTCTGCAACTTTATCATACGGGAAGTTCAGGGGGTCATATGGGAGTAAAAAGGACTTTATTAAAAATACGAGAACGATTTTATTGGATCTATTGCAGAGATGACGTAGAAGACTGGTGCCGGAAATGCACGAGTTGTGCAGCTGTGAAAGGACCTCACACACGCAGTAGGGGAGCGCTCAAATTATACAACGTTGGAGCACCCTGGGAGCGCATAGCACTGGACGTCGCTGGGCCATTCCCTGTGAGCGAGAATGGCAACAAGTACTTCCTAGTCGTCATGGATTATTTCACCAAATGGCCAGAAGTTTTCGCTATTCCGAACCAAGAAGCAACGACAGTAGCAGATAAATTAGTCCATGAAGTCTTTTGTCGGTTTGGAGTACCCTTGGAAATCCACAGCGATCAAGGAAGAAATTTCGAGTCTCAAGTTTTCCAGGAGACATGCCGAGTAATGGGTACTCATAAAACGAGGACTACTGCATATCACCCACAGTCTGACGGAATGGTGGAAAGATTCAATCAAACGTTGGAAAGATATCTGGCAAAAGTGGTGGCGAACCGACAGAATGATTGGGATAAGCATATCCAGCCATTTTTGTTGTCATATCGAAGTGCGGTGCATGAGAGCACAACAGTCACTCCCGCCTTTGCGAACTTCGGACGGGAACTACGATTGCCTGCAGATTTGATCACTGGCATTCCACCAGACTCTCCGCGCGCCATAACGGATTATGCAAGTGATCTACGCCATAAAATGAACAACATATATGAAAATGTCAGACAATCCAGCCAGCAAATGTCTGAAAGAATGAAAACCCGCTATGACCGAAACTTGAACAATCAGGGATTTGATGAGGGTTCATTGGTGTGGCTGCACAATCCAGTCCGCAGTAAGGGGAAGTCTCCTAAATTACAAGCAAAATGGGACGGACCATACCGTGTCGTGTGGTAACCAGGATGAACGATGTCACGTACCGAATCAAGAAGGGTTTGCGAGGCAAACCTAAAATTGTTCATGTTGATCGATTGGCGCGATATTATGGGTCCAATGATGCTCGGGACGAGCATGTTTTAGGAGGGGATAGTGTTGCGCAGTAGCCTAACGCCTAGCGCCATCTGTTACCGAGAGGAGGAACTACTCACGAGTTAGGTGGCAGAGAGCGCCATCTATTGACAAATGGCGGAACTACATTACGTGAACAATTAAGAATCAAGTTCCGGGTGTTTCTGGAGAGTTCGACGAACATGCTCGAATAATGAGACGAGCTATAAATAGAGAATCGCTCGGATCGTGGGACAGTTTTTATTAAGCTAGAGAAGTGAACGTTTCGAGTGCGAAGAGTGAATTAGTGCCTTGTCTTGTATTGTGTTTTATTGAGTGCTGTGTTTTATTGTGTTTTAATAAAGTTTTGGCTTTGAGTGGTAATATAAGTGTTCGTTGTGTAAAAATCGACTTTCATTGTTCAATAGACCCCCCGCTCGTAACAGTATTATCTTTTTACACGGCCGGCGACATTTGTATAAATAAAGGGTGAGCTGCTGAAAATATATCAAGCAATTTATCAGGTAAATAAACTATGCTTTTAGTATGTAATCATCCTAAAAAAACATGGGGACATGATACAATTTGAATGTCAAACAAACTGTTTTGAGGATAGGGACCGAAGCATGTCTAATCTAGGATTGGTTAGGTAAATCTTTGGGGTCTTTGAAGTTTTACATACTAAGTACAAATCTGAAGTTTTTTTTTAGTTTCTATAAATTTAGAATAAGTTTAGTTTAGTTTTAATCGCTGTTTTATTATACGTCAGTGTGGTCACTTAGCGAAAAAGCCCTTTAAATAAATAAATATGAAAATAAGTTTTTTTTTTATTAAATAGTTAATCTGTTTGAATAAAGACTTAGGCCATCTATGCCACATACATGGAAACTCCTTGCGGGTTTCCAACCTCATTGGTGATACAGGCAATGTTGATCACATTTGTCGATGAGTTTGTTTGTTTGACAGTTCGTTTGATGATGACTTTTTTTAAAATAAATTCTGAACCGTCCACAACCCTCCTTCATACGAGAAATCTTCAGGGAGAAAGTCCAAACTCATTTAATTTTGTATTACGTCATCCTAGACTAGACTAATCCAATGACCTATTCACATGACTGCTACGTTCATGTTATGAGAAGGTTATGATTATGAGCTAAGTTAAAGACTTACCTATAGACGGAATCGTCGTAAAATATACTTATTCTTAATGGTTGGTCTATACTCCTCTTCTTAACTAGGTGTGCAGGTTCTATGTGAACTCCTGTTACTACCTGGAAAAGAAACAAAAATTGGTAAGGTACACAACACACAGGAAAACAAGACCTGATCCACCACCTGAACCAAGTCCAAAGAGGTTGGAAATACTTCGCAGCAAAGAGGTGCTGTATCGACATAGCTAGGTTCTAAGAAGCTTATTATTTCAAACACGATTGTAAGTCGTGGGCCAATCACGCAAATTTTGAACATAATTTTGAGCGAAACCTTAGAAACGGCTTCATTGATTTTGGTTGACTGACTTGGTAAAGAGATAGGATTGGAAAAGGTACAAGAAATGGCGGTTACAGCCCCGCCCGCTCGCCGTATTCCAATTTAGATTAACTTCAGACAAATCACAAAGTATTTTTTCAGTTCGGAAAAAATACTAAAACTTTTTATACAAGTCCAAAGTGAAACTTGTCCATAATTTCCAGAAAGAATGATTAGCAAAAATAGTAACTCAAGGTTATTAGGTAGGATAACTATAGGTTACTTTGCATGTGCATAATAACAAGGTTTCTAGACCAGACTGATGACTCTAGGAATAACAATTATTCATTGAACAGTGATTTTAAATTTTGTCACGTTTCCTAAGAAATCATTTTGTAATCGTACACGAAGCGACTTCACGATCATACTACCTAACTACACTTAGTAGGTAGTACCTAGTATCTTACCTACCATCGCACCTACTAAGTTATTTTGGCAATCTAGCCAGTCGGAATATCAAAAAAATAGTTATCGAAAAGTCGCAATAATTCTAGACCAGAAAGAAATACATAAGTATGTACTTAACAAAAATTACACACCTGCATTTTTTAATTAAATCTCTACTAACAAAATATGTATCCTGTTACCTGACAACAAATGAATTTAATTGAATAATGTACTCCTAGGAATAAAATTTTGGGCTAGAATTTTCGAGGGGTAAATGCCAACTGGGGTCACCATCAAACTCGGTACCGGGAGTAGCCTGGGGTTGCCTTAAATCTAATTATTGAAATAATCATAATAACTTACGAACATACTCGTAGATGGGGATACAGATATCAGGTTTTGTGTTTAATCTACCATATTCAACTAATAATAGCATGCAATAACTTATAGGTACAATAGGCATGACGACTCATTTTCAAAATCTCTTCTATCATATTCAGAAGTATCTATTATGTCTAAAATATAGTATATTTCTGTAGAAAATTAAAGTGTTTAAGCAATAAAAGTACATTTAAATTTCAATTTTCAAATTCACGCCAAAACGCTCGCTTGTGTCATGGCGTCTGTTATTACGTCACGGGCAACAGTAAACATTGGTGCTTTTGTACTAAATCGGAATGACTTTTTTAATACAGTTGCTCAAAAAGTGGCGTATTGCAGGGACGTATAGCGTTCGGGATGTGGGCTATTACACACGCGTGCTTTTTTTTTACCATTCCCGCACTAGTGCTTTTTCTTTCCCAACTGTCAAAATAATGTCTAAAAAGAAAAACCAACCATGAAGTTTTTACTAAAAAAATTCATCGAAGTTTTTATGATTCATGCAAATACGTATTATTTCTAAAAAGAAGCTACTAATTTGTTTCATTAAAAGATTTAATGAATTGATTGAATGAGTTATGTTAGGTTTCATTTCATTTCATCTCATTAAATTTCATTTTCAATTCATATCAATAAAAAAAATCTACTGAAGACTTGGCTGTATGGGTATAGTTCCCTTTGCCTTCCAGAATGGGTGAAGAAAAAAAAAAATCTCTGCTTATATTTTACGGGTATTTTTCAGAAATTTTCTTTGCGAGTTTATTTGTTTGTTGCACAAAATGAGTAATTTCGACCCTAGTTTTTTTGAATTAACACCACCGGAACTCAGTATAATTGCACAAAATGCTTCGGAGAACATTTTATTGGAAAAGTCAAAAAGTCGCTACATGCATACATACGACGAACTTATTGCGTGGAGAGAAGAGAAAAAAGCAAATGGTATTTTTATTATTTTATTAAATTGCTTAATTTTTTCGCAACTGTATTAAAAATAGTCGTTCAGTACACGTGCGGAACCGTCATTGCAACTTGTTCCGACTGTCAACCCTCGCCTTCGGCTCGGGTAGACATTTGTCGGAACTCTTTGCAATGACAGCCTTCCCGCACTTGTAATGAAATATACTATTTTAATACAGTTGCTCAAAAAGTGGCGTATTGCAGGGACGTATAGCGTTCGGGATGTGGGCTATTACACACGCGTGCTTTTTTTTTACCATTCCCGCACTAGTGCTTTTTCTTTCCCAACTGTCAAAATAATGTCTAAAAAGAAAAACCAACCATGAAGTTTTTACTAAAAAAATTCATCGAAGTTTTTATGATTCATGCAAATACGTATTATTTCTAAAAAGAAGCTACTAATTTGTTTCAATAACAGATTTAATGATTTGATTGAATGAGTTATGTTAGGTTTCATTTCATTTCATCTCATTAAATTTCATTTTCAATTCATATCAATAAAAAAAATCTACTGAAGACTTGGCTGTATGGGTATAGTTCCCTTTGCCTTCCAGAATGGGTGAAGAAAAAAAAAAATCTCTGCTTATATTTTACGGTTGGCGCTTGGCGCCATTTTTCAGAAATTTTCTTTGCGAGTTTATTTGTTTGTTGCACAAAATGAGTAATTTCGACCCTTGTTTTTTTGAATTAACACCACCGGAACTCAGTATAATTGCACAAAATGCTTCGGAGAACATTTTACCGGAAAAGTCAAAAAGTCGCTACATGCATACATACGACGAACTTATTGCGTGGAGAGAAGAGAAAAAAGCAAATGGTATTTTTATTATTTTATTAAATTGCTTAATTTTTTCGCAACTGTATTAAAAATAGTCGTTCAGTACACGTGCGGAACCGTCATTGCAACTTGTTCCGACTGTCAACCCTCGCCTTCGGCTCGGGTAGACATTTGTCGGAACTCTTTGCAATGACAGCCTTCCCGCACTTGTAATGAAATATACTATTACGTATAGACGTGACGTAATTCGCTCTGACCGGTGTTAAAGCTATGATGGCGGATTGTTGTATTTTGTAGATTTATTTTAACAAATAAATTATTAATCTCGACATTAATAAGAGAATAAACACATTTTTCAAAATCTTTGAATCCTTTTTCATTAGATCAGATAAATATTTTGGCGATGCTTGATTACTGTCTTCATGCCTATTAAAATAATACGGAATGTTAACAAATAAAAATTAAAAAGTCCAAATAAAAATCACAATTTATAAAATACAAATAATAAATGTGCCTGTCTTTTTATAACGCTTTTATTAGCTTCACCTGTATGTATGTATGTATGTATGTAACCGACCCCTTTGAGCTCAATTTTGTCCTACTTTGAACAATCAGATTTGATTCAAACTTTGCACACCTGTCAAAGGTCGATGACAATGCAATAATATGAAAAAAAAAAGAAAAAAAAAAAAGAAGGAACTAAAAAGTAAAAAATAAATTATAGTTTAAAAAACTAAAAAAAAACGCTTTTATAACAAATTGAACTAAAAAGTTAAAAATAAAACTGTAATAATCAATTGAAAATTTATATTATTGTACAAAAAGCGTGGGGGGCTTGATTTTGATTGTTGTAAATATTTTATCAATAGTTTATTATATCTAAAGTTATTATAAAAAGCACCCCACGCTTTTTGTACAATAATATAAATTTTCAATTGATTATTACAGTTTTATTTTTAACTTTTTAGTTCAATTTGTTATAAAAGCGTTTTTTTTTAGTTTTTTAAACTATAATTTATTTCTATTGAAATTTAAAAATAAGTATTTAAAGAAAATAACAGATTTCAAAACAGAGAGAAGTAATTACTGAGTGTTTGATTGATCACCATCGAGATAGCGAACCTCGAAATAACGAGTAGGTATACAAATTTTTAATTTTTGGTGAGAATATTTCCCACAAACTTTCTAAGCCAAACTCATCGCGGCACCTCATTATGAAAATTAAAAACGCTCTGATTTGAAAATAACCAAAATGATTAATTGGTTCAATAAAATACCGCCAATAAGCCACCTGTCAAATGTTTGCTTGATGGACTTTTACTTTTTAAATTAGTGGCAAATGCTTAGTGATTTATGAATCCTTTTAAGTTTCACGCGATTTCACGCAATAGATTGATTCGTTTTTTAGCCGAAAGCCTCTTAATTCAACACGTATGTTTATAATGTAGGTCTTAGATTCAACGAATTAAGCACCAACTCTTCCAATTTCGATGTAGAAATAATTTATTTGCTTGAAGCATGGTACATTTTAGAACTTAAACTACTTGGGGTTTTAAACTGCTGTGTTCACCTGAAATTGTCAATTGTACCATCAATGGTACTACTGACACTAAGGCACGTGACATTTAGTGAGAACCCAAAACTATACCAATTTAGCTTTAATTTAAAATTAATCGTGAATTTGTTCCTGTGCCTTTTGGGCACATTGCCTGCGGTCGGTGAGGTGGAAAACAGAGTTTAATATTAAATTTTCTAGTTTATTGCTCTTATAAAATGTATTTTTTTATTTTAATCATTTACTATTTTATATTTTAACTAGAAGCATAAAAAAAAGTTTCATCTCATCTCTTGAAATTTCATCAGTAGAAAAATAATTTAGTTATAAATTTCACGTTTTTTAAACCGTGATCGGTGTAGCTAACTTTATGACATTCGTTGCGAATAAAATGTTATTTCGACTGCGCAATAGTCGCAATGTTCCATTTGTTTTCCGGATTGCAAACAATGTTGTTTTGTAAGTATGATTTATATGTTTTAAAATTTGTTATGGTATGTAACTCGTTTCTCGCTTATGCAACTGGTTTTTTATTTAATAATAATGAAATTTTTGAGACTGGATGATCAAAGCGAAAGAAAGAGATGATTGGAACCAATGTGAGGAGGCCTTTACTCGTTGAGAGGTCCTCAATAGTATATAATTTTATTTGAATTTAATTGCATAATATTATTGTTAATCATATGTAACTGAGGAAATAAAAGAGGCTATATTATTATTATTATAATAATGAAATTTTTAATAATGTTAATTATAACATAGACACAGAGCTTATTTATTTTATTTTTTGGGAGCGTCCTAGCTTTGTTCTCATGAAGTTATTTAAAATAAATAAATAAATAAATAATACACTAGTAATGCGAATTCTCAAAATAGTTGCGTGACTTTTGCCAAATATCACTAACTCTTAAAGATGACAATATTAGATAGACCTTAGTTTGTAGTTTTTTTATAAAACTAGCTGGTAACCCGGTTATGAACTAAGAAAAAAATCCTTCTACGTAGCTGTTAACGAAACCCGGTTACGTAAAAGCACTAAAGAGATAGAACAAGCTTATGGTCCACCTGATGCTTAGATAATAGTAATAACCAATTTTCTAAAACAAATAAAGCATTCCCTCGAAGGTTACGCACATTAGTAACGTGCCCTACTACCACTAACTTGCCAGTAGTTTCAGAGATCTCGGGATAACTATAGATAGTGCAATTCACGAAGACGCGCCCCTCGCGGGGTGCGGGGAGTTTGCTCCGAGCGGCAGTCGCGAACCGTAGTCTATTCATTGTAGTGTGCGTGTGCACTCATAGGTTATTAGCGTGCACCGATAACACTCAAACATTGACGGAAGCTTGCACACATATACTATAAACGGTTAGGAGGAATAGTGGGGCGCGCCTTCGTGGATTGCACTATCTATAAGTAGATATGAATATAGATTAAGTTAATGAATAATTTTCCAGCAATCTGTTGGGCCAATCATCTGAAAATAGAGAACACGAAGCTACAAGATTTAAACAACTTGAATAGGACAATCATGAAAAACGAAACAAGTTTCAGGATGACGAAATCAAACCCTTTTTCAAAGGGCAAAATTGATACAAGGTACCTTTTAACCAACCAAGTACAGTTAGTAGTACGGTTAAAAGAAATAAATATTGTACATAGGTTTTCGTCTTTGTAGAGCGCTATCTCTTTCTGACGCACACTACGCCCTATGAAGCCGAAATTAGCCGATGTGCAATAATGTTGCCTACTACTATACACAATTTTACTTTTAGTATTCGTTTAAATATACTAAAGATTTTCGGTGTATGGAGAAGGCTCGGAATCCTTCCTTAAATTGTATGTTAGGGAGACCTTTGTCCAGCATTGCACTTTTTCAGGCCAATGATGATACATGATTAATAATAATAGATAAATATTGTAGATAATCCACTCAACACTATCTAGCCTCAAACTAAGCAGAGCTTGTACCTACTATTGGAACCAGATAGCTGATATCTTATATAATTTTTTTTTTAATACATATATATGCTTAGAATAGAATATAACACCCAGGCTGAGAACAAACATATTCTGTTCCATACAAATATTTGTTCTCGGTGGGCATCGAACACATTCGTGAATTAATGAGTCCAACGTAGATTCAGCACGATTGACTTATTTATTAGTAGGTAGTCATTCTTCCCTCCTGTTGTCGTAATTGATCAAAGGTTCTAAATTCAAATGTAAAAGCAAATTGTTGTGACAAACGTTTTTCGCGTATTGATTGGTTGTATGGCTCTAAATTATCGTAGGAACGACGATTTATCAAAAGGTTAGGTAAAAATCATTTTACCTTAAAATTATATCTTTTCTTTGGCTTTAATTTCACTTTTTCCTGATGAAAAAAGTAAAATTAAAGCCAAAGAAAAGATGGATGGATTGTGTGAAGGATGACATGGGTAAGAAAGGAGTGACTGGTGAAATGACGCCTAATAGAGAAGAGTGGTGAACGAAAACTTGTTGTGCCACATGGAGTGGGATACGGCAAGAAATCAATTAAAAAAAAAGAAGATTCAAGTCATATACCTACATAGGTACAATAATACATACTTTAGATAGTAAATCATTAAGCTTATTATTACAGATTGCCAAACTCTCCAAAAACATACAACGCAGACTAAAATATAATGAAGATGTTAAAAACAATCTCGACAGATTTTCAATGGCGAGACGATACGCCAGTCCATTTTCAAACTACGAATTCGTTCCATTTTCAAATAATGAATCCGTTCCAATTTCAAGCGTACCCAATCGCAGAACAAGCTCGTTTGAAACAAAAGGACAACCCACAAGCGACATTGAAAATGAATATGAAAATGAGCAAATATTTGAAGTTCTAGATAGACAGACAATTCTTATGGAAAAGCTTGCAGAGGTGATGGCGATGGAACACTACTCTCTTAGGTCCAAACATGATTTCGAGAACTTGCTCTCTGAAATAGATTTGACGAAAATGAACAAGAAAACGACTGAAGTAGTCAAAACTACGAGTACCACACAGCAAGTGAAAAAGAAACGTTCAACTGTCATGACGGTTGTAGACGAAACGGAAGTAAGGGCAGCATTGAAGAAAGATCCCCTGGTTATGAGAATTCTCAAAATGGCGAACATGAAGAGAGCTCAGTACATCAAGGCAGCTAGGAAATATTATAACTCGTAAATTAAAAATTACGTTATAATAATGCTTACGCCTCATTTATTTGTTTGTAGGAACCACAAATAAAAGATTAGGTAACCAGGTCAATAAAAATACGGCCACATCTAGGCCAGTCTGCATATCGTCTAGATGCGGCCGTACCTTTACATTGTCAAGTCCCAAACGACGTTCTTTTTATTAAGGGCCGTTTTTTTTTCACGGAATAACGCCATTCGTGGATAAAAAAGGGCAGTCCTTGTTTTACAATCCTAAACAAGGAAATAATTACATCTGATAGCTGACGTTACTCTATAGTTGGAACCATCAACCCTTAGAAAAACATTAACTCAACTATCACATACTTTCCTCAAACATGCTCGGTTTGAGCAGCCAGCCAGCCAGTCACACGATGTCGTCGACCCAGTCACATATTAAACTCATAAATATCTGTCGTGAAATTTAAAAATAGAACGATGTTTTACTCCGAAGTCCGAAACAATGGCAAGGAGGTCTATATAATATCGAAAGATTTATTTGAATTTCGAACTGGCTTGCAAAATTAAATGCTGTTTATTGGAAAATAAACAAATGAGCTTTATCGAGAGATATATTAGTATTTTTCGTTTTTTGTCGTAATTGTATTGGACAAAATGAGTTCAAGTAGTACATTAATGTAAAGTAAAGACCTCGTTCCCTAATTACTTGAACAACGCAACAAAATGATTCAGTTGATCGTTTTGATCATGTAATAAATAAGAACTGAAGGTTATAGCGAATTGACATCAATCAGTTCATGAGAACTGCACTTTGAATTGCAATGTTATATAACTGGTTGTTAGTTGTATAACGCATCTTCACATGGTTTTGCGGTGTTGCCATAGATTGGATAATTACCTATTGCATCATGGTAATACATAGGGTGTACTTAGTACTTTACAAACATGAGAATGCGAAAGTTAAGTGACTATTATTCTGATACTTATATAAAAAAGACTTGGCAAAAGAACTTTTTTCCAGCGCCAGTAAAAAGAAACTTAGGCTAACAAAAACGGCCAAAAGATAAAATATCAAATAGGCAAACACGCTTTGCTTAATTATAATTTAGCTAGGCGAAGTAAAAATTCTGAAACCCTGTGTAATATTTAGTTTATTTGTTATTATATGTATTTTGATCAATGCATAAACTATTGCATGCTTTATTCTTTTTTGCTAAGAAGGTAGTGAGCGATTTAATTTCAAATAATGTTTAATTTTACGAAACGTAGGCAACCTAATAATATCTAATTAAAATATATAGGAACATTTTACCTGGAGGTGTCATTAGTGCCTATAATGTCGCATTATATCACAAGCAGATATCTACTTATACATATAGGTACACACACAAAGTACAGTACTGTCATATTTGCATAATAGTGTTTGTCTCAGTAACCTACCTATTTTATAAGCACACAGCTTCTCTAGCTAGACTATTTAATGTCAAAGGTGAGAGTCGAGATTATAATGATTCAAAGTGGATTCAACAACAAGTGGCTAATCAAGGCCTTGGGCGTTTCCAACCGACTTCAAAAACAAGACGAGGTTCAATTCGATTGAACGTTTTATTATGTCTGTTATTGCATTTGTGTCCCTAATTAACCGATTTGAATCGAATATCATTTAAATATTTTTTATTTTTCGATCAGTACCCGAAGTCGGAGTTTTGCTACCACATTTCGTTACCAAAATATGTTGTTTTCGTTTCGCCTATTTGTCTCTCTCTATTGTATGGAGAAAATATGAGACGGCAAAAATACGTTACGTAGTTAGAGCTGTTGTCTCATCTTTTCTCCATACAATGGACAGAGACAAATTGGCAAAACGAAAACAACATTTGGTAACGAAATGTTGTAAATGCACTGGGACTTCGGGCTCTGAAAGACACACACAGGCACATCCAGACACCGGACACGCATTCCAGATTAGAATTTTCAACAAAGCCAGTTTAGCAGTTTGGTGAAGTTTATTTTTCAAGATTTTTAACATATTTAGTATCAGCAATATCACGACGAGTTGTAATTTAGTCTGTGGTATCTCGCGGCATTGATGCGTGAAAATTTCCCGCCAACGCCAAAGCGGGCCGAGTTGCATAATGTACAAATTAATTCATAGCACAATATTCATGAATTCCTAAAGAAAAATACTAATTTTATGAACTTGTAGCTACTTTATTATGTAACAGCCTACCCATCATGATTCTTAAAAGCCCTCATGTTTAAAATATTCAGCAATCTCTTTGAAGAGACATAGCGCTACATTTCGAGCGGAAACAGATAAATTCCATTGAGAATTCCGAGAATTCCACGCAGTTTTATTGTCTGTGAGTGGCAGCTGGATGTGTTTTGTTGCTTTTGACATTTCTTTTCTTCCCTCCTAATAAAATTCGAAGGGTTTTTTTCTGACTTTTTGAGTTGGGTTCGTTTTCTATAAACTGCGATCGCCAGCAAAAATTAAAGGTCACATAAGTATCTATACACTATAAAAGCTAGCAAATTATCATAAAGAAAATTTAATTACTTAGGTACGTATGATTCTTTTCACATTTATTAATTTGAAAATTTCTGGCCCTTGTGCCCAAACATCTGCACAATGGATGATTTTGCCAACGCGACAGGCAATGCAGTAGAGGTGGCAAATGACTACTTAAGATTTGTCTAGTGTGTACCATTGCCACGATAGAAGAAGAATTTGAAAATGAACAGAATTCTGGTGCATTATTCAAAAGTCAAAGGCATGATTTTGTACAAATTACTCGAATTGAATATAAAATCAATTTCAAGTTCCATATTTATAAAAAATTGAAAAACAAAATGTCATAAGCCTAAATTGAAAAAACACTTAATCAAAATTTGAAAACCGGTCGTTTTTAGTAAAACCTTTTTTTTGTCATTACGTTAAGTTAACTTTTTTTTAACCATAGTTTTAAATATTGCAAATTTACCCAAGGACACACACTCCTCTTTGAAACGCTGCTGAAGTTAGTGGGCAGACAGAACTTTTTTGTTTTATCTGTCACCCTAAAGGTGAACCCTAAAGGTGATGGAAAGGTACAATTAAATTCAACCTTATATTTCTCTAGCTTTTTTTTTAATTATAAGAAATGTAAGAATCAATGTCATTGTCATGTCACCTTTCCATTTAGCTCGAGTAAAAACTCTCCATTTCAGTGTTAATAAACTCAGAAGGCAATTAACGTAATTATAAATGGTGGCATCGTACGCAATAACTTAGATGTGACCAGATAATTAAATTTTACATGAAGCTAACATTAAAACATTACCTTCGCTGTCATATTTATACAAGGTATCATATTAAAATAAAAAGCCGTATATTTCCCGACCTCAAAGTATGTACATAATTACGAAAAAATATATACATAATATACAGTTGTGGTCATATAATTAAGAACGATTTGAAGTTCTAGAAGTTTTTTATTTAAATCGTATCATACACAGAGATGTGTACCTTCTGAGAAGCAACTAGTTATGTTATATAATAGTCACATTAATAGAGCAACCTGACTTAAGAATAAAGTATGAAATCGCTAACTATTTTTTGTACATTTTATTGATTTTATCAAAGTAACACATTCAAATAGTACTGAAACTGGACAAATAATTAAGAACAATTTATTTAACTGCTCGGGAATTGTTTTGTATAACACTTAGATTTCAAAAATCGCAATATTATGTAGCACAGGAAACCTAAAAAGAAATTTAATAAATATTTAACTAAAATTAATAGTTAATAGCATATCCACGGCTTTTAATTACAGCTTTACACCGGCGAGGAATTGACTCTATTAATTTTTGACATTTCGCAAGAGAAATAGAGTTCCATTCTTCTAAAAAAACGTCATACAGCTCTCTTAAATTTCCACACTTTGTATTTGAAACCTTTTTCTTTACTTCAAACCACAGATTCTCTATTGGGTTTAGATCTGGACTGTTAGCAGGCCAGTCTAAGACAGAAACTAATTGCGCTGTAAGAAATTCCTTTACGGTGCGTGCAGTGTGCTTTGGATCATTGTCATGCTGGAATGTCCAAATGACCGGTAGAACGTCTTCAGCGTATGGTAACATTGTTTCTTCCAGTATATTTTTGTATTGGAACTGATCCATGTTACCTTCTATCAACTTTACATGTCCAGAAAAGCAACCCCAAATTTTCACATTTCCACCACCGTGCTTTAATGTAACTTTCGTGTACTTTGGGTCGAATGCTGTATTCGGGGGACGTCGTACATATCGTTTTCCATCAGAACATACTCTGTTTATTTTCATCTCGTCAGAAAAAAGTACATTTTTTCACTGTTGAACAGTCCAGTTTTCATACTTTCTCGCAAATGCAAGCCGGGCTTGCCTGTGGCAAAGTTTTAACATGGGTACCTTTCTTGCTATCCTACCGTGCAGTTTTTCTTCTACCAAACGTCTTCGAATAGTGCGTGCTGAGATTGCTGAAGGGTTGTTTTCACCAAAATATTCTTTTCATTACTCATACTCTGAAAGTAGGTCTGAAGTTGCCTGAGGGGCCTAATAGAAAGTAAAACTTTCAGCCCTAGGGAGAATCGCTTTCTACTGACAGCTGTCAAATTATAAAAAAAAACAAGTTCTATTTTATTCAACCATGTTCCAACTTTCTAAAGTCTTTCTAACTGTAAGGAGGTCGTTGAACCAAATCCCAACTTTTTATTCAGCAAGTAGGTTGGAAACCCATTACAACGGTAAGAAGTTTAAAAAGTCTAATAAGAGCGCAATGTAAAATTTAAATTTTAATAACATAAAGATAGTATTAAATAAATAATATATCTTCTAAATAACTTGATTAATATATAGCTTCAACTATTTATTTAAAATAACATAAATTTGAGCAAACAATTTACCATTTTTTAAATTATGAAAATGAAAATAATGGCTGAATAATGCTGGCGAGTCGTAGCCGAAGGCCCGCCAGAGAAAAAGAAAAAAAAAACCGGGAAGGCGGCAATTCAATCTTCATTTTCACAAATTTTTCTTTCATGTTTTTATTTTTACTTTCCTTGTATTCGTAATGAAAAGCACAGTGTTTACCTCGGATGAAAGTCTTTTAAGTCCCTCAAGCTCCATTGGCGCCCTCGCTACGCTCTGGCGCCAAACCCGTCTCGGGACTCAAAAAACGTGACTTTCAACACTCAGGTAACAATGTACTATTTCTAAGCTCATTGGACCCTTTAAAAGGATTTTGTTTTGCCATACGAACGATGTTTCGGTCATCTCGAGGAGTTGTTTTTCTCTGTTTAGGTACACGTGGAACATTCGAAGTCGTTTGATACGTACCTAGCAAAATGCTTTACAGCGTGGAAAACCATCGTTTTTGAACATTGTAGATGGTCGGCTATCTTTTTATAAGACCAATTCTTCCGGCGAAGTTTTATTATTACTTCCCTTGTAGATTTATCACAACTTTTATTTTTTCCCATTGTTTTTTCTAAAGAAGCCTTTAATCTTTAATCTTTTACAGCACGTAATGGCGCCAAAATTATACAAACAGTAACAAATCGACTGAGTGTTGATTTAAATTTGAATTAAGGTATAAACTACTTAGCGTTCTTAATTACGTGACCAGCCAGTAATAAGGAATACTTTGTTTAAAAGTAGTGTAAAATGTTTGCCTATTGATTTTTAGCCAATCATGTGTATCAATGAATACAGTGGTAATATGGAAATGTTTTACGATACCGAGAGAAATAAAAACAAATGCATACAATTAGTTTTGCATCTTAGTTGGAAAAAATCTTCCCTTTATATCAGCGTTCTTAATTATAATAATAATAATAATAATAATAATAATAATAATAATAATTTTATTTTATTGCTTCTTTTCGAAGAGAGAATGACAGATTTTCTTGAGTAATTCATAAACGACCTCTTCGTAAAAGCCTCGACAGCTACGATATACGGAAAACGTACAAAAAGAGCGGGGTTGTGAAAAGAAGCAATAAAATAAAATTGCAAAATGATCGAGATTGGCCCGAGAATTAGCCCCCTGGTATGCCCGAGCTTTGCTCGGTTTTTTTAATAATATTTTTCGATCTTACTACCAGCGCCATCTGCTGGAATAGCTAAAATAAGTTTATGTATAAGTTGATAAATAGATAAAGTTGATTATTAAAAACAATAAAAAAAGATTTTCTAAAAAATTATCCCAGCTATATTAATCGATTAATCGCGCCCGAAACCTTCTGTATACTAATTTTCCTGAAAATGTCCGAAACATTTGTGTCGAGTGCTTACGTAGAAGTTCAATAGATGGCGTTCCCCGTGACACTAATTCGTGATTTCGACTACTCGGCAAGAGATGGCGTTAATTTTTTTTATTATTAAAATAACTTTTAACCCGAGTCTTTTCTGAAAATGAAACTTAGCTAGATCGATTTATCGCCCTCTGTATACTTAATTTCATGGAAATCGTTGGCTCAATTTCCGAGATCCTAAATATATATATATATATATACATATATATATACAAGATTTTCTCGTTTAAAGGTATAAGATTAGCCTAATCTATTTTTGTTTGCGATGTGTGTGCCATTAAAAAATTAAATTGCTGGTAAACATCTACTTAATTAAATTTAAATAAAATATATATTATAACCCACGCTAATAAGGACGTCGGCACTTATCGTTACCTCTCACTCGCACTCGTGGTGAGAGGCATTGATTAACGCCACCGTTCTCTCATTCGTCTCTTTACTAGCGCGGGTTATAAATAAATCAATTTATTATTGGACTATCGTAAGATTAAAAATACATACCCAGCTTTACTTATAAATAAATAAATTAAAATTCATCACCTACAAATTATAGGAAAAGGCATTTCGCCGCGTCTATTTTAAATTTCGAACGTGTCTAAGGTCAAAATAGTTCAGGCTGGACAAATTAAGACGTGCTTTCACTAGTTTTGATAGAAAGTTATATTAAAACTAGTGGAATTATGCAATGACGCAACGGTGCTGTATGAGATAATACTAGGTTGTTCTTGTTATCTTTTTATAACGGGTTTATGAGTATTTTTGTACCGGTTTGAGGTCAAACCGTTCTTAAGGCCCACTGCTCACTGAGAGGAACGATTAAACGTTAGGTACTTTTATAAGATTTTGATAAAATGTTTACCAAATGTTTGCGATAATAATATGGGTATCTTAATCTTATTCAAGTTTAGATTTGTGCCTCTGTCTACCCTTTAGACATTCTCAAGAATCTTTAGTAGGTACACAAAGCAATCTAAATAATTTAACTTTCTGGTTATGCGATTAGAGCTAATGAATTCCTCTGAGTTAATTCAAACTGTCAATAGTACAATGTTACCTGAGTGTTGAAAGTCACGTTTTTTGAGTCCCGAGACGGGTTTGGCGCCAGAGCGTAGCGAGGGCGCCAATGGAGCTTGAGGGACTTAAAAGACTTTCATCCGAGGTAAACACTGTGCTTTTCATTACGAATACAAGGAAAGTAAAAATAAAAACATGAAAGAAAAATTTGTGAAAATGAAGATTGAATTGCCGCCTTCCCGGTTTTTTTTTCTTTTTCTCTGGCGGGCCTTCGGCTACGGCTCGCCAGCATTATTCAGCCATTATTTTCATTTTCATAATTAAAAAAATGGTAAATTGTTTGCTCAAATTTATGTTATTTTAAATAAATAGTTGAAGCTATATATTAATCAAGTAATTAAGAAGATATATTATTTATTTAATACTATCTTTATGTTATTAAAATTTAAATTTTACATTGCGCTCTAATTAGACTTTTTAAACTTCTTACCGTTGTAATGGGTTTCCAACCTACTTGCTGAATAAAAAGTTGGAATTTGGTTCAACGACCTCCTTGCAGTTAGAAAGACTTTAGAAAGTTGGAACATGGTTGAATAAAATAGAACTTGTTTTTTTTTATAATTTGACAGCTGTCAGTAGAAAGCGATTCTCCCTAGGGATGAAAGTTTTACTTTCTATTAGGCCCCTCAGGCAACTTCAGACCTACTTTCAGAGTATGAGTAATGAAAATATAATTTTCCAGTCGACTAGCAACGAATAAATTCTTAAATTAAGTGAAAACAAGTTTTTAAAAATTATCCCAAAAAAATATTTCATTTATTTATTACTTTACGTAGTACTTATATAATACATTCCTGTGTTCTGATACTTGTTTAATTTAATAAAAACGTTAAGCCTTTGACAACGCCCGAGTAGATACAGCTACGTAATAAACTGTGCTTCAGTGGGTGGTGTACTCAAATTTTTGTTGGTTGGCATCGTTATTTTAGCGTCCGACAAAATCGTCTTTTTTTTTTACCCGAACGAGCTGGTATGACCGAGCTTCACTCGGGGTTAAAAAAAATAGTATTATTATTCGCCAATAGATGGCAGGAACAGTTGTATATTGAGTTTATGTTTGATTACTGCAAAACACCAACTTCTCGTCATTTTCTAAAAATTAATCCTAGCTAGATCGATTTATCGCCCCCAAAAACCCCTATATACAAAATTTCGTGAAAATCGTTGGCGCAGTTTCCGAGATCCTAAATAATATAATAATATATATACAAGATTTTCTCATTTAAAGGTATAAGATACGGCGAGCAGAAGCAAAAAAGGAGGGTTATAATTTAGACCGCTCAGTATGTTCATTTGTTCCCTCATAACTTGCATCAGAATTTGACAAATGAGGTATCCTTGAGGAATGAGGAATTTTTATCCGTCATTTATACTTATTTAATATCGATCTATAGATACACAAAACATCATCAGAATGATGTGGAAAACCAGATATCCTTGTAAGGCATCTAGGTTTGTTTCCTGTTTGTGTTCACCGCACCATTTTGAAATTGTGACTTGCATACCAAACCCAGACATTCATTGCTACGCCGTAGCATGCTACGACGCATGTAGAGGGGAATTCTGGAAAAACCCGATCGTGACAAACGTCATTACTGATATTTAATCTGTGGTCAGTTTGACGTTTAGTTTATCAACCATGCACTGATTGAGATACTCGTACAATTCAATTAAGGTAATTTTTTACCGGTCATCTAGTTTTGATTATTGGAAAACTACTAAAATTAATCGTTGTTTTTTTTATAAATGAATTTTGCCATCACTGTTTTCCAAAAAGTTTTTTTATGCTGTGACGTTATTGACCCGTATGTGGCCGAAGTGGGTCCACAAGTTTGGTCATTTTTAATAGGCCATTGCTTTGTCATTAGAACTTATTACGACTACTAATTTTATTGTCTACGTCACATTATGTAGATTAATAATTGAATTGAAAATTAGTAAAGTAGTTTTCACTTCAATTTTATAATGTTGTGGAATTATATAAAATCGAATTTCTCTGGCAACATTGATTACAAAATCGTAACTCGCAAGATCAATGCCAAGACCGTGGAAACGGCATGAAAATCATTTAGTAACACAACTATTGAAAGGATTTCACCGATCTCTAATAAAGTGAAAATATCCAACAAACTCTTTAAGGGGGTACCGAGCAAAATATAGTTCAAAACAATAGCCACGGTTAAGTTGATATTATGAATATACTTGCAATAGTTAATACTCGTATAAAGTATCAGAATGAACGTAAGTATTTACAATTATTCCGTTACGAAATTATTAATTTATGCATTGTTAAATAAACGAAGTTAAGTAAAATAGGACAAATCGTATAAAGCGTTAAAGTGAAATGTCATATATCACTTTAATTTTTTTTCAAACTTAAATTCGAATTAATATCATATTAGTCTACAATTACAATTTAGTACCTACTTAACTTATATTATTTTTAATAATTTGTGTTTAACAAATACCTCATAGCTTTTGGTCTTTTACAAAAAACTGAGAGCAAGCACGTTAGGAACGTGCCCTGCGATGCACTACGGTATTCATCAACTTGAGGCATACGGGTTTTGAGCCGGTCCAGTCAGATAATGAATTGCTTATGCATATTTTTGATATATTTATTTATTAATACGTATAGGTAGTACTTTTTAAACTTTCGCGATCATAAAAGATATTTATACTATTACACGGGTATTTATCACGCATATTACCTACCTTATTTTATTTATTTTCCTGACGTTTCGGCTATGTTGCAATAAAATAAAGTATTATACGCGATAAATACCCGTGTAATAGTATAAATACGTATAGGTATTTATATTGTGGCTGTTATTTCGGACGAGACCAATCTCAATATTGTGGTTTCATTCAATTATAAGGTGAGGCAAGGAAATTATGATTATCGAATAAAAATACCAGGTTAATCTAAGTAGCAATAAGGAGTTGCTACGTATGACATGCATATTAATGAACACACTACTACACCAACGGCATTCAGGAAAGTTCACTTTGACAGGGTATAAGTCAACCGAGACCTCTTAGCAGACCTGTCTTCACGCCTGTTTTCAAATCAGATAACAGTTTGCAGGTGTACAAGTTTGTGTATGAGTGTGCTACCAATGTATTTTATACTAGCGGCCTGTCCCGGCCGCAAGGGTTGACAATTTTTTAAACACATGATAAAACCTATGTTACTCAGGGTCAGGGTGAATGTAACTTTCCAATGAGGAAACAATTTTTGAAATCGGCACGTTAGTTTTTGAGTTCATTCATTACAAACTTATACACAATAATGCAAATCTTTTCTCTTTATAATATTAGTAAAGATATAGATTAGTAAGTATAGATAGTTTAGACTAGGTTATTTAGAAGTTTTAGAACAAACCTTGCAGGCATTGTGTGCGTTTGGCAAGCAAACAGATGCGAATGCGTGCGCCTGCATTGAATTCGATTTTGATTTCGAAAAGATGGCGGTCCTAGCGGCACTTCCAGATCAGTAGATTTCGCTAGAATCGAATCTGTCAGAAACAACATCTTTGCTTGCCTCAATTATACCTTACTTAGTATACATGCGCTGTATTTAATGAAGCGCATACAAATTATTGCAAGAACCAGACTGGAAAATGGTAGATTGAGTGATTTCCAAGAATTATTGGATCTTCCTATTTCAGAACACGGAAATTGGCTAATTCTATATCATTTCGATTCGTAGGTACCTACTTGGTATCTTTTTGTTGGATTCTTCTTTGGGGCAAGGGCGGAATCGCACCAAGGAGTCTAAAAAACATCCACTTTCTTTTTAAGACGCTTTTATTAGCTTCACCTGTATCATAGACAAAGGAAAACAAGTTGTTTCCTTTGTCTATGCCTGTATGTATGTATGTATGTAACCGACCCCTTTGAGCTCGATTTTGTCCTCCTTTGAACGATCAGTGTGTCGATTCCAGCAACACGGCTCGATTGAGTGATCGCTGAATCCGCGTTCCATTTACAAATTTTTCAAACAAAATTTGACAACTCACATCGATTTACGCGATCGCTTGAGTGATTTGTGTTGCTGGAATAGACGCCCTGATTTGATTCAAACTTTGCACACCTGTCAAAGGTCGAAGACAATGCAATAATATGAAAAAAAAAAACTAAAAAGTAAAAAAAAAATTATAGTTTAAAAAAAAGCAGCCAAGTGCGAGTCGGACTCGCCCATGAAGGGTTCCGTAGCATCAAGTAACATAATATAAAGGTTCTTGTAGTTCGTCGAAAGGTAAATTGCGGTTTACGATTTATGACGTATAAAAAAAAAACTACTGACTAGATCTCGTTCAAACCAAATATCGTTGAAAGTTTGCATATAGTAATGTACAACATATATTTTTTTTAGTTTTATCTTTATCTTATTTTAGAAGTTAGAGGGGGGGGGACCAACTTTTTTCCACTTTGGAAGTGTCCCTCGCGCAAACTATTAAGTTTAGAAAAAAACGATATTAGAAACCTCACATCATTTTTGAAGACCTATTCATAGATACCACACGTATGGGTTCGATGAAAAAAAGCTTTTTGAGTTTCAGTTTCAAGTATGGGGACCCCCAAAATTTATAGTTTTTTTTTCTATTTTTGTGTAAAAACCTTAATGCGGTTCACAGAATACATCTACTGGCCAAGTTTCATCAGTCTAGCTCTTACGGTTTCGGAGAAAAATGGATGTGACACGGACAGACAGACAGACAGACATGACGAATCTATAAATAAGGGTTCCGTTTTTGCCATTTGGCTACGGAACCCTAAAAAACGCTTTTATAACTAATTGAACTAAAAAGTTAAAAATAAAACTGTAATAAGCAATTGAAAAATGTATATTATTTATATGCTTGAGGTCATTGTCAGACATTGTTTCTGCATGCGTGCTCTAGAAAACTAACTTCCGCATTTACAGTCGGTTTGGTTAACTGCGGAGTCAATGGTCAGTTAACTTTTATTACTATTACGTAATGATAAAACGGATAACCTTCAGATAACTAGTTTACTAATCGTATCTCGATATTTAAGTTGTTAGTGTCATTATGATACGGGCGTAAGCGCGTTCATCCTGTATCTGCGATGGTGTCCGCAGTGGCGATAACGATAAGCTGTTTATAATGAGGCAAAGTTACATAAAGAACTTTGTATTTCCTTATAAAAAAGTGTGTTACGTTACACCAACACCATACACGATGTAATGTGCCAAAAACTCGGACTCGCATGGTGGAGAAGGCGGTTATTCTCGAATCGATAACAATCTCAAAACTGTCAAAATAAATATCGATTGAATCAAAACTATATTCTCAAGATGTCACTGTTAAAATCTCGATGGGAAAAGAAATCGTATTTTCATAGTTTTCTCCCAATGACATTTTTATAACATTTCCGTGCACAACGGTGCAGTGCCCAAGCGGAACAATGTCATTGACCTTTAAAACTCGCCGTTTTCCGAGATAACTGAACTACGGTACAGGTGAGTAGAATACTCTCTCAATATTTACACAAATAAACTAACAATTAGTGCAGCGCATTAGCATTGCTAACCACAGCGTGCGTGGCAATGCCGCCAGCATCTTAGGGACGCTTCCGTCTGGGACTGATTTGGATCAGTTGAGCTATCTCTAGATCGTTTGTAACGGTTTGCAGATAGCTCAACTGTAATTTTTTAGATACTACATTAATTGTAAACATGGTGTTATAAAATAAAATAAATATTATGGACAATCCACAAAATACTATTTAGTCCCAAAAATAAAATTCTAAGTGCATGTAAACTAACATTTTACCGTGTAATATTTGACCCATTGCCACTTCAACTTCAATATTCATGGTTCATCCTACGGATTGAGCAAACATCCAAAAACGAATATATTTTACTGTGCTGTATCTACTTTAGGCAAATAAGCGTACGGCCCACCTGACAATAAGCAGTTACTTAAGTACCGTGCGGAACTGAACCTCAAATATCTTATTCCTATATTTCAATGCTCATACCAACGTACATAAAATATGTAAAGAGGTTAGTCTCGGTAGATTAAAATAACAAAGTTCTCACGCCTGTCATGTCAGTCAAAATGTCAGCTATTTTTAACACTTGTGCGCACCACGATACAAAGCTTTGACAAGGGCGAACCGGTTGTGTACAGCACTGTAGACTTGTATTCTATGGAGTTAATCCGACCTCAGACACTTATTTGTATTAAAAATGCATTTTAAATATTCTTACGTCTTTGGGGATGCCAACAAACAACCGAACCATTTTTGGTGGTTGTCAAGGTAAAACACGACATGTTGAGGCGTTGACATGACATGACAGACATTCCGCCAGGCACTTGTATAAATCTGTGTAGCCTTTATGTTGTTCAACGTTTTTAAGCTATCAAATAAGCAAAAAAATCGGTTGTCTGTAAAGTCGGTTTACTGACGATAGTTGAACGTGATAACGTCATAAGAAAATACTGATGGAATGGTTGCATTTTTCAAAAGAATTTTAATTAATATTTGTGACTCGCGGACTCGGACTCGGACTCGGACTCGGACTCGAACTCTCGGACCCGGACCCGGACCCGGAACCCGACCGAACCCTTACCCTCATTTACCCTTACCCTCATTTACCCTTACCCATTACCCGACCCGGGCTCGGGCTCAGGTAAATGGAACGACGAAACGACGTAACGACGCATGAGTCATGTTTTTTCGTGCGTGCAGCCGGCTCCATCGATTTATAAGACGTAATCACGTCAAAAAAATTGGTTGTCTGTAAAGTCGGTTTACTGACGATAGTTGAACGTGACAACGTCATACAGCTGTCCACGCGGACGCATCGCTCACTCAAGTAGGAGAGAGACAGATGTCGAACGCTGCCGAACGCGGAGGCCGATTGTGCCTCTTTGTCGCTCGTTCCACGCTCTCGCTTGCACTTCGAGCCTTAAATGGAACGCCTCAGAGCGAGGTATAACGCCACATGAGTCATGTTTTTTCGTGCGTGCAGACGGTTCCATCGAATTATAAGACGTTGTCACGTCAAAAACGTGCACATAAAGTGTTATGATTTTCTGACACATTTAATAAAATCACATTAAGGAGTTCACACCTATTTGCAAATCAGGTTTTATATTCAAACGGGTTTATTTATATTAGCACTCACGTTTCTAAACGACATAAAAGACATGTGAGGTATCAGTTTTGAGAACATAACTCGTATTTCTAGAGTTTTAGTAAAAACCAAATCTAAGATGTAATAATAATATTAATTCAACAAGGCTACCAGGTGTCAGCATAGTTTTAAGTCGATTTCGATGTCATCATCTTTCATAATGACATTAATTAGTCATACGTTTTCGAGGTTAAGTGTTAAGCATCTGAGAATGCTTGAGAAATAAATAAATAGGTATCAAATTCGAAAGATATCATAAAACCTAACAAATTATTGTGTTCCAAATTCCAAAATTCAATCTAACCGATTCAAGACTAACCGTTCGATATAATTTCTAACAATTTATTTTGAAACTTTTTTCCTTTGAATCGACACCTAGACACTGAGATTTTGACATAATGACTGATTTATATTTTTCGTGATATTTATCGATTCCTTCGAAAATCACCCCCGAAACTGCAGACATTTCACCATTTACTTACGGCAACGCAAGAAGAAGGGTTATATTATAATTTTGTTCATCTGTTCCCTCATAACTTATGTTTGAATTTATATCTATTATCTTTACAATATTTTTCCATATCTTTTGAGTTGATCAGTATTTCGACGGAGGAATGAAGAGCAATTTCTTTGCCAAAGAAATGTCTTGAAATCGCAACGCTGAGATGCTGAGTCACGCGCGAATAACTCCTTGTGTGATGAATTTCAATAATAGTTCTAATTTTAATGGTTTAATAGAAATTACTATTATGATATTTGATGACACTTGTCATATTTGTTTGTGAAATTGTCTGTCAACTTCATAGAAATGCCGTTGGCAACACTGACTGACTCCCTCCCTCCTTGACGTTGGTTGGTAAAGTAGTGGGGATAGACGGTTGGCGATGGCAGGGAGCGAAGGATTGGAGTCAGTCGGTCGTTGGTACGAGTTCGGAATACAACTTAAAAGTGTAGTCTTTATGTATAGTTTGAGAAATATTAAAGTGTAACGTGGAGTAATTATTACAGCCTATTTTACGAAAAGAAGTGAGTTTTATTAAATCTCAGAAGTGACAAGAACTTACGGTATGTAAAATATTTCTTACGGATTTTAATATGATTCCACCCGCCAAGTAATTATTTTTCTTGGGTTGAGTAGAAAATTATTTAATTTGACTAAAAGTTCAAGGGTACGAAAGATTTTGCGAGCATGAATCGGTCGAGATTGCCTCGAGATTATCCGTTTGTGCTAGCTTTTTCAATCGAACTTATGAACAATGAAATGAAACAATAACGGGTACTTACCTAAATGTTATAATTTAATGATTTTATTTTTACTTAAGTGGGTGAAATCATTCGAGTTTTAATCTGATCGTTCGCATCCTAACGTTGTAGGGTAGGTATAGAAACCAAGTTTGAATTAGTATGTTGATTCGTTGTTCATGCGCACTGGTCTGTATTGCACAGAGACTATCCGGTAATGCTGACACCTTTCAACAAGTTTTAATTTTGATTGTCTGAAATGCCTGATATTATGCCTACCCTAAAATGTGTGTGGTCTCATATGAAATTTGATATTAGCCGCTCATCCGAACATGAAATGGCCTGAACCTAATATTTAACGACTTTGACTGTTTATTTAAGCTGTTCCATTTCAAACAATTGACATTCCCTTAATTTTTGGAATATACGCTAAGTTTACCGAAAGATATTTTAAAAATATTAACGAACTTAATAACAGCAAATAGTTTTACATTATTATGCATTACGATGATCATATTATTGGTTACCCTCTGAAAACACATGACTCGTGTTACCGTGTATGAAATTAAGTGAAGGTACTTGAGTGTAAAAAAACAAGCTTGAGTTTGAGCTTGAGTGTTAAAAGCAAGTCAGTCCTCTGTAGCATTCTTGTTACTTTTTGATATGCAGAACTGTAGGGTACTTAGGAAAGGCCTACTTTCCTGTCTAGACCCATAAACAAACATTTTTATGACCATGCTATTAGTCGCCATTGTGCCGATGTAGCATAATGTACAAAATTAAATAAATACCCTTAAATAAATTAGAATATCTGTTGGCATAAGCAGAGTGTTATTGGCTGGGTTATGTTGAAATGATTATTTGTAAAGTTATATTTATTTCTTATAATTTACTTAACATCAAAAATGAGTGATCGAATAAAGTTTCATAATAAAATGGCCGTAAATAGCAAAGACCGAGCACAATCTTGAATTTCATAAAAGCCGGTACGGTCTTTGTCGTGCACCGGGCCTAACCATAAAGTTGATACAGGGGCTATCCGATAGTGCTAAAACTGTTCATGTACTGCTAATACCATAGCAGCTCGGTATAGTTTGAGTAGCCTCTAACCGCAAATGTCTAACCATGCTGAATTTAAAATAAGTAAGTTAATGATCATGATCAAGCCTACCCTCTAAAGCGAGTTTTTGAAGTAAAGTGAGCTAAACTTATCAAAATTGTAGACTATTTATTTATTATTATTTCTTAGGTAAACAATCAGTAGATACTTATATTCTAATTGATAATTTAAAACGACAACTGTTACTAGGGTCCAATAAACAGGTTTCACATAGTGAGACTATTGGAGACAATTTTTTTTTAACAAATTACAATTAAACCAGAAAAACAAAAAGTACAATAAAAAAAAAACACCTAGGGAACCTGGGGAGTCTCCTCGAAACAGCATTTTGACAAAATGTAAGCAGCAATTCTTGGTGGTTTTGAGCAAACAGATCTAGTTTGGGGACGTTAACCAGGCCATTGAACGTAATTAATGCTCGTCTAAAGAAAGTGTTTTGGGATCTGTGTTTGGCTAAGTACGCCATAGAAGTAAAGATTAATAAAATTTTAGAACAAAGTGAGTACAGTTTGGCTATTTTCGCCTTATAAGATGAAATTGATTTTGGAACCAAGCGAGTTCATTTTGGCAATGTACGCCTTAGAAGATGAAATTGATTTTGAAACCAAGTGAGTTCAGTTTGACTATGTACGCCATAAAAGTCTAAATTGATTTTGAAACCAAGTGAGTTCAGTTTGGCTATGTACGCCTTAAAAGATGAAATTGATTTTGAAACCAAGTGAGTTCAGTTTGACTATGTTCGCCATAAAAGTCGAAATTGATTTTGAAACCAAGTGAGTTCAGTTTGACTATGTACGCCTAGAAGTTGAAATTAATTAACCATGCGAGATCTGTTTGGTCAAAGTAAAAAAGTTCAAAAACTTCAAAAACTTCAAAAAGTTCAAAAACTTCAAAAACTTCAAAAAGTTCAAAAAGTTCAAGTTCAAAAAGTTCAAAAAGTTCAAAAAGTTCAAAAAGTTCAAAAAGTTCAAAAAGTTCAAAAAGTTCAAAAAGTTCAAAAAGTTCAAAAAGTTCAAAAAGTTCAAAAAGTTCAAAAAGTTCAAAAAGTTCAAAAAGTTCAAAAAGTTCAAAAAGTTCAAAAAGTTCAAAAAGTTCAAAAAGTTCAAAAAGTTCAAAAAGTTCAAAAAGTTCAAAAAGTTCAAAAAGTTCAAAAAGTTCAAAAAGTTCAAAAAGTTCAAAAAGTTCAAAAAGTTCAAAAAGTTCAAAAAGTTCAAAAAGTTCAAAAAGTTCAAAAAGTTCAAAAAGTTCAAAAAGTTCAAAAAGTTCAAAAAGTTCAAAAAGTTCAAAAAGTTCAAAAAGTTCAAAAAGTTCAAAATGTTCAAAATGTTCAAAATGTTCAAAATGTTCAAAATGTTCAAAATGTTCAAAATGTTCAAAAAGTTCAAAATGTTCTAAAAGTCTCAAAAGGCGCAAATGTTTCAAAAATTTTAAGTTAAGTAATTTATAGTCGTGTAGAGTTGTTAAAAGTTAAAGATCGGTTTTTGGATTTGGATTATAAGTAAAGATTTTGGGTTAAGATTATATAAGTTTTTCGAGTTTTAATGAAAGGACGATGAATTAATTATGAATTAAAAATGAATTAATGATGAATTAAAGATGAATAAATGATGAATAAATGATGAATTAAAGATGAATTAAAGATGAATAAAAGATGAATTACAGATGAATTAAAGATGAATTTAAGATGAATTTAAGATGAATTTAAGATGAATTTAAGATGAATTTAAGATGAATTTAAGATGAATTTAAGATGAATTTAAGATGAATCTAAGATGAATCTAAGATGAATCTAAGATGAATCTAAGATGAATTTAAGATGAATCTAAGATGAATTTAAGATGAATTTAAGATGAATTTAAGATGAATTTAAGATGAATTTAAGATGAATAAAAGATGAATTACAGATGAATTAAAGATGAATTTAAGATGAATTTAAGATGAATTTAAGATGAATTTAAGATGAATTTAAGATGAATTTAAGATGAATCTAAGATGAATCTAAGATGAATCTAAGATGAATCTAAGATGAATCTAAGATGAATTTAAGATGAATCTAAGATGAATTTAAGATGAATTTAAGATGAATTTAAGATGAATTTAAGATGAATTAAATATGAATTAAATATGAATTAAATATGAATTAAATATGAATTAAATATGAATTAAATATGAATTAAATATGAATTAAATATGAATTAAATATGAATTAAATATGAATTAAATATGAATTAAATATGAATTAAATATGAATTAAATATGAATTAAATATGAATTAAATATGAATTAAATATGAATAAAATATGAATTTAATATGAATTTAATATGAATTTAATATGAATTAAATATGAATTAAATATGAATTAAATATGAATTTAAGATAAAATAAATGTGAATTATTTATAAATAAAAGATTAGCGATGTATAAAAGACTTACTACTTACTACTTACTAAAAAGATGAATTACAGTTTTAGGTGTTCAATTACAGTTTAACAGTTCAGTTTTACAACTGAATCACAGTTTTAAATAAAAATTGGACAAAGATTCTAATTGAAGTTAGTGCGTCGTAAACCTGAACCACTAGATTGTTTACTTACCGAAACAGTCACTGTCGAGAAGATGTTTGCATTTCAGCAAGAACAATGAGGAGATGACATTACTAGTACATACCTGCAGTGCCATGGCAGGGCATGGCATGGAGCAATTCAAGTTGATAAGTTCTTCGCTGTCAGATTTAATGATGGCGTTTCCATGCATTTACTGAGCTAAGTTAAACGTATCTTTTGTAGTATTTAAAGCGCAAGACTAAGTACAGAGAACTCGTCTAAATGCCGTGGATAGTGCACATTTAGTGTTTTATATTTTTGGAATGTATTGTTACTTTTTAATTATTTCACAATTGGAAATCCTATTCATTTCAACTAGATATAAAGCAGATGAATGATAATAGATTTATTCACAGTGTGCTTGCAGATCTGTAAATTTTATGACGAGTTTCAGATCCTTAAAACTCCAGGCAAAGTTAGTAGCGATGCACCGCAGAAGGTGCCACAGGACACAGCCGTGATGCACTGCACCAGCGGCCTGAGCCATGATGCGCCATGGAAGGCGCCGCACCAGTGGCCTGAGCCGTGATGCGCCATGGAGGGCGCCGCACCAGCGGCCTGAGTCGTGATGCGCCACCGAAGGCGCCGCATCAGTGGTCTGAGCCGTGATGCGCCACGGAAGGCACCACATCAGCAGCTTGAGCCATGACGCGCCTCTGAAGGTGCCGTAGTAACAGGCTGAGCCGCGAGTTACGTAGCAAGGAGAAGAATTATGTAGTTTATTACCACAATTTTATTTTGTTTTATATTTTATTTTATTTGTTTATTAGGTACACAAAACAGAGTACAATTGATAATTTACAGGCATAAATACTATTAAGTTATGAGCTAGACAGTACCCCAAAACATGCGTACACAGAATGCATAGAACAGGAAAGTTAGTAAATAGCGTGTAACCAGGCTTAACTAGTAGTAGGTGATTAAAGTTAACATTTACTTGGAACTTAGGTGTACTCATACAATTATTTTATTACAGTAAGTGCACACACTTCGAGTTAAGACTCGAAGAGAGTGCAGAATTAATTAAATAACTAATTTGAGTTTTCGGCACACTCTAATGAAAGAGTGGCCAAAGATGCATTCTTGAATTTATTTAGATTATTGTTAAAGATATGAATTTTATCACTGTATTTAATCAATAAATCGTTAAATAGGCGACACATTCTGACAACGGGGTTATAATAAGAGGCGTTGTTTGAATGGACTTGTAAGGCGAAAGTGTTCTGAAAGAGTTGCCGAGGTCTAGGCTTTATATTTAGATTAATAAGATAAAGTAAGCAAGGAGAGTCGATATGCGAGTGGGTAATTTTGAAATGATACAGTAGATCATGATATTTGCGACGATATTTTCTAATAACATTAAATGAAAATGATGGAGCTTTGCAGTATAGTTAGGCAATTTCCTATTAAGACCACATCTGTAACTTAAAATATTCAGAAACTTTTTCTGGACCCTCTCAATCCGGTCAACGTGAATATTGTAGTAGGGAGACCAAATTACTATTTGACTTTTAAAAACAATTAACTGTTTGACTGTATTTTTAACCATGGAGATGTCTTCCTATCACAATCGGAGTATAATTTATGCTATAGGAGTATTTAATTTAAATAACATTTTACCCGAATGCATTGTTTATGGCTGGGATGCGAAGACTTTTCTGATACAAAACTGTTATATTATCTTAGAAATTTCATTTAGTTAAATTTTTTTTGCATACAGGCTTTGAATATGGTAAACGGGATATCTAACTGTAATTATTTTTAGATAGAATTATATTTTTAATATCTGTTTATTCTTAGAAATGACTAAGATTTATTTGGGTGTCTTCGTATCTTCTACTTAATAATTTCATTTTGTTTACAAGTTTTATATTGTAATTTCGGATTTGTTTTAATTTGTTCTTATTAGTTGTCTGAATTTTGGTAGTCATTCAAGTTTCAAGTTTTGTTTAGTCATACATATATACATAGTTATCATGTTATCATTATGCTCTTAGCATGTGCTTCCAGAGTAAGCACACTGTCGGATGGCCGAATTTGATAGACATTAGATTTTTTTTTAGATTGTATTTGTATGGTCATCCTTTCTCATTAAGTATTTGTGTTTTAATTCAAGTTTTGTTTTTAGACATTCAATTTTTTTTTTTGGATAGTGTTTGAATGGTCATCTTTTCTCATTATTTGTTTTGAATTCAGGCTTTGTTTATTAAGTTTTCATATTATTATATTGTGCACTTAGCATGTGCTTCCAGAGTAAGCACAGTGTCGGATGGCCGAATGTGATGAATTTCAATAATAGTTCTAATTTTAATGGTTTAATAGAAATTACTATTATGATATTTGATGACACTTGTCATATTTGTTTGTGAAATTGTCTGTCAACTTCATAGAAATGCCGTTGGCAACACTGACTGACTCCCTCCCTCCTTGACGTTGGTTGGTAAAGTAGTGGGGATAGACGGTTGGCGATGGCAGGGAGCGAAGGATTGGAGTCAGTCGGTCGTTGGTACGAGTTCGGAATACAACTTAAAAGTGTAGTCTTTATGTATAGTTTGAGAAATATTAAAGTGTAACGTGGAGTAATTATTACAGCCTATTTTACGAAAAGAAGTGAGTTTTATTAAACTTGGAATGTTGACTATATGAAGACCAGCCTATCTATGGTCCAATCTTTGTTCTACCTACTTCTGGGGTCTAGATCGATCCACTTTCTGTTTGCTGAACATGTCGGCGGAAAGATTTTATGAAGAAGACATTTAAGGCCTGCGCACACCTAGGTCGCTGGCGAGGGCGATCAGTGAAACGCTGTCAAATTTGACAGATTTGACAGCGTTTCACTGATCGCCATCGCCAGCGACCTAGGTGTGCGCAGGCCTTTACAATGCCGCACACCGGATCTTTGTACCTTTGATGTTATGCACTAGAGTCCGCGCAAGATAACCTTGCGCGTGACAGGTGGCGGAAAATGTAAAAAGAGTAACATAGTATAATCTCCCAATTAAAATTTAAGTTTGAAATCCCATGTTCGTGATAGGAAGGAAACGAGTATTTTCAGTCCATTTAATTCATGTTTTCGGTTATCTGTCTCTGTAAAATATTATTATTCTCACTGGCACTGGCAAAATTAATCCGAAGTGGACAGATGCCATAATTAAGAAGAAGAAGAAGACTATATTGTATGCTATAAGATTACTATGAGAGCGTAGTAGCAGTAGTAAGCTAAGAACTGTTATTATTTCGTAGTGGTATTGCCAATGTGGTGTCAAAACAACCTTGAAGCGAAAGTGAAAACTCTATTTACATAGGTATCCATGCTTAGAATATTGATGATTCTGTTGGGAATAAACTTGAAATGAACCATAGGTTCAACAGACTACGTTTACTTTTTTAAATCTTCTCTCCAGGAATCCAGGCAGTTTATATCCAGAGTCCTACTTACAGACTAGTGACTACTAAACGCCAGGAAACTAATATTAGATCCCAGTGATTTTAGGCCTCGCTACGTGGGTTGATCAATGTTATTTTATATTTGTCAATATTTATTTCGTTTTTGGTGGAAGTTGTAGTCACTATTCTTATTTTTATCACTAAGGTTTATATACCATTAAATTATTAAGGTTTATTTACTGTTCCTTAGCCTTTTACGTCACTTCTTTTTGATCGCCACTTAACGCATTTTGTAAGCTCTTATAGGTATCCCGTGATACAGGCTAGTCATAGTGCGGAGTCCATTGTATATTAGAAATTTGTTTAACTGATTTCTCTGAAAACTGATTGAAAACTGATTGAAAACTGATTGAAAACTGACTGAAACTTGATTTGATAGTTTTGTAATTTTTTATGAGCCAAACATGAAAACTCTTTAATTTGAAGAACTCTTGAATTTGACGACTATTGCAGTTGTCCAAGCAGCAAGGCCAACACAAAGGTACCTAATAGGTACCTTTGGGTTGTGTAGGTCAGTACTATCAGCATCAATGTCCACAGCTGGGTAAGCCTTGGTAGACGATTTAGGGCCTTTTCTGTCCGCTAACAGTACTTTACAATCATCGTCATCATCCTATAGATATAATACTGCTATAAACATAGACCTCCCCTATTCATTTCTAGGAAGAACGATTCAGCGTGGCAGGTATCACAAGAATCACAGTTCTTCCAAATGATGATATATTAGAAAAATCAGGATTTTACTTTTGTACACCGTCGTTTTTCTGTTTTTCGTGTAAATCTCTCCATCCAAAGGTTGTCTGGAAGAGATCGCTCTTAACGATAAAGCCGCCCATTGTACCTATATTTGTAATGTTTTTTTTATGTTATGTTTCTTTTGTGTACAAAAACGTATTAATCTATATTTATCTATTTACAATGTTTTTAAAGTAAGTTAAGTCTATTTCACACGTTATCGCTAATGGATAGATCAAGGACTATTAGGAGCCAGTTACAATGGAATGGGCCCCATAGGTTCTCGTGATCAGCGCTAACCTTGTAACTAGACCACACCTCGTCGCGATATTTCGGAACCGCGAGAACACTTTGATTTATCTGAAAAGCAGCTGCCGTCAAGCTATAACTAGCGGCACATAACTTTAGCGGTGAGCGATACGCGCTGCGCATGCGTCGTAGTGTGCCATGTCGCGCACACTGTATGTGTGGATGTGTGCAGAGTGTCCTATTGGTACAGAGAGCGGAGTGCGACTGGAGAGCCAATCAGTGCTACGCACGCCCGCCCTTCAATCCTCTAGCCCCCCTCAGGTACCTTATTTTTGACTTCTGCGCAATAACGGTCAGCGCTAGAGTTATGTGCCGCTACCTATAACAATACTTGGGATGTACTGGGGTTGTTCAAGTTCAAGTTCAATAAAATATATTCCATTTTGATAGGATTTTGTACACTCGGAAAAGTAACATTATACATAGAAATTAACATAAAACTTTCAAATAAAAATAAGTAAGTACTTAATTCAAAATTAAAATTAAGTTGGTACTTAACGCACATAGGCAAAAAACTGTTCATATATACATAACTGATAATCCAATCTATTTGGAATTTGGCAAATCGAAAGGACGCCGAGGATACCGGACACAAATTGGGCCAAAACTTTTGTGGTAAGTTTCCTTGGTGGTTGGTAAGTAACTAAACTTGGACAAACTGGCGTTGTTTGTTTGACTAAAACCGATAATCCGATCTGCTTGGAATTTAGTAAGTCAAAAGGACGCCGGGTACCAAAAACCCTGGCTCATAGAACCTTAAAGTTCTGTTTTAAATCATTCGGAGACAAAGCCTTGCTTATATTATGCTACCTCGAGGAATCAACGTTACTCGAAGAGCTCCTCAGGAATCAGCCACTCTAAAGCGCGGACAAGCTTTTAGACCTCAACACTTTCCTCATTTGCAAGAATACGAGACAAGTGTTGTGAGGTACTTGACTGAGGAACACACTAAGGCCCCCATATCCAGAAACAGTGCTTGATTCTGAGCCTCTATCACAAATTTTTGTCATTTTTCAAGAGAGAACTGTCAAAAAATCTAAGCGACATGGGCATAAGAATGGAAAAATAAAGACATTAGTGACAGTTTTGACATTAGTGAGGTTCGCCAAAATGGCCGGTCCACGAGGAGAAATTCGCGGGAAAGCACCAGTTAGCTATTAATCGACGAAATATTACAGTCGCCGCATTCCAGAGACTTAGCTTAACCATACACAAACCGTTTTCATTGTTACAGTTACGCAGTTTTCACGTTTTGAAATATAACCTTCGATGGCCGTCATAATTGACGGGGTTTGTTAAACTGTGCCTTTGTTGGACTGTCCTTGAAATAAGGTCATTGTTAGAACAAAAAATACGTGTTTGCAAAAATAAAGACTTACTTTTCATTAATTGCGAATTATTAAAATGTTGTAATGCAAAAGTAAGATGATTTTTTTTACAATAATCTAATGGAACAAGTATAATATGTTCCACCTGATGTTAAGTTAGTAATTCTCGTCTTTGGTAAATACTTTCGGCATTTAAGGTACTTTAATCATCATCATCATCATCCACAGCTCGACTTCACCCACTGCTGAATATAAGCTTGTCTCTGTATGCGCCACTGTTGACGGTTCTGTGCTAAACTCATCCTTTTTTACACAGACACAGACTTAAAAACTCCTTGGGCCTTATTAATAATCCTGGCGTAGCGTTGGACTAGTTAATCCGTGTTTTGTCACATTTGCTCGAGTTGACAAGAGTTGTCAATGCAAGAGACAAAACACGGATCAACTAGTCCAACGCTACGCTAGGATTATTAATAAGACCCCTTGAAATGCAACCTATTTTAGTAAAACAGAAAGTGGCCCAGAAATTACCAGTCATGTTTTATTCGTGCAATTTCTCCTTTCAATTTTTTCACGTTTTAGAAGTTACGAGTTATTATATACACTAGTTATTCTTGTACCTATATCAGAACAACGGAAAGTAGAAAATATGTACGGTTGTAGGCGGTAAATATTGCACTTCGGCTTTTCGGCTTTGTAGAGCGCTCTTTTTCTGACGCACACTACTCTCTATGAAGCCGAAATTAGCCGATGTGAAATATTTATTGCCTACAACTTGTAGTAGAAAAATGAAAAAGCCAAAATATAATTTAAAATAATGAATTAGAAATTGATTTAAATCATTTATTTGGTTATTTTTTACTTTTTAAACTCAAATAAAATATTATTTTTATTTATTCTTAACGACGTCATCCGGCGGGCCTTTAACAACCGTCAACGTACCAGCCGTTCTCGAACCGAATGGTCTGTTGCGTGACGATGGTAAGCGGCCTGACGGTATGACGCTTGTTCCTTGGGAGTTGGGGAGGCCACTTGTGTGGGATGCTACGTGTGTCGACTGTCGACACACTTGCGCCTTCTCATCTGCCAAGGACATCCGTTGTGGCGGGCGCAGCGGCAGATCTGGCCGAGGATCTCAAGAGGCGCAAATATGCAGGTCTCGACAGAGCCTACTTATTTGCTCCTCTTGGGGTTGAGACTCTGGGTCCGTGGGGAACCGAGGCCTCGCGGGTCTTCAAAATTTTGTCTAGGCGACTGATCGAGGCGACGCGTGACCCAAGAGCTGGTGGGTATCTGGCGCAGCGCATAAGCATTGCTATTCAGCGTGGCAATGCCGCCAGCGTCTTGGGGACGCTTCCGTCTGGCACTGATTTGGATCAGTTGAGCTATCTCTAGATCGTTTGTAACGATCTCCAGATAGCTCAACTGTTTCTTGTGTATTTTGTACATTTTGTAAATATTTGTTTAATTGTAAGTTTCTTTGTGTAAATAAATATATTTATTCTTATATTTAAAACTATAATTTCCATCTTATGAACGTTTGGCGACGTCATTTATTGGTAACAAAAACCATGAGTACTTACCTACCTTATAGTTAGTTTCACGGATTATAGTTTTATAAGCCAGAATACGAGTTAAACATCTCTCTTTCATCCACCTCAAATATTGTGACTCAAATCAAAATCAAATCTCAAGTAATTTATTATAACGTCACTTATCTTATGAATAAGGAACAAAGACATTAAAATTGGCTGCCACTCCGCGCTGCTAGGTATAGCGCTGATCTTCCGTGACACTACTCTGTCGATTAGAGTCCGCGCTCAAAATGGACTGGAAATACACCTTCCGACCACAAACATGAATGGGGAAATCCAACTTTTTACATTTTCTGTCATCTGTCACGCGTTAAGTTATCTTTAGCGATGTCTATAGCAATCCGTGAAACAGCCCTTACTTGTTGTGGCAAAACTTGACATCTGTCAAATTAACAAAGTTCTATGACAATTAAATTTCACCACAGTTATGGCAACGGTGAGAATTAACAATACCGTACAAACAACAGCTAACTGTAAATTAACTTAACTTAATCGCATACGGTCATTAAGAATACGGACAAGTGCGAGTAGGCATTATGTGCTGAGGCTCGGAGAATAACCCGTTAGTTTTTCGGCTTATGGGGCAGATCATCCATCTACGACCTTATCGCATACTTTAACTTATTAAAAGATATAAAATCATTGGCTTCATTATAAATAATCGTGAGTTTAATTAAGTTTAGCTACAAAATTATTTTGATCCTAAAGAGTTTCGTTAACTTTACCTAAATGGAAAACGTGTTATGATCAACATTTTTTGATGTGACGTCTTATAATTCGATGGAGCCGGCTGCACGCACGAAAAAACATGACTCATGCGGCGTAACCTCGCTCTGAGGCGTTCCATTTAAAGCTTGAAGTGCAAGCGAGAGCGCGGAACGAGCGACAAAGAGGCACAATCCCCCCCTGCGTTTGGCAGCGTTCGACATCTGTGTAGCGTTAACGGGGATTGTCAACGGGGATTAGTGGAATAAGCCGGAATTTTGTTATGACTTTGTCACGTTCAACTATCGTCAGTAAACCGACTTTATAGACAACCTATTTTTTCCAAACTGTGGACAATCCACAGCAAGACACTTGCTTGTGATTTTTCATAAATAAGTTCACAGTGATTTAATATTTTTCAAAAGGTCAAAGTGTGTGAGCGAGTTGTTTGACGGGTATCAACGTCTTAAGGAAACTACACTACAACAACCACTTACCTACAACAGGTGGGCAATTTGCTCGTTTGCCGGCATGGTAATAAAAACACTGTGGTAGATTTTATTTACTGAGAGAGCCGACTAGAGGACATATTATATAAACGAGAAAACCAGCATCTCGTAGAAGTTTGAAAACAATGTCAAGTGCACTAAAAGAGCCTCTTTGAAGTGCTCTTAAAATCCCTTCACCACGCTGCGCTGGTTCGAAAGAAATAGTGACACACAAAAATAATCTTTCAATTATTGTATTTAATTAAGCAAGTGTAACATGGATGGTGATTAACTGGATGAACTATGCAGGATTAGTAAGTCTGTGTTACGGATTCCTAAAAATGAATATTCACACGTTAAGAATGTGGTTCGCACGAAATTTCATAGACTATTTGAATGTATGAAAGCGGACAAGCTGTTGACATTCACACCATGCATAAGAATGGTGAAATAAACCTTGTCGAGCTCTGGATGTGATTTAAATAAAACATTCAGTTTACATTTTTATTATAACCCTTTCTAAAATGCGGATATAGAAAACATAAATGAGAGCTATTTTTTAATATTCGAAAACGTCAGTGATTGTCACTGGTATAGGTAGAAGAAAAACAAGAGAAAAAAAAACATACTGTCATTTCCGATTCGAACTGACGTTTCTGAATATTTAAAAAAGCAGCCAAGTGCGAGTCGGACTCGCCCATGAAGGGTTCCGTAGCATCAATTAACATAATATAAAGGTTTTTGTAGTTCGTCGAAAGGTAAATTGCGGTTTACGATTTATGACGTTTAAAAAAAAAACTACTGAGTAGATCTCGTTCAAACCAAATATCGTTGGAAGTTTGCATAGTAATGTACAACATATATTTTTTTTTGGATTTATCATTCTCTTATTTTAGAAGTTAGAGGGGGGGGGACCAACTTTTTTCCACTTTGGAAGTGTCTCTCGCGCAAACTATTCAGTTTAGAAAAAAACTATATTACTATACACGTATGGGTTTGATGAAAAAAAATTTTTTGAGTTTCAGTTTCAAGTATGGGGACCCCCAAAATTTATAGTTTTAGAAAAAAACGATATTAGAAACCTCAACATAACTTTTAAAGACCTATCCATAGATACCCCACACGTATGGGTTCGATGAAAAAAACATTTTTGAGTTTCAGTTTCAAGTATGGGGACCCCCAAAATTTATAGTTTTTTTTCTATTTTTGTGTAAAAACCTAAATGCGGTTCACAGAATACATCTACTCACCAAGTTTCATCAGTCTAGCTCTTATGGTTTCGGAGAAAAATGGCTGTGACTCGGCCGGACAGACAGACAGACAGACAGACAGACAGACAGACATGACGAATCTATAAGGGTTCCGTTTTTGCCATTTGGCTACGGAACCCTAAAAACCAGCTGAAAAGACGACGTTACCACGTAGTTTTAGGCTGGCTGGCTGTCCATGGTAAGTAATATGAAAATGGTTTCCGAGAAAACGACAACTTTTTCTCACAATCTCGTTCTGAATAGAGGTCACACAAAAACGACAAAGCACTACTTTATTGCATGCTTTGTTTTGTTTTTGTCTATGCGTTGCCTGTTAGCCCCTTAAGAGTATTTGACCTCTCCATCTCTTCCTGTGGTCGTGCTGTACGTGACTGGTGGTGGATGACGCACCGCGGGATAGGCAGCAGCAACCCCGGAGTTCACCAATCCACCAACACTTCGGTCACCTATTCGCTTGCCAAACGTGGTGGCTATGGCAAACCTCTCCAATGATAGCAAATCTATGCCTATCGCAGGTCTTCAGACTGACATGATGATGAAGGCTATTATTAGACATCTGAATTGCGGTTAAATCGCCGATTAGCACTGACAACGACCGTCAAAGTAGCATTGAGTCGCTTGCTACATTCGTGATCGCACTTTCTAAACATTACGTCGAGTTGCATAATGTGAAATATCGATTTTTTATTCGAATGATAGTGCGATTCATGAGAATCGTTAATTCTTAGTTACCTTGATTTGGTTTTGGGTTTTGTCAACTTATCTACCTACCTTTTTTTGACTTTTTTTTGACTTTTGAAGTATGGGTGTGGAAAATCTTGAGCAGTAACTATAGCTGGAACCTGGGGAGGCATAGGTTTCGGACTATTTTGTAGTCTCGATATCTTGCGTCCCCTCATATTTGTTGTTGTTGATTCTAACTCTGTCTTGCCATGGATACGTTATGCGTGTGTTCTCAATCGTTGGATGCATGCATGCAGAAAAGTCACGGAATACGAATGACTGAAGTCAGCCTTTTCCTCTTCGACAAATCAGCGCTCTATTCGTCCGCACATATTTTTGAACCATTAATCCGATCTACATGGAATTGACAAGTCGTGCTGGTAAAATATGAGTTGACCAAGGCATAGGTATCGCATTTTAAAAGAGAAAACAAGTAGAGGCGTTTCAGAAAGAGTTTTATTCAATATTCCAAAACCTAAAACCCATTACTTATTGTGTTCTGAACTCGGTTTTCTACCTGTAATACCTACAGGTGGAAAACAGTGATTATTATATTTTTCTAGGCCATTGTTCTTTTAAAATGTGGTTTTTTTTTCACATGATAAACCCCTATTTCATATTATTCTCATTATCACCGTTTTCAATTATTTGGCCTTTACATCGCAAGGTTTATGACCACAGAATATAAAAAAAATTGTGCGTCGTCGATTCAACTTGTAGTGGATAAAACAGGGAACAGGAATCAATGGAATCCGCGATAAGGCGTTGCCGCTCTTACTTAGCTGTGTATTACACCAGTGATCTTATCTTTGTCTATCCCACGGAACGTAGCTACGAGTAGAAGAGAAAGTAGATGTAAGTTTGGCAACACCTTACTCCTGTGTAAATCGTGTCTGTTGATTTCCGACATGTTGGACAAAACATTGTCTTGTTGTGCTGAGAAAACTCAATAAATTGTATTAAAAATAAAGCGTTTCTACAAAATCAATTCACCTAGTGAAAAAATGTGTTGTTCTGCTGTGTATTGTTCTTCCAGAACAACAAAAGGAGGTGTAAAAGACCCGGAATAGTCATTTAATACGTAAGTCTTAGTCAATATATTTCATCTTTTTACATGCTAAAAGAGCGAGATTTTTTACCAGAAAAACAGTAATAATTAAATTTTATTTCATGTTAGTCATATATTCATAAGTGTTATTGATGAAAACTAAGTGTAAAACCATTAATTATTGTAAAATAAAATGTATTGATTTAGGCATCTGTGCTAGTGATGTACTACACCAGCCAATTTGGCTATATCGATAATATTTTAGTTTCCGTTTTTTATGCATATAACTCAATGCTTTGAATGAGTTTACTGCGGGATAAATGTTTGTAAGATCTGCAAATATTTGTAGCGGGTCACTCGTAGTTCCTGATACCCACGATACGGGTATCCTAGTGTAATCCTACTGGAAGTACTCAATACTCAATACATTTATTGCTTTACACATGGTTTAGTTTCTGCATGCATCGTTTTTAGGTGTAATTAGGTATCACATGGACTCTGCATGGGTATAGAAAACATGGAGGCAGGCCGAGGTTTTAAGGTAAGTTAGCTTGATATCTTGATATTAGGATTATGAAGTGACTGTTGTAATGTTGTGGAATCATAATAATGTGAAACATCTTTCGTTTCGTTTTTTTTGTACACAATATTTTTTTTTAAATGCTAAAAAAAACCGCGCACAGTCAAATTGGCGGGAATGAAAATCTGATACCTACCTATCTACTCTGCGCTGTGGATGTTATGTTCTCTTAGGTTTATCACAATTTTATTTTGTTTAATAAATACTAAGTAGGTACTTAGTCGTTGGGTGCTGAATAAGATTTAAAACTCGATTGAGAGACATAGCTGAAGAAGTAAACTTCTGATTCTAGAATTAATTTGTTTTTTGTTTCCTCGCAAATTAGAGAATAGTACTAAGTATACAATGCTCGGCTGAAATAGTAATTAACGGCCTCGTTTATTTATCTCATTTATAATTTTTTTTAGTTTCCCAAAATGCCCCAGGACGGAAAAAGATGCAAGAAAGTGGTGTGGAAACACAAGACCTTTCTACAACACCCAAGCGAGCAGTGAGAATTTTAAAAGTTTAAACCGTTTCATAAATTTTCATACCGTGAAAATCCCTCATTGTGTATTGAATTATATTATTGTAATTTAGTTGAACAAATCAAAGAGTTTATATCCAATTATGACGCCTTTTTCATTGATTTCGGTATTCAATAAATAATGCTGGACAAGTCACACAACATTATCTAGCCCTAGAATAAGCAGAACTTGTGTTATGGGTGCTAGATAACTGATATACATACATAATACAATACATTACAATGTATAGGTATTTTTTATTTTTATATAGAAAAGACCAGAACACCCAGAATAAATACCTGCAGATCGTACAAATATTTGTTCTAAGGCGGGAATCGAACCCGCAACCTCTTGCGTCGTAGGTGGACATTCGCCCACTGCACCACAGAGGTCGTCAAATCGTCGTAATTCATCGATAGGTTAGTTATTGTCGTTACTTCTCTAGTCACGCACACTAACACATATCTACAACTGAACACTAACAAAAAACGGACACGCTTTGAAATTTATTTATCCATCCCTAGTAAATATAACATCCTTGGGATAAAACCATGCGACGCCAAAAAAAAAAAAAAAAACTCGTAGAGGAACGAAACCACAGACAATTTATTTAATTTTCTTCGGTTGCGTTGCGTGCCAATAATTATGATTGGTCGGAAGTCAGACTTCCTAAGCTGTAAAGACTGGTTTGTAAGAAGTTTGTAAGAAATAGTCTTGTAGCAATTACGACCAGTGGTTAAATATTGGTTAGAGATACAGAAGAGTATAGTACAAAGAGGTTACCTAAGAAACAAAATTAATAATACTCGTAGTAGTGAAGATCCAGTGTGGTGCCACTCCATATAGTGAGACTTCGGCATTAGTAAAAAAGCAAAAGTTTCAAAGACAGCACACGCTACACTTCAAAGTAATCATAAAGTAGGCCTCCACAGTGAGAGCACTGGTGGTCTAGTGGTAGTGGCCCCGCCTTCCGATCCGAAGGTCGTGGATTCAAATTCACTCGTGTACCAATGAGTTTTTCTATCGAAAAGTTTATGTGCACTATGCCAGTACTCTCAAAACAGTGAAGGAAAACAGCGTGAGGAAACCGGCGTGTTGTAGAACCTAAAAAAGTTCGAGCAACACGTGTCAAGGGTCACGCAAAAAGGGCCCACCAACGGCCTACTTGCGGAAAAACCTGACCGCACATCAAGTGCGCATGATAAACTTGCCAACTTGCCAAGTACCTCGGTAGTTCCGGTAAGATTATCTATGAATACACGCCCCGTGTGCGAATGTTATCAAACAGATCATCAGATAGGTTTACCTAGTCGAGTGCAATTTTATTCCCACCTCACGGATCGCTAAAACCTCCCAGGTACCCATTTCTTTACGTAATTTGTTTTCACTTCTCAGTAGTCGCTTTGTGAACACTATTATCCACATTGTTTCTCTTCTTCTTCTTCTTTTATGTATATCTACATGAGCCAGATATAAAAGAAGAAGTCACTGTCATGTCGTACGAAGTCAAGGAGGCCGCATTCGAAAGACTTAATTGGAGAAAACTGCATCAAAACCCCGACAAAAGCTAAGCTCTTAAATTTAAGAAGAATATATAATTAGAAACACTATTGATGCACGGGATTTTTTTTATACAAGTAGCTGATTAGAACAAGCGCATAGCCCACCTGATGTTAATGGTAACCATCGCCTAAAACAAAGCATTGCCTCATAGGTCACGCACGTCAGGAACTTGCCCTACGGTGCACTGCCCTGCGTCCATCAACTTGAAGCAAACAGATGTTCAATCTCACATGCCAGTAATTTCACCGGGACACCCTTCAAACCGAAACAGCAATGCTGCTTCATGGCAGAGAAATAGGCATGGTGGTAGTACTTCCCCGGACGAGCCACACACAAAGAGCTCTACTGGCTCTGCTATATTATTATGTCTAGCCAAATCACATGGCATAATGCAGGCATAAAAATGTGATTTTCATATGGCAACGTTAATTGTCACCTGTTTAATCAAATTAATCAAATACAAAAGACATAAATAAAAATTAAACAGTATCAAGATCGTTTAATCCAATTTCCAATGCATTGCACGAAAAAAAAAAAACTCCATTTGGCATGAGATTCCGGCCCGTCGGAATATATAATTTACGTCCTATCCTAAATTGTACAGGCTGACCGAGACCTAGAAATCATGCTTCTAGCGAATATGTAGGTAGGTACCACTTAGACTTTAGCAAAATTGGCCTACCACCTAAATTAATTCGTTAAAATCACCACCTGACAGCAGTAAAAAATACATCGTGGGGAAAACCCGCGGTTTGGTCACTGTGTGTCATGTCAATCCTTACCGACTTACGATTTGGTCGGCAAGTTTTGATTCGCACTTGATGTGCGGGCAGGTTTTTCCGCAAGTAGGCCGCTGATGGGCCCTTTTTGCGTGACCCTTGACGCGTGTTGCTCGAACTTTTTTAGGTTCTACAACACGCCGGTTTCCTCACGATGTTTTCCTTCACCGTTTTGAGAGTACTGGCATAGTGCACATAATTTTTTCGACAGAAAAACTCATTGGTACACGAGTGGATTTGAACCCACGACCTTCGGATCGGAAGGCGGGGCCACTACCACTAGACCACCAGTGCTCTAACGATATGGTAAAATCACCCTTCTAAGGGGGCAGCTTTTCAAACATGGTCCCTGTCTGTATACGGGAATCTACCGTGCCAAGGACAGGCTGGCCCAACGTGGCATCCTCACAGCTTAGTCTCCAATGATCTCCTTATTGCTTAGGAATGACGTGCGGAGCTAACAATGACGCGGGATTCCTCGCGATGTTTTCCTTCACCGTTTGAGACCACTATCACTGCATATACGTTATTGGAATAGAATACCTACGCCATGTAGGTATTCTATTCCATAAAGGCTACATGAAATAGGTTCCGTACTCGATCCGGATAGGTACCTACCTACATTGGCCAGACCATTTACCAGACGGCTTTGTAAGCAATTGGTAAGGAAATTAAATGGGCTTTTTATTACTTACCTACAACATTTTTATTTATTAAAGGTCTACGATACATCTAATCGACGACGTAGGTACATAAATATGTAGTAATGTAGTAATGTACTTACCAACCTACACGTAGGTATATTTTAATCCGCTTTGTGACGATTATTTAGGTAGGTACTTAAACCTACCTACCATAATTAGATTTAATTTACATTCCTTTCCAATGGATACAATTTTTTAATCAGCCTGCTTTATGTATATTATAAATTTATAATTGTCGATTGGCAATTCGTAAATCAGTTTTTAGTTCTGTTCTAAATAAAAACAGAAAAAAAAATAAACAAATAAACATGACATTGTAACCTCAAAAGTAAGTAGGTAATTGTTAAAAATAAAAAAATAGGCATGGGGTAATCAATAATAGTAATGACTATATACTCACTTGATCTGCTTTAGGATGTTGATGAGAACAATGCACATGAGTGTAATCAATGTGTTCGATATTATACGGATCACAAATTGTATATTTGACATTTGCAGTCAGAAACAATAACACAGTCAGCACTAAAGCACTTTTCACTCTTGTTTTCGTCATTTTTACGGCAGAATTCTAGATTTCGCTCTACTTAATTATGTTAGTAATTTTTGTTTACATTATTACATCGATTGTTTCGATGACGCATGACGCGAGCGGTTCTCTGTATTTTCACGACACCACTACTACTTTGCAATAGCGATATTTGGATGGTTTGATGGTGTGGGGTGGGAATCCGTGGGATCAAACGCTCGCTGTCTCGCTCTTTCTAGACGTTGCGTGCGGCCACTGCGGCCAGCCAAGACGAGCGTAGCGGGGAGGCAATAATGTACGACCCGTTATTGCACAGCAGGATAATGTACAGCAGGTTAGGTTAATGTACACAGCGTTATTACGATGCCAGGGTTTGGATTAACGGGGTGTACAATAAAAGGTCACGATCTAGCATGCTGTACAATGTGTCACGTGTTGTTATTGTACGCCCCGTTATTACGATGCCAGTTAAGCCTCGTGCACACTGTAGCGATTCAATAATTGATATTTGCTGTTTTGTTCTGGCAGCGGATACTTGTACTTGAGACTTTACAGGGCAGATCCGACTTGGATAGGTTATGTTAGAACATATAAATAACGCACAAGGCGAGCGAGCAAAGTGAGCGTGCCGGCAGCGGCCGCCGCAGTGCCAGAAATTTTTTTTTCACATTTATTCTCTTTAGGAGCAGTATCCATTGCCTACAAAAAATAAGAAATAATTGAATTGCCTCAGTGTGCACGGACCCTAATGGCATCCAGTTACCATGCAATAACATCACGTGACAATTTTGTACCCAGTTAATTCGCAGCCAGTTATTGTTCGTCAGGTTAAAACGAATACAAAAAACAAAAAAGATTTCGTTTTAACTGGGTGTACAATAACATGCTGTACAATAACTGGACGTACATTAACCCGGACCCGCGTAGCGTAGTACAAAGCATTCGCCCGCCGCTCATTCGGAGAGGTGTTCACTGCTTGATCTATGCTCAGCAACGAAACCACACGCTTTCTTAGAAGGAGAAGGAGTTTCGTTAATATTATGTTTACTAATCGATAGACATACGATTTACTAAGCTATCGAGCAATAAATCATTCAATATGAGAAACAAGAGAGTGAGTAATGCCCATCCCTAAAGTGGAATACAAGACAAAACACCACTCTGAACATGAACAGTTACTTTTTACATTTTCCGCCATCTGATATTTTTTTTTTTTTTGTCTTCGCGTTTGCAATTGTTTCCACTTTTAGTAGTTTCGCCCTATGCTAAGGCGAAACTATTCATTTCAAGTAGGGACAGCTTACGGCTGTTTCTATTGCGGCACGGATTTAGGGAATTTTAAGGCAAAAATATACTTGATGTGGTAGCCCTATTTACTCCATGCTCTATGGCTCTACCTAAGTTAGGATAGTACTACTACTAGTACTTAAGTTCTAGAACTTCTAGAGGACATCTGTTGATATTATAACAAGATCTATGAATAATTTTCGATTGCTAGTTTTATAACAGTCGCGAACCAAAGTAGGTAGTAGGTAGCATATTTGAGTCGTGTAAAATAAAAAAAGCGGCCAACTGCGAGTTGGACTCACCCATGAAGGGTTCCGTAGCAACAAGTAACATAATATAAAAGTTCTTGTAGTTCGTCGAAAGGGAAATTGTGATTTAGACGTATAAAAAAAACTACTCACAGCTCACTAGATCTCGTTCAAACCATATAATATCGTTGGAAGTTTGCTTAGTAATGTACATCATATATATTTTTTTTAGTTTTATCATTCTCTTATTTTAGAAGTTAGAGGGGGGACCAACATTTTACCACTTTGGAAGTGTCTCTCGCGCAAACTAGTCAGTTTAGAAAAAAACGATATTAGAAACCTCAACATCATTTTTGAAGACCTATTCCTAAATACCCGACAAGTATGGGTATGATGAAAAAAAAATTTTTGTTTTTCAGTTTCATGTATGGGGATTGGGGACCCATTTCTGCTTTTTTTCTTTTGTGTAAAATTCTTAATGCGGTTCACAGAGTACATCTACTCGCCAAGTTTCATCAGTCTAGCTCATATAGTTTCGGAGAAAAATGCCTATGACATACGGACGGACAGACAGACAGAGAGACAGACATGACGAATCTATAAGGGTTCCGTTTTTGCCATTTGGCTACGGAACCCTACAAACGGCAATCTGCACTCGGGGTGAATTTTGGCAATTCAATAAAAACGTTTTATTATTGAGGCTGGGAACTACCAAAGATTAAAAAATAATGTTGATTTTAAAGTCGATTTTGAATGACATTATATTGCCATATTTGATACAGTTTGAGGAAAATTTGTGAAAAATGGAAGACACGGAATGATAGTGAGCAAGTGCCTTCTTAATTTAAAGATAAAGGAGAAAAGATATTTTTGGCGCCCTTAATCAGGGAATTTCAAAATAAAAACAGGGATTTTTAGCGTAAAGAAATTTGTAAAGAATTCAGGGCAAACCCAGAATCATAAGTGGTAACACTGCATTGTATTTTTGTCTTTTTATACGAAATGATTTTTATCAGGGACTTTACCGCATTAGAACGAGTTTTACACAAAGAGTTGCCATCACTTAAACTTTTTCCTAGAAGAAGGGCACTATTTTGAGCTTTGACACCGTTTCCTAATTAGGTAATAGGGAAATCTACGAGTAGATAACATCGTATACCCTCATACCATAAAACCCAGTCTTACAGTTTACTTGCTTGATGGTTATTGTTAAAATTGCTTGCAAAATTTTAGATAAGTATTAGACAACTGTCCAATATTCGGTGCGGTGCATCAACCATCCGTGAAACGTCCTTCTTTATTGTATGAAAACAAGTGTTTTGTTAAAATGTTGGGAACAGTTTGGGAATAGATTGAGATCTTTGTAGATTTTTCTCTAAAAAGGTTAGGGCAAATGTTGTACAGAGTTGGAAACATTGAGTGAACGAATTTTTCTTAGAATAGCGGCGCGGCGTTCAGTATAAATCGTGTTTTGCTGTTGTTTTTACCGAGTATGTAATTAGTAATCATACTAAATTATAAAGAACAGACGGCATATTATTAATCTCAGTGGCTGTAGTGGTGCAAGGTGCAGTGCAGTGCATAGTAAGCTAACAAAAAAACAAGGGAGGAACATGTACATAATAATACTTACCTAGTATAAATATTGAATGATTGAAAGAGTGTTTAATTATAATTATCTCTACTATAAAAGTTATATTGTTGACAAAATGCATGCATTTCTATTTAGTATTCTGTGGTCGCTAGGTCCTTACATTTTTATTGTTATCATCGGTGACTACATAACAAGGAGTTTATCAGACTATAACATGCAGTGAGTATGTACCTAGGCACATGTACCTATTATGTATTTTATAATCGTATTTCTATCAATGGTTCAAATCAAAAAAGTATAATTTTGATCTCTCTTTGGGTTGTCAACTGTGTTCGAATGCGACCTGTCAAGGTCTCTTCTTAAATTTAAGAGCTTAGCTCTTGACGGCGTTTTGATGCAGTTTCCTTTTGCGATATCCACCCAGACTATACTATTATTAAGTACTATGACATCCACCCTCACATCCCCTACCCGCCTACCCCACCCATTGAGTAGTTTAGGGTAGGCTTAAGTAGTTCAAATTCAAATTGTTTATTGAACATAAATGCATCCTAACAGACACTCCAAAGCAATACTTTTATTACATGAGTACTTAACATAATATTTTATACAAATTTAATAACATACTTAACAAAAACAATATCAATAACTCCAGTAAGTACCTACCTACTTACAAAAAGTAATAACAAATTATAATATTGCACACAAATTATGTAGTAGATTTGTCCTCCGGAATTGCTCTGAGCCTGGACATGCTGTGACATGCACCAACATGCACGTCGCGCGTCGACACGATCCAACACCGCCACCGCCAGTCCCACAGAATCACAGATGTCTACGGTCTGCTAAGACAATTTGTCAATTCGAGCTGAGCACTCTCATCCTCGTGGCTGAGTTTGGTTGGACTTCAAACAACTAGGTACCATTATAGGCATAGTTAGTACCCACGTTGTCAGAGACAACGCGTGTATTGATATTTAAATGATATTTAGGTAACAACGCTTATCTATCTATATATAAATCTTTCGTGTCACAATTTGGAACGCGATAAACTCCGAAACTACTGAACGGATTTCGATAAAATTTTGCAACTGCCTAAAATATGGTTGGACTTAAAATATAGTCTATATATATAAATCTTTCGTGTCACAATTTGGAACGCGATAAACTCTGAAACTACTGAACGGATTTCGATAAAATTTTGCAACTGCCTAAAATATGGTCGGACTTAAAATATAGGATAGTTTATATTCAATATTTAGGTGTTATTAATTTATAAGGGGCAAAAGTTTCGAAATCTATGTCTATCCCTTTCTATCACGTAGGGACTTATATATGTCTATCCCTTTCTATCGCTTAGGGATTTTTCAGAAAATTCTCGACTTTGACGAGAACAGAATGCACATAGACGCTCTAGAATGATCTGCAATAATCAAATTTCAAGTCGTTTAGCATCCGGAATGCTTCCACCCAAACGTTAGTAATCCAGAATTATCTAGAATACTCAAATATACCCATGCAAACGGTTCTGAATTCTAGATTTGGACAAAATGTTCTAGAAAATAGTGCTCCTAAACGTTATAGAATGTTCTTTCATCATCATCATCATCAATTGATATCAGTCCACTGCTGGACGTAGGTTCACCTTGAGTAACATAGGCTTTATTTATGTGTTTAAAGAATAAATGTCCACCCGTGCGAAGCCGGGACAGGCAGCTAGTAACAACTTATAATATTTATCAACACTTCGCGCTACCAGGAACCAAGTTTCACGTTTTACTTGGCTATAGAATGAGTCCAGATACCTACACCGCCCTTTATGCCGCTACGAGTTATGTACCCAACATAGTATGTTGATTCTTCAAAGTTATTTATTTATGAAAACTACGCTCTGTAGGTGCGCCTACATATCATCTATGTAAGTACCTACCACTTCGAGTATGCTCGGCTCGAAATACCTACTTGACATTGTAGTTCTTTTCATTCAACCAGAACTACTATGCATTGTTTAAAAACGCTTTGCTAGCGGAATATTGTTTAAATTCAGTGTACTGAGTTTACAGTTTAACAAAAACAAGTTAAAACATCCATAGTTTGTGAATATAGCCTAAACTTCGATGGTTTCTTTTTAAATTTAGAGACTGGCCCTCAGCTCAGCTCCTTTGGTACTAGTAGGTACTGTAGGTAGCACAAATTGGAACATTTCAAAATTTTCCAATGCGCTTTATTTAATAATAAAAAATATAATAAAGTAAGTACCAAGGAGTGGAGATCCTAAAATAAAGCCAGCCATACATCAATGCAGCACAGCACGCAGGACAGTGAATGAAGTTTAGCAATTCAATCAATCTAATCAATCGATTTGATCTTGGAGGAAGATTATCAGATAGGTACATGATTGTTTTGATTTCAGTTTGCTTGCGGTGTTGCGGAATTTGATTGATTGTTTGTTTGGGAGAGTTTTGTTGTTCTATTATTTTATCTGCTGGTGATGCGTTCTATGCTCATTGATGAGCAGTGCAGTGTTAAATTATTTGTTGGTGTTGGTTCTTGTTAATGGCATCCGTTGGTATCCGTTGGAATTAGTTGTTTTCATTGTAACTTAGTTCCCAGCCAACTGGCTCACCGGCTTTCCGATACTCGAATCCTACTAACTCGCGGTAGGTAACAAAAAAGACACTTCAAGCAAAAGCGTATTTGCGTATTGCTGTGATTTCAACCAAATCCCTGTCGTTGTTATTTCTGTATATAGTTGCAAATTCTATCATGTAGGTACCACAATACTCTTTGAGGTACCAGTACCTACCCTTTCTCTGTGCTACTATCGAACGACATTCATAATATTCGAAGATCAGATTCATTATTATCTGTTAGATACAAAGTAGGTAGTTTGGTTTAAAGGGCAGAATACTGCAAGATGAAAATGAAAACTCAAAAATGAGATCATCTCTGTGATGTCCAAGAGCCACCAACAATATTCAATTTGAACCGTCTGGTCAATAGATACAGCTTGGCCGAAGAAAAGACTAGTGTAACATGAGTGGTTACCTTCATATCAATTTAATTTAGATATCACTAAATAATGTTTTTATCTGAAAAGCAATTAGAGTGGTAATAAGTAAAAAATCTACTGTACACACCATTAGCTTATTAGCTACTATCTATGTAGTTAATGGTGTAATGGTGTGTAGTTAAAACCTTATTAGTAAAAAGTATAATTAACGACTACAAAATGTTTGTTTTTTGTGTGAACTAACAATCTATCTTTATTGTCAGACTAATTTACATTGGGTCGGTATAACACGCTCTCTTCCACTTCTTTCTGTCAGCCGTCATCTCTATTCCACTTCTGTCTTATCCATGTCTTCTCTCACAATGCATCATCTTTTCTTTGGCTTACCTCACGAACATGTTCATACTCATCACTCTAGTTCTCTCATCACTAGGAGTTGGGCTGGCTGGGGTAAGGGTTAGCAGGGGGACAATGCACAATACACCCCATCGCGGGACGTCAGTGCAGATCTTATTCCCCCAACACAATTAGAATTAGACTCATCACTCCTGCAACATGTTCATACTCATCACTCCTGGTCACATGGCTTTTCAATGCTTTAGCTGTACCTGGTGACCTGTAATACACACTCTTACAAACCTACATGAGGCACCAGTCCTTCACAAAGTTAGCACTTAGAACTAGTTTTGTAGACTTAAGTGTGCACACGGGCCTCCGGCCAAAACCACTAAACGCAGCCACCGGTATATTTCTAGACTAGCCACCACACGCTACAACTCGCTGTATAAAATGTATGAAAACTACAGGAAATATGCCAGTAGCGGTTTTGTGGTTGTGGCCAGAGTCCCGTGTGCAGGAGCACTAAGGCCCGTATTCTGAAACTGCGCTTGAGTCTGAGTCGAGCCTCGACTATAGATTTTATGACAGTTCTCCATTGAAAAGTGTCAAAAATCTGTGCTTGAGGCTCGACTCAGACTTATGCACTGATTCACTGGTCGCGTGGAAATGGCACCTAGACTCACCTAGCTTTAAGACATTTCAAAGTGATTCTTGTATCGTATTGAATAAACGTTTATTGAATTGAATTGAATTCGGAATACGGACCTTAGTCATAAATATAAGTACTTACTACTTACTGATATTGTGATGGAAAAAAAACTACTTTTTACTTTTACTGTACCCCAATTGCTCTTATACCTTTCTGTCACTGGTGCTCTGGTGATACTTTGAAATGCTAGTAATAAATTAACCCAGTATTCCCCTTAATTGTTTCAGATCTGTAAAATCTTCGAAACCATCAAAAAGAAAAAGAAAACGAACAAGGATTACTAAGAAAACTGACCAACCTTGGATTATAACTGCTGTTAATACAGAATGTGATTTTGAAGACCAACTTTTTGTTGAAGCTACAGTCAATATAGACGGTGATTTTGAAGACCAACCTTTGATTCAAACTACTGTGAATACAGAACTTGATTTTGAGGACCGACCTTTGATTCAAACTACTGTGAATACAGAACGCGATTCAAAAGACCAACCTTGTTTTGAAGACCAATTCTTGATTCAAACTACTGTGAAAACAGAACGTGATTTTGAAGACCAACCTTTCATTGAAGCTGCAGTCAATATAGACAGTGATTTGAAAGACCAAACTTGGATTGAAACAACCATCAATATAGACAGTAAATACATTGAGCGTCTTGAGAACTCGGTGAACTACCAAGACTTGACAGATTTTCTATCTAGTACAGATAGAAATGTTTCAAAAATATTTAATATAAGCACAGAAATGTCGAAATATATAGCTGTGAATGAATCTGTATTTGTAGACTCTGAACCGACCATGGTGTCTGATGAGGAGTGCCAAGACTACAGACTATACAAGGTTATGAAGACGAAGTCTGGTACTGATGTGCACCAAAATGATTATGAACTTACTGAAGGTAAGTCGAAGTCAAATATGTATTTATTTAGTAGTTTCACAAGGATCACTTTGAAACGTCTTAAATCTAGGTGAGTCAAGGTGCCAGTTCCACACGACCAAGCCTAGAAAAACAGGCAACAAACTATGGCTTGGTTCCCTACCGTTGTTTATATGATTATTTAAAACAAAATTAGTCTTATTTACTTATTTATATATTAGATAACAAACAACAGCTTTAAGATATTCCCTCCGATTTAGTACCAAGTACTTACTAAAGATTTCTTGAGGATGTCTAAAGGCATGTATGCGCAGGCCTTAAGAGGGTGACCTCCATATTAAAAATTGGTCACAAACCTTAAACTGGTGTGTTCTCTGGTAATTTGTAGAACCTCTGAGCATAATGTCTGAATAGTTTTTAATATTATTGTTTCAGAAGACCTGACTGAGACTCTTTTTATAACAGAGGAGATGACGAACAACGGTGTTATAATCAACAATAATGTTTTCCTGAATTATGAGCAATGGCACACAATCCAGCGGCCAACTGAGGTATACCACCAGAATTTATTTCTTGTATTAAAGCTAAATGCCTATTAAAGCTAAATGCCTATTAAAGCTAAATGCCTATTAAAGCTAAATGCCTATTAAAGGTTCATTATAGAATATGAGCCATAGTGTTTAGGTATACATTAAAACGCTGCAGAGTGTGTTGTGTTTGTGTGAGGGGATTTATTTACCTGCTTTTGTCTCGGACACATCTGTTAAAGGACAACATTGGCTCACCATTCTTTTGGGATATAGCATTGGGACACCATTCCACTTTGTGTTGGTATTGGCGCAGAATAAATAAAATTACTACACATAGAAAAACACTATGACCACTTTGAAACGTCTTAAACTAGGTCTTAGGCCCTTATTCAAAAACAATTCAGCCGTATGCACAGATTTTATGACAGTTCTTCATTGTTAAGTGTCAAAAATCTGTGCTTGAGGCTTGACTCAGACTCAAGCACTGTTTCGGAATACGGATCTTAGAGTCTAGGTGCCAGTTCCACGCCACCAAGCCTAGAACCTGTTTTCAAGTATATTCAGAATTATAATACACTAGGTACTTATATGTATATTTTATATGATTGCAGCTGGACTACTCGTGCATAGTATGCCAGGTTGAAGGCAATCAGTTGGAGATGAACTCTCATATCGCATCGCGCTGTCATGTGAGGAAGCTTGATAGATACAGACCTTTGAAGAGGTTCGACCTTAGTATTATTAGAAAGGTAAGATTAACTTGGCTTAATAGATATTTGATATCTGTCTGGGTGTTATATTGTATTCTAAGTATAAACTTAAAAAAAATGTATTCAAGTTTTAAATCAGATATCTGGTTCCCATCGTACAAGCTCTACTTAGTTTAGAGCTAGTTGGTGTTGTGTGGATTGTCCACAATACAATCTATTATAAAAGGAAGCAGGTGATATAATTTGCCAATACCTGTCTTCCATGCTTAGAGGAAGATACATTTTGAGGATCTAATTTGTCTTTTCGTCGACTTCTTGACAGCTTTTGCATTCAAATCACTGTAAAATCAACCAACGCCTATAAAAAAGCATTGTCTCCTAATTCAAGTACGTCAACGTGCCCTACGTAGCACCCTGCGTCCATCAACTTGAGGCATTCAGATGTTAAGCCTCACGTACCAGTAATTTCACCGGCACCCACACCTATCAAACCGAAACAGCAATAATTCTGCTTCAAGGCAGCAATGGGCAGCTGAAGGGCAAGTCCCAGTACATTAACAACATTTCCTCTACCAAATGTTGTTTTATCTCTCTTTTGTATGGAAAATTGATCAGACAAAAACTTCAATCTTTGCTACGTAACGTATTTTCCTGTCTCATCTTTTCTCCATACAATAGAGAGAGACAAATACGCGAAATAAAACAATATTTCGTAGGCGAAATGTTGTAAATGTACTGGGACTTGCCCTTCCGATCGCCGTGGTGTGGCCGATCCTTTATTCAACTGACAAAACAAAAATAAGTTTTTATTGTCAGTTCAGATGAATGAAAAAAAAAAATCTTTCATTATTTACTTATTAGTCTATCATAAGTAAGCTATAATTATTTATTTCCAGATTGACGAAAACTTGCACTGCGGAGTATGCAATGAGATATTCCCCATCACCAAATACAGAGAACACGAGAACTCAAAGACTCATGAAGGATACCTCCTCTTTGCTATAAACAAAGTTTCAGACATAATGTGGATGGAACAGGACTGTAAAGAATCCCAGATTATAGAAACTAATAACATTCAGCCTCCAAACAACGCGCCATACACTAGAACTCTTCAAGATATCATTACACTACCCGATAGAAACGACTGGTGTGACAATGGTAGAACGGAATCAGATATTGAAGGTAGAAAAGTGAACAGAACATCATCAAATACTCCGCTACGAGACAGAAGCACAGATTCGAACTCCTCCATCGATAGAACACACCGATTTGATAAAATCTCTGACTTGGTTAAAAATGGTGACCTCTCCAAAGCTAATACAGACTCGACAAACGAGCATAGCTTTAATTTCGAAAAGAATACATACAAGGATATCAAGATATATGAAGAGGATGAGATTGAAGAATACACCTTGCCGATTGAGGGCGTCTCGTACGCGTCTATGGCCAGTAAGCCAAGATTAGCAGTACCGAAGTTTTATAAAATTGATCTAGGTAAGTCCTAAGTTTAAAACTTACGTCTAGAATCATATTTTTTTAGGTCTTGGGGATGCTTCCGTCTGGTACTTCTTCTTCTTCTTCTTCTTATCGTGTCACTGATTTTTTCGAACCAAGTCAGTGTGGTGAAAGAATTTGAAGTGCGCCTCAAAGAGGCTCCTTTCGTGCACTTGACATTATATTTTCGAACTTTTCTACGATATGCCGGTTTCCTCACGATGTTTTCCTTCACCGTCTGAAAGCACTGGCATAGTGTACATACTTTTTGGGCAGAAAAACTCATTGGTACACGACTGGATTTGAACTCACGACCTTAGAATCGGAAGGCGGGCCGCTACGACTAGGCCACCAGCGCTCTCATCACTCATGTCTGTCTGGTACTGATTTGGATCAGTAGAGCTATCTCTAAAATTATTAGTACTCTAAGTTTGAACCTACCGTCTGTTTGGAAGGAGACCTACAAAAGACAAGAAGTTACGGCAATAGTGACCAATTAACTTTTAAAGACAGGTAGGAATCTTGGAGGAATTAGAAATGGAGGCGTCAACGTTTAAATCCACGAACAATATTTTCTGCCAAAATTGACGGGGGACGAGGTAAACACGCATGGCACACGCGCATAGCAAAATCCTATTCATGTAAACACACACATTGACGATCCCGCACACGATCTTAAAATTTGCACACAGATAAAAAATATAACGTAGTTACGCAGTGTCAAGACTCACACTAAGATAATCTCTAGTGATGGGCATTCAGTAAGACCGGTAAATTGAACGATGAATAAAATAATGAATGAAATGGGTTTTAGGTACAGGTAATTTAAATAAGTTATGCACAACGGGTTTCACATTTTGTAACAGTCAGAAAATAAAAGAACTGAATTTAGTTGTTATGTTTTATTAATGGTTATAAGTTTGAATCAATAGTTCTTAACATGTTATGGCATAAGTACACAAAGATACGCATCACTGCTAGCTCTTATGTCATTGCAGTAAGCGACATTTTTTTTTGTTTTTAGGAAACTTGAGCTGTATCCTACTGTACACATAAGTTTAGTCTTTTACTGAATAATTGAAAAAAATGTAATATAAAGTGAAATCACATTTCATCGTCAGCCTTCACACCACAGTGAAGTTTGTAGTTCTGCCTTCTGCGCCGGAGGCGTTGGTTCGATTCCCACCGAGAACAAATATTTGTGTGGTGAACGCAGATGTTTGTTTGCCCGAGTTTGAGAACTTTCTGTAAAATGTTCCGAGCAAACACTCGTTCTTGTTGCATGCCAAGTTGTTTTTTGGCCAAAAAATTTTGTCCACTCTTCAAGCAACAAGGTTTTTTGGAAACCTGCACAGGACGTAAAAGAAATATAAAATAGGCAAAAAAAATGTTTTCACTACGCCCACGACTTTATTTTTGAGTATGATGTCATGTCCTATATTATACATTGATGAGTAGAGGGTTTGATGACTGGTACCTAGGATACCCATATTGTGGGATTTGTGAATAAATGTAATCCGATATTTCGTAGCAGCAGCCATCTTGGACCGATTTTCATCAAAAATAGCTTAGAACACTCCCGACTATTCACCTTTCAAACAAACAAAAAACTTAATTAAAATCGGTTGATTCGTTCGGGAACTACGATGGGACAGACACACACACACACAGACACCGCAAACTCATAACATCCCGTCGTTTTTACGTCGGCGTCGGGGGTTAAAAAGCTCCAAATACGTAATTAGCTAGCACATTATGTGATAATAATTTAACGTTTATTTTATCATTCATTCATTCATCAATTTCATTCAACTTTTCCCAACACTATGCCTTCTACCAAGGTTTATTCTTTGACAATGGTGTCAAAATACTGTCGCTAATCTGTCGCAACCGGTATTTCTTTTGAACTAAAATTCTACAAAATTACAAACACAATTGACAAAATAATACTCACTTGTGGTAGGAAATACCATGTTCCCGGAAGTTTGATGTCTCTGATCGTCTTTTACAAGAAACTACCATGCAATTCACCATTTTCACGGAGCTCCACTTCGCGACATGAAACGACACACAATGACTGCGGTTGCGAGTAAGGGCGCGTTCACATATAATGTCCGTTTTTACAGGATCCTTTTTAACGGATCCGTCGCTACTGGAGATAGTATTCACACATCATTTACAGGATCTTTTTTAACGGATCCGTCGCTACTGGAGATAGTATTCACACAGCATTTACAGGATCTTTTTTAACGGATCCGTCGCTACTGGAGTTGTGTTGTATTGGTACTATCGTCGCCTGCGTTTGAGGAAGCCCCGGCGTTATTGGATACATCCATTAAATGGCCGCAAATGGCGGCTGTGTGCAGCACCCCACACCCCACACCCCGCGCACCCCCGCGTGCCAAGCCTCGCGCGGTTTCGATCCGATAAACGGATCAGTATACTGGATCTGGAATACTGTATTATGGTGTGAACTGGCTCATACAACTACATACGCTAATAACACATACGTTTAAACGGACCTGTAAAACGGATTGTTGATTATTTTAGTGGATCGATATTTTTTACTGGATCCGGAATACTGTATTCTGTGTGAACTCGCTCATACAACTACATACGCCAATAATACATACGTTTAAACGGACCTGTAAAACGGACGTTATATGTGAACGCGCCCTACAACAGTTTTATTAAAAGGATATGATCGAGATCGGTAGATGACCGGCAGAGGGGAAAGCCCTGCCTTGACATCTCCATTTCTAATTCCTCCAAGGTAGGAATACATTTCTTGACTGGCGTTTCGGCTCAGTTGTAGCTTTGCCTTCTGCGTCGTAGGTCGTGGGTTCGATCCCCACCGAGAACAAATATTTGTGTGGTGAACACAGATGTTTGTTCTCTGTCTGGTGTTGGCAAGTTTGGCAAGTTTTATCATGCGCACTTGATGTGCGGGCAGGTTTTTCCGCAAGTAGGCCGCTGGTGGGCCCTTTTTGCGTGACCCTTGACACGTGTTGCTCGAACTTTTTTAGGTTCTACAACACGCCGGTTTCCTCACGATGTTTTCCTTCACCGTTTTGAGAGTACTGGCATAGTGCACATACATTTTTCGATAGAAAAACTCATTGGTACACGAGTGGATTTGAACCCACGACCTTCGGATCGGAAGGCGGGGCCACTACCACTAGACCACCAGTGCTCTTCTGTCTGGTGTTATATTGTATTCTATATAATTATGTATTTACAAAAAAAAGTATCTAAGTATTATATCAGTTATCTGGTTCCCATAGTACAAGCTCTGATTAGTTTGGGGCTGGATAGTGTTGTGTGGATTGTCCGCATTATTTATTTATTTATTTACACAAAGAAACCCACAACCAAACAAATACCCACTAAGAGTACAGAATTCACAAGAGACAGTTCAGCTATAGGTAGCGGCACATAACTTTAGCGCTGACCGTTATTGCGCAGAAGTCAAAAATAAAGTACCTGAGGGGGGCTAGCGGAAAGAAGGGCGGGCGTGCGTAGCGCTGATTGGCTCTCCAGTCGCACTCCGCTCTCTGTACCAAAAGGACACTCTGCACACATCCACACATCCAATGTGCGTGACATGCGCACACTACGACGCATGCGCAGCTATCCCCTCCGCGTATCGTTCAGCGCTAAAGTTATGTGCCGCTAGTTATATCTTCAAACCGTTACAAACAATAGCTCAACTGATCCAAATCAGTATTTGTTTTTTGTGTACCTATTATACAATTTTACATGTTCTAGGCACAAAAGAAGTTCGTGTAAAGTTCGAGTCTTGGAACATGATAACGCAGACCAGTGTGAACGAGTACTATTGCATGGGCTGTACGGATTCGTTTCCAGTGCGGTTCAAGGCAACACATTGCATGAGCGACAAGCATAGACGGGTGTTAGCTCTGTGCTCTGTGGTCGGAGCGTTTGAGGATTACCTGATACGAGATGTAAGTTTTTATTGATTTTATAGTGTTTACTACACTTAAGGAAATCACAAAGATTTTTAAAATGTCCCAAAAGTTAAGAGCCGAGCGGGATTTGAACCCGCGACCTTCCCCTTGGGACGGGGCTGCGCTGACCGCTGCGCCAACGGATCCTAGTGCCGATATCCTAGTGCCTTCCCCGAAGGGAAAAGTCGCGGGTTCAAATCCCGCTCGGCTTTTAATTTTTGGGACATTTTAAAAATCTTTGTGATCTTTGCCAAATAGGATTATAATGTATAAGTTAAAATAATTATATGTGCATTGAGTAACTATGTTTTTTTTACAGGTAAGCGAAAAACTCTACCACTGCGGCCACTGCAACAATCTTCAATACAAAAACGATATGAAAATACACGTTGAAAAGTACCACCCCGTTAAAAACCCGAAGAACATACCCGACAGACCCCCTCTAAAGCCCATCGAACCTCAAGAGAGAGAAATGAACATAGCCAAAGTAAAGTTGGATATATTCGGAGATTTTACCTTCGCCCCGTTTGGAGCTGAGATTACTGTGTCTAACTTAGGCTGTCATACGCTTATGCTAGTGAATAACCAGTATTTATGTGCGTTGTGTAATGTTTATGTGCAAGGGAATCTTATTGATCATGTGTATGAAGCGACACATATGAGGCTAATTAATATGGCGCCTTTTATAAAGCCGTTTCAGTGCAATTTGACAAGAGCAGTGAGTATTTTTTTAATATTTATTTATCTACTGCCCTGTCCCGGCTTCGTAAGGGTGGACATTTATTTTTTAAACATATAAATATAGCCTATGTTACTCAGGGTGAATGTAGCTTTCCAATGGTGAAATAAATTATTGAAATCGGCACAGTAGTTTTTGAGATTATTAATTACTCAAAATATTTTGACACCCGGACAGAGAATAAACATCTGTGTTTACCACAGAAATATTTGTTGTCTGTGAGGATCGAACCCACGCCCTCCATCGCAAAGGCTACTATAAGTAGCGGCACGTAAGTCTACCGCCGAGCGATACGCGAAGAGGATTGCTTCGCATGTGTACTGTCGAACACGCAATACAATTATAACTTTAATTATTATTAGTTAAATAACGTTAATGACATCATTTTAATGTAATGTCAAATAGTAAGTCTAGCGCTGAACGAAATGTAGAGGATAGCTACGCATGGGTATTGTCGCGCCCGCAAATAAAATTACCTATACTTGGTCTCCAGTGCCAATGTCCAAAGATTCATTAGTAGTAGGTACCTAAGACATAATTTTTAACAAGTTAATGGGGAGTAGAAAAAGAAAAACATTATCTGTCAACAACAATACAATTGAGAACGCGACTGTACACTGGATGTGCGCGGGGTGTGGTATCGGTGCGGGGAGGGAATTTGACTGGAGGGCCAATCGGCGCTACGCACGCCCGCCCTTCATCACGCTAGCCCCCCTCAGGTACCTTAATCATGACTTCTGCGCAATGACGGTCAGCGCTAAAGTTACGTGCCGCTACTTATAGCTGATATAATACTTATATACATATTTTTTTTGTAAATACATACTTAGAATACAATATAACACATCCAGACAGAGAACAAATATCTGCGTTCACCACACAAATATTTGTTCTCGGTGGGGATCGAACCCAAGGCCTACGGCGCAGAAGGCAGAGGTACTACCAACTGAGCTGAGAGGCCGGTCGACTCCTATGTATTTGTTCTAGTAAAATGTTTAACATTGGAATTCTGCAAAGTCAGGCCTGAATCATATTATTAATGAATGGATTGTTTGTTCTCAGGTTCGAGGGTCACTCCACTGTGCGCTATGCAATATCCTTGTACCCGTGACTGGAATAACAGATCACAACGTCGACTCGGCTCATATACAAGCTCTGGCGCGGGCTTTAGGTATGTATATTCTATCCTAATCAGTCAGTTCCATCGGTCTAGTGGTAGCCCTCCTACTGTTTCTAAAACGTGTTTTAGACGGCTTAAAACCACAGTTTTTACCAAGGTGACCTTGGCTGAACGCTTCTGTCTACATGGTTTAAAACCAACCCCCATCTTTGGCGGGCGTGCTTTTCTACCAAGGATGTTTAGAGGTCATGCGAAATTTGTTTTGAAACCTCCGTCTACACGGTTTAAAACTTCCGTTTTAAACCATTGTTTCAAACCATGTAACTCGGCAGTAAGACCCTTAAGGACGGGCCTCTCAGCTCAGTTGGTATCTGCTCTGCCTTGCTTTCTGCGCCGTTGGTCGTGGGTTCGATCCCTACCGAGAACAATTATAAGTGTGGTGAACGCAGAGGTTGGTTCTCTGTCTAGGTGTTGTAAGTGACTGACACGAGACTTAGCGAGCTGCTAGAAAGTGTCAAGCATAAGGAATGAGGGGGTAATGTTTTGACTCATCTGTTTTTTTCTAGGCATGGTGAAGAACGAACGACCAAAGCAAGAAGTTAAGTACCACTTTGAAGAACCGACCGAATTTAAGACTGACATAGAGAGATTTCTATCTACCCTACCTCCTAACACTAGAGAAGTACTTAGCCGGTTGAAGATAAGCAATCCTAAGGTTAGTGCTAAATATAAACATACACTTATTTGCTGCTTCAGCACTGGTGGTCTAGTGGTAGTGGTCCCGCCTTCCGATCCGAAGGTCGTGGGTTCAAATCCACTCGTGAACCAATGAGTTTTTCTGTCGAAAAATTGATGTGCACTATGCCAGTACTCTCAAAACGGTGAAGAAAAACATCGTGAGGAAACCGGTGTGTTGTAGAACCTAAAAAAGTTCAAGCAACACGTGTCAAGGGTCACGCAAAAAGGGCCTACCAGCGGCCTACTTGCGGAAAAACCTGCCCGCACATCAAGTGCGGATGATAAACTTGCCGAACTTGCTGCTTCAGCTCACATATACACACTACTAAATTAAGAAATAAAAAACAAAGAAAGATAACACAATATTTCAAAAACAAAAGAAACAACATAAGAAAAAAAAATACATTGGTAACACCATACTAAAACAAACAAAAACAAAAAGAGATCAGTGTATGTGTGCTACTGCAGCAAATCTGCTCTAACTCAGCATGATGCTTCACCACCAGCGGCAGAATATAAGAAAAAACAGCCCCTAATTCTTATTTAAGTTAGGGGGGATAAGATCTACACTGACGTCCTGTAATGGGGTGTATTGTGCATTGTCCCCTTGCTAAACTTAAAAGTTAGCCCCCATACATTTATTTTATGTAGAATTTACTGAAGAAACAAGCATTGGTTCACCTGATGTTAAGTGGTAGCCATTGCCTACAGCAAAGTATTGACTTATAGGTAATGTGGGTGAAACAAACATTAATAATGTCAAGGAATCTATAATTTGTGCTTGGTTGGTACTAAAAGACCGTGCTTGGCTTAGATCCCAAGCACGGTAGCTGTTTTGTTGTTATTCTATAGAAATTTAAAGTATTGGTTATCTAAGTATATTATATTTTTCAGGGTGAAATGTTCCAACTGAGTGATACAAATAGTTCTGCTTCTAGTAATGGAACAGCTAGTCCTATGTCGCTTATGTCACCAGAGCGCACTAAAGATACCATAAAAGAACCAGTAGACTTAGAAGTATCCTACCCCCAAGATAGGGTTAGCCCCAGACAGCCAGACTTGGCCTACCCTCAAGAAGGGGCCGCGGGAATAAAGCAAGATGGGGTTGGCCCTAAGAATGGGGTTGAAACTGATGTAACTCCAGGATATGGTTACTTTAGACCTGATGTCAATTCTATTCCTAAAGGCATAGAAAACATGACCCCGAATATACACCCTATGAATAGAGCCCTTAGTCCGCGTTACCCCATAGGAGCGCAAGAAATCAACCCTCCACATTACCCTGGGGTGAAAAACAACGTACCCTACCCTTACACAAACAATGTAGCTCAACCGTTCACACCTCGAATGCTAACAGTAAGCATGGTCGAATCGGGGTTCACCAGGGCACAACCTGGGTCCCCTACTATTAAAGTACCTATGGACTTGAAGAATGGAAGTGGACCTACAGACTTGAAGAACAATTCCTGGCCGCTTTCACTTCCAATACACAAACCAGAGGGTATGGAAGTGGCCAATCAGATGGTATTCCATAAACAGAAGGTTCAAACTAAGGTCGATGAACCTGTTAAACCAGGATTGAGTGAAATTGTTCCGGAGAAAACGGAAGCTAAGAAAGGAAAAGATATAGGGAAAGGTGAGGTATTATTTACTAGCTTTTGTGTGCGACTTTGCTTGCGTGTTAATAGTATTTTTGTTATAAATGTGTTTTTATTTAGTTCAAGAAAAAACTGCTACTGTTGACTCAAACAAACCGGAAGCTAAAAAGAAAAAGAAGTCGCTTGAAAGTGAAAGTGAAAAAGAAATATTGTCTCCGTTTAAACTCGACCAAATAGTACTGTTGAAGCAGAAATCATCTTATTTTAAGGTAAGAGCACTGATTACATAGTATAAAACAAAGTCGCCCGCTGTCTGTATGTCCTACTTACATTTACAAAATGTACAAAATACACAACAAACAGTTGAGCTATCTGCAGACCGTTACAAACGATCGAACGTTGAGATAGCTCAACTGATCCAAATCAGTACCAGACGGAAGCGTCTCCAAGACGCTGGCGGCATTGCCACGCTGAATAGCAATGCTTATGATACATTAAGAAAATATCACCTCCAATTCATATCCTTATCCTTATTAATATTATAAATGCGTTTGTAACTCTGTCTGTCTGTGTGGCTTTCACGCCAAAACTACTGAACCGATTGAAATAAAATTTGGTACACAGATAGTTGAGGGCCTGAGGAAGGACATAGGCTACTTTTTATTGCGAAAAAAGGGTTGAAAGAGGTAAGGGGTTGAAAATAGGGGTTGAAAATAGGGGTTGAAAGTTGTATGGAAGTATCGTCATTTTTAGAGCTAGAAACTTAAAACTTATTTTGTAGTCTGTTGCGCGGGGGGAGTGTGGAGGGGAGGTGCGGGGGGAGTGTGGAAGGGAGTACAGGGGGGAGTGTGGAGGGGAGGTGTGGGGGAGTGTGGAGGGGAGTACAGGGGGAGTGTGGGGGGATTACAGGGGGATTGTGGAGGGGTCTGGGGGGAGTGCGGAGGGAATGTGGGGGGTGTTGAGGAGAGTGGGGGAAGTTTGGAGAGGAATGCGGGGGGGATGAAAGTGTGGCGTAGTACGACGCCATATGTCTAAGTTTAGTAAGAGGGCAGACGACTGTGTCACGTGCACGCGAATATGACGTTGTTATTTAATTACTGTTTTCTTCCGCTGCAAATTAAAAATGCTACCCATAGACACTATACCACGCGGACGAAGTCGCGGGCACAGCTAGTTAATATTATAAATGCGTTTGTAACTCTGTCTGTCTGTGTGGCTTTCACGCCAAAACTACTAAACCGATTGAAATGAAATTTGGTACACAGATAGTTGGGGGCCTGAGGAAGGACATAGGCTACTTTTTATTGCGAAACTTTTTTCCACAACAACCCTTTGGTTGTAAGGGGTTGAAAATAGGTGTTGAAAGTTGTATGGAAGTATCGTCATTTTTAGAGCTAGAAACTTAAATTTTTTAGTCTGTTGATTTGATATAAAAAAATATGACATTCAAAGTTTGTGCGGGGGGGTAGAGGGAGGGGAGTACAGGGGGGAGTGTTCAGGGGAGTACAGGGGGGAGTGTGGAGGGGAGGTGTGGGGGGAGTACAGGGGGGAGTGTGGAGGGGAGTACAGGGGGGAGTTGGAGGGGAGGTGCGGGGGGAGTGTGGAGGGGAGTACAGGGGGAGTGTGGAGGGGAGGTGTGGGGGGAGTGTGGAGGGGAGGTGCGGGGGGAGTGTGGAGGGGAGGTGTGGGGGGAGTGTGGAGGGGAGGTGCGGGGGGAGTGTGGAGGGGAGTACCGGGGGGGTGTGGAGGGGAGGTTCGGGGGGAGTGTGGAGGGGAGGTTCGGGGGGAGTGTGGAGGGGAGTACAGGGGGGAGTGTGGAGGGGAGTACAGGGGGGAGTGTGGAGGGGAGGTGCGGGGGGAGTGTGCAGGGGAGGTGCGGGGGGAGTACAGGGGGATTGTGGAGGGGAGTCTGGGGGGAGTGCGGGGGGAATGTGGGGGGGTGTTGAGGAGAGTGGGGGGAGTTCGGAGAGGAATGCGGGGGGGATGAAAGTGTGGCGTAGTACGACGCCATATTTCTAAGTTTAGTAAGAGGGCAGACGACTGTGTCACGTGCACGCGAATATGACGTTGTTATTTAATTACTGTTTTCTTCCGCTGCAAATTAAAAATGCTACCCATAGACACTATACCACGCGGACGAAGTCGCGGGCACAGCTAGTTTCATATAAATCATATGAGGGTCATATTTTCTTTATCAATAAGTTTCTGAAAAAAAGGAAAACATACAAGCACGTATATAGCAGATCTGGATTTTATGAGACAAAATGGTTACTCTAGAGGCATTATCCAGGGAGGAAATAGGGGACTACGTTTGTATTGAGAGTCGCCTGTGTGATTCCCTCTTAATTTCATTTGTTATTAATTTTTCAGGTGACAAGTACATCTTACCATACCCTAGTACACTTGGGCAACGGCATGCGCCAATGTTTCGTCTGCTCCAGTCTTCTGGACTACTCAGCATTATCAGCACACGTCGGTAGCTCACGGCATCTTGAGAAAATTGACCAGATTAAGTTTTTGTATAACTTTTGTGGACAGCTGTTTCGACAGGTAATTTAATTTGGTAAAATTCTCAATTGGTCAATTGAGTTAAAACTTGTTTACCATACAACGTTAGTGAAGGATAGTCAGAGGCAAGGCCAAACAGTGAATCTGGACAGAAATACTTTCTCAAATTAGATAAAACACAATGCGTGATGGTTGCAATTTTTTTCTGATTACCATCTACCTATGTAACTTAACTTTTCGGAGCATTTGGATCGCATCACGAGATCTCAGTTTGGGGCGAACTACCTACTAGTAAAAAAAATATGTGGTGAAAAGTTTTCTTTACGACTTTTATGGCTTTACTGCAAATACTATTCCCAAAACCGGCTAACAGTACATAAGTACTATATCTGCTATCTGGTTCCTATAGTACCAGCTCTGCTTAGTTTGGGGCCAGAACTCCTCAAACCTTCAAACATTAAAAAGTAATGTTTGTAATTATTTTTAATGTTTGTATTTGTATAATTCCAGATGTACCGGACGTACCATTGCACGATTTGCAACGTTCTCATGTCCAAACGAGATGTACCAATGCATTTAGAGTGGAATACACACATAAACAAGTACAATTCAGCCAGCAAGACACTCAACAAGAAGTTTATAACAGACGTCCTTAAGTCCGGCGCGTTAAAGTTCAATATTAAAACGCAGAAAGAGACCCTTTATGACACTGTACCCGAACCAATAGATATAATTACTTACATACAATCGACGAATGAAGATTTTGAGGAAACTTATGTTGAGAAGAAAGTTGAGAGGAAAAGTCAGATTATTATACTCAAAGGTAAATATTTATTTCTCAAAAATGCTTGGTATGATAATTTTTTGACAACCTTCTTCGAGATTAATTGAAATTGCTGTATTGGCAATCTACATCTACATCTAGGTGATGGCGATCAGTGAAACACTGTCAAATATCGCTGTCATATTTAACAGCGTTTCGCTGATCGTCATCGCAGATTGATTAGGTGTGCGCAAGGCTTTACTGGCGTGTCGTGTTTAAGCTTCCTCTGTGAGGCTTGGAGGAAATTATACAAGACTTTCTCGTTTAAAGGTGTAGAAAGTTCGGTCGGTTGGAAGTTAGGGTTTCAAGAGAGTTATCCGAATTCTCCTTTCAATTTTTGAGATGTTTCGAACACAATGAAAGACATATTGACATAAAGAACGTTATGCCATAGCCATTATGCATAAACAATTATGTCCAGAGCTTAGCCCAGCTTCTCGATAGCTGGCTTACTTTCTAGAATCGACCAGCCATCCTTTGCTTAGTCAATGATGATTTTGTGATTTCAGGAAATGTGATGAAGCTAAGCTTCGAGTGCTGGCACGGGTTTCTCGTCAGCAAGGGCGGTGTGAAGTGCATCCTCTGCCAGCAAGAGTTGACTGAGACAGAACTTCTGCGGCACTTGTCGACAGCGCCGCATATCGCCGCGCTAACCACCGCCTTCGAGAAGGAATACTACCCCGCGCTTATCCGCAAGGTAAGAACATCTAAATCTAAAAATCAATACATCAATATCAATCAATTAATATGTACATATACAGGCCGTCAAACCAGATAAAGTATACTGCAGGGAAAACATGGACGCGGATAGCGAGAGATAGAGAGAAGTGGAAGAGCTTGGAGGAGGCCTTTGCCAAAAAAGGGCAAACAGATAGTGACAGTGTCGATGTCGTAGTGTAAAATAAAATTTCGTTATAAAAATACATCTGTAATTAAGGCTTAAAATAAATAAATAAATATACAGGCCGTCCCACGGACATGCCACATGGGGGAAAAGTACCTTTAATATTGTAGATGGAACCTTTTACTGAAAGAAGACATTATTTGAATTTATAAAAACAAAAAAAGTTTTGAAATCCTCCTAACCTTTTATAAAAATTCTAGATTTTGACAAAATGTTCTATTATAGACCAGAAGCTTTTTAAAAATTCCAGAATGATCTCGAATAATCAAAATAAAAAATGAATTCTATCAACTCTCTACCGGGTAACGCCGGGTTCTTCGCTGCTAAATGAATAGAAACTTTATTGCGGACAACTAAAGCGTGCGTGTACTATTTCTTTGAGGCGCACTATCTTAATTCATTTTTTTTCTTTCAGATTAACAAAAACACCGTTAACTGCGTGATCTGCAATCGAGAACTACCCAACGACGACTCACTGGTGAAGGAACACATCAGTGGGAGGAAACACTATAAAACGTACAACACAATAATTGAAAATGCAAGCCATAGTGACACTAACAGTGACTGCAATAAGCATCATATTACTCTATAACAAAAATAATTGACTCCAAAGAGTATAGCTCAATTTTCGTTTAAAAGTTAATAATTTCAATTTATAATTAAAAAATAATATGTGCCTACTAAGTTTTAAGACAGTTTCTAAACGTACTAAAATAAAAATCTCTCAAAAATTTATTTTGATAGATATTTATTAAAATTAGTGAAGTACCATTTATAAATGTAAGCATTTAGAATTGGTAATTATTCTCAATTTTTCTGATGAAAAATACCAGATAATTTTTAACCTATTCTAATTCCACCATTTCAAAACCATTTCTTTAAAATTGATTTCTTTTTATTCAAAAAGAAACTATTTTTTTTCTGGATCTTACTGTTATTAGAGCTTGCTAAGATTGCAGAAGATACTTATAAGTCTGTTTGTGTTTGCTTTTAAATTTATTTTCTAATGTTATCTAATTTTTTTTTGACGTGATAACGTCTCATAATTCGATGGGGCCGGCTGATATTACTGGACGCACGAAAAAACATGACTCATGCGGCGTTACCTCGCCCTGAGGCGTTCCATTTAAGGCTTGAAGTGCAAGTGAGAGCGCGGAACGAGCGACAAAGAGGCACAATCGGCCTCCGCGTTCGGCAACGTTTAACATCTGTCTCTCTCCTACTTGAGTGAGCCGCGTGGACAGCTATATGACGTTGTCCTTTCACCACACTTTTTCGAAAGAAGAAATTAACTATACAGTATTTTTTTGACGTGGGACCAAAGATTCCTGGTTCTAAGTTTTTTAATTTGAACTCAGTCTTTAGTTGACTACCCAGATTGAAACAACACGGGTATTTATCTGTCTGACTGGCCTCTAGCTCAGTTGGTAGTAGCTCTGCCTTCTGCGCCATAGGTCGTGGGTTCGATCCCCACCGAGAACAAATATTTGTGTGGTGAACATAAATGTTTGTTCTCTGTCTGGGTGTATATTGTATTCTAAGTATGTATTTACAAAAAAAAAAAATGTATTCAAGTATTATATCAGCTATCTGGTTCCCATATTACAAGCTCTGCTTAGTTTGGGGCTGGGTAGTGTTGTGTGAATTGTCCACAATATTTATTTATTTATTTATTTATTTATCGCGTATATTACCTTCTTTAATAATAATAATAGGGTAATAGTTTCAATATGTGTTGTGATCGCGAAAGTTTAAAAAGTACTTTTGACTACCCTCCTAGACATCAAATAACTGACTAACGTGGTACTAAGATACTTAAGTGAGATATATTCCGTAGGGATTAAAGTTCTGAGATTGTTTATATTCTACACTGTCATCTCTCTCTCTTTCTTTCTTTCTTCTATCTCTACTCTATATTTTTGTCTATTTAGAAATAAATATGTCGGCCTAACTCCATGTTGCTATACCCTACACAGGTACATATATGTATGGACCTAAACGAATACCTGTAAACAATGTCTCAAACCGAACTTGTGTAAGTGAGGCCATGTTTTATTCTAGTTAGATTTTATTTTTATATTCTGTTCTAGTAGATTTATCAAACCAGTACCCCTAGTCTAAGCTTTACTCGATTAGTTTGATCAACTCGTTTCGCATACCTGTCTCTCTCTTTTGTATGAAGAAATGATGAGACAACTCGTTTCGATCGTTTCTACGTAACGTATTGTTGTCTCAGACGTGTTGAGTAGAACTCAGACTAAGGGTACTGATACAAAAGCTATGTCAGATTTTAGATATTTTCTCTATTTTTTAATAATTTGTGCCATCGCTTTAATTACTTAGTACCTTATATTTTTTTAGTTATTACTTAATAAGAAGATTTTTTTTTTTTTTTTTTTTTTTTTCATTTAAATTAGTATACCCCTTTGATGCGGTATCCTAATAACATTACAATCTAGCCAAGTAGGCTAATGAGCAATTTTGCTTTAACTTATTTTTATAGAAGAAAATATTACAAGAATGTGTCCATCGGCACTTTTCTTACAGTCTCTACACTTTGTGATGACACTTTGTTCTTGTGTTCATTAAAAGTAGCACTATTATTACTGCACAATAACTTTAACATTACACTAACTCAAAAGGTTTGATTCTTTTGAGCCTTCTCACTTTGTCTGTGTTATCGTTATATTAAAAAAATATTCCGAGATTATCTTGTTATGTACTTAATTTAATTATGTACTGTTAATTTAGTTATGTACTTACTGTGTCATATAACTGACCTCTAGCTCAGTTGATAGTAGCTCTGCCTTCTGCGCCGTAGGTCGTGGGTTCGATCCCCACCGAGAACAAATATTTGTGTGGTTAACATAAATGTTTGTTCTCTGTCTGGGTGTTATATTGTATTCTAAGTATGTATTTACAAAAAAAAATGTATTCAAGTATTATATCAGCTATCCGGTTCCCATATTACAAGCTCTGCTTAGTTTGGGGCTGGGTAGTGTTGTGTGAATTGTCCACAATATTTATTTATTTATTTTATTTATATACATAATTTAGTTACGTATATGACTATTATATTTTGTTGTGGTAACTTAATAGTACATTGTTACCTGAGTGTTGAAAGTCACGTTTTTTGAGTCCCGAGACGGGGGCGCCAATGGAGCTTGAGGGACTTAAAAGACTTTCACCCGAGGTAAACACTGTGCTTTTCATTACGAATACAAGGAAAGTAAAAATAAAAACATGAAAGAAAAATTCGTGAAAATGAAGATTGAATTGCCGCCTTCCCGGTTTTTTTTTTCTTTTTCTCTGGCGGGCCTTCGGCTACGGTTCGCCAGCATTATTCAGCCATTGTTTTCATTCTCATAATTTAAAAAATGGTAAATTGTTTGCTCAAATCTATGTTATTTTAAATAAATAGTTGAAGCTATATATTAATCAAGTAATTTAGAAGATATATTATTTATTTAATACTATCTTTATGTTATTTAAATTTAAATTTTACATTGCGCTCTAATTAGACTTTTTAAACCTCTTACCTTTGTAATGGGTTTCCAACCTACTTGCTGAATAAAAAGTTGGAATTTGGTTCAACGACCTCTTTGCAGTCAGAAAGACTTTAGAAAGTTGGAACATGGTTGAATAAAATAGAACTTGTTTTTTTTTATAATTTGACAGCTGTCAGTAGAAAGCGATTCTCCCTAGGGCTGAAAGTTTTACTTTCAATTAGGCCCCTCAGGCAACTTCAGACCTACTTTCAGAGTATGAGTAATGAAAAATACTTTTCCATGTTATCTTGTGATAATTTAGAATACTATTCTGAGATTATTTTGTGAAGAAGTCGAATATTATTCCCATATTATTTTTCTGTGTGTTTGTGTTCATTTTAAATGCTCTTGGAAAACGCAATTAATAAAACCTAATTCTAAGTTTATGTACCCACTGGTATAGATAGTGCAATTCACGAAGACGCGCCCCACCAATGCCTGGGATAGCATATTTAATTATAATGAGGAAGCTCGAGCAATTACATTTGCATAAAAATGGTCATGTAATAGGTAGATGTTTAAAAAACATTCCAAGTTTTTATTAACTTTAAGTTTTGTTATAGAAAGTAAGCCATAATATTGTTAGCTATTTTTGTACGTTAGAAGTTAATTCAATAAATGACAGTATTTTTGGAAGTTCTTTTTTTAATCTACACTGAAAATCGACCTCAAATACATGAACATGAGATTAATGCGGTTATGGACTAAGAAAAAAAATCCTATACAAGCACTCAAGGAATTTTTCACTCTATACAAATATTATAAAGAGGAAAGATTTGTACCTATTTTTGTATGTTTGTAATGAATAGGCTCTAAAAGAACTGGGCCGATTTAAAAAATTCTTTCACCAATAGAATATGCTACATTCTTCCAATTTTTTATTCGACGAACTACCTACACTATTTAATACAAGGTGCAGTTTTGAACCTGCAAAACATTTCAGGAGGTTGCTAAGAGACTCGTAAATAATCATATAACAATACGATACCAAGTCAATAATCAATAATACTTTTTCTTTTCGATTTTTCAATTTTATTGATTTTCAGAATAACCCTCTTCAAAAAAACAGAATCACCCATTGCGATGTATCGCGTGTCATGTCACTGTGTGCGTGAATGCGATGACCAGTGACGTCAGCCTGTACGAGTCTCCGTCCACATTTCTATGAAACAAACGCGGCACATACGTTAAACTAAAATGAAGGTCGTTGCTATGGTTACGGGGAACCCCGCGATTCTCGTCATACCGCATTTCGATTTAGACTCGAAAATCTGTTACTGCGCATCGAAGGTTCAACCAACGTGCCGCGATCTGTACAAGTTGTCAGCAACTTAAAGCAAATAATTTTACCTTAGATGTAGTTCAAATTTTTAACTGTATGCAGCTCACTGCATGGAGTGCCAGTGAATCACGCAGGGCGACTGCGTATCAGACCTCAACAAACCAGTTACTTGATAACACGATATCCATTTGTTATTTGCTAATTGTCTGACTTTCTGGCTTTTGACTACCCGGAAGCAACGACCGTACGGCAGGGCTGTAAGGTCGTTGACCCGTACCGACCCGTGTGGTACCTAACGACTGTCCGAGAGCTACAAATCAGTTCGAACCAAAGGCTTTAATTAAGTGCTTACCGAAACACGGGATTTCAATGATGACGTTGCCGATTGGGGAATAACTCCGCGAACATTTCGATGGCTCGAGATACATTGTCTCCACTGATGGCATACCTACAAGCGGACCATCTCCACCAACTCTACATTGGAGTATTGGTCCGTCATCTTTACAATTAGGTAGGTAGTAGGTACCTATCCCGACCGTTAATCGAAGGCGCACTTGAGGGGCGGAATTTGCAAGCGTATGCACATACCGGCGTCATCAAATACACTAATAAATTGAGCCGATCGATGCGTTTGCGATGGCCGCGGGGGCGTGGCGGGGTGGCGGGGGGGAGGGAGCGGCCGGTGGTTGGTGCTTTGGTTTGGATTTATGAAAGAAATGTCGGTTGCGTTTGTTTGTGTGTGTGAAAGCGCAGTTTAAGGACACGTACAGATTGGTCGCGTTTTAAAAAGGGGAGTTCACACTTACCGATTTACGTAAATAAGAATAAAATGAAAAAAAAAATACCTGCCCATTTTATTGTTGATTCGGGTCGAGAATCACTAACATAATTACCTCCTAAAATGTTTTGCAGATCCAAAACTGCACCTTGTATAGTGTAGGTAGTTCGTAGAATATATTTAATATATTTCTTCTACCTACTATCATTCCGTAGACGGAAAATTCGGCCCGTATTCAGAAACAGTGCTTGAGTCTGAGTCGAGCCTCAAATGCATAGATTTTTTGACAGTTCTCCATTGGAAAATGACAAAAATCCATGCTTGATGAGGCTCGACTCAAATAGTTCAAAACGATAGTCACGCTTAAATCGATATTATGAATATACTTGCAATAATCAAAGGAAAACTAATGTATAAAGTACCAGACTGAACGTATTTACAATTATTCCGTTTCAAAAATATTAATTTATCTATAGTTAAATAAACGAAGTTGAGTAAAATTGGACAAATCTTTTATCAGCGTTAATCTGTGTAAAACAATCTCGTTAAGCCGATGTTTTATCACCGGTCGTTAATTAGGTAAGTTTATTGGTAGAAAGTAGATCATTAAGTACTGTTTCATTAACATTAGTTTCTACCTAGAACAAGTAAATTGGTCGCACCAAAATGATAATTTTGCCAATTTTCCTACAATTGATTGTGTTAGTTCTTTGTAAGTATTCCATACTTTTTTATATTACCTATAGATCGATAAATTCAACCAGAGAGCCAAGGTAGTCGACATAGCTCAAAGTATTAGTAAGCTGAAGTGGCAGTGGGCCGGTAATGTTTGCCGTAGAACAGACAATCGTTGGAGCAAACGAATACTAGAGTGGAGACCCCGTTTAGTAAGCGTAGTGTAGGACGCCGCGCCCTCCGGCAAGGTGGGGCGACGATCTGCGAAATGTAGCTATAGCAAGCACTGGAGGAGAAGAGCCGAAGACCGGGCTCAATGGCACGTCTTGGGAGAGACCTAGGTACGTCCAGCAGTGGACTGATATGATGATGATTATGGTGATGAGATAAATTCAAATTAAATAAATATTTATTCAGTTGTATTGTATCTATCACAAGGATCACTTTGAAACGTCTTATAGCTAGGTGAGCCTAGGTGCCAGTTCGGCAAGCTTGAAAGAACAGGCAGCAAACTACGGCTAACAATTAATTGTACACCAGAACATAGCACTTTTTAAATAAATCGATCGTTATGCTAAATTATATAAAATGAACGGGTATTTATCGCATTATTTGTTAGAACATTATACATATTCAACGAAAATACTAAAACTATTGCGAAGTACAAAGAGCCGTCTTATCGCAATGAGCAATCTCTCCCAGACAGAATCTTGAGGGGAAATAGCTACCTTATTTTATTATACCGTTTTATTTATTCTAGGTGACTCAAGCTATAAGAAAAGCAGCATTATTAATGAAAGAAAGTAAGTGCACGCATAACTTTTTTAAACTTTTAGAATAATTACAATGTGAAGTAACTCGTTATTTTCTTTCAGAGAATCTGCGAAATTCGACAACCCTAATTTTGTCAGAGACCGTTTAAAAAGTAAGTTAACCTGATCTTAGTTCCACTTAGTGCCAGTTTTACACAGGTTTTATCATCTATGAGGGCGGCTTTTACCGGTTTTACTATCTCAGAGTGACACTTTCCGTCAAATTAAATATTTCCGACCTACTTTTGTCTTATCAGAAACCACCAGGTGTAACAGTAGCCCTCTTGCCAGGGATACACGAGGCCAGTAGGCCTACCACAAGCTCTGTCTGGCTATGTCTCTGGTTCTGGTTTTCTGGGTTATGTGTGAGTGCTCACCATTATAATTATCTTTGTGTGTGACGTTTTGACGTTGGATTTATTTAGTCAACACTCACCTCAAAACCAGAACCAGAGACATGGTAGGCCTACAGTATTAGCAATAGTAAGCTAGCTTGCTAGCTTACTTAACACCATCTTCACTTATTTAATCAAACGGGATGTAAAAAGATCTTTTATGAAAACCCTAGCCTGGCCTAGGCCTAGCTGGGCCCTGTTTAATAAAGCTGACAATTAGACATATAAGTATGTCACAAAGCGACAAAATTGTGAAATTGTCGCGCTTAGGCTATTAATAAAAGTGACAAATATGTCACAAAAGCGTGACAATTCCATAATTTGTCAATTTTTGACATAATATAATGTCGAATTGTCAGCTTTATTAAACGGGCCAGATGTTTTGAGAAACCTCAAGGCCCCATACCAAACGGTAGAGACTAGCAATTCCTTAATTTTTGCAGATGAAATCGACAAACCGCAAATGCCGGATATCTTCAAAGAGAGAAACCGCAAACCCTTCAACCCCGCGTGGATGGACTACTGCGATGCTTACCACTGCAACGATTACCACAGGACCGCGTGTGGCCTGAACCGAGCCACCATGCGGTTCAAGTGGTTTCAAAGCGTCTGTCATATTATAATGAACAACCAATGTCACACTTACCGAGGGGCTTTGCGTGAGTCTTCTTCTTACTGCCCTTATCCTACTTTATGTGGGATCATGACATGTTTTTTTCCGTTCCCTTCTATCAACGGTAAATTCACTCCTTTCTTGTCCATGTCGTCTTTCGCACAATCCATCATTTCTTCTTCAACAGCATAAATAATACAAAAGTTTACAAAGCTTAAGAAATCGATTTCATGGCCAAACAGCTGAACAGATTTTGATGGAATTTAGGATTTTTATTTGAAGTCGGTTAAAAAGGAGGCTTCTCAATACTTATTTAAACTTATTTTAATTATCATCTACCTCTTCCTGTAACACAGTGTTCTGTAGTTCTGTTGGTTCTTTTAGGCTTGGTTATTGAGAACTATTTTATATTTTCGTGTGTCATCGCGAGATCTCAGCTCAGGGCGAACCACTTAGAAAATAGTTTGCACGGTTTTTTTTTAGAATACGACGTCGTCGACAATAAATTCTGTGTGATATACGTTATGCACCTCCGCGCCGGCTGTCCCGCCGTCTGCGAGACTGATGATGATGAGGAGCCAGTGTGCGCGGTCAGTTCTCATAGCAATGAGGTGGTGCTGTTCAAGAGTCGATGTGCCATGGATAAAGAGAACTGCAAGAAGGAATTGCAAGGTAGAGAGGCAAGAGAAAATATGGGTTTATTTACACAAAGAAACTTACAATCAAACAAATGTTTACAAAATGTACAAAATACACAAGAAACAGTTGAGCTATCTGCAGACCGTTACAAACGATCTAGAGATAGCTCAACTGATCCAAATCAGTACCAGATGGAAGCGTCCCCAAGGCGAGAGCACTGGCGGTCTAGTGGTAGCGACCCCGCCTTCCGATCCGAAGGTCGTGGGTTCAAATCCAGTTGTGTACCTCCTACCAATGAGTTTTTCTGTCGAAAAATGTATGTGCACTATGCCAGTACTCTCAAAACGGTGAAGGAAAACATCGTGGGAAAACCGGCGTGTTGTAGAACCTAAAAAAGTTCAAGCAACACGTGTCAAGGGTCACGGAAAAAGGGCCCACCAGCGGCCTACTTCCGGAAAAACCTGCCCGCACATCAAGTGTGGATCATTTTGCCGATTTTTTTTTATCTGCGTCCCCAAGACGCTGGCGGCATTGCCACGCTGAATAACAACGCTAATGCAAAAAATTATACGTCCTTACAACCTTGACACTGTAGTAGTTGACATCGTGAGGAAACCACCGAAGTTCGAAAATATGTGTACGAAAGGAGCCTCTTTGAGGTGCACTTAAAATCCTTTCACCACACTTGGTTCGAAAGAATCAGTGACACGCTAAGAATAAAAGAAACTAGTAGTTTTAGTGAGACTGTAGTAGTACCTACTATAGTAGCTCTTTGTGAAGGGCTCGTACGGGGTAGTACTACCACCATGTGTAGGTATTTCTGCCGTGAAGCAGCATTGCTGTGTTTCTGTTTGAAGGATGTGGGAGCTGAACATCTGTACGCCTCAAGTTAATGATCGCAGGGTAGTAAGTCGTAGGGCACGTTCCTGACGTGCGTGACCTGCGAGGCAATGCTTTGTTAAAAGCAATGCCTTTCTCAATATATCCGACATATACCTATATACATGGAAAAGCCAAATTAAAAAAAGATCTTGTGCTATAGGAACCAGACAGCAGGTTAGGTAGATAATATTTATATCTAATCTTATTTTAATATGATTCCAGAGTTTGAAGAAGTTAACATGAATTTATGTGAATATTATATTGCTGGTGAAAAGTTTATTTGAATACCTCGAAGGAGCTCGTATCATTAAATTAAAACTTATCGAAACAAAATGGCGTTTTTCTGCTGTCATAATTATCGAAATCATAGGAGTATTAGGTACCTTACCTATACTTTTTTGAATACATTGGAGTAATGTTTTATAAATAAATCAATTAATGAGGACAATCCAAACAACACTATCATCTAGAGAACCAGATAGCTGATAATACTTAATACCTACTTATGCACATTTTTTTTCATTCTCATCTCATTTTGTGATGATTCTCATTCTCTTATTTTTCGTTTTCGTTGGTAAGTACGTAGGTACAAAGGTTTAAAAGGCATATAAATTGTAGGGATAGGTAGTAGGTACCTATGAATGTTACAAATTTGTTTCATTATTTTGAATTTTAAGATGTTGAAAAACGGTTGAGTAACTTTTTAATCAAAACTTTATAAAACAAAATCAAGCATGAGTTTGGCCAGTGTGATGTAAAAAGTGGTTGAAATGAATTTATTTTCTTTTCTTGCAATTATTTTAATGGGTAAGTACGTAAGATTTTCTGTAAGCGATGCCTATTATGGCCCACTTGATGTTATGGGATTAACCTACCCCTGCATATAAATTAAATTAAAAAATTAAATTAAAAATTTGTTTATTCAGATGTCAAAAGATCCATTTTCTTAAAACTAACATAACACATACAATAGCACATCAAAAAATAATAAAATAAACAGAGAACATTATAGTACTGTAGGAGTTCACACGAATGGTTACCTAGTTAATGTAATAAACTTGACTGGCATTGGGATTGATTAAGGCAGCCACCCAGTAGTTTTGTAGTGGGCTGTCCCATCTGCCAGCCAGTACTCTAAGTATACTGTTATAAACAGAATCAAGAATCTTTGAGGATATCTAAGGTGAAGGTGGTATTATAATGCCTTTATTATACTTGATTGACAACTATTATTTTTTAGATTCAATCGATGTTTCCTCCTCAATCAAGACAAAGCAAGTCACCCTGCCGATACAGGACAGGGTTGCCATCTTAAAAAGTCAAATTGCTGATCAATTAAAAGAAAAATTTTATAGCCTTAAAACTCCGAGCAACCGGGTATTGATCAACGAAGACGTTGAATATGAAGATAATGAAAACAAACCAATCACTCCAATTACCGAAAAAGATAGACGAGACAGAAAAGGAAAATACGGATTAAAAAAAATTAAAACTACCCGTGGCATCGGTCAAAACTTCAAGGGTGGAAATGACTTTGTCAGAAAAAATCCTGAACGAAACAATGAGAAATACAGCGTAAAAGCTCCACAACGAATCTCTCAAATCAAAAAATCAAACAACACGCTGAAACCGATCAAAGCTAAGAAGAAACTGAAAAAGTCTAAGATTACAGACGTGTTTTACAGAAGAATGTCCTCGGATAAGTTTGCTAACAAATGGACACATTGTCAGGATCTCATCTCGCCATTCCTGGCGGGGCATAGGACGAATATCACATCTTCCAAGAAAACCGAGTACGATGATGCCGTGGTTATAAGGTGAGACTCGCTGGCCGCTGAACGACGCGTTGTTTGAATCGCACTTCACCTAATAGTGTTTCTTCAACGACAACACAGCAAGAAGCGAAATTGGTAGGCAGGTATAGAAATATTGACCCTGATTCTATATAATCTCTAAGAGATGTTTGTTCAACGGAAGCCTCTGTCTGAGTCGAGCCTCTAGATTTTTTGACATGTAGGTAGATATCTTGGAGAAGTGTCGGAGTATCTATGCTTGAGGCTCTACTTCAGCGGAAAAACCATGAGTACCACTTACTTAACTACGTTCGAGGTTTTATAAATGCCGCCATGGCTCTTCGACACCCTAACTAAGAACATGAGTGACTGCGTTTGTTACTGTTGTTTTTTTTCTGTCAGATTGATTCAGCTGTTGACAGAAGACCTTGCAGATCACACGCAGGACGACATCCAGTCCATCCTGTACCAGATCAGCAATCTCCAGCTCCGACTCTTCCAGTGGGACGTGACAGCTATCAAGCTACTGATCAATGCCCTACATAAAGGTCAACACAGCTGGCCTACGATAATACGATGAACGTGTTATCGCAGGCCAGCTTACCGCCAAGTTTGGTGATGTTCACCGAGCATAGACAGCTCATGATTTTAACCAATCAGCTTCAAATCTTTTTTTGTCAAGCCTGGCTGTCGATCGGTTCGAATTAGGAATTGTCTATGTTCGGAAAATAATAATGTCTATGAACTTCACCAAAATTGGCGGTAAGGCTGCAGCAGCTGCTGTTCATAGTTTAGTCTCGCGTAGGCCACCCTCGAAAATGGAGAACGATGACTGATAGTGAAACTACGTAGTTCATATGTTCTCTTTGATCAACGGAACAGAGAGCTGGCTGCCCGACTGACAGTGATCACGGAGGGTGATGCAGTCTGACTGCTGGGTGACAGAGATGTGGAAGGGAACCATAATAAAACAATAATATTGGATAACAAAGAATCCCTTGATTTAAAAATATTTTGTTTAGTCATTTGTTTTTCGAGGGTTTTATCACGAATCTGATATTTCTTGAGACTTATAGATAAAACAAAACGCCACTCCTTCAAGACTATAAAGGTGGGACTCAGAGGAATCTTTCAAGGTTGGAAACTAGACTTCAGCTCCGACATAGATGTTTTGATAAAGCAGTCTAGAATCTTCAGACCTCCGTGTATTAAAATCGCAGAACATGAAGGTAAGATAGTATTAGGTCATAGGTCATAGTCATAGTATTAGGTCTTCCTTACCTAGGAAATTGGAGATTAGTATGAAAATTGTTACAAGCATTATAAAAATTACGTTTTTTCTGCCTTCAAGAGTGTCTACGCATAATAGTTAATTACACAAACACCTGAAATTAATTTGATTATACGTTATTATTTTGTTATTTAAATTAATATATTATGCGTAGACACTTCTCGGCTCCAGACGCTAGAGGTTTTTTTTAATGAATTTACAAAAACGAGCATTTCTAGTACATTTCATTGGTACTTCAACATTACAACTAGAGCTGAGGCGCGCGCGACCAAGAAGTATCACACCACGCATCATAGTCAAACACATTTCGTCTCCAACCTCCTTGGTTCTTACAGATTTGTGCCACCGCAGGTTATACTTTCCTACAGAGTTGTTTGGAGTGTTTTAATCGTGTTTTAATAAAGTTTTGATTTTAGGTTCAACAAAAACATCGAGATCCTTTCTCTATACGAAATCTGTCAAACCATAAAAGGAGTGTATCAAGGCAGACCCAGATTACGAAAGCTGTAGGGCAGGTTAACATAATAGAAAAGTAATTAATAAAGAGTTTTAACATAGTAATAATATCCTTTCATTTTCTTCTTGTTTAAAATTCTTGAAAACTTTTCACTTCTTTTTTGGCTACTGCGACTATATGCCACAATTCTGCCAGAACCTTGAAAACTTTTCAAACGACCGCCATTTTTGAGTCTAGAGATGACGGCTGACAGAGGGGAATGTAGGAGGAAGACATGCTGTGCCAGACAAGGGCAGGCAGAAGAAGAACTTAAAGCGTAGCATTATTTATGTTCTGTAATCTTCTTCTGATCGTGTCACTGGTTCTAAAGAACCAGTGTGATGAAAGGATTTTCATAAGGATGTTCTGTAATGAAAGTATAGAACTCAGATCCATTTTAAAAATTGAAAGCAATCAGAAAGTAACGTTCTATAACCGTTGATATAAAGTTCGATGCATTTAAGGGGGTACTTCCGTTGAAATCGTACTTCTCAGCGACTGCTGGTATCTTCGCGTAGTAGTTAGGACTACTCATTTTGTAATACTCTCTGGTCGGTATCATAGTTCCTTTGAGCTTTTTAAGTATGCTGCCTCTTTGCTCTGGTCCGTCGATGAGAGTTTCTGTTTTATGCTCCTTCTCCTTCCTCCTCCTTCCTTCCTCGGATTTATGTTCTGCGTAATCTTGATCATCATCTAAAGTAACAGCTGCAACAGCTTTCAGATTCTGTTCGTCGTATCTGGATTCTTTTTCTTGCAAAGCTCTTTGTGGTTCTGTGGTTTTCGGTTTGGAATCGCTATCAAAAATGTTTTATTTGTTCGGGGTCACGTAGTCTTTGTAGCTATCTTTCTTTTTAGTTAAATCAGCCTCTTTGAACATCGTTCCGTCATTTTCTGCCACTGATGACTCTTTTTCAGTAACATCATCGTAGTTCATCTGAGGATCTTCGGTTGTATGTTCTGTCGTAACTTTAGTTTGTATTTTTTTCTTAGTTTTATTATATTTATGTTTATAATTTTTATCCCCAGTGTATGCAACGCTCTTATCTTCGTCGGTATAATCATTTTTACTGTTGTAATTTTCTTTGTGTGTCTCTTTTTGGATGTGGTTTTAACTTATCCTCGAGTTGCTCCCTGACTCTGTCAACAAGTTCATCAAAATCTATGTCTTTTACTTGGTGTTTAATATTGAACCTTTTCTTTGGTGAAGTTTTGATCTCTCTTATTGCTATAGGTAAGTAGGTACAAAGGTTTAAAAGGCATGTAAATTGTAGGGGTAAATTGGGGGTAATTGGGGGTAAATTGTAGGGGTTTTGTAGTACCTACCTATGTATGTTACAAATTAGTTTCATTATTTTGAATTCTAAGATGTTGAAAAACGGTTGAGTAACTTTTTAATCAAAACTTTATAAAACAACACCAAGCATGATTGTGGCCAGTGTGATGTAAAAAGTGGTTGTAATGAATTTATTTTATTTTCTTGCAATTATTTTAATTGGTAAGTACCTACCTACGTAAGATTTTCTGTAAGCGAAGCCTATTATGGCCCACTTGATGTTATGGGATTAACCTCCCCCTGCATATAAACAGAATCAAGAATCTTTGAGGATATCTAAGGTGGCAGTGAAGGTGGTATTATAATGCCTATAATATACTTATTGACAACTATTATTTTTTAGATTCAATCGATGTTTCCTCCTCAATCAAGACAAAACAAGTCACCCTGCCGATACAGGACAGGGTTGCCATCTTAAAAAGTCAAATTGCTGATCAATTAAAAGACAAACGTTATAGCCTTATAACTCCGAGCGACCGTGTATTGATCAACGAAAACATTGAATATGAAGATAATGAAAACGAACCAATCACTCCAATTACCGAAAAAGATAGACGAGACAGAAAAAGAAAATACGGATTAAAAAAAATTAAAACTACCCGTGGCATCGGTCAAAACTTCAAGGGTGGAAATGACTTTGTCAGAAAAAATCCTGAACGAAACAATGAGAAATACAGCGTAAAAGCTCCACAACGAATCTCTCAAGTCAAAAAATCAAACAACACGCTGAAACCGATCAAAGCTAAGAAGAAACTGAAAAAGTCTAAGATTACAGACGTGTTTTACAGAAGAATGTTCTCGGATAAGTTTGCTAACAAATGGACACATTGTCAGGATCTCATCTCGCCATTCCTGGCGGGGCATAGGACGAATATCACATCTTCCAAGAAAACCGCGTACGATGATGCCGTGGTTATAAGGTGAGACTCGCTGGCCGCTGAACGACGCGTTGTTTGAATCGCACTTCACCTAATAGTGTTTCTTCAACGACAACACAGCAAGAAGCGAAATTGGTAGGTAGGTATAGAAATATTGACCCTGATTCTATATAATCTCTAAGAGATGTTTGTTCAACGGAAGCCTCTGTCTGAGTCGAGCCTCTAGATTTTTTGACATGTAGGTAGATATCTTGGAGAAGTGTCGGAGTATCTATGCTTGAGGCTCTACTTCAGCGGAAAAACCATGAGTACCACTTACTTAACTACGTTCGAGGTTTTATAAATGCCGCCATAGCTCTTCGACACCCTAACTAAGAACATGAGTGACTGCGTTTGTTACTGTTGTTTTTTTTATGTCAGATTGATTCAGCTGTTGACAGAAGACCTCGCAGATCACACAAAGGACGACATCCAATCCATCCTGTACCAGATCAGCACTCTCCAGCTCCGACTCTTCCAGTGGGACGTGACAGCTATCAAGCTACTGATCAATGCCCTACATAAAGGTATTGCCTTCAACACAGCTGGCCTACGATAATACGATGAACGTGTTATCGCAGGCCAGCTTACCGCCAAGTTTGGTGATGTTCACCGAGCATAGACAGCTCATGATTTTAACCAATCAGCTTCAAATCTTTTTTTGTCAAGCCTGGCTGTCGATCGGTTCGAATTAGGAATTGTTCGGAAAATAATAATGTCTATGAACTTCACCAAAATTGGCGGTAAGGCTGCAGCAGCTGCTGTTCATAGTTTAGTCTCGCGTAGGCCACCCTCGAAAATGGAGAACGATGACTGATAGTGAAACTACGTAGTTCATAATGTTCTCTTTGATCAACGGAACAGTAAGAGAACTGGCTGCCCGACTGACAGTGATCACGGAGGGTGATGCAGTCTGACCGATAGCAGACAGTCTTGATATTGGGGAATGACAGAGATGTGGAAGGGAACCATAATAAAACAATAATATTGGATAACAAAGAATCCCTTGATTTAAAAATATTTTGTTTAGTCATTTGTTTTTCGAGGGTTTTATCACGAATCTGATATTTCTTGAGACTTATAGATAAAACAAAACGCCACTCCTTCAAGACTATAAAGGTGGGACTCAGAGGAATCTTTCAAGGTTGGAAACTAGACTTCAGCTCCGACATAGATGTTTTGATAAAGCAGTCTAGAATCTTCAGACCTCCGTGTATTAAAATCGCAGAACATGAAGGTAAGATAGTATTAGGTCATAGGTCATAGTCATAGTATTAGGTCTTCCTTACCTAGGAAATTGGAGATTAGTATGAAAATTGTTACAAGCATTATAAAAATTACGTTTTTTCTGCCTTCAAGAGTGTCTACGCATAATAGTTAATTACACAAACACCTGAAATTAATTTGATTATACGTTATTATTTTGTTATTTAAATTAATATATTATGCGTAGACACTTCTCGGCTCCAGACGCTAGAGGTTTTTTTTAATGAATTTACAAAAACGAGCATTTCTAGTACATTTCATTGGTACTTCAACATTACAACTAGAGCTGAGGCGCGCGCGACCAAGAAGTATCACACCACGCATCATAGTCAAACACATTTCGTCTCCAACCTCCTTGGTTCTTACAGATTTGTGCCACCGCAGGTTATACTTTCCTACAGAGTTGTTTGGAGTGTTTTAATCGTGTTTTAATAAAGTTTTGATTTTAGGTTCAACAAAAACATCGAGATCCTTTCTCTATACGAAATCTGTCAAACCATAAAAGGAGTGTATCAAGGCAGACCCAGATTACGAAAGCTGTAGGGCAGGTTAACATAAAAGAAAAGTAATTAATAAAGAGTTTTAACATAGTATTAATATCCTTTCATTTTCGTCTTGTTTAAAATTCTTGAAAACTTTTCAAATGACCGCCATTTTTGAGTCCAGAGATGACGGCTGACAGAGGGGAATGGAGGAGGAAGACATGTTGTGCCGACCCCACATATAGTGGGACAAGGGCAGGCAGAAAAAGAACTTAAAGCGTAGCATTATTTATGTTCTGTAATCTTCTTCTTCTGATCGTGTCACTGGTTCTAAAGAACCAGTGTGATGAAAGGATTTTCATAAGGATGTTCTGTAATAAAGTATAGAACTCAAATCCATTTTCAAAATTGAAAGCAATCAGAAAGTAACGTTCTCTAACCGTTGATATAAAGTTCGATGCATTTAAAACGGTTTTTGCACATGCAGTTGATTGAAAGGCCGTAAAGTTTATACCTATAAACTATACTACCAGCCTAATATCATCAAATGCTATTTAATTGTACGGTGAAATGCATATAGCTTACCTACTTTAAAACTTATTTTAGCTAAGCACTTGTTAATTTAACTTTCTTGTTTATAAGAGCATGCGGATTGACGACATACTTCAAATTTTCCGGCTCCCTGTCCCGTTCTGGAAGTGGCTCGTTGAAATCGTACTTCTCAGCGACTGCTGGTATCTTCGCGTAGTAGTTAGGACTACTCATTTTGTAATACTCTATGGTCGGTATCATAGTTCCTTTGAGCTTTTTAAGTATGCTGCCTCTCTGCTCTGGTCCGTCGATGAGAGTTTCTGTTTTAGCCTTAACTTCCTCGGATTTATGTTCTGCGTAATCTTGATCATCATCGAAAGTAACAGCTGCTACAGCTTTCAGATTCTGTTCGACGTATCTGGATTCTTTTTCTTGTAGAGCTCTTTGTGGTTCTGTGGTTTTCGGTTCGGAATCGCTATCAAAAATGTTTTCTTTGTCCGGGGTCACGTAGTCTTCGTAGCTATCTTTCTTTTTAGTTAAATCAGCCTCTTTGAACATCGTTTCATCATTTTCTGCCACTGATGACACTTTTTCAGTAACATCATCGTAGTACATCTGAGGATCTTCGGTTGTATGTTCTGTCGTAACTTTAGTTTGTATTTTTTTCTTAGTTTTATTATATTTATGTTTATAATTTTTATCCCCAGTATATGCAACGCTCTTATCTCCGTCAGTATAATCATTATTACTGTTGTAATCTTTTTTGTGTGTCTCTTTTTTTGGTTGTGGTTTTAACGTATCCTCAAGTTGCTCCCTGACTCTGTCAACGAGTTCATCAAAATCTATGTCTTTTACCTGATGTTTGATAGTGAACCTTTTCTTTGGTGAAGTTTTCTCTATTATTGCTACAGGTCTTGTAACTTCTGCTTTTTCAGTTTCTTCATTGCTAATTTTTTTTCTGCGAAGTTCTCCAACAAAATCTCTTTGTTTAGACTTAAAATCTAACTGTCCTTACTAAAAAACCAGTGGAATAGGTCAACAATACATATTTTTATGTTATTTAAGTGTTATATTGTTAGAATGTAATTAGGTTTCTTCAAAATAGTGAAATAAATACTAGCATTCCATACATGAGCCAGGAGCGGGCAGTTCCGCAGTCCGAGAAATCCACTATGATAACATGGCACTGTTATCATAGAAAATTGCAAGTTTTTGATTGTTGAATTTCTAAATGTTTTTGTATGGTAATAGGTTATTTTTTTATCATGAATCTTTTATAAATATATTCATGTTTTTGGATATCAATGTTTTTGTCTAACTCATTGAACCTACTTTGTACTACATCACATAAATTCCAAGTGTGTATTTCCATCCGTTTTCTAAATCTTTGACTTCGAGTAGCGAAGTGTACATTTGTAAACAAGTAATAATTAATATTCAATTAGTTAGAATATTTCAAGCTGATTTCAAAGAGGTATAATTACTACACAGTGATAGTAGAAAATAAAAGAGAATCATCATTCATTTACCAAGCGGCATGCGCGCGCCGACCTCTAACGAAGGTAGTGCGCACATCCGCCATTTTTCGCGAATCGTGGTGCGCAGACGAGGGGCTACTACCAGCCTAATATCATCAAATGCTATTTAATTGTACGGTGAAATGCATATAGCTTACCTACTTTAAAACTTATTTTAGCTAAGCACTTGTTAATTTAACTTTCTTGTTTATAAGAGCATGTGGATTGACGAAATACTTCAAATTTTCCGGCTCCCTGTCCCGTTCTGGAAGTGGCTCGTTGTAATCGTACTTCTCAGCGACTGCTGGTATCTTTGCGTAGTAGTTAGGACTACTCATTTTGTAATACTCTCTGGTCGGTATCATAGTTCCTTTGAGCTTCTTAAGTTTGCTTCCTCTTTGCTCTGGTCCATCGATGAGAGTTTCTGTTTTAGCCTTAACTTCCTCGGATTTATGTTCTGCGTAATCTTGATCATCATCTAAAGTAACAGCTGCAACAGCTTTCAGATTCTGTTCGTCGTATCCGGATTCTTTTTCTTGCAGAGCTCTTTGTGCTTCTGTGGTTTTTGGTTCGGAATCGCTATCAAAAATGTTTTCTTTGTCCGGGGTCACGTAGTCTTCGTAGCTATCTTTCTTTTTAGTTAAATCAGCCTCTTTGAACATCGTTTCATCATTTTCTGCCACTGATGACTCTTTTTCAGTAACATCATCGTAGTACATCTGAGGATCTTCAGTTGTATGTTCTGTCGTAACTTTAGTTTGTATTTTTTTCTTAGTTTTATTATATTTATTTTTATAATTTTTATCCCCAGTATATGCAACGCTCTTATCTCCGTCAGTGTAATCATTATTACTGTTGTAATCTTTTTTGTGTGTCTCTTTTTTTGGTTGTGGTTTTAACGTATCCTCAAGTTGCTCCCTGACTCTGTCAACGAGTTCATCAAAATCTATGTCTTTTACCTGATGTTTGATAGTGAACCTTTTCTTTGGTGAAGTTTTCTCTATTATTGCTACAGGTCTTGTAACTTCTGCTTTTTCAGTTTCTTCATTGCTATATTCATTAGATTCTTTCACGTTATGAACTTGTTTGTTTTTACTGTGTTGTTGGCGGTATTTCATAGAATTCTGAACGGCTATGTCTGTTAGTTGGTCTGCTAGTTTGCTAGGTATAAACTTCTTGGCTATGATTTTGATATCGTCCAAGTTTGCAGCGAATAGGACATATGTGCGAGTCAAGCTTAGCAAAAGTATCAACTGGCCTGGAACAAGAAGATTAGTGAGCCGCCAAGCAAGTGAAGCTAATGAAAGAAAAATAACTAATTACAGTAGTAGGCAACAAAAATTGCACATCGGCTAAATTCGTCTTCATAGAGCGTAGTGTGCGTCAGAAAGAGATAGCGCTCTACAAAGCCGAAAAGCCGATGTGCAATATTTATTGCCTACAACCGTAAGTTGGTACACCAACCTATTTATCTTCAAACCGCAACACGCAAGTGATAACCCTAAGTTAGGCCTTTTCCTATACAATTTTAGAAGTTAAAATGATTCTTTTGACGGGCTTGAGCATTTTTGGAGGTGGGAGAAAACCAATGAACAGGCGTCACCTTTGAGGTCTCTTCGCCTACAGAGGGACCTGCAATGCAACCTTTGCACTTCTTGCCGGCATTCCCAGAGTGCCACTGTTTTTTTTTAGTCTGGGGCTCAATTCTAGACCAGTTACTTTTTTGTCACGGTATATAGATATATATTATATCACAAGACAGTTTCTTTAGTGATTTGACCAGGATTTGACAGTTCTTGTGATATATATCTACCGTGACAAAAAAGTCACTGGTCTAGAATTGAGCCCCTGATTAGAAATGTCTTTTATTTCTTGAGGCCTGACCCCGAATCAAGGCTGTGTTTCGGTTTGGAGTGTGTGGGTGAAATTACTGGCACGTGAGGCTGAACGTCTGTATGCCTCAAGTTGATGGCCGCAGGGCAGTGCATCATAGAGCACGTTCCTGACGTTGGTGACCTACGAGATAATGCTTTGTTAGAGGCGATGGTTACCACTTAACGTCAAGTGGGCCATATGCTTGTTCCAAAAAATAAAAAAAAACATTTTTACTGCATAGGTAGCTTGTTACAATAGGTACCCTACCCTACTGAAGTAGGTAGGTAAGTAAGTACAATTGAAAATAAATTGGTTTAAAGATCTAGGTACTCACACGTTTGTAGAAAAATATGTTTCGTATACATTTTCCACAGTTACTGTTTTTATTGCTTACCACATTGTAGGTAGATAAAGTAAATATTAATTTTATTTTATTGTTGAAACAATACCATTTTATTTTTACTAGACTCCGGGTAGTACTACAATCCTACTTGGATTCACATACTTACTTAGTTTTCAGCACAGATAAGATAATACTATACTAGTATTTTCAGTAAGTACCTACGGTTGTAGGCTATAAATATTGCACTTCGGCTTTGTAGAGCGCTACCTATCTATTTCTGACGCACACTACGCCTTAGGAAGCCGAAATTAGCCGGTGTGCAATATTTATTGCCTACTACTCTACCTACATATACCATCTAAATCGGTCATCCAAACATCGTAACTTTTGCATTTATAATATTAGTTAGGTAAGTACATAGGACCAATAATTAATTCTTCCCCTGAACTTCTACCGAAAACTTCAGGGATGTTGAAGCACCCAAATAAGATAAACTTCATACATTTTAGCCAAATATTATAGTATTGATGAGCATGAAACAGCTGTAGTTAGCGCCAGAGCGCGGAAGTGTGGCTGGCGTCGGAGCAGATCGACGAAACCGCGCAGAGAAAGAGATGGAATAATAGTCAAATCAAATCTATGCGTTAAATAAAGTCAAATCTGGCAGTTTCGCTAGGTGTAACGGTTCCGGGTTCCACAGCAGAGGAAAGCAGCTGCGTGCCCGTAGCACACCTACATACATACCACGAAATAAAGAAGTAATGGAACTAGTATGTAGACGACCTTCTCACGCTTCAAATACGCGCAGTACCACGACGTCAAGCCCTCCTTTGTTTAGTCGTGTTTGAAGTCTGTCAGAAGAAACGTAACTAAGAAAAATACAAAAAAATAAAAAAATGCCGTATTGTGCGGTTTTGGAGTGCAAAAACGATAGCCGAACCAAAAATTTAACTAATGGGGGCATATCGTATCACCGGTAAGCAATATTTTATTATTTTATAGCGGTTTTGCTTGGTTTTTTAACATGAAAAACCGTCAAGCAAAAATAGACTGTGAACGATATTTGTTAAGGTCGCGTTTCTAAAAATCTCATCTTCGCTACTCAATTAGAGCTGTACCCCAATAAACTGATGAACGTGTTATCGAATACTTTATTGGTTATGTAAATATGTAGTTACTGTATGGCATTGATTTTTTTTATGCTATAGTGGTGATTTCATTCTGAATGTATTTATAATTCTACTTCTTTATTCTTATTCAATGCCTATGGTGCCTGCCCAGATAGTCAGATAGATAGATTACAGAAATATTTTGAAGAAATTACATAATATCTTCTGGTTTCAGTTTTCCCAAGGCACCAGATATAAAAAATCAATGGATAAATGCAACCGGAAAACAAAATTGGTTTCCTTCAAAATCAAGCACCATTTGCTCAGAGCACTTTAGGGACGAAGATTTTATGATTTTATTTTTGATTGTTAATATTTTTCAAGTATTTACAATAGAATATAATTTTAAACCTTTGATTGTGTAAATAAAGAAAGAAAGATAAGAAAAGCTTTTTATTTCGACCACCACAAATATAACCTGACGCGCTACCGATCGTTACACATCAGTAGGTAGGAGCGCTGGTGAGCAGAGCGCTGGTGGCCTAGTGGTAGCGGCCCCACCTTCCGATCCTAAGGTCGTGGGTTCGAATCCAGTCGTGTACCAATGAGTTTTTCTGCCCAAAAATTTATGTACACTATGCCAGTGCTCTCAAACGGTGAAGGAAAACATCGTGAGGAAACCGGCATATCGTAGAACCTAAAAAGTTCGAAAATATGTGTCAAGTACACGAAGCCTCTTCGAGGCGCACTTAAAATCCTTTCACCACACTTGGTTCGAAAGAATCAGTGACACGATAAGAAGAAGAAGTAGGTAGGTAATCATCGATGTCGATACATTCGTCTTGCATCCGCATTGGCACATCACTAAGTGAGTGGCTATGTCAAGTAATAGCCATTGTATTATGAATCTTATACCTTGTGGATAAAGACTAACAGAATTGTTTTCTATAACGCCATCTAGCGTCAAGTAGCTTTGTTTTGTTGTCAATCAAGTAACAGCCATTGTATTATCAATCTTATTACAATTAAATAGAGACTAAAAGAAAAAAATACTGAATGAAAGCTGCCATCTGTTGGTAAGTAGAATTTCATTTTAGCACTGTTTATTTTATTAAGTTTAGAACCATGTTACGATAGCTTTAAGGTTTATTATCAATTAAATTATTTTTTTGGTTTTAGGTCCTTTTTAACGTTTTTTTCGACCAATCATAACTTTTATTTCCATGTGTGTTTGTTTTTACGTGTATGAGTTTGGCGACACTGGTTCTCTTAGTAATAAGTCATCATGCTCCCTCTATTTTGCGTAAGCAAAAGCGTGTTTGGTGCTCTGTGACTGTGATACATACAGTCACTGATCCGAAATCATGGAACATGCATGTTTAAATGTTTTGAAAACGTTTTGAACGAAAAGCCTTCATTTCATTTACGATTTGACGTACATACTTTATTGACATGACATTGGCAACACCATTCAAAATGACATTAGCAAGTGTCATGTAGCATAGCCTGTGGTCTGTCTGACTTCTGACCTGACCTGACTGACATGACAGATTATCTGTTTAGGGACATGACCATCCTTGGACATGACACTTCATGACAGTGCAGTGACCAGTGAAGTGACGGGGTCCGGTTAATGTACGTCCAGTTATTGTACAGCATGTTTTTTTTTTTTTTTTTTTTTTTTTTTTTAATGTAACTAGCTGATGGAACAAGCATATGGCCCACCTGATGTTAAGTGGTAACCATCGCCTATAACAAAGCAATGCCTCGCAGGTCACGCACGTCAGGAACGCGCCCTACGATGCACTGCCCTGCGTCCATCAACTTGAGGCATACAGATATTCAGCCTCACGTGCCAGTAATTTCACCGGCACCCACACCCTTCAAACTGAAACACAGCAATGCATGTTATTGTACACCATGTTAAAACGAAACCTTTTTTCGTTTTTTGGATTCGTTTTAACCTGCCGTACAATAACTGTCTGCGAATTAACTGGGTGCACAAAATTGTCACGTGATGTTATTGTACAGCATGTTAATTGGATGCCATTAGGGCCCGTACACACTGAGGCAATTCAATTATTTCTTATTTTTTGTAGACAATTGATACTGCTCTATAAGAGAATAGCCCCTTTGGGGTAAATGTAATAAAACATTTTCTGGCACTGCGGCGGCTGCTGCCGCGGCACGCTTGCCTTGTGCGTTATTTATATGTTCTAACATAACCTAACCTAACCAAGTCGGATCCGCCCTATAAAGTCACAAGTACAAGTATCCGCTGCCTGAAAAAAACAGCAAAAATCAATATTGAATTGCTACAGTGTGCACGAGGCTTAACTGGCATCGTAATAACGGTGCGTACAATAACAAAACGTGACGACATTGTACAGCATGTTATTTCGGGACCTTTTATTGTACGCCCCGTTAATCCAAACCCTGGCATCGTAATAACGGTGTGTACCTGCTGTACATTATCATGCTGTGCAATAACGGGTCGTACATTATTGCTTCCCAAGTTGACTGTAAATAAATACAAGAAAGCGGCAAATTAATTAAATTACATATTTCTATTAAGTTTCGTCTGTAAACCAAGTATTATTAAATAAATATGAGAGCGTCTTTCAATGGTGATATAGCTGAAATACCAGGAATCGCTGTGGACAATTTTCAGGATACAGGAAAAAGGGCATATTTCTTGAGCCATTGTCATGGGGACCACGTCATAGGATTGAATAACTTGTACCATTTTATACGCTCTAAGCCTGTGTTTATCTACATGACAGAAATTTCGGCGGCAATCGTTCTAAGCACTATTGACGAGAGACTCAAAGATTGCATTAAAACTTTACAAATAGGTAAGTAGTAACTTAGTAAGTACCATCCCTACATGGTTTTTGGAACTTTTGGAAGACCTCTCTCTGTGTAAGGTTCTCTTCCTACCCCTACCTCCCGCATCTCCAACCCAAATATACTCACAAACATCCTCACTTTTTGGATTTTCCATTTTTGAAATCCAATGTTAAAAATCTTACTAGAAAATTGATTAGGTTTTTTAATTTAAAAATGTTATTAAAGTTAGTAATATAAGTAAAGTTTATTAGGGCAGGATTTTTCAGACGTCGGATTTTAGTTATCAAACTATTTTTTTTTAATTACTTACTTTATTGTTATAGAATCAACAACTATAACCATACCTGGTGATGAAGAGAACGACATTCAAGAGATGTATGTTGGAGTCACCTTGATACCCGCTGGGCATTGCTTTGGTTCCGTTATGTTCCTATTTGAAACTCCTCTGAAGAAAATCCTGTACACAGGAGACTTCCGTATTAATGAAAACAGGTTAGTTTTTTTTTAGCTATACGAGACCTACCACTTAAACAGTTAAAAACAAAACTTTATTCACGGTTTTTGGAAAAATTATTTAATTTAAAGTTAAAGATTTCATATAAATTATTATTTTTGAATTAGTTATTATTGTTATTCTTGCATACTGATTTATTTTATTTTCTACTTTTTGTGTGAATTTTGTATGTCCGCCTCCGACGAGGTGTGTGAGCCACTTTTTTTTAATTACCGTATGATCTAATTGTACCATACTTCTTACAAATAAATATTTCAATTTATTTCCAACATTGGGATGATTCAGGCCAATAGTAGTAGTACAATCGGCTACTCATCAGGCTACACACTCTTTATATAATGCCATAACTATGCGTGAGATAAGTGGGAACAAACCTACTCAATTTATATGTGTCACACGCTACATGACAAAATGAAATTGTTTGTGTTTTATGCATCTGATTTTATGAATTCTCATTCAAGTGTTCTGAGACTATGCATTTAAATGTAACTGATCTGTATTACTTATTTATAGTGTCAGCAAGTATGGCCAGCTTCATGATAAAGACAAGAAACCAATTAAACTTGATGTCTTGTACGTAGATACTACCTTCCAAGACAAAGAGTATGAGACTTTTCCTAAGAGATCGGAGACTATAGACCTTGTAGTGAGAGAGATTGAAAAATGGTTGAAAATGGGAGACAAGAACAAAGTGGCCCTCGTGCCCTCTGCGAGATACGGATATGAATATGTCTTGAATAAAGTCTACAAACTAATGGGAATGAAGGTCTATGTTGATAGTAACTGGACTATATACAGGTATTATGACAATCGTCACGGCTTAGTTGGTAGTAGCTCTGCCCTCTGCGCCGTAGGCCGTGGGTTCGGTCCACTCTGAGAACATATTTGTACGGTGAACACAAATGTTTGTTCTGTGTCTGAGTGGTATATTGTATTCTCAGTATGTATTTACAAAAACAATGTATATAAGTATTATATTAGCTATCTGGTTCCCATCGTACAAACTCTGCTTAGTTTGGAGCTAGATTGTGTTGTGTGGATTGTCCATAATTATGTGTCTATTTATTATGTATGTATTTAGATAAAAAGACCTCCACCACCTTGTGTAAGAGGAGCCTAATGGAGGTACAACTGTAGTGACCTACACCAATTTGCCTGCCAAGAGGTATGACTACGGACTACAGAAAAATACTTCCAACCAGTATGATGATGATCCAGGACAGGACAAGCATTTCTGTTCGTTTTATTTAGCAGTTATCTGGTTCTTATAATACAAAAGCTTTCCTTTGATTCCAGACTATGAAACTAGATAGTGCTGTGTGAAATTTGTACTAATATTTATTTATTTTCTTTACCAGCACATTATTTTATTGTTCCAGCAAGTTTCTCGACAAGCTACCTGGAGTCACGAACAATATACGCGATACCAAAATTCATTTATGCTCAAATTATCGTAAATATTGCTATTGTCCTGAAGACAGAGACCACGAATACTTATACATAAGATTGTCAGCGTGGAAATGGAAAACCATCAACCCAGAAGACTTGGCTATGGAATCTGATGGTAGGAGTTCTGTGTCTATCTGTTTTGCCACTCACTGCAGTCGTAGTGAATTGATCTATTTCGTGGAGTATCTAGCTCCAAAAAAGGTGGTAGGTTTCGAAAAACCGTACTCACCTATGAATGAGCCAACTGCGGTGACTCCAGGAAGACCTAAGCGAAGTGTTGAAACGAAAACTGATGTTGAAAGTCCGATGAAGGTGCCCAAACATGTGTTAAGGCAGATTTTTGGTTAATTATTCCGCAACCCCGTATTTAAGGTCGTGGGTTCAAATCCCATGAAGTAATGAACCCCAATTATTTGATAAAACATAAGTACTTAACTAGTACCATTTTGGAATATTCGCTATAGTCATAAAACCAAAGAGCTTCAAAAATTGTGATAAAAATTATAGGGTTTTTAGATAAAATTGGCTATTTTTTAATTTTTGTATAAACTTATTGTAATGTATTATTTGTCTAAAGGCTGCGTTATTTGTCTAAAGGCTGCGTCGTTTTTAATTTTTGCATTGTATTTTTTTATTTTAGTGTACTTAATTCTGTTTTGTATTTGGTCAGCGACAAAATAAGATAAACATAATTTACGACATATAACAATAAACTTTAAAAAACCCTTTCTAATTGTATTTGAAACCAGAACAAAAACCATTCAATGTTGTAATTTCAATACTTAAACAGAGAAAACTGTATTAAATAACCGAAAGCGTTGACTTTTGTCACTGACTATACCTTCCATAATCGTGCACACGGCTACGTATCAAACTAACCGTTTAAGACTTAGCTCTATCGTGCGAAAAGCGATATGTTGTTGTTTTGTTATTGTGTGTAGCGTCGTAATGAGTGTTTAATCTGATGTGTATACGTCTGTACTACTTACCTACCTATTGCAGGTATCAATAAAATATAATGAATTTAGTTTTAAGAAAAAAAATAAAATTGCTTTCCACATGAACATCGCACGAACGAAGCCACGCGAGATTCTGTTAGTATTTGTATTCGTTTATGAACATTATTTTTAAGAAAATATTTTAATTAAGTTCCTATGTATTATTACATAAATGAAATATTAACTTAATTAAGATGGAAATTGTGGCTCAATTTATGAAATAATAAGTATAAAAAAAATATAAAAATATTTTAGTTAAAAATAACCCGTTCATTTCTTATTGAATATTATTTATTTATCACATTTACAAAAGTTATTTCGTCCAAAATAAGTTCTATTCTAGAAGGTTCGACTCAAGACAGTTTAGCGTTTTGAAGTTTTCGTATCGTTTGTGCTTCTTGCCACTCGGACGTTTTCTGGGTAGTTATCTGTAAAGACGAAAATTATCTGTCAAAAGAGAAATATCGGTTGCCCTTTGGAGTTTTTCTCTCAATAAGAAAGAGCCTTAAGTGAAGGTAATCCAGGATAAGTACCTAGGTAATGAGATGACGAGACTAAATCCGATAATACAAGATACACAAGAATGATATAGAAATAACAATGCCTTAATTGTTTGTCACTCAGCATATGCATAAGGATATCCATATACTCATTTATGTAAGGAGTAGAATGGCAAACTGTAGATATCATCAAAATTAGCCTGAAAGTCCTGTCTGTAAGTTATTTTTTGTCTCGATGTTTATTGTATTGTATTCTATACAAGAATGTATTTACAAAAAAAGGTTCAGCAAACTAGTTCCCATAGTACAGAAGGATACAGCTCAAGTTACATAAAAACAAGAAAATGACGGACACAAGGACATGAGAGCGAGCAGTGTATAGTCTGATGAGTATCCTTGTGTACAAGCTCTGCCTAATTTGGGTCTACATAGTGTTGTGTGGATTGTCCATAATATTTATTTATGATTATTTTATTAATTGAACCTGTCAGATTGGGTACCATAGGCAAGCTGCCTGCCAAGTCGCGGTGAGAAGTTCATGGTACGTCCGAGTCGTGGTGAAAAGTATCGAGTCCTGCTGCCAGTGCGTTCGTCTCCTTGGTAACTGGAACAACGGATAATTGATCACTATCTGTGGTGGGTCTAGCAGAGGCGTCTCTAGCCCATGTAGCGCCCGTGTGCAAACATTACCCAAGCGCCCCCTAGTAAGCGCGCGTACAAAATGGAATGGATGCAAAGTACAAGTAACAGCACATCAAGTTACCCTAAACTGTAAAATTTCCCCAATGGGTATATTATACTTGTTTTGAGATTTTCAAGAATTTTTTCAGTTTGGTTACCACGATGTGCTGTTGAATGTATTTCGAATTATGCAAGGTGTTTAGGTGTTTTCTATAACAAGCCAAAATGTATCCATGATTATGATGTTGACATGACTATCTTTTTCTTTCTTCTAACTAGATAAAACTCTTACGTTACTGACTGACTGACAATCAACGCACAGCCTAAACCGTTAGTCCTAGAAGCATGAAACTTGGAGGGTTCCTTAAGAGGAGAAAAAAGGGGGGAAAATGGTTTTAAGAAAAATCAACGCACAGCCTAAGCCGTTAGTTCTAGAAGCATGAAACTTGGAACGTGTGTTTATTTTATAGCTTAGAAATGCATTTAGAAAGAAGATTCGTAAATTATTTCCCTAAGAGGAAGGGGGGCGCTGAAGGCCCCGGCGCTTGCCCGCTTTGATGTTATTCATAAAATATTAGAAGAGCTTAAGATGCTATTCAAAATCTATGCAGAGCGGAGCGCTTTTTACGTTAGTCATTGAAAGTGCGGCGCCTGGCCAACGCGCCCGCCAAGTAGCGGTCATAGGGTGGTCGCAGCATCCTAGGGGGCGCCGAGCGCTGCGGCGCTCGGCGCCCCCTTGGATGCTGCGCCCGTGTGCACCGCACACCCTGCACAATAGGTAAAGACGCCGCTGGGGTCTAGTGTGGTAACGGCCCCGACTTCCAATGAGTTTTAAGCTTTTCTGCCCGAAAATTCACTACGCCAGTAGGTCTCAAACGGTGAAAGAAAAACTTATGTTACTCAGGGATGATGTAACATTGTAATGGTGAAAGAATTTTTGAGATCGTTCCTTATTCGATTTTATTCGTTACAGCCAGACAGCATGCAAATCTTTCCTCTTTAAAATATGAGTAGACGTAGAGTTCCTTCTACGTAGCTGGTTACTAAACTCGGTTACGTACAAGCACTAAACGGGTTTTAAGCACGATCATCGTAACTTGACGGGCCTGAAGTTAGCCGTTTAGCAAATCTTCTATCATTTATTGGTGATTTTTGCACAAACGGATTACTTCAAGCTGGCCAAGTTACGCAGGGCGATCTGAAAGTCAAGTGATATGAAAGTGCCGTACATCTCCTGGTCGGGAGGCGTGACCGCGTCCTCTCGGCGGCCGAGGCGCGGCGTGAAGTCCATGACCTGCCTCTCCTCATCCAAGCTGCGGCCCAGGATCGGCGTGAAGATCACCTTCTTTGACACTGTTGACAATAAGTACATTTATCATCATCATCGGCAAATTCGGCAAATTTATCGTCCGCACATGATGTGCGGGCTGGTTTTTCCGCAAGTAGGCCGCTGGCGCATGGCGGGCCCTTTTTGCGTGACCCTTGACACGTGTTGCTCGAACTTTTTTAGGTTCTACGACAAGCCGGTTTCCTCACGATGTTTTCCTTCGCCGTTTACTAAGTTAGCTACTAGAAACTTGTAATGGATAGGTATTTATTTATTAATTGGTTGTATGCAATAATTGTGATTCTTTTTTTATTTAAATTTTAGTTTTAGTTAAAGTTTCGCACACAAATGTAGGTACCTATTTTGTTATTTTGGAATAAATGAATATGAATACCTTACGTTGAGGGACGCAGGGCAGTGCATTTTAGGGCATGTTCCTGACTTGCGTGAAGAGAATCTAGGGTCATTTTTGGAGCCATTCCGTAGTATTTAATGAATACTGACCTGTTTCAGGCTCGTTCCGCCTGTCTATGAATGACTCCGGCAGCTGATCATAGTAGTATCGGAGTGCGTCCGCGGCTTCTATCAATCTCAGGTATACGTCTCTGAAAATACAATACAATAACATTTATTTTCCACAAAAAGGTTTACAAAAGTATGCAGCTATTTTAGTCAATCAGAAGGTACAAAGAAAAGTATGTATGTAGATTTCTAATTAGTTATTTAGGTGCACCATAAAATACAAAAAAAGATGAAACTAGTGTATAGTCTAAACTAGTGTATAGTCTAAAAAAAAGGTCCAGTTTACTTATACGATTACAAAGCTCAGTAGGTCTATTCCGAATTTTAGCATCTACTGAGGATAACTTAGCAAAATCATTTATACTAGGGTTTGTGTGGAAAAACGATGAGAGCCCCTGTTTGGCTACCTAATCGTTTCTCCTAAAAACCCAGTTCTGTTATCGATACTAAAGCTAGGGTAGGTTTATTATTATAATAAAGCACTAATGACCTTACTTATAAAAATATGTCAAAAGATAAGCTGTGCTTAAACTATTGCCATCTCTTACCACTAGGTAATGACAATAAGTGACAGGGCTAACTTTAAACAATGACTAAATTTAAATTGCGTTTGTAAGTATGGCTGTTAGTGTATATTGTCTTTTCAATCAAGTATATTTTTCAGTATTAACCAAACGCCGATGTCGACGCCTGATTATTTTTAACCGACTTTAAATAATAAAGGTTTTCAATTCGGTAGTAGGTATCTTTTTAAATGTTTGTAAGCGCATAATTTCATCATTTATTAACCGACCGAAAAAATCATAACTTTTTTGATAAAAACCTTTTGTAACAGTTTTGTTTTATTTAATCTTATACCTTTAAACGAGAAAATCTTGTATATATATATGTATATATATATATATTTAGGATCTCGGAAACTGAGCCAACAATTTTCATGAAATTAAGTATACAGGGGTTTTTGGGGACGATAAAACGATCTAGCTAGGTTTCATTTTTAGAAAATGTCCCCCTAATCGTAAAGTAAATAATCAACTTTATCCTAAAATCATAACTCCTAGCGCCATCTGTCGGTTAAGTCATGAGTTAGTGGGACAGAGAACGCCATCTATTGACGAGTAGTGGAGTTTATTATTATGTCGGTAAGATCGAAAAATATTGATATTTAATCACTAAGTAAGTAATTCGTATTTAAATATAATTCACAACAACAGTTTACCAAAAAAAAAATACCGAGCGAAGCTCGGGCACCAACTGCTAGTACCCTAAATTTGAGAATCTAGAGCAAACCAAGGGCCCCTTGACAGAATTTGCTACAAGCCCCGCGCTTGCTTAATCCAGCATTGTCAGTGCCAACCTGTTGTTTTCATCTGCCATCTGATTGGATCTCTTGCCGAGTCGAGGGCCGAACCACAGACCCCCTCGATCGCGGTGAGCTCTTCTGCCTTCCTCCTGAAATGGACTCAAGTTTACCTCACAGTTTGTAGTGGCCGGGATACACGAGTCTCGTTTTTCAAGCCAAGATACCAACATAGTGATAATAAGCTAGCAGTTCTAGCTTCGTATAATGCGTAATAAAATAGCAGAATGTTGGCTAGCTCCAACAGTATACTTAGAGTACTGGCTGGCAGATGGGACAGCCCACTACAAAACTACTGGTGGCTGCCTTAATCAATCCCAATGCCAGTCAAGTTGTGTGAACTCCTACTGTAATGTTCTCTGTTTATTTTATCATTTTTAGGGTTCCGTAGCCAAATGGCAAAAACGGAACCCTTATAGATTCGTCATGTCTGTCTGTCTGTCCGTCCGTATGTCACAGCCATTTTTCTCCGAAACTGTAAGAGCTAGACTGATGAAACTTGGTGAGTAGATGTATTCTGTGAACCGCATTAAGATTTTCACACAAAAATAGAAAAAAAACTATAAATTTTGGGGGTCCCCATACTTGAAACTGAAACTAAATTTTTTTTTTTCATCGAACCCATACGTGTGGTGTATTTATGAATAGGTCTTTAAAAATGATGTTGAGGTTTCTAATATAGTTTTTTTCTAAACTTAATAGTTTGCGCGAAAGACACTTCCAAAGTGGAAAAAAGTTGGTCCCCCCCCTCTAACTTCTAAAATGAGAGAAAGATAAAACTAAAAAAAATATATGTTGTACATTACTATGCATACTTTCAACGATATTTGGTTTGAACGAGATCTAGTCAGTAGTTTTTTTTTATACGTCATAAATCGTAAACCGCAATTTACCTTTCGACGAACTATACAAGAACTTTTACATTATTTACTTGATGCTACGGAACCCTTCATGGGCGAGTCCGACTCGCACTTGGCTGCTTTTTAGGGTTCCGTAGCCAAATGGCAAAAACGGAACCCTTATAGATTCGTCATGTCTGTCTGTCTGTCTGTCTGTCTGTCTGTCTGTCTGTCTGTCCGGCAGTGTCACAGCCATTTTTCTCCGAAACCATAAGAGCTAGACTGATGAAACTTGGTGAGTAGATGTATTATGTAAACCGCATTAAGGTTTTTACACAAAAATAGAAAAAAAACTATAACTTTTGGGGGTCCCCATACTTACAACTGAAACTCAAAAATTTTTTTTTCATCGAACCCATACGTGTGGGGTATCTATGGATAGGTCTTCAAAAATGATGTTGAGGTTTCTAATATCGTTTTTTTCTAAACTGAATAGTTTGCGCGAGAGACACTTCCAAAGTGGAAAAAAGTTGGTCCCCCCCCCTCTAACTTCTAAAATAAGAGAATGATAAATCCAAAAAAAATATATGTTGTACATTACTATGCAAACTTCCAACGATATTTGGTTTGAACGAGATCTAGTCAGTAGTTTTTTTTTTATTCGTCATAAATCGTAAACCGCAATTTACCTCTTTCGACGAACTACAAAAACCTTTATATTATGTTAATTGATGCTACGGAAACGGAACCCTTCATGGGCGAGTCCGACTCGCACTTGGCTGCTTTTTAGGGTTCCGTAGCCAAATGGCAAAAACGGAACCCTTATAGATTCGTCATGTCTGTCTGTCTGTCTGTCTGTCTGTCTGTCTGTCCGGCCGTGTCACAGCCATTTTTCTCCGAAACCATAAAAGCTAGACTGATGAAACTTGGTGAGTAGATGTATTCTGTGAACCGCATTAAGGTTTTTACACAAAAATAGAAAAAAAACTATAAATTTTGGGGGTCCCCATACTTGAAACCGAAACTCAAAAAATTTTTTTTCATCGAACCCATACGTGTGGGGTATCTATGGATAGGTCTTCAAAAATTATGTTGAGGTTTCTAATATCGTTTTTTTCTAAAACTATAAATTTGGGGGTCCCCATACTTGAAACTGAAACTCAAAATTTTTTTTTTCATCAAACCCATACGTGTGGGGTATCTATGGATAGGTCTTCAAAAATGATGTTGAGGTTTCTAATATCGTTTTTTTCTAAACTTAATAGTTTGCGCGAGAGACACTTCCAAAGTAGAAAAAAGTTGGTCCCCCCCCCTCTAACTTCTAAAATAAGAGAATGATAAATCCAAAAAAAATATATGTTGTACATTACTATGTAAACTTTCAACGATATTTGGTTTGAACGAGATCTAGTCAGTAGTTTTTTTTTTATACGTCATAAATCTAAACCGCAATTTACCTTTCGACGAACTACAAAAACCTTTATATTATGTTAATTGATGCTACGGAACCCTTCATGGGCGAGTCCGACTCGCACTTGGCTGCTTTTTTGATTTGCTATTGTATAATAGTGTTGGGGTAATAAGATCTGCACTGACGTCCCGCGATGGGGTGTATTGTGCATTGCTATTGTATAATGTTGTGTTAGTTTTAGGAATGGATCTTTTGACATCTGAATTATTCTGAATAAACAAAACATTTTTTTCTTTTTAATTTAAACAGAACTAGCTTCATCTCCATCCAAGGGTAGATAGATAGATAGATAGAAAATTCTTTATTGTACACCTTACAAACTAACAAAAAGAGAATTTAACACATAAATAGGTACTATTATCTAAATGTACAATGGGCGGTCTTATCGCTATAAAGCGATTTCTTCCAGACAACCTTTGGATGGAGAGGAATTAAAAACTATGGAAGATTGGCTGGGTGCACTTGAAAACATAATTTTAAATAAATTTAAGTATTATAAAATAAAGGTTGTCTGGAAGAGATCGCTCTTCAGCGATAAGACTGCCCATTGTACATTTTGTATGGTTTAAATTATTGTTACTTGTTTTACCATTGTTTTTTAAGGTGTGCAATAATGAATTTTCTATTCTATTCATGTTTAAAATATCAGGTATTAATTCGACTTTAAGGTCGTTTTTGTTAAAGTTTGTAAAACAATTGATTAAGGTAGTATCTGTAGGCCTACGATGAGCTCTGTCTGGCTCTGTCTCTTGTTCTGGTTTTGAGTCTGTGAGTGTTGACTAAATAAATCCTACGTCAAAACGTCACACACACAGTTTAATGCAGTGGTGAGCACTCACACAGACTCAAAACCAGAGCCAGACAGAGTTCATGGTACTACTGGTCCTGTTAAAATTAAATCCTTTGATTACCGATACAAACAAGGGTAAACCGTTTTAAACCATGAAATAAAATTACTTTACCATGATGCTACTTTAAGATGGAACACTGGACCAAGGATATGGCATACGAGCAAACACACATGAAAACTAATATCTTGTAAATCGAACAGATTTTAACTCACCTTCAAATCATTACCAGTAGTATACACAAAACTAACAGACAAAACAACCACCATGTAAAACAAACTCTCCAGTTTTTTAAACATTTTTTTATAGTATAAGCTAAATAACTATAAGTATAGACAAATCACTTCGAAAGGTGGCTTTGTACTGATGTCTTCGGTAGGAAAGTAGTCCTTTTTATAGTGAAACCTGAGGGATCGTATGTAAATAAAAAAAGGGGCTGTACTCAGGGGCTACTATTTTCGAAGTAATAGTCATTTATTAGACAAGAGTGCGAAGTGGCTATTCAGCGCTTGCTCAATTTTGATGACCGAGCAAGCTAAGGATTCTAAAATTTGAATTAATTTTATTAATAAAAAAAAATATAATAACAAGATTGACCCGAGTTATGACGACCCAGGATAGACATCTTTGGACTCTTTGGAGAAGAACGATTAGGAGAGCCGACCCCAATTAAAGAAGGGATAAGGCCGAAGAAGCGTTAGCGAAGGAATCAAAAGAGCACGAGGTGAAAAATCTTTGCACTCCACCCCACCATCCCCACCTCAGTGAGAAAATGGCTAAATGCAAAAAAGAAAATAGCGCGCGTAAAGCAAATTAAAATAAAAGTATAACATGCCAGGTTCGGAGTTTGAGTTTTTAACAAATTAAAAAAGGTTCTTGAATTTTTCCAAGATAAAAAAGAAAAGAAGATAAAAAAAGCAGCCAAGTGCGAGTCGGACTCGCCCATGAAGGGTTCCTTAGCAACAAGTAGCATAATATAAAGGTTCTTGTAGTTCGTCGAAAGGTATATTGCGGTTTACGATTTATGACGTATAAAAAAAAAACTACTCACTAGATCTCGTTCAAACCAAATGTCGTTGAAAGTTTGCATAGTAATGTACAACATATTATATTTTTTTTGGATTTATCATTCTCTTATTTTAGAAGTTAGAGGGGGGGGGGCAACTTTTTACCACTTTGGAAGAGTCTCTCGCGCAAACTATTCAGTTTAGAAAAAAACGATATTAGAAACCTCAACATCATTTTTGAAGACCTATTCACAGATACCACACGTATGGGTTCGATGAAATTTTTTTTTTTGAGTTTCAGTTTCAACCCCCAAAATTTATAGTTTTTTTCTATTTTTATGTAAAAATCTTAATGCGGTTCACAGAACACATCTACTCGCCAAGTTTCATCAGTCTAGCTCTTATGGTTTCGTAGAAAAATGGCTGTGACATACGGACGGACAGACAGACAGACATGACGAATCTATAAGGGTTTTTGCCATTTGGCTACGGAACCCTAAAAAGGGGCATGAAAAAGTATTTTCATTCCAGCCAGTTCTCACGATGTTTCCTTCACCGTTTGAGAATATCAACATCATAGTGCACAGCACATGCATTTTTGGACTCATTGATGCACGACTGGATTTGAACCCCACAACCTTAGGATCGGAAGGCGAGCTGCCAATATCTCCGTGCCCGTTAAAATAAGCTAAAATATTTTCCATCCGCAAAAATCTTTTTATGTGTCAATTTGTTATGGTCCAACCCTGTCCTCCCCAGCCCTAGAGTATTAGATAGGTACTAGCTGCAAAGTGCTAATTAAGATAAATCGACATTAGAGAGAGATACGTAGCTACCGTCTATGACAGTGGTGCCGAACCATATTCTCCCACGGGTTAGGGGACATAGACATAGACAGACATTCATTTTTAGGTTAGGAAGGTACTCTAATGGACATGACAAACCTTACCTAAGTATCTCAAAAAACTTAGGCCTAATAATTGCAGAGCGTTCTTTCTGGACTGTTGTCACATAGGGTCACAAGGTTAGTGAATAAAAGAAAAAAAAACAATTATACAAGTTTAATAATGAAAAAATCGGTTGTCTGTAAAGTCAGTTTACTGACGATAGTTGAACGTGACAATTGCATACAGCTGTCCACGTGTGCATCGCTCACTCAAGTAGGAGAGAGGAGAGAGACATGTCGAACGCTGCTGAACGCGGAGGCCGATTTTGCCTCTTTGTCGCGGAACGAGCGACTCGTTCCGCACTCTCGCTTGCACTTCAAGCCTTAAATGGAACGCCTCAGAGCGGGTAACGCCAAATGAGTCATGTTTTTTCGTGCGTGCAGCCGGTTCCATCGAATTATAAGACGTTGTCACGTCAATAATAATGATAGGGTCGCAGGTCAGATCGCCTGGTCAATTTAAATGCTGTCGTACGGTACACTTCGAATACCGTACGCTCCTTTGGTTCTTCCTCGTTCACACGCCTCTGCCGGGATTGCCTATGTAGTATGCGTCCAGGGGCCTTATTCTGGGGCCGATCTCGATCATTTTGTAATTTTATCTTAGTGCTTCTTTTCGAAGAGAGAATGGCAGATTTCCTTGAGTAATTCATCAACGACCTCATCGTAGAAGCCTCGACAGCTACGATATACGGAAAACGTAGAAAAAGTGCGGATTTGTGAAAAGAAGCAATAAAATAAAATTGCAAAATGATCGAGATCGGCCCGAGAATTAGTCCCCAGTAGGCCTACCGCAAGCTCTGTCTCTCTCTCTCTGTCTCTTTAGTATTTTATGTCTGGCTCTACTGTCTCTGGCTCTGGTTTTGAGTCTGTGTGAGTGTTGACTAAATAAATCCTACGTTGAAACGTCACACACACAGTATAATACACTGGTGAGCACTCACACAGACTCAAAACCAGAGCCAGAGACAGTAGAGCCAGACATAAAATACTAAATACCTAAGACTAGTGTTGCCCAAATGCAAGAACAAGACGAGACTTAGCCAGTCTTGGTCTTGGTCTTGCGCCAATACACCTGGTCTTGGTCTTGGTCTTGGTCTTGCGCTCCCAGTCTTGGTCTTGGTCTTGGTCTTGCAGCAAGAGTCTTGCAAGTCTTGCAATTACCCATTAGTCTATTACTATTTATTAAAGTTTACTTTAAATCTTAGAAAAACGTATTAGAATTGGAACATTGTGAGCTTGAATTAACATAGCCATAGTAAAGATCAAGCAGATTAATAAATAACTGAAGATTTGATAAGAAATTCGAAAAATCAACTGACCTATATGTCGTTTTCCATGGAAGTAACTGTTTCTTAATAAACATTTATGATTTATAAGCTTTATAAGCTTATAAATGATTTAAGATGGTATTAGTCGTAATGCGCATAGGTCCAGTTTTTCATATTCTTTGATACAGTTTTTTGCGTCTCATAGAATTCCTAAGCGTACCTACCTATTACACCGAACTGTTACACCTAACTACTCAGTGAAATAGCGCTAAGTCCTAGCTGCAAGACGCAAGAGTCTTGCAGGCTATGTCTTGTTCTTGCTCAAGTCTTGCACGGTCAGTCTTGGTCTTGGTCTTGCTAAAAATACGCGGTCTTGTTCTTGGTCTTGGTCTTGCAAAAACGCAAGAACAAGACCAAGACTGCAAGACCAAGACTGAATTTGGGCAACACTACCTAAGACCAAAAACTAGACTAGCCCGGCCTGACTCAACGATGAAAATTATTCATTCCGGACCATATGGGATGTGTGTAAAAATATATAATAAACTCCCTACTGAAATAAAAAATGAAAACTGCTGCATAAAATATAAGAAAATTTTAAAAGCCTACTTATCTGAAAACTGTTTCTATACGTTGGATGAGTTTTTCAATGAAAATTGAAATTGCCTATTTGTTTGTAACCATGGATTTAAATTTCCATCTCTTCGGTGTCGTCGTCTCGATGCTGTAGCTTATTATGTAAGTATAGAATAATATAGTTTATAAGTTTGAAATAGTATAGTTCCTACTAAGTTTAAAATGTATAGATATATGTAAGTATATGATAGCGCCTCCAAAGCGGGGAAATAAGTTGCGGTGCCCTAACAGGGTTTATGTTTGAAACTTACATTACCTACTGTAACACCTTTATACAACATAAGTGCAATAAAGAATTTGAATTTGAATTTGAAATATAGGCCGCGCCGGGCTACAGGTTGGACACCACTGGTCTGAGCTATATTGAGATAAATTGAAATAGCGAAATAGTACAAAGACGGCTATAATTGCATGTCAGTCTGACAGTTCCATGAATAGGACAACAAACACATCGACACTGATTTTCATTGAGGATAATAAATAAATAATAAAAGGTTATTATAAAAAAAATAGGACTTACAGAGCAACAGACAGAATAACACTAATGGAAAAGAACAATAACAATTTGTTTGTGCCTAGAGTGTTATGCAGAGCCTAATACACTAAGATGAATAATCTTGTGTCGTAGGTCCTATGCGTTTCCTTCGGTTTTACAAATTTGTAGTCGAATATACATTGAAAATACATTTTTTTTGCATCGCATTGGTTTATTATGAAAAAACTTATTGATAAATGGCTAAATAATGCCCTTCTTCTTCTTATCGTGTCACTGGTTCTTTTGAACCAAGTATGGTGAAAGGATTATAAGTGCGCCTCAAAGAGGCTCCTTTCGTGCACTTGACTCATGTTTTCGAACTTTTTAGATTCTACAACATCGCCGGTTTCCTCACCATGCCCTGTTACCTGTTTATCTCGTCTCCCGCTCGTCGTAGCCAAATAGTAAAATATGCTGTTAAATGAACTGCCTAGCCGTTTCATAAAACGACGGTATTTCATTATACTCATAGACTACCTAGATGTCAAGTCAAAAAACATAGTAACCTAACCAAAAATATCCCTAAAAGGCCTATGACGCTAGGTTTTTTGAATTTTCCACGTTTTCTTGACGTTGGTTCACAGCAAAGTACTTCAAAATGATCCTTGTGATGTCAGTGATAAAGGACAATTTACTTTGACATAAGTAGTGGGGCGTGCAGTTTAAAACTGCAACATCTCTATAGCCTCTAGCTCCGTTACCTTTTGAGAGATAGTAGGTACATTTTCTTACAATGAGTATTTTCGGCAAAGTAATGAAACTGTAAGATTAATGATTCTATGGGGAATGGAACAACATCTTAATTGGAATAAATGCCGGCAAATAAATAAAGACGATTGCGTACGAACGAAATCAAATAGGTACCTACCTAACACCTACCTAGATATCTACCAATAATGCTAGGGCTACATTAGCGGGCTACGGCGAATATTCGTGTTAACGCGATGAATGTGGCCGGGTATATCGTGTCTTCGCGTAGTATTCAGACGAAGACGATGTAATATCGGGGAGCTGTCGGTAAACTGGCGCGGATCAAAGGGATTTGACGCGACAATATCCGCTTGGGTGGCTACACCTGCGTCAATTCAGTGTCTTCCCTTCCAGACTTTGAAGTAAGACGGACAACAATCAATCAACTCGATACGAATCTTCGCTCCCCTTAATGTAGACAAGAACATCGCCTATGCCCCACCACGATGTTTTTGTCGCGCTAACGCGACACGAATCTTCGCCCGCTAATGTAGCCCCAGCATAAGCACGGATAGGTGTAGGCTAGGTACCTACTACCTACAGTAGTAAGCAACAAATAATACTTGGGCTAAAAGCGCGTTTCCATTATGTAAGTGCTTGCATATACATGTATGACGAACATGAATGAACCTAATTGCATACAAGTTGCAACTTGTTTGCAAGTTGCTGTTTCCACTATACAATTTGCATGCAACTTGCAACTAGTATGCAAATCACTTGCATAATGGAAACGCGCCTTAATTTCGGCTTTATAGAGCGTAGTGTGCGTCAGAAAGAGATGAGATGAATGAAAAGCCGATGTGCATTATAAATTGCCTACAACTTACATGATGTCTCAAATTAATAAATAAATAAATATTTTAGACAATCCACTCAACACTACCTAGCCCCAAACTAAGCAGAGCTTGTACTATGTGATGTTATTTTGCCGCCGCAATGTACGTTTAGTTAATTTTCTACTTGTGGCAAGTATGTTAAAAATGTTAGCATTTTAAGGATCTTGTTTGTAGACCTGAGTCATAAGTAGATTTATAATTCGTCGCTTCATTCTTCAGTTATAAAACGAGGTAGTATTATCTTATGCTACTGGCACCTTTGCACATTTTTTAAAGTATAAAAAAAAATAAAGTTTGGTTTGACATTTCCCTCAGCAGATCGTCATTCTTTTTTTGTGCACGGCATCAAGCACACATTCTGCAGTGAAAAATTGGAAAAAATGCTGAAATGTATTGCCGGCAATACAAATTTGGATATTAATCCGAAAAACTTCGTAAGCAAAATACGGCTAAAAAGCGTTGCGTAATTGTGATTTCGTCATGATCTGATTCTGATGAAAATCCAGGTAAGTAAGTCTTGCATTTTTGCATTCCTGATACCTGAGTGAAGTGAAAAATGTCACAAGCCGATTTAAATATCAGCATCTAGTAAGCGCCCTGGAGGATTAACTGCGGGTTATCACGAAGGGTTAGCATGATGCTTAAAAATTGCCTGGAGGTTCGACTGCGGGTCAACACGAAGGTTTAAATCTTTACAAAGCACCACCTGTGCCGGCTCTCCTCACGACACCAGACGAGGCCTCAACGCCCCGCATGAGGCTACTGAACCTGTGTCTGAACTCGATACAGAGTCATTACAGGCTTTGGGTAATGCTTCTGATGACCTTAATACCAGTTTATGGTCTTGATATTCATGACAAGCTGGGCCAACTTTGGCTACCAATCCTCAAGAAGGAGATGCAGAAGGAGGTAAAAGAAAAGCTTTTTATTTATTAGAAAGACTATTTTATTTCCAGTAACTGCAAACTGTTGAAAGCAAACACATTAAGCGCGGAAATATCCGCTGCCGTGTCTGATATAGTGAGAACTAGAAAATTATTATTATTATAAAATTATGCCACGTTGGATCGTCTCTGATGATGATGATGATTATTTACTCTGTAGTATCGGGTCGTTTCTTGTATTTCTACAAATTAAATAAATAAATAAATAAAATTTAAAGTTGCTGGGCCTGTATAGGCATATCAGTACTCAACAAAGCGTGAGTTTGCTTTTGACCAGCGATGATAAGGTACAAGCTGTATGAATATTATCTCATGGTTGCCGTATACTAACGGACTTCCACTATGCCGAATCTCAAGTGAGAACCAAGCTTTAGCTCGCTCTAGGATTATAGAAAGCGTTCCTTACATTCAAAAAGAACCAAGAAAGAGATATGAAACTCTCTTTGAGAGTGAGTTGCCTAAAAACATTAAGGTTTCAAAGGCAATTTAAAACAAGGGTTACAAATAAGTGTATTTATTCAGTTTGATTGCAAGAATCACTTTTAAACGTCGTCGAAGCCTTCTTCTTCGGATATTCAGTCGTCAGCTGGCAGTTTTTTCAACACCAGGGAAACTGATCGGGCACTCTCGTTACCCCTCGTTACCATCGAGAAAGGGGGGGGGGGGCAGTCAGCATACAGGACGACAGCGCAACAACCGTATCGATGAGCGCAACCAACTACACGTCTACGTCTCGGCGCAGTTCACGCATCCTTCGACAAACTTGTCAAGCTATAACAAATATGCTCCTACGAAACAATAACGTAGGTGGACATGCTGGAAGATTACAATTTTATTATAATTGCTGGATTGGTGTAACTAATAATCAAGTTATTTTGGAACTGATTCGTAACTGTTAACCTTTTAATCGTAGAGTAGAACAAGGTTCTCCTCATAACTTATAACAATAACTTTCATTCATACAAAGAAAATAATGAAATGAGGTTAGCCATCTAGAACTGAACTAACTTAGGTGCCATTTCTATAATGTTATCCTCAAAAATTTCAATTTGTATCAAATATTATTATTATTTTTTAGCACCAACGCCTAATGGTGGTCACTGATTCTAAGCCTTAATCTGCTAAATAAATTCATTTCTATTGTCCATTTCAACATGGGAGACCATGGGGCTGCGTCGAAAATGATACTTACCTGTGGATTCATGGCGATCATTGATCTTACAGAATCATACTTGTTCCTGTAGCTAAGTCCGATCGTAAGAATTTAAGATTTCAATTTGACAAAACTACATAATCAGTTTAGTGCCATGCTATAGACTTTGTTCGATTTCTCGAACTTTTTACAAAGATAATGAAAGAAGTTGCAGCCTTTATTATGAGACATCGCAGATTTAGATCTGTAATATGTATATCTTGACGATTGGCTCTGTCTAGGTGACAGTTTCGAGGAGTGACGGATACATGTTACTGAAACTCTAAAGTTACTTTACTGCTTATATAGGTTTCGTGGTCAATTTCGATAAAAGATGTTCATCCTCGTAAATGTTGCAATTTTATTTGGACCTATACATCACTATGGGTATATTATATTGTCAATATCACTGCCGTTAACTAAGCGGCACAAAATGTTTTTTGCGAATGCCAGTTAGTAGGTACTATTCAGGAATTTGCCCACTTGTTCGGGATTCTTACATAAATCAGCGTATCCAGCTGTGAAGTATGGTTGGCTCTATACTAAAGAGTTTGAGAGACAAAAATATTTAGCTTTCAAAATATTAGACAAAACTCTCTCTGGAAACCCCTTGTTTATTAGTTTTAGCGCCTTGAACAGGATGGGGCGTATATTGTAATTACAGCGCGTAAACGGTGGATGGAAAAATACTGAACTAGATTTTCATAACAACCATATAGAGATACCAAAAGCATGGAGAGATTGTTGTTTTATAATAACAATAATAAATTAATGTTTATTGATTTTTGGTTTCAAATGTTTTGCTCACAAATGTTTTTATGTTATCGTAGTACATCAAAAGGATGGGAGTGATCCAATTCCCTCACCTACCCTACCTGAAAATAAAACCATTTAGCAATGGTGCAAAATATGAAATATCTGTCTGTTAGCTTCTTAAATTTATACAAAAGATAGTCCAGGATCACATCAGGAGTTTAGAAAAAATTAATACGGATATTGAATGGTATCTTTCGGTCGCGGAATATACCATAGAGTAGTAACAGCTTTTGGAGAACCAGGAATCGAACCAGAACTAATAGTTTGTAGAGGCCAGATCCAGGTGCCATAACAGTTGACGCATTCACTATAAGCTGGAAAAATAATGTAATTATGTGCTTTCCCGGCTTTTCACTTGTCTTGAAATGCTTATAGAAAATAAACATGGATGAGGCCTGAAAATATCCTAATATTTCCTTACTGGCCGTCTCAGCCCTGGTTTCTCTCCTCTGCTTAAAAAACTGATTCGCTCGGCTATTATATATTTCACTCTTAATTTTTTGTTCTGTTTCACCGCCAAGACAGTTTATCCTGGCTGCAGCAATGCTCTCCAGGATACCTTTGGAGCAAAAGGATCACCAAGCCTATCACTCGATCTAATTATGGTTTATTTTTTCAAAATCACTCTGCTTCAGTACAATGAAATGAAACCTACAAACAGTAGTGACAGTTCTGTTGAACTCTTAATTAAAACCCTTATGGATGTTCACTTTCAAACATAAAGTTATTCCTTACTCAACAGTAATAATATATTATTATAATGGGACCCTTACGAATCTTTGAACAGTCTTCGCTCAGCTCTTTTTGCTAGGCCGTAACATAGCTTCCGATGACCATGTAAAACGCCTCCTCAAAGGGGCTCACAAGCTTAGACCAGTTTTGCTGAAATATAGTTACGTTCACCGGGGACCCGATCCAACCGGGAAGGTAGTTTGAAACTACATCGCGGATTGGGTATATACCCAGTAGAAACCTACTTCTAGGAAAAATCACCATAAAGTTGGTTGTTCTTTTGGCATTAGGCACAGGATATAATTATAGTGTAAACACTCTCCCTGATAAAATAAGAAAACATTTTAGTTAATTCTACCGGGCGTTAAGATAGGTATTTCTGATGTAATCAAAACATCTGGTGCCGGTCATGAACAACCGGTACTGATTTAACCTATTTTCATGAAAATAGAGCAATATGTCCTGCTACTACTATACTACTATAGTTGAAGATTACATACACATCTCACAAAAACAACGTCACAGTCGACGTTCAACGCGCACAGCACGTGGCACGTCGCCTCGTCCGCAGCGCGCGCTTCTGTTATCTTGTTGATACGATTATGAAAGCGGCTGGTTGGACTAGTCTTCTAGTCGTTCGCAAAATTGTACCCTCGACCAATATTATATGAGGGTAATTTTGCAAGATCGGTATTATGTATTATGACCTAATCATTCAGTGATTGATTGTAATAAGTAACATAATAAGTAAATTATGTAAAATAGTTCATCATAGTATTTATTGATGATCGGTTTATATAATATAAATACTTAAGATTACGTTAAAAAATCTGAAAGTAAATCATTCCAATTCTAATTTCCCTGCATTTATTTTCACAAAAATTTCGTCTCTAAACGTCTACCTCGTTTTATAACTGAAGAATGAAGCGACGAATTATAATATATGATCAAACGAACTTGCAAAGTGAAGTTCGATCGATATTATATGAGTACGCTTCATTCGAAGTTATAATCACCCTCCCACCCAATACCCAAAGTTAAATTTTTGTGGTTCTTCTCTAAAATGAATGACGATCTGCTGAGGGAAATGTCAAACCAAACTTTATTTTTTTTTATACTTTAAAAAATGTGCAAAGGTGCCAGTAGCATAAGATAATACTACCTCGTTTTATAACTTCGAATGAAGCGTACTCATATAATATCGATCGAACTTCACTTTGCAAGTTCGTTTGATCATATAATAGTATTGTGAAGGAAAATATACAACTTTTTACTTACCTACTCTACTTTTATCTAGGTATACAAGATGAGGTGCTTGTAATCCCTTTCGATGCCACGGCATAGCATAGGTTTTTTTGTCGTATTTCTCTAATACGTTTGAATGACCAATATTAAAAATCCCATGCCGTCCCGGTCTGCGTAGCTCATTACTTGTTCTTAGGGCAAATTTTTCAATCTAAATACATCAATCGGACGGATATCTGATAAAATTATAACTTTATAAGTATTCATCTTTTTTCAGGCTTGCCAAAATAAGGACTGCCATTTATTATTCGACGTGTAGTGTTATTCCGCCCTTAGTATATTTTTTTTGTAAATTGTGTTTTTAGAAAAAAATATTTTAATATGATTTACATACAGATGAAATGATGAAAATTGAATAATATTTTTCGATCTTACTATATAACAGCGTCATCTGCTGGAATAGCTAAAATAAGTTTATGTTTAAGTTGATTGTTGAAAACAATAAAAATATTTTTTTCTAAAAATTCATCCTAGCTATAACACTAAACATCGATCTATCGCCCCCAAAAACCCCTGTTAACTAAATTTCATGAAAATCGTTAGAGCTGTTTCCGAGATTCAGATTATATAGTACCTATACAAGATTTTCTCGTTTAAGATAAAGGTAAAGAAAGATAGTAGACATGCATGTTTTTATCAAATTTATTTGTTGAAAATTAATCTTTTTTTGGTTGCCCTAAAGCCATGCGCACATCTAAGCGTTTTGCACTGTCAAAGATCGCTGTCGTATTAACGCCTAGATGTACGCAAGTAAGACATTTTGTAATTGCTGCACTAAAATTAATAATTAAACATAATTCATAAATCCGATGATCTAAGTCGTAGGAACATTGATTCAGTTAGTATCTATAGCTAGACACACGTCTATTTAGTAAAGATCTCTCATATAGGCTGGCATGTCTTCTTCACGTTCAAAGCAGATGCACATATATCCTCCGCAAGGTGTTAACCAGCCGGGGGGGCTTTGATAGCTGGGATAGCTGGGGTAACTGGGGTAACTGGGATAGCCAGGGTACCTGGGCCTCGGCCTGCGTCTATGGCCTAAAGATGATGTAGATATCCAACTACTGGGTGGCATGTCGCAACGCCTGGGCATCCATGGCTCAGGATATTCCACGGGATATGTTCCTGAGGGTACAGGTTGTGTGCCTGGTCCGGTCATACTTGAGTCTCCACCGGTGGTTGACGCCCCACTTCCGGATGTCGAAGAGGTGCTACCATAGGGGGTAGATGTCGCACTTGAAGAACCAGATGTGGTTTGTGTGCTACCGTTGGGGGTAGATGCCGCACTTGATGAACTGGACGATGAACTTGAGCTACTGTTTGTAGTTGGTGTTGCATTTGAGGAACCGTTGCTGGTTGGTGCCCCACATCCGGATGTCGTATTTGTGGTACCGTTGCCGGCTGATGCCCTACTTGAAGAACCGGATGATGCGCTTGAGACAGCGTTGTCGGTTGATGTCGCACTTGAAGAACCAGATGATGAATTTGAGCTACTGTTTGTATTTGAGGAACCGTTGCTGGTTGGTGCCCCACATCTGGGTGTCTTATTTGTGGTACCGTTGCCGGCTGATGCCCCACTTGAAGAACAAGATGATGCGCTTGAGACAGCGTTGTCGGTTGATGTCGCACTTGAAGAACCAGATGATGAATTTGAGCTACTGTTTGTATTTGAGGAACCGTTGCTGGTTGGTGCCCCACATCTGGGTGTCTTATTTGTGGTACCGTTGCCGGCTGATGCCCCACTTGAAGAACAAGATGATGCGCTTGAGACAGCGTTGTCGGTTGATGTCGCACTTGAAGAACCAGATGATGAATTTGAGCTACTGTTTGTATTTGAGGAACCGTTGCTGGTTGGTGCCCCACATCTGGGTGTCTTATTTGTGGTACCGTTGCCGGCTGATGCCCCACTTGAAGAACAAGATGATGCGCTTGAGACAGCGTTGTCGGTTGATGTCGCACTTGAAGAACCAGATGATGAATTTGAGCTACTGTTTGTATTTGAGGAACCGTTGCTGGTTGGTGCCCCACATCTGGGTGTCTTATTTGTGGTACCGTTGCCGGCTGATGCCCCACTTGAAGAACAAGATGATGCGCTTGAGACAGCGTTGTCGGTTGATGCCGCACTTGACGAACTGGATGATGAAGTTGAGCTACTGTTTGTAGTTGGTGTTGTATTTGAGGAACCGGATGATGTACTTGTTGGATTGTTAGTTGGAGCGACGGTTGTGCTTTGAGTACTCGTACAACTTTGTGTCATTCCGTTGGTTGGGGCCTGAGTCGTAGTAGTATATGGCTTAGATCCAGTAGTAGTTGTAGAGCTAGCTGAGCTACTACTAGAGCTACTAGATCCCGATGAGCCGTAGTCCCAATTGCCTATCGACCAACCAACTAAAACATATATAAATAAAAAGGTATGAAACATTTATTTAATCACGACTTATCATATTTATTGTTATAATTCAACCAATGTAAAGTAGTTACTAGTTACTAGTACTAGTAGTATATTGCGCACAAGTTTTTAAATAGTAGGTACGCTTTGTACAACTCAAGGCACGTGTTTTTATTAAGTCGCATCGATTTATCGTAAGCCTTCTGTAACATTTTCAGTGACTGCGAACACGAAATTCCATTGGCAATGCAAAGTTTAAGACAAACTCTTTGTTCGATGTTTTTGTCCATTAAGAAATCCGCAATATACACTAGATATGGTATAACTACAAACAGCAGGGCTACCAGGAGCTCCATATGGTTATGGCTATGGCTGTCAAATTGAGTATAGATAGGCTGACCCACACATTCATTTTCTTCTTGGGTTTGAATGTGTTGACACAATTTTGACAGCCATAACCATAACCATATGAAGCTCATGGTAGGCCAGCAGCACTGTTTTTAAAATAAATAACAGATGCAACTCAAACTCCGCGCCAAAATGGAAAACAGTTGTGCCAACTTAACAACAACAATAAAAACTAAAATTTAAATTTGGAACCTTATACAAATAATCTGTTCCCGATACTTTTTTGACTTAATGTAATGAAATAAATATCATTTGATTTGTTTGGAATAATGTTAGAATAAGTCAACTCACCCGGTGGTCCTGTTATCACTGTAGTGCCATCTGGGCTGGTATACGTCCAATAGCCATTGGGCATGCTGGGTATTGTATAAGGATCTGTAAAATTATTGTTTTTATAGAATTTATCAGGTTTTTCCGAACCTATAGAACCTATAGAACAAAAAATTCGTCAATTATATCTGAGTGTTCCGCATTATTTTGCAAACGCTGCATGATTCTTATAAGAAAATGAAAAGAAAAACATTTTGAAATCCTATTTTACCTGATGAAGGTCCACTATTGGCAGCACTTGCACTGGTGCTAGTTGTGGAAGATGAGCCTTCGCTTCCAGTTTCTGAGGAACCCGCTGTACTGGATGCCGAAGAGGATGAGTTATTTGGACAACCCGTTGGTGTGTTAGAAGTTTGTTGTCCGTCAGTTGGGCTTTGAATTGGGCTTGCAGTTGGTGCTACGGTTGCTCCGCCAGTTGGGCTTGCAGTTGGCGCTACGGTTGCTCCACCAGTTGGGCTTGCAGTTGGCGCTACGGTTGCTCCACCTGTTGGGCTTTGAGTTGGGCTTGCAGTTGGTGCTACGGTTGCTCCCCCAGTTGGGCTTGCAGTTGGTGCTACGGTTGCTCCGCTAGTTGGGCTTGCAGTTGGGCTTGCAGTTGGCGCTACGGTTGCTCCGCCAGTAGGGCTTCGAGTTGGGCTTGATGAAGGTCCACTGCTGGCAGCACTTGCACTGGTGCTAGTTGAGGAAGATGAGCCTCCGCTTCCAGTTTCTGAGGTAGCCGCTGTACTGTAGCTAGTTGTGTAAGTTGAGTCTCCGCTTCCAGTTCCTGAGGAACCCGCTGTACTGGATGCCGAAGAGGATGAGTTATTTGGACAACCCGTTGGTGTGTTAGAAGTTTGTTGTCCGTCAGTTGGGCTTTGAATTGGGCTTGCAGTTGGTGCTACGGTTGCTCCGCCAGTTGGGCTTGCAGTTGGCGCTACGGTTGCTCCACTAGTTGGGCTTGCAGTTGGCGCTACGGTTGCTCCACCTGTTGGGCTTTGAGTTGGGCTTGCAGTTGGTGCTACGGTTGCTCCCCCAGTTGGGCTTGCAGTTGTTGCTACGGTTGCTCCGCTAGTTGGGCTTGCAGTTGGGCTTGCAGTTGGCGCTACGGTTGCTCCGCCAGTAGGGCTTCGAGTTGGGCTTGATGAAGGTCCACTGCTGGCAGCACTTGCACTGGTGCTAGTTGAGGAAGATGAGCCTCCGCTTCCAGTTTCTGAGGTAGCCGCTGTACTGTAGCTAGTTGTGTAAGTTGAGTCTCCGCTTCCAGTTCCTGAGGAACCCGCTGTACTGGATGCCGAAGAGGATGAGTTATTTGGACAACCCGTTGGTGTGTTAGAAGTTTGTTGTCCGTCAGTTGGGCTTTGAATTGGGCTTGCAGTTGGTGCTACGGTTGCTCCGCCAGTTGGGCTTGCAGTTGGCGCTACGGTTGCTCCACCAGTTGGGCTTGCAGTTGGCGCTACGGTTGCTCCACCTGTTGGGCTTTGAGTTGGGCTTGCAGTTGGTGCTACGGTTGCTCCGCCAGTTGGGCTTGCAGTTGGTGCTACGGTTGCTTCACCTGTTGGGCTTGCAGTTGGTGCTACGGTTGCTCCGCTAGTTGGGCTTGCAGTTGGGCTTGCAGTTGGCGCTACGGTTGCTCCGCCAGTAGGGCTTCGAGTTGGGCTTGATGAAGGTCCACTGCTGGCAGCACTTGCACTGGTGCTAGTTGAGGAAGATGAGCCTCCGCTTCCAGTTTCTGAGGTAGCCGCTGTACTGTAGCTAGTTGTGTAAGTTGAGTCTCCGCTTCCAGTTCCTGAGGAACCCGCTGTACTGGATGCCGAAGAGGATGAGTTATTTGGACAACCCGTTGGTGTGTTAGAAGTTTGTTGTCCGTCAGTTGGGCTTTGAATTGGGCTTGCAGTTGGTGCTACGGTTGCTCCGCCAGTTGGGCTTGCAGTTGGCGCTACGGTTGCTCCACCAGTTGGGCTTGCAGTTGGCGCTACGGTTGCTCCACCTGTTGGGCTTTGAGTTGGGCTTGCAGTTGGTGCTACGGTTGCTCCCCCAGTTGGGCTTGCAGTTGGTGCTACGGTTGCTCCGCTAGTTGGGCTTGCAGTTGGGCTTGCAGTTGGCGCTACGGTTGCTCCGCCAGTAGGGCTTCGAGTTGGGCTTGATGAAGGTCCACTGCTGGCAGCACTTGCACTGGTGCTAGTTGAGGAAGATGAGCCTCCGCTTCCAGTTTCTGAGGTAGCCGCTGTACTGTAGCTAGTTGTGTAAGTTGAGTCTCCGCTTCCAGTTCCTGAGGAACCCGCTGTACTGGATGCCGAAGAGGATGAGTTATTTGGACAACCCGTTGGTGTGTTAGAAGTTTGTTGTCCGTCAGTTGGGCTTTGAATTGGGCTTGCAGTTGGTGCTACGGTTGCTCCGCCAGTTGGGCTTGCAGTTGGCGCTACGGTTGCTCCACCAGTTGGGCTTGCAGTTGGCGCTACGGTTGCTCCACCTGTTGGGCTTTGAGTTGGGCTTGCAGTTGGTGCTACGGTTGCTCCCCCAGTTGGGCTTGCAGTTGGTGCTACGGTTGCTCCGCTAGTTGGGCTTGCAGTTGGGCTTGCAGTTGGCGCTACGGTTGCTCCGCCAGTAGGGCTTCGAGTTGGGCTTGATGAAGGTCCACTGCTTGCAGCACTTGCACTGGTGCTAGTTGAGGAAGATGAGCCTCCGCTTCCAGTTTCTGAGGTAGCCGCTGTACTGTAGCTAGTTGTGTAAGTTGAGTCTCCGCTTCCAGTTCCTGAGGAACCCGCTGTACTGGATGCCGAAGAGGATGAGTTATTTGGACAACCCGTTGGTGTGTTAGAAGTTTGTTGTCCGTCAGTTGGGCTTTGAATTGGGCTTGCAGTTGGTGCTACGGTTGCTCCGCCAGTTGGGCTTGCAGTTGGCGCTACGGTTGCTCCACCAGTTGGGCTTGCAGTTGGCGCTACGGTTGCTCCACCTGTTGGGCTTTGAGTTGGGCTTGCAGTTGGTGCTACGGTTGCTCCGCCAGTTGGGCTTGCAGTTGGTGCTACGGTTGCTTCACCTGTTGGGCTTGCAGTTGGTGCTACGGTTGCTCTATCCACGGTTGAAGTGTACGACGTAGACGAACTTTGACTGGAGCTATCATAGTTTGATGACGAGCTTGATGTTGACGTTGATTTTTGGCCAGGATATAGTTCAGATAGAGGCCAAGAATGTGTCTGTTTTGTATGCTTTGGTTTATCTGTAAAAATAGCAATACATAAGTAAATATTCTAGTAAGGTAGATACATATAGGTAGCACTTGAAATCATTCCGTATCATAACATGACAAGCAGAGAAAGCCTGCAAATTAAAGTCCAAGAACTGGTGTGAGTATAGTTATGTCGCGATTATTTAGGTCTCAATGTGGTCTCAACATATTTACTGGTGGGTATGTAGCCTTTTGTTGTTCGTTTGATGAAGATAATCAACAGCCTTAACGCCAAGTTTGGTGACAATCACCGAGCGTAGTCAATTCCTGAACAGTGCCAATAAGTGCAACTGAACTGTGCCTGCAGCCAATATATTTCATCTTCTTTCTTTCACAATAATATCATGTTTTTCCACGAAAAGAATTGGGTGCCCACTCATCCCCAAATAACGAATCAGTAATAATAAAGGAATAAATAAATAAATATTGTAGACAATCCATCCAACTCTATCTAGCCCCAAACTAAGCAGAGAGAACGATGGGAACCACGTACTAGATAATATAATAGTTATGTACCTACAGATAATTGTTTTATACATATATCCCATGTTTTAATATTTATTTACATAAAGAAACTTACAATTAAACAAATATTTACAAAATGTACAAAATACACAAGAAACAGTTGAGCTATCTGCAGATCGTTACAAACGATCTGCAGATAGCTCAACTGGATAACTATACAAAAATACAAATACAAAATCTTTATTTCAAACAATATTACATGACAGTAACTTAGTGTAGTACCACTGTTTCCTGCGTTAGTTTACACTGTGTTGCAGAAAAACAGGTAGTAGCTGACCTAAAATTAGTCGGACTTAATAACACAAGGAATAGGTATATTATTTAAACAAAGAGTCCTGAACCTATACTCTACCCACTGTAATAATATAATATGAAACTGAAAGAAGATACATGAAGAGTAAGTATAGCCTTATGAATGACATGCATGAATTTTAATTTAAACCTATAGGTATACGAACGAACATAGTAGGTATGGGAAATAAAATAAAATAAAATAAAATACCTACTCAGGTTGGTTACATTCAATCACTGAGTAGGTAGTGGAGGCACAGATTTGGTAGAAGTCTCCCCGCGTGTTTCGGCAAGCAGATTGATACTTGGCTACCACTATTTATAATGTAATTAGTGTCATTTACGCTATTGGACTGGCAACAAAAGTCTCTCGACATCGGCATAGTCGTAGTCCTGAAGCCAATCCCTTATAATTTGTTTTAGTTTGTGTACAGTTAGATGTTTTATTCTGGTTCTTTTGTTTAACTTGTTATAAAAGATTGGCCCCAGATGCAGGTAGTGTCGGCCAGCGAAAGCACTATTGGACTTCGGAACAGGGCAATTGTCAATTCGTTTGTTAGTAGCAGGTAGGAATGGGACTATCTCTTTATGGTAGCGTGTTATGCAGGTGCTGATATAAAGTTTCCTCACTGTGAGTACTTTACACCTTTTATAAAGATCCCTTGTTGAGTGTCGGAAAGGCAAACCCAGCATTACTTTTAAGAGAGCACGTTGCGCTCTTTCTACTGTTATGAGGATCGTCTTGCCAGCACCTCCCCAAGAACTAATGCAGTATCCTATTATGCACTCTCCTAAAGCCTTGTAGGTTTGCAGCAAAAGTGATTGATCTGTAACCGGCCGAAGTGTTTTAAATACGTGTATCAGCTTTCTGATTCGCTTTGAAACTGTATTTATATGAGGAGCCCATGTTAACCTATCGTCCATGACCACGCCAAGATACCTCATTGTATCAACTCGCAATAGAGCATCGCATTTGCACAGGCTCGGTGTCGCAGCACGATTGCAGGGATATGTATGGGCTATAATTTGGAAATCGCTTGGTTGATTGCCAGCTGCAGTTTTTTTAAAGCACATATACTTGGTCTTGCTCACATTAATAGAAAGGAGATTATCTTCCAGCCATGCGACGACTCTGGACAGACCCTCTTCCACGCACTTGCGTACACCTGCCCAAGTTGAGTCATGAAATAGCAAGACGGTGTCATCGGCAAACATAATAACGTTAGCCTGTTTTAGCTGTGTTTTACACAGTTCATTGAGGTATACTATAAACAGAGAAGGCCCAAGCGTGCTTCCTTGGGGCACCCCGTAGTCACAAGTGGCTTTAGCACTAACGTAAGAGTCGATTTTGACTTGTTGATTTCGATTTCTCAGATAGTCAGTAAACCAGTCATGTACTGTGCCTCTAATACCAGCGTTCTCCATTCGTGATAACAGAATAGGAATTGAAACCGTGTCGAAAGCTTTCTGTAAGTCTAGAAAGACACCAACACACTTCTCACCTTGATCTAAATGGCAAGTGATGTGAGATGTTAACTGGAGTACTGCATCATCAGTAGATTTTTGTGCTCGAAAACCGTACTGGTTGCTAGCGATTAGGTTATTTTTCTCTAAATATGACATAAGTCTCTTGTTTACCACTTTTTCTATGATTTTAGAGATAGTGGGTAAGAGAGAAATAGGCCTGTAGTTGGAAGGTTGAAGTTTGTCACCGGATTTATAGATAGGAGTAACAATAGCTTGTTTGCATATTTTAGGGAATTTACCATTTAAATAGCTGAGGTTGCACAGATAGGCCAGTGGTTCGGCAAGGGAAGCAGCACAAGCTTTTATTACTTTGGCAGGTATTTTATCCCAGCCTGGGGCACTGTTGATTTTCATTTTTGCAATAATTCCAGTGACTTCTCTGGCATCAGCTAGAAAAAATGTCAGCGAGTTTGCTGGTGAACACTCAAGTGTCAGGATCTCAGATGCAAGTGATTCGTCAGTGGTGCGTAGTTTATGAAGCGTTTGGTTTGCTAAGTCTCTTCCTATGGATGTAAAAAACTTGTTTACTTCATTTAATGATTCTTGTGGGGTGGATTTTATGTTGACAAGTGGGTTTGGCTTGGTTTTAGGCTGATTGCGATTGCATATGTCATTTACAAGTTGCCACGTTTCTTTCACATTTCCACGCAATCGCTCAAACCTTTTTCTGTAGTAATTGTTTTTTAAGGTCTTAATTATTCGATTGCAGAGATTCCTATAGTTAATAAACTGGATTCGTAATTCCTCATCACCAGGTCTTGTTTTGGTTTTTTTCTGAAGTTTGTTCCTATTTCGTATACACTTTATTATTCCGCGAGTGATCCATGGTTTTAATGGTCTAAGTTTGTTGGGCGAGTGTTTAATGGTCGTATTAGCGTCCAGCGCCGTATGAATGATTGAGACAAGTTTTTCTGCGGCCTCGTCAGCGTCATCTATTAAGTACTAAATCTAAGTACTAAACTATATCCCATTACTTACAAGGGTTTTCCAAAAGATAATCAGTGTTTAGGCAACTGTCATCTCTTACCATCCGGTAATGTCTAACAGTAATGCTAGGGCTACATTAGTGGGCTACGGCAAATATTCGTGTTAACGCGATGAATGTGGCCGGGTTCATCATGTCATCGCGTAGTATTCGGACGAAGACGATGTAGTATCGGGGAGCTGTCGGTAAACTGGCGCGAATCAAAGGGATTTGTCGCGCCAATATTCGTTTAGGTGGCTACATCTACGTCATTTCAGTGTCGTCCAGACTTTGAAGCGAGACGGACGTGCATTTTATTTTTTACACTATGGAGTGGAGTAATGAAAAAGTGTTAGAATTCATTCAATTTTCTGAAACTGAGAGATTTGATGAAACTGATTTTATATGGAATCCTAGTGACCCCAACAATAAAAAGAAACACTTGGTACATGATGCGTGGATTCGAATATAAAAATATGCTCAGTTGGCCTACCACAGTAGAAGAAATGAAGAAGAAAAAAGATTCATTGATGGCATACTACAGAGCCTATCTCAACAAAATTAAGAAATCGATTAAGTCACAATCCAGCACGATGCATCGCGTCAACTCGACACGAATCTTCGCCCGCCTTAATGTAGACAAGAACATCGCCTATACCCGAACACGATGTTTTTGTCGCGTCAACTCGACACGAATCTTCGCCCGCTAATGTAGCCGAAGCATAACAGGGCCACTTTAAGCAGTGCGTCACACGTCACACCTAAGTAACGCTTGAAGGCCAATAATGACGTAAGTATTGGTTAGGCCTTTTTTCGGCAAATTTTTATCATCCGCACTTGATGTGCGGGCTGGTTTTTCCGCAAGTAGGCCGCTGGCGGGCCATTTTTGCGTGACCCGTGTTGCTTGAACTTTATTAGGTTCTACGACACGCCGGCGCCGGTTTCCTCACGATGTTTTTCTTCACCGTTTTGAGAGTACTGGCATAGTGCTCATACATTTTTCGACAGAAATCTCATTGGTACACGACTGGATTTGAACCCACGACCTTCCGATCGGAAGGCGGGGCCGCTACCACTAGACCACCAGTGCTCAAAAGTTGTGTGATTAGGCCTTTAGGCGTTACTTACTAATAACATCCACGTGCATAACTTCAGATCCATCAATGTAAGTAAAAATTTCAAAGTCTTGTGGCACGCCTGACGCTGAGGGAAAAAACACATGAGTGTTAAGGCCAATTTTGACATTGAACTCGAAAAAGCAAAGCATTTTCAAAGAATACACGCCAAGGGACTGAATGACCGACCAAATAGGAATGTATCATCGATATGACTTCATGCATGTATATTTCGGGTAGCCCAAATATTTTAATAGCAAAAATGTTTTCGTGATAGAAGAACCAGTATTGAAATACGAACCGGTATATCAGTACTGATAATACTCGTAATATGTCAGTAGAGCTACCATTACCGTTATTTTAAGGTTTTCTGGTGCCTACCGTAACTTATTGTTATTACCGGCTGGTAAAATAACGATATGGTTCTACTATCGGATAATGGTATCCCTTTTTTACGGTACTGTCACTTTTACCGCTCTCAGTCCCTGTATACACCTGCGGAAGCGGATTTCACTCACACAAACCTTCGATATTTGAATTCAATTCTGTATACGTTTTACTAAATTCACACAATATCACCATTAGAAAATCGGATTGTGAGTATTTTTGTACTTGTTTTGTGTAATTTCTTTTGACAAATAAATATATTAGAAATTACATCGTATCGGTTGGTAGGTAGTTAGGTACTTAGGTTAGGTAAGTACTACCAAATCGTGGCGGTCCACAATCTGACTCCCTGATAGAATAGGTATGTACCTACGTAAGTAGGTAGGTACATGTAAAATCCCCGTTGAATTTGTCTCATCAAACTTTTTAGGGGCACGCAAGAAAGATTCAAGACGGATTGTGTGTTACCTAGAGACTGTATTGTTCGAGAATCATCCCGTACGAAAGAATGAATGAATGAAATTATGTACAGTGGTAATAGGTTTCCAAACAATCCGACGTACAAAATGGATACTCACGGGAAGTACTAAAGATGACTTCATGGCCATCTGCTGTTCAAAAAATTACAACTAAATAAGTATTTTATGAAAAACCCCCGATTTCTAAAAAGCATCGCTAGGAAAAGTCATGTAATAATCGTCATTTTCTAATTAACCTACACAGACAAGATTTTTATAGGACCAAACACGAACTGCTTAAACTCCCTTCTCTGGGTGAAATGACGTCAAAATATCACGAGCTCTCACCGACTGCCAATTTCAGCATCATTATCTACCGACGGTTGTCGAATATATTTGTCCAAAACTAAGCCAAGCATTTCAATAACAGATCAAATTATATGAAAATTGTTTGATTGATAAATGCTCAACTGTATTTCTTCGTGTAAGGTGAACAAGAGCCAAGCAGCGCTGATTACAGAAATAAAGAGACGTATAGAACAGGTTTGTAATACTTACGGTTTGTCACAGGTCCTGTATGAGTGTTGGTGGAAGAATAACTCTGAGCATTACTGCTACTGGAATCCTGTTCTTCACGTATAGTATCGCCTTTTACTTCTCGTTTATGGCTGTAATCTCCTTTGCCTGCACTAGAGCTAGAGCTTGATCCAACGTCTGTGCCATCAGCTCCTGTACTATATGTCTTTCCAGTGTTAGCTTGAGAGTACCATTGAACATTACGACTGTCCTCCACACTGCTACCATCGGCTCCATTGTATATAGAGCCTGAACTTTGTCCATTGCTTACGTATTTGTCAGTACCATTACTAGAGGAACTACTTCCGTCTTGCCCTACGGTTTGGGACGAGCTTGTGCCATTTGATTGGTTATTATTGACTTGATCGTACGTATAACGTGATCCATTATTAGCATCGTAATAGTACTTTGAGTTATAGTTATCCATAGACTTGGAGTCATATGCGTTATTGTAGGCAGTTTTACTGTTCTTATCCTCGTAAGTACCCTGACCTCTAGAGTTGGTATTTTGTACATTGGAGTTCTGACTGGAAGAATTGATCATGTCATCATTATACGTATAATTAGTTTTGCCGCTCATTTTATCATTTGATTGGTAGACTTGAGAGTCTGTTGCGTTGTAATCTGGATTTGAGGTGGAGCTGTTGTATTGGTTGTTATCGAGCGAGTCTCCTTCGTAGCTGTCCGAACCGACTGTTTGTCCATTACTGGTGCAACTCTGACCCGAACCAGTGCTATTGTTGGCGCTATCATATTGATTTGTTGAATTGTAACTGGTATCCCCGTATGTGGTGTTGTACGCACCTATTCCAGAAGATTTGTCTTGGTTGTTGTTGGTATATTTGGTACACGTTACTTTTGGATTATCTGGAATTGAAAAAAAACAAACGATTCAGTAGGCCTACCACAAGCTTTGTCTGGCTCTGTCTCTGGCTCTGGTTTTGAGTCAGAGAGAGACAGAGCTTGTTGTAGGCCTACAAGTGGGTCTTCTGTATGTTCCAACAGCAAGAAATATAATAAGTAAGTAATCGATTGTGATTCAAGTGTGCGATGTTGATGTTTGCACCCGAAGCGGTAATATTTTTCATTTTTCAACATGCATGAGGAATAAAACTGATTTAGATAGTTTTCAACAGCAAAGTGATCCTGTAAGAATTCATTTTAATCTTTTTGACGACCATTAGAAATATAAATTTAATGTTTTATGTTACGATTGTAATAAATATTGCACTTCGGCTTTTCGGGTTTTTTGAGCGTTTTGTCTCGTTCTGACGTACACTACGCTCTATATACCTAGCCGAAATTAGCCGTACATAGTGTGCAAATTAAAAGCTAAACGATGAAACTGCAAAAGTTAAATTTAGCTGTGTAGCAATCTCAGCGCCGACCTCTATAACCTATGGGTGTTATTAATAATCCTGGCGCAACGCTGGAGTAGTTAAATCGTGTTTTGTCACATTTGTTCGAGTTGACAATTGCATGTCAATGCAAGAGACAAAACACGGATTAACTAGTCCAACGCTACGCCAGGATTATTAATAACACCCTATGAGTATTCGTTCTTCTATTGAATACAAATAAAGGTTGATTCCGTAAGGGTGTATGGGGTTGTGTTTGTATGATATTGTATGGTGTTCAGATAGGTGGTGTTTAATATAGGAACTTTAATCATTTTGCCTATAACAGCTGATAACAGATACGTTAAGGACTTACCACTTGGTGCCGCTTGAGCGCTCAGAACCTGTAAAATTAAACAAGGCGAAGGTATTATGAAACAGGAATTTCTAAATAATGACAATTTTTGTGACAAGTCACGATCCTTGAAGACTTTTTTAACCAGGGGCACGTCCAATCAATCCAAACGTTGGACCCTATGCATAAATACTTGCCCCTTTTTGAAAGTTTGTTTTCTAATAAAATATGAATAATTTCCGAATAAGATATGAATAATTTCCGAAGGTAGGTAATAATTTTGTAATAGGATAGTAAACAAGAGGGTAGGTAACTAAAATTTAATAATAGATTGTTATACAAGGAGCTTAAATTACCCATTATTATACTTACGAGGTGTTTTACTCTGAGCTTTAGCGAGGGAGTAAATAGAAAGCTACTCTACTTTTTACTACGATTGCGAAAGAATAAAATAACTCAGTACAAAGAAATAGTTGAGAAAAATTCGAAAGATTTCGCCGTGCATTCTACCAAAGAGACCGTTGATTTTAGTTCCATTTTCAAAAATAAAATGTTATATTTTTTAAGAAACAGTAATAAGTCGAGTCTTTATTCATATGATCATTCTACTTATTCTTTATTTTTCTACTTATGACTAAATACTTTTTCATTTTTGTAGGACTCTGAATGTTGAAGTCTGAATTAAAAATATTGAATCGAGTTGTCATTGACAGATGAAAAAAAATATTTCCCCTAGAGGAAGAAATGCTATTTTTTATTTTCTCTGTTACGCCACAATGATCTTTTTGATTTTAAATGATGATGATTTTTATGAGCAAGAGGAGTGAAATAGTTATTTGTTATACAAGAGTGCAAAGCTGCTTTTTAACCGCGTGCTCAATTTTGATGACTGAGCAAGCACAGGATTCTAAAGTTTAACCACGAGCGTAGCGAGTGGTTCAAAAGTTAGAATCCTAAGCGTTCGCGAAGGAATCAAAAGAGCACAAGGTGAAAAATCTTTGCACTCGAGTGCAACACGTAACTTTTCATCCCACCTCAGCGAGGAAATGACTATAAATGCAAAAAAGAACATGGCGCGACTAAAAGTAACACACCAAGAAGGTTCCGAGTATGAGTTATTAACAAATTTAAAAAGGTTGTATGATAAATTCGGCACCATGCAGGTAGAAGTAAATAGGTTTAATGGTGTTTTGAATTCACAAATACACCAAGAAGGTTACGAGTGAGAGATTTTAACAAAATAAAAAAGGTTGTATGATAAGTTCGGCACCATGGAGGTAGAAGTAAATAGGTTGTGTATTCACAAACTTATTGAACACGATATTCTAAATTCAAATTTACTTTATCCTCTAGCGGGTAAAAACGGCTTTTCCAGTCAGAAATTAAACAGCAAAAACACACTTTCAGAGCTGGTGGGATGAAAAATATATTATTTATTAATTTAAATTACTTACACTGAGCGCTATCACCACAGAAATTGGTAGAAGCATTTTAGGCCCTAGATCTTAGTGATCTCTACGTGACCAAAGGCAAACTATGCTACTCGAAGTAAAAGTACCCCATTTTATACCATGTTTAATCAAATAGTAGTCTAGAAATAATAAATAAATAATACACCTGCACAAACATAGAGTATTATTGCAAGTTAATATAAATGATTTTAAGATTTATTGGCGTATTTTGTGTGCAGTTAATTTATTGCAGTCTGCTTTGTTTTTATTTTTATTATATTTTTATTTACACTCATAGATTATTTTATAGAGGACAAAGATAACTCAACTGTTCTGTTTTATGTGTATTTTGTTAATATAATTCGCTGTTGCTTACGACTTAGCCCGCTTTTTTACACAACAAGAACGAACTACTGGGAACAAACGGTCTGACGCGCGTGCACTAACAAATAATAAAATAGTGCTTTGATGTTTTTTTTTTTTTGGTTATTACTTAAAATCAGGTGGGCTTTATTCTTGTTCCATCATAAGGAACAAGAATAAAGCCCACCTGATTTTAAGTAGTAACCAAAAAAAAAAAAAACATCAAAGCACTATTTTATTATTTGTTAGTGCACGCGCGTCAGACCGTTTGTTCCCAGTAGTTCTGTTGACCGAACTTTTGGGATATTTTTCTCTCTATAGTTCTATTACGAAAAAAGCTCACCTTAGCACAGAACTACTGGAAATATTTTCCCCCACTAGTTCTACGATTTTATTGCGGGGTATATCCTTCTCTCTCATGTGCCATGAAACGCACAAGAGCTAGTAAATTATGAATACCCTTTTTTATCATTATACCTGCTTACAATCTGCGTTTTATAATCATATCGGTCCGCTTCTACTATATTGCAACACCCGTAAAGGGTAAATTATGTATTGATTCAAAAACTAATTCTAAGATCTGACACTGTTAAATTTACATATTATAATTATACTGAACACTGAATGAGAGAATTTGAGTGATAGAGCGAAGAACAGTATGATATTGAAAAGAGAAAAATGCGGTGTGAAAGAAGACGTAGTGATGAGAGTACAGAAAATCTGCTAATATGGTTTGGGCATGTAACACCTGCGTTCTCAAGTTGGTAGACGCAGAGCAGTGCATCGTAATGCACGTTGCTAACGTGTGTCACCAGGCAATACTTTGCTACAGGCAATGGGTACCACTTATCAACAGATATTAAGCAATCCAATTGTTGAAAGTTAGCAAAAAAAAATATTTTAGCACGTTTTCTTACTTTAAAATTTGCCTAAGAGCGATTTCAGACTAGCGTATTTTTTTGCGCGTATACGGTCGTTTCAGCATACGCGCTTATACGCGCGCTACATTACGCGCTTCTAAAAACCATACTCGCATAAACGGGCATATTTCGGCGTGTTCGCTCGAACCGGTGGTGTCGTGTCAGTATCAACATGGATTCTGACACTTATACGAGCTTAGAAGCGCGTCAACGCTCGTACGAGTCGAGCGTGTGAGAAAAGGCGCTTCTATACGCGCCTACATGCGCTTCCAAAAACGAGCTCATACGCGCGTATAAAACGCTAGTCTGAAACCGCTATAAGTACGAAAACCAGTTGGGAAAACTCTACTAAGTAGGCGTTAAAACGCGGTAGGATCCAAAAAGTTTTTGCCATGCTGTGTGCGGTTGTATTGCACACACCATTTGAATCTAGAGATATGAACTTATTTATAGAAAATCATAAAATAATATTTGTAATGTAACAAAATGGTTGCGCGCGATTTTCTATAAATAAATTCATATCTTTCAAAAGGTGTGCGAGCGAGAAGTACATAAATCTGCTGTCTTCGCCTTCATAAAATCATAATCTCTTGAATGACAGCCCTCATAGCTCAGTTGGGTAGCTCTGCCTTCTGGGCCGGGGTTCTATCCCAGCCAATATCATATTTGCATGGTGAACGTAGATGTTTGGTCTCTATCTGCGTGTAATGCCACGTTTCCACGCGTGCGCTCAACTCGACATTCAACGTGCACATTCATATTCACGCGCGTGGAAACGGTACGCCCGAGCCCGTAAACGAGCCCGTGAACGTGAATGCCGCGAACCGGGCGAGTGTCGGTATTTTGATGAATGTGCGGGCGCCCGGTGACTGTTTACACGCGCGCGGGCCAAATTGGTGTTGCCAATTATACAGATTTATCTGTATTTATACAGAATTTAGGGTAGTATTACAGATTACAGATTTTACCCTACTTTTATACAGATTTTTGGAATCTGATTTAGTCTATGATAAGATGAACATATTTAAACATAATAAAGGCAAAAAATATTCATTTAGATCCACTTTTGATAATACTATTAGTATAGTTAATATAGTTACTAAGACTTCACTGTCTGTCCGTCTGACTGTCTGTCTGTCTATCTGTCCGTCTGTCCCCAGATATTTTGCTTTGGCACGTGGCAACACTGGTGGGCAGTCAGTCTCTCTCGCGCTTTCGTGACGAGTGGACGTTGCTAAAAAAAGTCGCTACGATCGGAGATTACTGTTGAGGTTGCATCAGTTAGAATAAAACCTCTGTGACTGTTGCTAAGACAACGAGTCAATTATTGTTTGACAAATGTCTTCATGTTTAGTTAGGTTACAAAGTCGTAATCACCGAGTACCTACTCTTCTATATTGGTCGTAATAATTACAACATGGTCGATTGGTCTAACGAGACAATTTTGACGTTCCTGGAACATTACGTATACCGTGTTTAAGCCAAAAATACCGTGCATCTACGGTAATTACCGTGTACCTGGTAACACTGGTTGTATGCCGCGCAGCTCGCCAGGCAGCTCGCCGGGCTGCACGGCATGCATGTAAACAGCTTGAATGTTCGCCGGCCCGGGACGGGCTGCATGCCACGCAGCCCGCCAGGCAGCCTGCCAGGCAGCCTGCCGGGCTGCACGGCACGCATGGAAACATAGCATAATATTGTATAGTTCGGCCGTTCAGAGAATGCGTTTGACAGTTTGATCAGTTATTCACAGTTAGTCACATAGTTAGTACAGCACTACAAATATAAAGCACTGACATAACCTTGTAATAGCGCAGTATAGATTTAGAAAAATATTGTATAACAAGTTATTTGACACTCAGTTTGGCACAAAATTATAAAATTCATTGATTATTGATATAATAATGTTGTTTTAATGCTCATCAATTGTTAAAACGGTAAACAACCAGCAAAAATATTTTTATCGTAACTGCAACGCCATTACAAAGTTACGTCGTCAGATCAATCGCGACGTGTCAGGAACGCATTCTCTGAACGGCCGAATTATAGTTTGAGTATATTTTCAAATACCTACGTTTGTATTGGCGTCTGTTTTAGACCAATTTGTCCTGCCTTTTCGTTGCCAATCGCCGTCGCCGTATTGCGGTGTTCTCAATCAGTTGCAAGTATTACGTATTAGTAGGCTAGGCCCACCTGTGTACATATTCATATTCATAATAGGTAATGCCTAATCGATGGGTGGATGTACACAATGCAACGTCACGACAACTGTTACGCTTGTTATCACACTAATCAAACATCAATAATTTATTAAAAGCAAGTAAGTATGGTATGTGTTATTGTAACCCTGCAGGTTTTATCTATCACTGCATGCCGACTATAGGATTAACTCCCGTTGTGGTAGCCTCGGTCTCCTGCTGTGAGTGAGGGATTTTGGACGGAATAGATGGAAGTGGGAGTTTGTGGGAGACAAACGTTTTGAAATCTATCTATCCTTCTTTAACACGTAGGGACTTGTGTATAATATGTTTATTTTTCTTTTGCGTAACTTTAACCGTTTACGCAGCGCATCACGCTGTCAAAAGGAATATTGTTTCCTAGTCTAAGATCCCTAGAAGAAAGACCTTCACCGAGCTGGTTATTTAATGAAACGTATTTTATATTTAATTAAACATGCCAATAAATATATTCTATATGGGTTGCCTATCAAATTTCAGTCCAGGATAATTATGATTAATTAATAATTTAAAAAAAAAAGACGGGTTGCACTCCGGGAGTGCCGGCAGAAGTGAAAACTTGCCGCTCGTATTAAAACTTATAAAGTACTCACTCATTTTCTTTCGCTATTCATAATACCTAAATAAATACAGTAGATCTATAAAATCATGTACCAATGACCACTACTACCTGCCGCGGGCGGCCGCTAGTTCATAAAATCTATAATAGGTATGTACCTATACCTACTACAGTCACGAAAAACGCCTTGGTATGCTTGCTACTAACTATTATCTATTCTGTGACGTTACCGTGTCATAGTAACTACTAGCGTATCTGTAGCGTCTTACGCTTTTTCGATCAAGTCACGTGATCCTGACGCCCTGACGCCCTGACGCGAGTTTAAGATTTTATACCCATTACAGAAAAAGTGCTCAACGCCGCTAAAGAAGTTTTCACTTCAAAAAAATTAAACTTTCCACTGGTTTGTTTATTAAACAAATTCTATACCAATCGAAAGTATAGACCCCAGTATTTTTATTCAATAAACATACCGGTGCAAAATGCTAGTATCGATTTTCCTGTTTATACCTGGCTACCCGAGAATGTGACCGGAACAAAATAGGCAACCTGACGTTTGCATATTCTATGGGGTCTATACTTTCGATTGGTATAGAATTTGTCTAATAAACAAACCGGTGGAAAGTTAAAAAAACATTATTTTTTTTTAAATTATTAATTAATCATATCCTGGACTGAAATTTGATAGGCAACCCATATAGAATATATTTATTGGCATGTTTAATTAAATATAAAATACGTTTCATTAAATAACCAGCTCGGTGAAGGTCCTTCTTCTATAGGGATCCTATACCATCCCGTTTTTGCAACAGTATAACCTACCTAGTTATAGTTGGTTGGTTGGTCTACACTTTTCTTTATCTATCCCAATATAAAATACAACCATAGTAGGTACATAGTATTTCAGTGTACTATAATCTAATGGTTCGCTTTTGAAAATTTAATATGTTTTTGCGTATGTGGTTTGAGCACAGATTAAATAAGATTTGAGACAGAAACAAAAAATATTTATTATGCATACTCAAAAGCTAATAAAACACAGGATTAATGAATTATTTTGTATTCATATTCAGTAATTACTGAGTTTAGATACAAAATATGCGGAATGCAGAAAGAATTAGAAATACATTATTGTGTTAAATATTTCAACGTTGTTATGTGGGGTAGCCACGTCAATTGACACTTGCTCTTATACGTGTTATTTGACTTTAGTTATTTTGATTCTCCCCAAAATCCCCGCATATTTTTTTAAGTGCGTAAACGCAGTTTTTGGGATTTGCTTCTCCTCTTAGTTTTTCCATCATTATATTCCATAGATCATCGATTTTATTTGGGTCATCATGGTAGTCGTTCAGTGGTTGTTCGTATATTTGTTGCAAACTCCTGTTTGGAGATATTTTTCGCTTGATCTTTCCTAAGACAGTCTGGTACAATTCCTTGTACAGTTGTTCGTAGCCCTTGCCTGTTTTATCCTGGGATTCCTTTGGCGGTGAAATGTACAGATTGGCGTTGTCATAGTTACCGTTAAAATTGTAGTTTATTATTATTTTCGAGTCTTTTGCTTTTTCTTCACTAGTGTCATCTACTTTTACTTCTTTGTCACTGTTTTTGTTTTGCAAGTCTGCTTTATTTGGCTTTGTATCTACGTTTTCTGATTGTTTGTTGATTTTAGCTTCTTTTGACAATCTATCGCTTAAACACTTGTTATCTTCAATGTTTTCTTCTTTGTTTTCACGTGCATTAGATTCGATGTCGCTTGATTTCACATCTTTATCATTAGTGTCGTATTTATCGTTAGTAGTGGACTTGTGTTCTAGATCACTATCATTGTTATCATCATCATTATTGAAGTAATCATCACGTGAAGGAGGATTCACTTTGCAATCGTTTACTAAAATTTTCAATAGGGTCTCCTTTTCTTCTTTCTCATCGTCGGAATGGTTTTCAATCTTCATTTTGAAGACCAGAAAATCTATGTCATCGTATTTATCAGCCAGTGCGTTGATAAACATCGTTACTTCTTTACTTATGTTTTTAATTTCTTCTGCTCGCTCGGGAGTCAAGTTTATGCAGCTGGTGTTTATATCTATTTCTGCAACAAAAACATCATCATTATCAAAGGTTGTCTGGAAAACATTGCTCTTAGCGATAAGTCCGCCCATTGTACTTATTAATTTTAATGGTTTCTGTATTTATTTATTTGTGTACAATAAAGAGTTTATCTATCTATCTGTTTCATAAGTTAGGGAATACAATATATATGTATAGACATCTTAAACACCAAAGGCGTTTGTATTTGGGCGACAGTAGGTATGCGACGCGCGACGGTGGCCACGGATGGGCTTGAAGCAAATGTTTATCTATCTATTTAAATCTTTTCCATCAAAAAATGATGCAAAAATATTATTTTATTGTCATTGTGGTGGTTTGAATAAAATTAAATGTTTTGCATGTATCTAGTTTATCATTTCTTTCATCCTCTTTAATCGGTCTGCGGTATTTTCTTAGAATAGATTAATATTTTATCTTACCGTTTACAGGCTGGGCCTCAGCACACAGCTTCAAGAGTATCTGAAAACATAAAACAGTAAATCAATATATCTGGTATTTACATATTTATAAAAAAATGTTCCAGGAGTTTGTCAGGATCGTCGATTTATTCCAAAAAAGATATATAAATAATATAATAGATAAGTGTATGTATATTATAGGTAGGAATGATCATAATATTACATACGTTTTTATACAAATCTATTTTTTGTTTTTTTTTGCTGTAATTTAAAGTTATTTTAAAATGGAAATTTTGTTTCGAACCGGGCCCGTATCGAAAAACGCTGATTTACCGAAACCTTTAGAACAAAACAAATAAAATAAACTAAAAAATAGTTTTGTATCAAAACGTATCGGATCTTTCATAATACAGAATAACACGATTTCACAGACCAATTTAATAATCCGAATTACAGTAAACAGGGCAAGAAGCAAAGTATACTAATATGCTATTGACCTATAGAAATAATCGGGTGTAATTTTGGCTCTACTGCATCGATAACTCGAGCAAACCTGCGTGCCAGCCATTACTTCTGATCGCCAATGCCCTATATGTATGTCTAAGTAGGTATATAATGTGAGTACCTACTTAAACATTAGACAAGACATATTATGTGGCTAAGCTATTTTAAGTACTCACAAAACACAAAATAGCAAGTCCAGCTTTCATTGTGGCGGCAAATGTTAAAATGAATAAAACAATTGAAATTAATTTTCTATGAACGATGCTTAGTGTACCGAGCGCCGAATTCTATAGTTATTTACCATAATACAAGGCTACGGCCGGTGGCTTCACTCGAAAAGTAATTTGTTTTTGAAGTGAAAAATTCTTCAGGCGGGCTTGTGCATTTGCAACCAATGAACTCGCGTCATTGGTTTAATTTCACCTCAACGCCAATGTGTGAATTGTGTGACCATCACCACGTCACCGTTAGCTCTTCGGCAAAGATCGACAAACTTCGCTAAAAGTCGTTGGAGGGTTGGGTTGGGGGGGTCACTTCAGTCGGCATTCCCGAGTGCGAATAGCTGATGCTTATGAGGGCATCACACAGGCGACTCTCCATACAAACGTAGTCCCCTATTTCCTCCCTGGATAATGCCTCTCTAGAGTAACCATTTTTTCTCATAAAATCCAGATCTGCTATATACGTGCTCGCATGTTTTCCTTTTTTTCAGAAACTTTATATTTATTGCGTTTATAAGTATGGCTGTTACTATCCCGGCGTATCAACTCCGAAGTGGTGAAGCATTTAGTCCATATGAAAAAAAAAAGCAGCCAAGTGCGAGTCGGACTCGCCCATGAAGGGTTCCGTAGCACGACGAACTACAAGAACCTTTATATATGTTACTTGATGTAACATAATAAGGTTCCTGTAGTTCGTTGAAAGGTAAATTGCGGTTTACGGTTTATGACGTATAAAAAAAAACTACAGACTAGATCTCGTTCAAACCAAATATCGTTGAAAGTTTACATAGTAATGTACACCATATATTTTTTTTAGTATTATCATTCTCTTACTTTAGAAGTTAGAGGGGGGGGACCAACTTTTTTCCACTTTGGAAGTGTCTCCCGCGCAAACTATTCAGTTTAGAAAATTTTTTTGAGTTTCAGTTTCAAGTATGGGGACCCCCAAAATTTATAGTTTTTTTTCTATTTTTGTGTAAAAACCTTAATGCGGTTCACAGAATACATCTACTCACCAAGTTTCATCAGTCTAGCTTTTATGGTTTCGGAGAAAAATGGCTGTGACACGGCCGGACAGACAGACAGACAGACAGACAGACATGACGAATCTATAAGGGTTCCGTTTTTGCCATTTGGCTACGGAACCCTAAAAAGATGCACTGACCCGCGTCCACCAACAGTGTTGCTGTTTGCTTTGTTCGATTTGAAGGGTATGGGTGTTGGTGAAATGTTATTGGAGGATGCCTTTTACCCGTTTTTTCAATGAAATTACAGACACAGTCACTAGATCTCGTAAAATTATTAGTAAGTAATGGGCATTCAAAAACAGAGAAAAGGCTAACATTTGGGCAAACAGTAGTTAGTTTTTAAGAACAATGTCTTTTTGTACAATGAATTATTACCCTTGCTCAGGTGGCTAGAAATATAGGTAGGTACGTACAGTCGACATCAAAACCAGGTACCAGGGGGCTAATTCTCGGGCCGACCGAGATATTCAATGTCTTTTAAATACACATTGGCAATGCACAACCCCGCACTTTTTCTACTTTTTCCGTATATCGTAGCTGTCGAAGCTTTTACGATGTGGTCGTAGATGAATTACTCAATGAAATCTGCTATTTTCTCTTCGAAAGAAGCAATAAAATAAAATTGCAAAATGATCGAGATGGGCCCGAGAATTAGGCCCCAGGGGGCTAATTCTCGGGCCGATCTCGATCATTTTGAAATTTTATTTTATTGCTTCTTTTCACAACGCCGCAATTTTTGTACGTTTTCCGTATATCGTAGCTGTCGAGGCTTTTACGAAGAGGTCGTTTATGAATTACTCAAGGAAATTATCCATTCCCCCTTCGAAAAGAAGCAATAAAATAAAATTTCAAAATGATCGAGATTGGCCCGAGAATTAGCCCCCAGGTTACAGTCAAACAGTTAGTACAGTCTATTTATTACAAAATTACAGTCGACATCAAAACCAGGTACAGTCTATTCCAAAAAATAAATCATATATCGAAAGAAGTGACAACTTGAACTCCGACTTTTGGCGAAGTTTGTGGATCTTTGCCGAAGAGTTGATGACAGTGACGCGAGTTCATTGGTTTTTTCCCACCTCAAAAAATGCTCACATAAATAAAAGTTCACTTCAATAGGGTACAATGAAGTGACCTGCTTCAAACATTATAGGTACTTATCAATAACCTCATCATCATCATCATCATCAGCCTGAAGAAGTCCACTGCTGGACAAAGGCCTCCCCTACACATTTCCCAGGAAGAACGATTCTGAGCCCTTTCCATCCACCGAATTACCGCGATCTTAACAATGTCGTCGGTTTATCTGGTGGGTGGGCGCCCTACGCTTCGTCTTCCGGTACGTGGTCGCCATTCGAGAACCTTTATTCCCCAACGGTTGTCAGTTCTTCGAGCTATATGGCCTGCCCATTAATTGCCACTTCAACTTACTAACTCTACGAGCTATGTCGGTGACCTTGGTTCTTCAACGGATATCCTCATTTTCTGATTCTATCACGTAGTGAAACTCCCAACCAATCAATCACCTATACCTAACTAATAACTTAGAGGGTTACGGTGGAGGCGCAAAATCGTTTGTCATACCGTAGCGTAGACCATCAACAGTTCGTTGGTGACTTGCAAGCATTTCATTAGGCGTTAGGTATAGGCTATATACGTCCCGACAAACTTACAGGAACTTCCTAAAAATATGATCAAAACAGGCATCTATATTTAGATGATTTATAAAGCGTTAGGGGCAACTGGTGATTCACTCATGCCCATAATAAATAGTTCTCATACTCCGCAATAAATAATTTTAATAAAGTCACTAACACTAGTCTCTAAGTTACATTGTTAATAACAAAATTATGGATGCAAATAAATACAATTCTATTCTATTCTATAATAATTGCAGGACGCTATAGTGTCTGGGAGAGGATTTTAGATGGAATAGGCTTGCCCAGCACCTATACCATCCTGACAGCTTAGTCGGCCGAATCCACAGGAAAGACATGGTCAATACGTGCGACTAAGCCGCGGGTTTCCTCACGATGTTTTCCTTCACCGTTTGAGAACACTTGCATGACGTACATACATTTTTCGACAGAAAAAGGATCAAGTTATTTTTAAGTTTTAGGTTAAGAAAAACGGTTGTCTGGAAGAAATCACTGCATGCGATAAGACCACTGATTATAGGACTAGATATTTATTTCATTGTAATGTTTATTGCCATATGCATTTTTACGAAATAATGTAGTCCTCAATAAATAATTTTTACTTTTACTTACTTAAAAACTCATTGGTACACGACTGTGTTTGAAAGGCACCTTAGGATCGAAAGGCGGGCCCACTCCCACTAGACCACCAGTGCTCTCAAAAACGGGGTATACGCCTTATATATTTATATCAGCAATTAGCACGCATGCGGCACTGCTACTACATAGTTGAAATTAAATTGCACCCGTCAGCCGCTACTCCGCAGTTGCCGTGTTAGTTCATGTTCACAGGTTATCTGAGAAAAACGCGCAATATAATAAAACAATAATATTCCACAGGTATGTACAGTCTAAACCTAGTCAGGGGCCTAATTCTCGGGCCGTCCGAGATTTTCAATGTCCTTATACACATTGGCAATGCACAACCCCGCACTTTTTCTACGTTTTCCGTATATCGTAGCTGTCGAGGCTTCTACGATGAGGTCGTTGATGAATTACATAAGGAAATCACATTCTCTCTTCGAAAAGAAGCAATAATATAAAATTGCAAAATGATCAAGAGCGGCAAATATTTCACAAATATTTTGTGCCTGCTAAAGTCGATTCCACGGGTGGTCAGCCATTTTTTTTTGTGTTTCGTGGCCTGGCGTGAAATAATGTTCCTATGTGTAGCGTTCATAGGAGCCAGTTTCTCCATACAAAATCGGGGCTAACGACTACATTTACGATTAGTCATTTTGCGTTGAGCTAACGACACCAGGGAAGAGTAATCACAATGGAATCCGCGATAAGGCGTTGCCGCTCTTACTTAGCTGTGTATTACACCAGTGATCTTATCTTTGTCTATCCCACGGAACGTAGCTACGAGTAGAAGAGAAAGTAGATGTAAGTTTGGCAACACCTTACTCCTGTGTAAATCGTGTCTGTTGATTTCCGACATGTTGGACAAAACATTGTCTTGTTGTGCTGAGAAAACTCAATAAATTGTGTTAAAAATAAAACGTTTCTACAAAATCAATTCACCTAGTGAAAAAATGTGTTGTTCTGCTGTGTATTGTTCTTCCAGAACAACAAAAGGTGTGAAAGACCCGGAATAGTCATTTAATACGTAAGTCTTAGTCAACATATTTCATCTTTTTACATGCTAAAAGAGCGAGATTTTTTACCAGAAAAACAGTAATAATTAAATTTTATTTCATGTTAGTCATATATTCATAAGTGTTATTGATGAAAACTAAGTGTAAAACCATTAATTATTGTAAAATAAAATGTATTGATTTAGGCATCTGTGCTAGTGATGTACTACACCAGCCAATTTGGCTATATCGATAATATTTTAGTTTCCGTTTTATAAGCATATAACTCAATGCTTTGAATGAGTTTACTGCGGGATAAATGTTTGTAAGATCTGCAAATATTTGTAGCGGGTCACTCGTAGTTCCTGATACCCACGATACGGGTATCCTAGTGTAATCCTACTGGGGGATCATGACTACTAAGTACTCAATACTCAATACATTTATTGCTTTACACATGGTTTAGTTTCTGCATGCATCGTTTTTAGCAAGGGCGGATCCAGCTTTGGCGTCAGGAGGGGGTCACATAGTCGTGGTCAAGTCAAGAACTTCTATTTTAATTTTGATAACAATAGATACAAGTAAAAAGTAGGTATTTCATTAATGTACGTAAGTACTGTACTTAAAAATATTTATTCTTTATTGTACACTTGAAAAACTTAACACATAATAACTTCGTATACAGGGTTATTCATTATTAACTGCAAATACTCAGGAATTAGGTTCAACAAATAGAATAAAAAATATTTATGAAATTATTTTTTTTAAATTTGATCAAAAAATTTTTCAAGTTTTTGTATCAAAATTTTATTTTTATTAATTTCTTTACGGCTATTGCATAATGATTGCCATGGAGAACAGGTCGATGACCCACCCAGGCGGTGACTGAACGCAGAGTGTCACTCACGGCGCGCGGGCGCGGATCAAAGGTCAAAATAGGTCAGGCGCCAATGATTTCTTTATCGATTTTCTCGGGATTTTCATAACAAAACTTAAAAAAAATCATTTCATAAATATTTTTTATTTTATTTGTTGAACCTAATTCCTGAGTATTTGCAGCTAATAATGAATAACCCTGTATATTGGCCATCTTCTCTTAAAGACATCCAGAGAAGCACTATCACTCACGGAATGAGGCAGCCTATATTTTATCTAAATATACAGGGTGGCCAGAACATTGACGTCCACAATACAAATTTTGATCCCTCGTATCGTGGGGTATCCGAATCATCCCCATGATTGTTCCGCGATTTTGTATAGTTTTCGAGTTATGATTTTTTTTCTGAATTTATTAGAAATTTCGAAATGACCAACTTAAAAATTTCTAAAAAAAATAGAAGACATTTTGGTAATTTTTTTTTGCAAATGGATTCTTATAAGTTGTACTTTTATGCATAAAACAATTAGTTTTGTTACTTTAAAGAAAGTTATGAAAATGATGACCCAAACTAAACAATTTACGTTTGGTGAATTGTGATACAAATTTTCAACTTTAAATTAAAAATCTAAACAGGTAATTTCATGATTCATAAGTAGCTTTAAAAAATGCGCCATATTTTTAGCTTCCATAATCATTAAAAAAAACAGCACTTAATTGGCTACTTTTGCTAATATCGGGCTTCAAAGACAGCAAGATGGAATATTCTTATGAAAGGCTAATTTGATTTAAACATTTTTTTTGCCCATTTTATCATTGTTAAGGTTAACTATTTATAGAAAATACTGGAAATTAACCAACAAATAGCTTCAGAGGTTATGAAACCACCTGTTTACATTTTTTAATTTAAAGTTGAAAATTTGAGTCATAATTCACCGAACGTAAATTGCTCACTTTGGATCATCATTTTCATAACTTTCATCAAAGTAACAAAAATGCTTTATGCATAAAAGTACAATTCATGAGGATTCAGTTGAAAAAAATTACTAAAACGTCTTCTACTTTTTTTTTTTAAATTTTTAAGTTGGTCGTGTCGAAATTTCCCGTAAATTCAGGTAAAAACTCATAACTCGAAAACTATACAAAATCGCGGAACATACATGGGGATGATTCAGATACCCCACGATACGAGGGACCAAAATTTTTTTTTGGACGTTAATGTTCTGGCCACCCTGTTTAACTAGTCTAAATATTATATAAAACTGTTGTTAAACCAAAAAAAAAGCAGCCAAGTGCGAGTCGGACTCGCCCATGAAGAGTTCCGTAGCATCAAGTAACATAATATAAAGGTTCTTGTAGTTCGTCGAAAGGTAAATTGCGGTTTACGATTTATGACGTATAAAAAAAACAGACAGACATGATGAATCTATAAGGGTTCCGTTTTTGCCATTTGGCTACGGAACCCTAAAAACAGATTCGATTGTATGTACACCAACGCATACAAAAACCGCGATTTGTCTTAGTGGTATGCATAGGTTGTTTTTAAACCTTTGTATGTATTTAAATCTGGTGGCAGATGCTGCGGTAGCAGATTTTTTTTTACAGTTTTTTTGCGTAGGTATTTTGTAAAGCTATTTTTCGTGATTTTGTCTTAGTGGCTAAGTTGGGTTTGTGTATGCGTTGGTGTATAATCGAATCTGGTTTGTTTAGTTTGAGATGACCTACTGTCTGTCCTGATTTTTTTTTCACACTGTGCTCCTACATATAATTATGTATTGCATGCTTCTAACTTTGCTTTGATTTTTACAATCATCATTTTTCTTAAAACCATTTTTCCCTTTTTCTCCATTTAGCGAAATAATTTTCCAATTTCCTTTCTTAGTGAACCTTTAAATTATAAAAGGAACACACCCTCCAAGTTTCATGCTTCTAGGACTAACGGCCTAGGCTGTGCGTTGATTGTCAGTTAGTCAGTAGCGTAAGAGTTTCATAATTATATTTAGATGATATTTATTTACACAAAGAAACTTACAATTAAACAAATATTTACAAAATGTACAAAATACACAAGAAACAGTTGATATTTAGATTAAAATAATTAAATATTGGAGGTTTTTAGTTACATAAAATCTGTATGGCGACAAAATATACACACTATAATACAAAATCATTATGTACAATTAGTGGTCTATCGAAGTCCTGGAACCAGCTCAGGGGGGGGTCATGACCCCCATGACCCCCCCCCTGGATCCGCCCTTGGTTTTTAGGTGTAATTAGGTATCACATGGACTCTGCATGGGTATAGAAAATATGGAGGCAGGCCGAGGTTTTAAGGTAAGTTAGCTTGATATCTTGATATTAGGATTATGAAGTGACTGTTGTAATGTTGTGGAATCATAATAATGTGAAACATCTTTCGTTTCGTTTTTTTGAAGTGAAAATTTCTTTAGCGGCGTTGAGCACTTTCTGTAATGGGTATAAAATCTTAAACTCGCGTCAGGATCACGTGACCCTGATCGAAAAAGCGTAAGACGGATGTTTTTGTAGAAATGTACCCTAAGACTACAACGTAGAGTTCATAATAAAAATCGAAAAAGCGTAAGACGGATGTTTTTGTAGAAATGTACCCTAAGACTACAACGTAGAGTTCATAATAAAAAAACATTAAACTGCACGAGAATTGCCCACTTTCACAGAACTGCACAAGTATTGTGCAATAATTATAACAAGTGAAAAAAAGCCAAGGATCTCCAAATTAAATTATTGCAAATAATAAACAATAAAAAGCGGAGTCAATATAATTCTTATTCTATAAATGCAAAGTTTTTGAAGTGAAAACTTCTTTAGCGGCGTTGAGCACTTTTTTTTTTGGGTCATGTAGGGAAGGTGAGATTATTTTGAAAGCAATATAAATTTTTCCCCCCTTTCCCTCTAGACCCCTTTATTATTTAAAAAACCTAAAAATGCCCTATTTTTAAGCCTTTTTTTTCGAGTGGAGCATTGCGGCGAGCGAAGCGAGCCACCATGCGACCATGGGAACAGCGCGGCGAGCGAAGCGAGCCGTGCTGTGACTCCCCCCAAGCCCCCCTGAACCCCCTCCTCCTGAACCCGGGGGGAGCTTCGCGGCGAGCGAAGCGAGCTGCCACGTGACCACGGGGAACAGCGCGGCGAGCGAAGCGAGCCGTGCTGTGACCCACCCTAAGCCCCCCAGAACCCCCTCCTCCGAAACCCGGGGGGAGCGTCGCGGCGAGCGAAGCGAGCCGCCACGCGATCACGGGGAACAGCGTGGCGAGTGAAGCGAGCCGTGCTGTTACCCCCCTAAGCCCCCCAGAACCCCCTCTTCCTGAACCCGGGGGGAGCGTCGCGGCGAGCGAAGCGAGCCGCCACGCGACCACGGGGAACAGCGCGGCGAGCGAAGCGAGCCGTGCTGTGACCCCCCTTAGCCCCCCAGAACCCCCTCCTCCTTTGTCTGCCGTTTTACTTCATTTAGGACCTACTTGTAGGTCGCGCGACAAGGTCCCTTCTAGCGGTTCCGACCCGTTGAGGATTTGGCTTTACGTAAAATTTAGGGTTCCGTATAGGGTTTTGATTGGGGTTATACTATATTGAGGAATTTGATTAAATGGTCGACTTTTAGGGTTCCTTAGGACTTTGATTGGAGTTTCAACTACACTTAGAAGCTTGATAATGTTAAAATTTTTAGGGTTCCTTAGGACTTTGATTGGGGTTTTACTACATTGAGGAATTTGATTAAGTGGTCAACTTTTAGGGTTCCTTATGACTTTGATTGGAGTTTCAACTACACTTAGGAGCTTGATAATGTTAACATTTTTAGGGTTCCTTAGGACTTTGATTGGAATTTCAACTACACTTAGGAGCTTGATAATGCTAAAATTTTTAGGGTTCCTTAGGACTTTGATTGGGGTTTTACTACTTTGAGGAACTTGATAAAATAAACAACTTTTAGGGTTCCTTAGGCCTTTAATTGGACTTTCAACTACACTTAGGACCTTGATTATGTAAACAATTTTAGGGTTCCTTAGCACTTTGATTGGAATTTCAACTACACTTAGGAGCTTGATAATGCTAAAATTTTTAGGGTTCCTTAGGACTTTGATTGGGGTTTTACTACATTGAGGAACTTGATAAAATAAACAACTTTTAGGGTTCCTACGTTAATAATCAAGTTTTCACTTCTGCCGGCACTCCCGGAGTGCAACCCGTATTTTTTGTACACAATATTTTTTTTTAAATGCTAAAAAAAACCGCGCACAGTCAAATTGGCGGGAATGAAAATCTGATACCTACCTATCTACTCTGCGCTGTGGATGTTATGTTCTCTTAGGTTTATCACAATTTTATTTTGTTTAATAAATACTAAGTAGGTACTTAGTCGTTGGGTGCTGAATAAGATTTAAAACTCGATTGAGAGACATAGCTGAAGAAGTAAACTTCTGATTCTAGAATTAATTTGTTTTTTGTTTCCTCGCAAATTAGAGAATAGTACTAAGTATACAATGCTCGGCTGAAATAGTAATTAAGCTTGTTCGATTCCGATACAAACTGAATTTACACAACTATGGACAAACAAAGTATAAATGTACACTGAAATAGCTGTAATAGAATTTTACAGTGGTCTTTATTGCCGGACAGTTATATAAAGTTGGAGAAAATTTTAGGATAACAGAAATATTAATAAAAAAACAAAAAAGTAATTTTTTCGTCATTCTTTCTAACGGGTACTCGGCATTGAATACGTGAATGAGCTTAAAACATATGTCTCAAAATAGTCGTAAAAGTCTGTTAGTTCTTTTTCTGAAGCCCCTACTGCCACGACCAACGGCTGACACTCGAACTTTATATAACTGGCCGGTAATAAGGACCACTGTAAAAGCCTATTACAGCTATTTCAGTGTACATTAATACTTTATTCGCCCATAGTTGTGTAAATTAAGTTTGTATGGAAATCGTACCCCCTTAACGGCCTCGTTTATTTATCTCATTTATAATTTTTTTTAGTTTCCCAAAATGCCCCAGGACGGAAAAAAATGCAAGAAAGTGGTGTGGAAACACAAGACCTTTCTACAACACCCAAGCGAGCAGTGAGAATTTTAAAAGTTTAAACCGTTTCATAAATTTTCATACCGTGAAAATCCCTCATTGTGTATTGAATTATATTATTGTAATTTAGTTGAACAAATCAAAGAGTTTATATCCAATTATGACGCCTTTTTCATTGATTTCGGTATTCAATAAATAATGCTGGACAAGTCACACAACATTATCTAGCCCTAGAATAAGCAGAACTTGTGTTATGGGTGCTAGATAACTGATATACCTACATAATACAATACATTACATGTATAGGTATTTTTTATTTTTATATAGAAAAGACCAGAACACCCGGAATAAATACCTGCAGATCGTACAAATATTTGTTCTAAGGCGGGAATCGAACCCGCAACCTCTTGCGTCGTAGGTGGACATTCGCCCACTGCACCACAGAGGTCGTCAAATCGTCGTAATTCATCGATAGGTTAGTTAATGTCGTTACTTCTCTAGTCACGTACACTAACACATATCTACAACTGAACACTAACAAAAAACGGACACGCTTTGAAATTTATTTATCCATCCCTAGTAAATGTAACATCCTTGAACGACACAATGATGATAAAACTCAAATTAAGCCCTCTGAGCAGTAATGGCGAATGGCGTATGGAAGATGGAAGATTTTGGAAGATTGGCCAATAGTGGCCAATAGGATAACTTCAGAACCGCTATGGTTAGTTTAATTTTCTAGCCACACTTTTTTATCAAAACAAACATATTTGTTGTCTCTGTCAAAGAGGCGTCCTTGTTTTACTCGAACCAATGATGCATGAAGTCACTAAATTGGTCATTCAAATCACGTCAAAATGAGGCTGGGGGCAAATCAAATCAAAAGTTATTTATTTTAAGCTAGTGTTTACACTAGCTTAAACTTATTCATAAGTTTTATTCATAAGTTTTGTTTACAAAAACATGTGTAAATTGTTAGCAAGGTGGTTTCCTTTCGTCGATTGATCCGACCTCGGTGCTCTGCAAGGAAAAACTAAACGTAGTTTGGAAAGGGTTAATTTTGTTCCTATGATTGAAAATTTAAAACGAATGAAGAAGTCGATTTATAAAACTATTTACTGCCACCCGCGGCTTCGATGGCGTAGGAAAAGAAAACGTACCGAAAATTTCGCTGTGGATATTTGATAATATGTAGTTTTAGAGTTGGCAACTCTGCCTCGCCATTTTGAATTTATATGTAGAGTTGTGGTAGACATGCGCAACATGTATATTTGAAAAGATCTATTATTAATTATCATGGTATCTTAGGGATTTGCGATAAACATAATTATATCTTAAGATTATTAAGGCTATGGATTTTTTCTAATGATATGCACCCCTCATATCATTAGAAAAAATCCAATAAAATAATTTCTAATCATTAGAGGGATCTGGATCTGTTAGAGGGATAAGACCTTTAGTGACCTGCCTCGCAAGCGTGTCGGATGTCGAGAACATAATTCAAAACGCCAAATCACTTCTTAACTGCTATAGATTTAAATAGCGAAATATTTCTTGATACAGTATATTATACAATGTCAATGAATTAGATTGATTATGAGCGATTAATTAATTTAATACGGACAGCACAACACAATAAATAATAAATATAAATATTCTGGACAATTCACACAACACTACCCAGCCCCAAACTAAGCAGAGCTTGTAATATGGGAACCAGATAGCTGATATAATACTTGAATACATTTTTTTTTTTGTAAATACATACTTAGAATACAATATAACACCCAGACAGAGAACAAACATTTATGTTCACCACACAAATATTTGTTCTCGGTGGGGATCGAACCCACGCCCTACGGCGCAGAAGGCAGAGTTACTGCCAACTGAACTAGAGGCCAGTCAATACAATACATGGCAGATTCGTGAACGGGTGAATGGGGAAGAGAACGAACATAATGGGCTTACAGATAACATGCAATGCATAGACTATACTGCCCTCCTAATTTAGACAACCGTAACTACTAAAAGTATAGTTTCGAGATATTCGCGCCTAAAGTTTTTTTTCTTAAAAAAGTGACCAGTGTCGCAGTTTTAAGAAGTATTTGATTTTGATTATTTTGGTGCATACTTGTGATGATTCCCTACATAATGATTGGTATAATGTCTTGATAGCGTTATTACTTTCAATTTAATTTAGCAAGTAATATTTATGTTTAGCACATTGCTAATATTTTATATGCTTATCCTAAGCATGAGCACCGTATGTCAAGTAGTTACGGTTTATATGCCTAGGAATCGATTTTACTTGGCATAACAAAAAGCACTAACTAATTTTTACGTGTAAACGCATAGATAGAAAAAGCAGCCAAGTGCGAGTCAGACTCGCCCATTAAGGGTTCCGTAGCATCAAGTAACATAATATAAAGGTTTTTGTAGTTCGTCGAAAGGTAAATTGCGGTTTACGATTTATGACGTATAAAAAAAAACTACTGACTAGATCTCGTTCAAACCAAATATCGTTGGAAGTTTGCATAGTACAACATATATTTTTTTTAGTTTTATCATTCTCTTATTTCAGAAGTTAGAGGGGGGGACCAACTTTTTTCCACTTTAGAAGTGTCTCTCGCGCAAACTATTCAGTTTAGAAAAAAACGATGTTAGAAACCTCAACATCATTTTTGAAGACCTATTCATAGATACCCCACACGTATGGGTTTGATAAAAAAAAATTTTTTGAGTTTCAGTTTCAAGTATGGGGACCCCCAAAATTTATAGTTTTTTTTCTATTTTTGTGTAAAAATCTTAATGCGGTTCACAGCCACTCTCTACTCGCCAAGTTTCATCAGCCTAGCTCTTAGGCAGCGTTCCCACTACGCCGGACCGGCAGATCTGCCGGAAACCGGACACCGGACAGAGTGTTCACATTACATCGGATCCCGGAAGAAATTCAGACAGTCAAGTACTTACCTAAACGTCTACTTTTACCAGAAAATGCGAGCCGAATGACGTGAGTGGAACACGGGCGGGGCGAGGGGAGCACGAGCGGGGCGAGCGGGGGACAGATACCGGCACAAACTCGTTCACATTACTCCGGTCCGGTGATTTTGCCGGCATTTTGTAGTGACAAAACGCTCGGTAAAAATGCCGGGCTCGGCAAAAATGCCGGACCCGGGATAATGTGAATAGCTTCATATAAATTGTACAGCCACTAGCCCTTCCGGCAGATTTACCGGCGCGGCAGATCTGCCGGTCCGGCGTAGTGGGAACCCGGCCTTACAGTTTCGACACGTCAATCACTTCTCCACTAGGAAAATAGGCGATAAGAACCACAAAGTCTTATAAAATATTACTTTACGGTGCTATTCATAAGGTTACACATTTGGATACAAGACCAAATTCATATAATTGCGATAAGGAAAAGAACCGTAAGGGCTCATACGGTATTAATGTCTAGGAATGCTATTAAAAAATTCGCGGTTACGGTGCTCATGACTCAATTAACTTCGTAAATATAGGTTTTATTTAAAATACGTCAAAGATAACATTATAGATCTCATCACGCTAATTCCGAATCTATAGCTAACTAATTTTTGATAAAAACCCTACTTACGGTTGTCTAAATTAGGAGGGCAGTATATATGAGTACAGACTCAATATCTAACAATTACCGCAAGGAAGGCTTTCGCCACATAATAATACATTTTCTACTAGACTCCGCAGACGGTAGGACAGTAGTTGACGGGCCGAACCATCTAATTTATTTATTTATCCCTAGATAAATAAATAAATTAGATGGTTCGGCCGGAAATCAACAGAGAAATCAAAATCTTACTAGTATGTTGTGTAGAAATGTTACTTTTTGATGTTATATTTGACTATCTGCCACTGGCAACACTGATTCTGGATTCTGTCTGTGTGTGACGGGCCCAGGGGCGGGTGGCATCCGCGGCGCGGCATTGCCTTGCCTTGCTTGCTTGTGCGCAGCGTCGCAGTGTCACCGAAATCGCGTCGCGAAGCAATCGAGTTTCGGAAATCTAAAGTCAAAACAACAATCTCTTCCAAGAAAAGAAACTGTGTGCACTGTGTCTATAGATATAGAGTACTTCGAGAGTACTTATCTAGACCTTAGCTGGTGTTTCCGAACTTTCGTAGTGGAATACTGGATTGCGGTGTTGTAATTTCTAAGAACTCAAGGATTTTTTTCTGCAAAAATTAGCGCAGCATTACTGGCGCTATGAGGTGAGTTGAATGGCCTAAATAATCCTTCAATATTTAATTGGGAAAAGGGAAAGTGAGGCCAAATGAGGTAATCATTATTAAAATTAGAATTAATATAGAAATAAGAATAGAAAACTTATCGAATAGGTTTATGTACCTATACCTACCCTTACTTCTGTTACTACTGTTGTTATTGTCAATAGTGTAACTTAAACTGGCCGTACATTCACATTCTCAATACAAAATTGTCAATTTTTTTATTTTATCTAAATAAAACTAACTAACTAATAAAGATCACTCCAGACTCAATCACCGTCGCCGGAATGCCTGTTGTGCAGCAGGGGTATATGTCTTCCTTGGGTAGACCCTGCAGTTAGGTAGACACAACTTTGAGAGAGCTAAACTGGAGAATTCAGCTGGGCAGGGCTGCATGTATTAAACTCCATCAGGTCTTCTTGTCCCCCAACCCTCAATGTCTTAAGATGAAAGTCTTCAACCAGTACACCCAACCAGTAATGACCTGTGCTGCCCAAACATAGACATTAAACTGAAGGATCAGTCACAAACTGATAGTCAAAAAAAAAAGTCAATAATTTTTTATTCAGTACGATGAAAGAATCACAAAACCAAGGTAGTCAACATAGCTCAAAGGATTAGCAAGCTGAAGTGGCAGTGGGCCGGTCATGTTTGTCATAGAACACAATTGTTGGAGCAAACAAATACTAGAGTGGAGACCGTGTTTAGGTAGAAGTAGTGTAGGACTGAGACGTGGCCGCTAACTATTGGCCTCGTGCATAAGCTCAGAATCGTTCTTCCTGGAAATGTGTAGGGGAGGCCTATGTCCAGCAGTGGACTTCTTCAGGCTGATAATGATGATGATGATGATGAGTGTAGGACACCCTCCGACAAGGAGGGCGACGGTCTGTGAAATGTAGCTGGCAAGAGCTGGAGACTGGGCTCAGTGGCGGGTTCTGGGAGACCTACTTCCAGCAGTAGACTGATGTAGGTTGATGATGGTAAAAATGCACTAATTAAATCTAATAAAACTAATTGGATTATAATGTCTTTATCAAATATTAAGTAAATTAACTTGATAAGTCATAATAATAACCTACCTGCTTATATGTTGACATTTATAGCAAGTTTTTGTTTATGTACTTAAAAAAAAAAAAGTAAAGGTATGTACTTACATACCTACTAAACTAAAGGTAGGTATATTTATCCTGCAAAAAGTAACTAACTACTTCTTTATTAGCTAAAATATGAATTATAAAAATAAAATCCTACTATTTTAGTAAGTGATCTTCAAAAAGACAAACAGATTTTGTTCTGTTTAGTCGTCTTGTTCATTTGTGTTTAGGAGCTCGAGTGCCAATAATGTCACATACAGATATAACCTACCTAGGTACCTTATAATACTATTCCCTATTAATATAGGTATTGAAAACCTCCTAGTTGGTACCTGGTACCTGCAGGCTGTAGGTATACCACTTCTTCTTCTTATTTAAGAGCAACGCGTAATGTAATGTATGCATTTTTCTCCAGGTATTTATTTTGAGGGCAACCTCCTTGACCTCCTTATAAGACATGACAGTGATCTTTGCCTCATGTAGCTTATCCTTGGTCTTCCTCTCTTTCCTTCCACCTTTCCTTCGATGATATTTCTGATAAAGCTGTCATGTCGTACAAGATGGCGAATCAAGTGGTAGGTATACATTAGTAGTTGTAGGTAGAGCACTGGTGGTCTAGTGGTAGTGGCCCCGCCTTCCGATCCGAAGGTCGTGGTTTCAAATCCACTCGTGTACCAATGAGTTTTTCTGTCGAAAAATTTATGTGCACTATGCCAGTACTCTCAAAACGGTGAAGGAAAACATCGTGAGGAAACCGGCGTGTTGTAGAACCTCAAAAAGTTCGAGCAACACGTGTCAAGGGTCACGCAAAAAGGGCCCACTAGCGGCCTACTTGCGGAAAAAACCTGCCCGCACATCAAGTGCGGATGATAAAAACTTGCCAAAACTTTAGTTGTAGGTATACATTCAGTCAAAAAAGTATCGGAAATGGATGATGCGTTTATGGTTCTAAATTCATATATTCGTGAAAGTTGTATTATTGATGTTTTCCCGGTACTTTCTTGATAGTAAATACAATATTGCCTACCACATAAATGTATATTCTTCTTCCATCACTTGATTTCATTGATTATGAATGTGTATTACCAACTGTGTTTTATGTTTGTTTGGTATAAATAAAAAAGTTTTCTTTCATTCTTTAAATAATTTGCTGAAAATAAAGACCAATATAGAAATGCCAACCACAGATATTTCAGTGTTCATAATAATTGCTCGTATTATGATAAAAAACATTGCACACCCTTTGCGCAAATCTAAGCGTACTGCGGCGGTGATCAGTGAAACGCTGTCAAATATGACTGCGATATTTGTCAACATTTCACACTGTAATGCCGGCTGTACACATGGGGCCAAGGTGTTGGGCCAACGTGTTGGGCAAAAATGATGGATAACCAAGATTTCTGTTCACACATTGGCTTACTGATCATTCTGCATTGGCGCTTCAAAGATGATGGACGTAGAAGTTCTTGCAGCCGCGGCAATTTATTTATACAATGCGTTTAGTTATTACGTACTACATGTGCACCAAAGTAGAATGACTAAAAAGAAATGGCGCAAAAAAAGGTGGTGGATGGTTTTTTTGGATTCCAAATTATTCCTTCATGTCGATACAATTCTATGAATTGTAAAACCTCATTAAATAAATAAAAAATATTGTGGACAATTCACACAACACTACCCAGCCCCAAACTAAGCAGAGCTTGTAATATGGGAACCGGATAGCTGATATAATATTTGAATACATTTTTTTTTGTAAATACATACTTAGAATACAATATAACACCCAGACAGAGAACAAACATTTATGTTACCCACACAAATATTTGTTCTCGGTGGGGATCGAACCCACGACCTACGGCGCAGAAGGAAGAGCTACTACCAACTGAGCTAGAGGCCAGTCATTTCACTCACGCGCAACGATACTGTCTGTCTCCGCTGACGAGTAACAACGAACTGAACAAGACACCAACGTGTGAACGCTGTTTGCGGAGCGCGCCAAGATCCTTTGATGTGTGCACAAAAAACCGACACTATTCGGATGGCCTGCCAATGTTGGCGCCAACTAGACCAATTAAGCCAACATACCGCCAGGTAGCTCTCTACACGTTGGCCCAACACGTTGGCCCAACACCTTGGCCCCATGTGTACAGCCGCCATAAGATCATAAATACGGGGCGTGGTCATGGTTTTTTTTTATGTTCGTTATCCTCTCATTCCATAAGTGGCACCAAGCACATGGGTCCTGCATATTAATTTGCAAGGCATATACCTAGGTATTATAAAGCACTAAAAATAAAAGCACGCCTCGGTCGCGTGTTTACAGCTCCTTATCACACACTGAACGTAGAAACGAGACAGACGAGTAAGTATACTATATTCAATCTATATGCAGACTGATGGTGATGCAGACGGCTTTCAAAATGGTCGCCTGGATTTTTCTGAATTACGCAGCGCAGGCATCGGACCTTATTGTAACCAGTTTTATAAGTGGAGTGATTGCGTATCTTTTGTTGCAATAAAATACCTAGTCGCATCTGTCAGATTTGACATAGTTTTGAGTTTCGTTTCGATTGCAATAAACATTAGGTCTGCAGGGCGATCATGTAACTTTTGTTGCAATGGTTTCAATAGATATCCTATTGAAACTGTCACATTTGCGATCACGTAAAAGCTTCGATTGCAATCGAAAGCGCATTGCAATTGAAACCATCTTTGACAATGAACGATTGCAACATGAGCGTAATGTTTCTATAGATATCATGAAACAGCGATCATGTAAGGCTGTTTCAATGGAAATGACAGCTTACGATTACTATCATATCAATCGCGAATAGAAACAAGTAAGGTGCTGTTGCGATGGATAGAAATTGAATAAAGTAAGTTATTTACAGTAAGTTTTTAGTGTTTTGACAATGATAAACAACGTTGTTATTGCATTTCTAATCAAATAAAATCTAGTGCGTACCTATTACAAATCCGTTTCAACTAAGTATTTAAATTCATTTCAGTTTATCATATCAAGAGGATTCCTACTTGGGCTAGAGAAGGAACAGAGCCAAAAAAATACGTATTCTTGATAGAAGATTGATGCAGGATGCCAGCAATCCGTTCTAAATCCCTGAGAGAGAGTTTATTTCGAACTTTCGCCTGACGAAGGAAGCGTTTGATATCCTGTGCTGGGATATCATCCTCATTCTTCCATAGCCATGTGTAGAATCAGTCAAAACCTCCACGCGCAGGGGGAAATAGCTGGCTCCTGCCTATGTTACATTACATACTTCCAATATTTCATTATCAATTATGTACTAATGACTAGAATAGGATAGAAGCTGTTTCAAATTAAAATACAAAATGCTATAATTAGTCTGATTTATAAGCAGTAGGTGCCTTATCTATGTATTGTGGTAAAGAAATAAGGCGAGTTATTAAAAGAAATAATGTATTCTATTTAACTGTTCTATTTAATGGTGGTGGATGCTGTTGAACTTAAAGCAGCAGCAAGTCCACACATGGCTCTTGTGTCGCCATTTCATTAAACGATCTGCCTATAGCAGCGACAGCATCCACCATTCCCTCTCTTCACGTTCCCTCTTCGACCACAAGGTGCCTTTTCTCTAGACTGTACACCCAGCGGAGCACATTGTCATCGTGATCTAAAAACAAAATAAATTAACATCTACAAAAGTAGGTAAGCTAAATAAAACCTGAGAGTGTGAGTGGATGCAGCGTATAGGGTCCACCTCCAGTGCCCCCAACGTTTCACCGGTTATCCACCACCTTGGACTTTATGGGGCACTTGTATCTACATATTACCATTAATTAATCAAAAAACATAGAACTTTGTTGTTTTACCATAAAGAGCACAAAAAAATGATGAATAATAGCTGCACAAAACTAGGGTTATTGAAAACTATTTACCTACTACCTACTTAATCCCTTCCATTTTTCACCAGTTTTTATGTAGCCGCCACCCACGGCATTTAACATCCTTGCAAGATTTTCCCAGGCTTTCAAATATTGTTGGTGCCCTTATTTTACTAAGGGCTATGGTTGATTGCTTCTACAAACACTGGTGGATTGGGATCATAACTTTCTAACAAATAGAAACAACATATTAATCACTTGAGCAAGCTAGGAATAAAGAATTAAGAATGTTAGACTTTACTTACTTGAAATCAGACTAAATAACTTGAAAAAGTAAATTTTATTCGATATTTACGAAACCTTTGTAAAGAAGAAGAAGAAGACTGACAGAAACACAACACAAAATGAGTGAACGAGGTCTATTAGAAAGTCAAATAAAGTGGGCCAATCGTTTTCACACGGCTTCTTACTAAGATTATGATTTTTAAATTGGTCGGGTTAAATTGATTTGCAGGAACTTCACGCTGCAAAACTATCATTGCAACTGATAGATAGCGGTCAAAAAGGCATTGCAACAAGTTACATGATCGCTATTCCTTGATAGTATCGTTTAGCTGTTAGTATCAAACTAATGATTGCAACTGAATTAGACAATCGCCCCACTGGCCTCTCAGCTCAGATGGTAGTAGATCTGCCTTCTGTTCCGTAGGTCTTGGGTTCGATCCCCACCGGGAACAAACATTTGTGTGGTGAACATCAGATGTTTGTTCTCTGCCTGGGTGTTATATTGTGTTAATAATTTGTATTAATTCAGTAAAAACATACATCACTGACCACACCGCTATAAACACCCTTAATCGTTTACTGTGCTAGTCAAACCACGTATCTGCCAGGTCTCATCTTTAGTGGCATGTATTAATACACGAATTTAGCCGGAGTACGTCTACACACCTGTACGCCTACCATGAGATCTGTCTGGCACTGTCTCTGGTTCCGGTTTGGAGTCTGTGAGTGTTGACTAAATAAATCCTACGTCAAAACGTCACCAAGTATAATGCACTGGTTAGCACTCACACAAACCCAAAACCAGAGCCAAACAGAGATCATGGTAGGCCTACTGCTAGGAACTAATCCCTACCCTAGGCACGTGCTAGGCGAATTCTTCGCAAAATTAAATTACCTACTCACCATTGTCAGATTCGTGACTAATGTTGCTAAATACTTTTATGGGGTACATCACATCATCAATTACATGCTACCAAAGCTACGAGTAATCTTTTATGATAACATGAGTCGTCTGATTTGGTTGCTGCCGTGACGTCATCGGAAGAACTCAAGTACCTACAGCGTTTTATCATCGTTGCAATAGAAAATACGAACCTAGTTTTGGTAAGGAATAAATAAGAATAAATAAATAAATAAACTATACAGTGCACATTGAAGAGTATGGCAAAAGTGACCCTAGTCTGAGTTTTACTCGATCTGTTTGAACAATTAGTTTCGCCTCGCCTACTAGTGTCTCTCTTTTGTATGGGGAAATGATGACTCGTTTCGATCGTTTCTACGTAACGTATTGTTGTTGTCTTGTCATTTATCCATACAAAAGAGAGACACGAATTGTTCAAACTAATCGAGTAAAACTCAGACTAGGGTACCGAATCTATAAAATATACGTACATATCACATTTAATCAGTAAATAGTGTATAATTTAATTTCTGACCACATTTTCCTCCTTACAAAAACTAATTTAAAATAATGCAATATAAAAACTTGTTTACTTATAGCTGAAGGAACCAGCATATGGCCCACCAAATATTAGGTGGGAACAATGGACTATAAAAAATGGAGTATACATAATAAGTAAAGTACCTACCTGTTTAACTAGCCTTGAAAAGACCTTAGATGGTATTGATCAGGATAAAACACAGAATAATGAGATCCATTGTCCGCAGACAAGAGAACCTCTGGAATGTTAATTTGTTTTTATCCTCGAGCTTCTAAAGATCGGTGACATTTAAATAATCGTTTCAATATTGTGATTTCCACATCGGGGCCTAACCAATGTGTATTTATTCAGTAGAATCACAAGGATCACTTTGATCGTATTCATAGTGGTCCCTGAGGGCTACGGACGGCTATTATGAAACAGGCAGATGTTTTGATGCTGCGCTTATCTGCAATTCAAGGAAAAAAATTAACAGCTACAATCGCCATTCCAAACTAAGTAGTTTGTAGTATGATGAGATGAGTAGGCCAAAGAAAAGATGGGTTAAAAGTGTGAAAGATAACATGGATAGAAAGAAGTGAATACAGAGATCACGGCTGATAGAACATGTTATGCCGAGAGAAGATGAATTTAGTTTGTAGTATAATATGAGTACCTAGGTATGCAATGCAATGGCATATTTAGCGTCTGTAGTATTGTATTGACACTATTGTTGAAAATTAGGGTAATATGCTCCTTCGAGCGAGTTTGATATTTTTCTACAGGTGCTAAGTGCCAACCGTGGTCTTTATAACCATCTCTCGGTTTTTAGAAAGACGACTTAGGATCCAGCGTTGCCATAATATTACTTTTATAACATTTTACGTTAAATTTGACCCTCTCATGTAAAACTTCATACAAAAAATCGGTTGTCTGTAAAGCCGGTTTACTGACGATAGTTGAACGTGACAACGTCATACAGCTGTCCACGTGGACGCATCGCTCACTCAAGTAGGAGAGAGACAGATGTCGAACGCTGCCGAACGGGGAGGCTGATTGTGCTTCTTTGTCGCTCGTTCCGATCTTTGCTTGCACTTCAAGCCTTAAATGGAACGCCTCAGAACGAGGTAACGCCGCATGAGTCATGTTTTTTCATGTGTGAAGCCGGCTCCATCGAATTATAAGACGTTGTCAGGTTGTCACGTCAAAATTCTGTGTAATATAGTTTTCCACATAATTTTTGGGGCTGTCTCATGCCACTGGTAACACTAGGCTCTTTATAGCCATTACGTCAATGATCTTGCTAGGCACAGGTCGTTCGTCAGTTTTGATTTGATAAGATATAGAATTTACGAATATCGTCGTGTTTCCGAGAAAGAACAATAAATACAACACATTTATTTTGGTTCGGTGCCAGCGCAGTTGAAATCGAGGGCAAGTAGGTATTATTAAGGTACTTGCTCACGATAGCTTAGCTCTCATGTATTTATTTGGAATTTGTAGGAAACGAACAGCACAAAAAAAGAGTCAGGTAACAAGATTAGCAACGTAAAGAAAATCACAGGTTTTCACGAATAAATAATACATCTAAATGATCTAACTATATAAGCTGGGCTAGGCGCTATTGTATGCCCTCAATAGATTTTTGATTATCATTTGGTTTTTCCTACCATTAATTAATATGCGATGAAGGCTACTGGCCCAAGTCTGCAACTTAAAACAAAAGTATTGTGTGTAGACGGAGTTTTACAACAAACATGTAAAGTGCATTTGCATAACAACCAAGTATGTATTGAAACTCTTGTTCTTCTCTGGGTTCCTTACCTATAGTACTTAGTTTTTCACCTGGATTAACAACAGCTTTTCACTTCTAAATATACGTCTCACGGTTATTTTTTACCATTTATTTTATTAAGTGCATTAATACGTCACTTATTCAGTTTATTTTGTCGTTTATAACGTCATCCACTTTTTAAAAGCCTGCGCACATCTAGGCGATGGCGATAAGCTGAAACGCTCTCAAATGTCGCTGTCATATTTGACAGCGTTTCAGCTGCCGGCAACATGGCTCCATTAAGTCCGCGTTCCATTTCCAAAATTTTCAAACTAAACTTGACAATTTACATCGAATTCAGCGATCGCTTGAAGGCTCAAACACACCTAGTTCGCTGGCGGTAGCGAACAGTGAAACGCTGTCAAATATTCGCTGTCTAATCTCAAATCTGACAGCGTTTCACTGATCGCTACCGCCAGCGAACTAGGTGTGTTCGGGCCATTAGTGATTTGTGTTGTCTAGAATTGCACCCCTTATCTCCATCGCCATTACCTAAATGTGCGGAGGCCTTAATGGTACCGTTAATAATTTCCCAGTTTATAATATTGTACCTCTTATAGATAGATAGATAGATAACACTTTATTGTACACAAGGATACATCACAAGTAACAGCGTAATAAAATAAAGTACAATGGGCGGCCTTATCGCTGAAAGATATTTCTTCCAGGCAACCTTAGGATGGAAAGTAGTGAAGAAGCAGAAACGGACGGCAGTGCACGAAGCGTGGTAAAATATTAAATACACACAAATTTAAAACTACAGCATAATATCTAATAACTATACAAAAGAAAACTATCCTAATACTTAAATAAAATAAAATAAACTAATACATATACACAACTGAAAACTAAATGCTACGAGCTACAGGAAATAAAGTATACAAAAGAACTGAAGAGATAACAGATTACAGAGCCTCTTCTATCTTCTTCTTTTATTTCTTATATTTTGCAACAGAACCCTAAAATTTAAAGATTCTGGTATTAGCATCTCTCCGCAAAGTCGTTTTCATTGGAATTTCAAGTGGGTAGTTATTTACATTGACGTAAACAAACTGTGTTCCATGTCTCCACTCCCTACACTTTGTACATACAGATTCAAACGCAAAGGAATATGAATATATTGTTCTAGGCTTAGTCTATACAAATTATATTTACATTATTAAATATTGAGGACAATCCACACAAAACTATCTAGCCCCAAACAAGTTGTACTACGAGTATATGATGTACTATGGGAACAGGAAAGCTAAAATAATAAATATGTAAATGTTTTTTGTAAATACATACTTAGAATAAAATATAACACCTAGGCAGAGTACAAACATCTATATTCACCACACAAATATATTTATTCACGATGGAACGCTGTCAAATGCTGCATTCCTTCAGCACATCAATATCCTAGGTCTGCATTGTCCATTAGGAAATGGGCCACCTTGTCCCGCCATCTCCTTTTTGATCTGCTGCGTAGCTTTCCCGTTAGGTCAATCACCTGCCTTTGCCCACGGCTCACTTCGTCACGAGATTACATAATGGACAGAAATAAATATTGAGTAATGTACTATTCTCTCTTTTACAGAATGCTGAAAAACTGAATCAAGAAAAGAACTATGGTCAGTGCTACGGTATCAAACGCTAACCCACAAACAATGGAGAACAAATTACTCAAACCAATCTTTGTCTTCAAATCTTATCTATCTACATTGAAAGATAAGAAGAAAGAGAAGGCTAGAGAAAAAGAGCTAAGAGACAAACAGAGTGAAGCGAAACAGAAAATAGAAGACACCAAAGCAGAAAATGCAGTCGCATCCATCCTAGAACCTTTCAAGAATCTAGAGATACACACAAACAAGACGCCAGTTAAAGAAGAGGATGAACGAGACAGCTTCACATTTAAAGTCATAGAAGATGATGTATCGAAAAACAGAATATACTCTCAATCGTCAGATGACAGTGGATTCGCAGACAATGTGGTCGACACGTTAGAAAAGCTGACTCTTTACGATGACGAAACAGATCAAAAAGAGACAGACAAGGAAAAAACGGAGACGAAGGACGACACAGAATCGAAAGACGAAACCAAGACGAAATATGAGTCAGGAAATAATGATAAGAAGAAGAAGAAGCGGAATGTGATCATAGCTAGACAACCGATCCGTAAACCCAAAGTTAGCGATTACAACGCTCACCCGTACGCGAAGGACGTTGGCAGCTTTTGTAAGGCGGTAAGTAGAATCTAAAAGTATATTCTTATTCTGGTGGAAGAGTTAATAATAAAATATTACTCGGAGTAGAGTTATATGTTTACTCTGAATACAGTTTCCAGTCAATGATAAGCCTGGACAACGGTGTAGGAAAATAATGTCCAATCCACTTGATTGAAAGACAAAATAAGCTGGCAGTCGTTATTTTTAAAGAATTCACAAAAAGACACAGTCACTATATAGTAATATAGTACATACATGTCAATAAAGTAGTTGCATATTTAGTAACTAGAGTGAGCCGTAAGGTAGTCAATTCTGAAAGTCATTCGAAGCCGCACTAAATCTATCGCTCTTGAAATACTGCGAGGACCCAGAAAATCTATATGAGCAAACCAATATGACATTAAGTAAAGTACCGATTAGAAGTGGAGCTCTGAGCAAGGTTCGTCGTGCCAGTTCCACGCGACCAAACCTAAGAACAGTACCCGAAGTCCCAGTGCATCTACAACATTTCGTTTCCAAATGTTGTTTTCATTTTGCCTATTTGTCTCTGTTTATTGTATGGAGAAAAGATGAGACAACAACTCTAACTACGTAACGTATTTTTGCCGTCTCATATTTTCTCCATACAATAGAGAGAGACAAATAGGCGAAACGAAAACAACATTTGGTAACGAAATGTGGTAGCAAAACTCCGACTTCGGGTTCTGGTAACAAAAAAGAATTTCATTGAACTCATTTATCGTTAAGGTGGTACGATTTCCATGCAAATTAGAAATAGGCAGGTGGCAGTACTTCCCCGGCCGAGCCCTTCACAAAGAGCTCTACTACTTCAACAATTTAATGCTCTTATTTTGTAAAAAAAAGGATATGATTAAGGACACCTGCTAAAAGATAAAAAATTGGATAGGTCCTAGGTCATCAAACCCTCTCCTAGTCAATCTACTTAGGGCGTTGATCATACTCAATAACGAATAAAATAAATAAAACAAAGTCGCGAAGTGTAAAAACAAACTAGTTGTTGTAGACTAGCCATATATATTTCTCCAAAGAAAAAATCCTAAATTCATTCTAAACTAAGTAAGGCATTCGAATAGGCCCGTATTAGGTACATAATCTATGCGTAATAGGTTAACGACATTACTTTTTGTCCTTGTCTGAATGACGGCCTGTTCTCTCTCTAGCACAGATGTAACTATTGCAAAAATTATAGACCTACGGGTATATCCATCATGGTCCTATAGCAGTCATTTAGCTTATCAGACCGATTAGTCTGTTGCCATCTCTATTTGTTTACATAAAAGTGACAGTGACAAGAGACTTAAGCGAGCAGTTAAAAAGACTTTTTAGCTAGTCGTTAACAAGTATTATGAATGAAGGGGCTAGCCTTGAACGCTTTTTAGATCAATGATAATGTATTATTTTCAATCTGACAGGCTTCTCAGCTCAGTTGGTAGTAGCTCTGCCTTCTCCGCCGTAGGTTGTGGGTTCGATCCCGACCGAGAAAAAGAAATTGTGTGGTGCACACAGATGTTTGTTCTCTGTCTGGGTGCTATATTGTATTCTAAGGATATGTTAAAAAAAAAATTATATGTGTAGTAAGTATTATATCACCTATTTGGTTCCCATAGTACAAGCTCTGCTTAGTTTGGGGCTAGATAGTGTTGTGCGGATTGTCTACAATATTTATTTATTTATAATCAAGATAGTTTAGACTTTAGAACCTCCGAAAAAATAATGTTTGTGACCCGAATTTCACACAATGCTACATTGTAAATGTATTGACAAGGCACATTACATAAATAAGCTTCTGACAAGGTATAGAACTATTTATAGGCAAGACATTATTATTATAGCCTCCTAATTTGTCTAAGTAATAAACCATGTTGTTATTCGACCCAGTCATCATCAGCCTGAAGAAGTCCACTGCTGGACATGGCCTCCCCTACACATTTCCAGGAAGAACGATTGTTCAAGACAACGGAATCGATATTTCGGAAGAACGATTGGAATTCAATATGTCGCCACTTTGTCTATCATACCACTATTCAAATTGTACGGTCATTCGATGATAAAGAGCTATTATTGTATTTTTTTTAATCTTAGATCATTGATATCAATTCAATGCGCTAAGCATTATGAATTCAAATGGCTCCTTAAATGAATGACGCCATAAATCGTTTATTTGTGTTTGCATAAAAGATTCTAAAAATAATAAAATATGTGACATTCTGGGGAATGCAAATTTATGGGTTCATGCTATCTTAGTTTGGAAACAACATAATTGAATAATTCCATTCCACTAACGCTATAAACATATTCGTACCCTACTATAAATAAAACGCTAATTAGAGGTACCGAGATCCTATCTAGCACATGTTGAGCACATGTCACATATCATTATTTGTGATAATAATTTTGTATTTAAATCCCAATTTATACTATCACTTGCACAGGAACACATTCTCCCCGTTTTAACCGTGCACAAACGTGATCATTGAAGCCTTGCGCATCTCTAAGTTCTGCGATGGCGATCAGTTAAACGCTGTCAAATATAGCTGTTATATTTGGCAGCGTTTAACTGATTGCCAACGTAGAACGCTTAGATGTGCGCAACGTTGGATGCAACTCAAAAATCAAGACTTCCAGTTGCAGTACAGTATTCGGGGTGTCTATGTCTAGGTATTGGATACAATCCAATAGCCAGTATTTTATATTAAAACAATCTCAGGTGACGTTTTTGGGTAATTCCAAGAATATTATCTGAGTTTCCTGATAGAGAGGTTCGTAGACGTTGCGTATCTATTAACCTCTGGTAAACACACTAATGATAACAAATGCGAAACTATTTTAGTATGTGAGCGGTTTAATTATTCTTAATTCAATATTAATTTATTATTATTCGTTAGTCTAGGATCACAGAAATAATAAGGATTATTAGTAAAAAAACAAATTCGCTTAGATATAATTTATAAGCAAAGCGCTCGTACAAGTGCTCAGTACCCTTATTCTGAGTTTTACTCGATCAGTTTGAACAATTTGTTTTGCCTACGTGTCTCTCTCTTTTGTATGGAGAAATGATGAGACAATAACTCGTTTCGATCGTTGATTGATACGTAATGTATTGTTGTTGTCTCATCTTTTCTCCATACAAAAGAGAGAGACACGTTGGCGAAACGAATTGTTCAAACTTATCGAGTAAAACTGGAATTTGTCTTTCAGTACCCTTATTCTGAGTTTTACTCGATCAGTTTGACAATTCGTTTCGCCTACGTATCTCTCTCTTTTGTATGGAGAAATGATGAGATAACAACAACATTATATTTATATTTATTTAAAAACGGAGGTTTACAAACTTACAATTAATTATACTATGCATAAAACTTAAATAATTTGAAGTACAGGAAAGTAAATACCAACTAATCTTAATTATTGATAGTTACACATAAGCTAAGCTTAGACTTTGAGCAGGTATCTACGTAGAAACGATCGAAACGAGCTTTTTCTCGTCATTTCTCCATACAAAAGAGAGAGACAAGTAGGCGAGTTAAAAAAGATCTAGTAAAACTGTGAATAAGCTTACAGTAGGTACATTAACTGCACGTATACAATAACCGGCCCCCACACCATGACGTCATGGTGGTCCGCCATGTTTTTAAAAGTGCGTTGTGTTGGTCTCTTTGGCCAAGAAAATCTCTAAATAGGTACGCTCAAACGAAGTGTAATAACTAATAAGTTGATAACTTAGTTTAAAAAAACGATTCATAATTTATTTTATTAGGTACTGTTTATAATTAATCATTAACACCTAAATATAACTTTACATGGAAGCATAATAACCTTCTCTTCTGGAAGCATAACCTATAGTTATGACTAAAAACTCCGTAACGTCTGAATGTGCAATGAAATGAGGTTTTATACTTGTATACTTTTTTTTTGTAAATGCATACTTAGAATACAATATAACAACCAGACAGAGAACAAACATCTGTGTACACCACACAAATATTTCGCCCACTTGCGACGACAGTGTGACATCTCAAGTTATACGATTTTTCGTTTTTCTGATATTCGGAATCGCGATCGCGCGCTCTATTATCTCCAAAAACGGGATAATTTTTGCTCCATAAACAACGAAGGAATGAGAGAATGAGACAAAATATCACAATATAGCACTGTCTCGTTTGGTGATCATGTTGGCTTCGACATAGCGACAGTTCAGTTGTCACCTGGGCGTTGAGACGTGAAGCACTCTCGGTTTTCATAAAAAACGTGACATCACGAGGATACCACAATTTAGGTGAAAAAGGTAAGTTTATTTTAATAATTTTAATTTATTCGACAACGTGGTACGATGAACTTATCATACTGTTCTTGCAAACCAAAAAGCAAAGTTAACGAGAAATGTTAATGATGTCACGTTGTTTTTGTAAGAAATTCACAGCATCATTGCGTCATTTTGAATTATAACGTTGAAGATGATACTTGTTTTTCTTTTACTGGAAATAAGTAGTGGGTCATTTGTTGATGTTCTGTTGTTGCCGAATACCTTTTGATAAAATTTAGTGGTATGTCCATCTGCCACGTTGTAAACACTAAACAGCAATACAAAACACCAGTTATCTTTCCAGATGGCGACAAGGTCTACACTAGTTTTACGATAAGCACAAACTAAAAATGGACGAGGACTTGCCCAGTAGCACCTAATTTCTTGAAACAACACGAATTCATTCAAAAACTGTTTGTTTATCAAACAGTCTAACCATTAAACGATAGATAGATAGATTAACTCTTTATTGTACGCAAGGAAATGAATAATAAAACGTAATTAAACGTTTAAGAGGATGAATCAATGGATAATCAACAAACACCACAAAAGTAGCACCATCGTAGCCTATAAACGAGTTCATCTTCTTCGAGTACTTCATGTAGCAGCTTTTTCAGTTGTTCATCTTTTTTTATCTTAAAAATGAAACTTATCTGGAGTCTAGTCTTCTCCATATTTCTTTACGGTGCAGAAACATGGACTCTGAAAGTGCATGATCGCAGACGCGTGGACGCGTTTGATATGTGGTGTTGGAGGAGGATGCTCTGTATCCCGTGGACAGCGCGTGGGACCAATGTATCAATACTCAAGGAACTCTAAAGTGACCATCTGCCTCCAGCGATTCCTTGAGTATTTCGGGCATATAGCCAGGAAACAGGGTGACAACCTGGAAAAACTTGTCATCACTGGCAAAATTGAGGGCAAGAGACCACGAGGCCGAAGCCCGATACGTTGGTCTGACCAAATCTGCTCCACTCTCGACGTGAAGGTCCATGAAGCTATTCAGGTTGCCGGTGACAGATCCAGGTAACGAAACATTGTCAGGGACAAATTGATCCATGGAGGGAGTCACGACCCTCAGCAGTGAGGAGCACGACGCGAGGAGGAGGTGTTTTGATACCAATTTGTATTTTATTGAAATAAAATAAATATTGTGTGCGTAGTACACAAGGATACGCATCAGACTATACACTGCTAGCTCTTATGTCCTTGCAGTAAGCGTCATTTTTCTTTGTTTTTAGGTAACTTGAGCTGTATCCCACTGTACAATACCCATGTGCCTAATTAAATACAAGTCAACATGTAATTTTTTGTAACAAAATGTACGATTAAAATAGTTACCACTGTGTCAAATGAATATTTTATTCCTTAATTAAGAAACTGATTTTCAAGAATATCGTTTTATTTTGACATAACTAAATAAAAAAATAAATAAAATAGATAAATGTAAATCTTTACATCATCTTCAACGTGACAACTGAACTTGTCACTTTGAAAACTTTATTTTTGTCTGAAACAACGTGACAAATTTTCCTTATTTTTTTAAAACTATAGTTATAACTTAATTTTGTTCCAGAAGTGTATTTCTTTTTTAATATTTCATTTCATTATTAGTTATTGTCTAATCTGTTCATACATAATAAAGCTATTTTGACAACAGTTTAAAAGTTAAGCTCATTTAAAAGTTTAAAAGTCGGTTTCTGTAAAATCCATATTTTTGAGATGTCACACTGTCGTCGCAAGTGGGCGATTTGTTCTCGGTGGGGATGAAACCCACGATCTACGGCGCAGAAGGCAGAGCTACTACCAACTGAGCTGAGAGGCCAGTCAATCCAGTCCAGTCTAATTAACTTGAAAAGAAGGAATATTATCAACAGCCTGTTGTCTTGAAATGTTATTGCGTAATAAAAGTACCTAAGTAAGTAAGTAAACAGGCCCTTTGCACCTATTGTAGATGATTTATATAGCGTCAGAGGCAACTGCGTGATTACTCGAGCCCTTCTTACGGGACGCTATAGTGCCTGGGACAGGTTTTAGATGGAATAGTCTTGCCCAGCACCTATACCATCCTGACAGCTTAGTCGGCCTAATCCACAGGAAAGACATGGTCAATACGCATTGCGTAATAGCTACCAATCAATAACAGTTCCTGTTTTTGCGCGCGGGTTTTAATATTAAACAATTTGACATGAAGCTTATTATAATCTAATATAACAGGAAGGAAAATAAATACAACGTATACAATTATTCAATTACTCCTATGAATAACATGTCTTATCATTTATTTATTGGCATGCGGCCAGAGACCAATACCAAATACTGCAAGGAGTCTATAGTATAGGATCCCGCTATAGAAGGACCTTCACCGAGCTGGTTATTTAATGAAACGTATTTTATATTTAATTAAACATGCCAAAAAAACTGCAACAACAACTGTCACAACCCTCGGGTAGCCAGGTATAAACAGGTAAATCGATACTAGCATTTTGCACCGGTATGTTTATTGAATAAAAATACTGTGGTCTATACTTTCGATTGGTATAGAATTTGTTTAATAAACAAACCAGTGGAAAGTTTAATTTTTTTTTTAAAATTATTTATTAATCATAATTATCCTGGACTGAAATTTGATAGGCAACCCATATAGAATATATTTATAGGCATGTTTAATTAAAAATCAAATATGTTTCATTAAATAACCAGCTCGGTGAAGGTCCTTCTATAGCGGGATCTTAGACTACTAACTCTAATGATGTAGCATAAGTGTACAGGAGAATATCCTCATTATCTGGTTTTCCTGTACTAGTCTAAACCACGGATGTGTGTCTAATACCCTTCGGCCGCCATTGCAGATGTTATTCGAAATCTTTTGACGTGACAACGTCTTATAATTCAATGGAGCCGGCTAGCGGCTGCACGCACGAAAAATATGACTCATGCGGCGTTACCTCGCTCTGAGGCGTTCCATTTAAGGCTTGAAGTGCAAGCGAGAACGCGGAACAAGCGACAAAGAGGCACAACCGGCCTCCGCGTTCGGCAACGTTCGACATCTGTCTCTCTCCTACTTGAGTGAGCTTAATCTTTTTTTTATTTCATCTTTAAAGTTAGGTATTCATCCTGTGACCTCGTAAGATTCTTGTTTTTGTCGTCCAACATTAACAACGTCAAAATCCAGCAGGGCTACCACGAGCTCCATATGGTTATGGCTATGGCTGTCAAATTGTGTATAGATAGGCTGACCCACACATGCATTTTCTTCTTGGGTTTGAATGTGTTGACGCTGTTGACACAATTTTGACAGCCATAACCATAACCATATGGAGCTCATGGTAGGCCAGCAGATCTAACAATATTATTATTGGAAGAATATTTTACCCTTGATGGCAACTAGTTGCAATGTAATAAAAAGTTCAATTAAATCCATAAAATATATTAAACAAATCAGGTAAGAGTATTGCGCAACATGAAGTTTAAAAGCCTAGGTATTAATCAGATAAAAATAAAACCGGCCAAGTGTGAGTCGCGCACGATAGGTTCCCTACCTATAAATTCCCTATCTATAAAAAAAAACGGCAATAAAAACACGGTTATTGTAATGGGTGCCTCTTTTTTGTTCTGTTTTTTAGTATTTGTTGTTATAGCGGCAACAGAATTATTCATGACACTTTCAAATGTCTAACTATCACAGCTCATGAGATACATAGCCTGCTGACAGACAGACAGACGACGGACGGACAGCGGAGTCTTAGTAATAGGGTCCAATTTTACCCTTTGGATACGTAACCCTAAAAATAAATAATTGTTTTGTATTATTCAAAGCCAGTACTTATCTAAGCGTGACCTTCATTTAAAACAAAAATATGTTTTGTAATTTTCAAAGCCAGTATCTAAGCGTGACTTCATTTCTTTCAGATAAATCAAATAAACAAGCAGACGCTATCGGGGGGTCAGGTGATCGTGAACCCCACTCCCCCAGAAGCCCTCGACTCGGACGATGCCTTGCAAAGCGTTGCTCAACTTTACTCCTCCGACCCTGTTTACTGGGAAGGGGTCCTTTCCGAGCTCATCCCTGAAGAAAACAGCGTCCCAACCGATCCTCAAGAGTCACACGACGCGGAGAATCTTCCAAACTTTGAGTCCCACCTACCAATCTACGAAAACAGCTTTGATTTCACAAACTTCCTTCAATCGCCGGGTTTTCCCGATATCTTCCCGACCCCGCCGCGATCGGAGAACGTCCCAAGTCCACTATCAGAATCACAAGCGTTCTATGCATCTCACTCTGATTATACTCTTTCTCCCTCGCGATCCTCGCCTGTTTTTGATAGTAGCGATGTGGAAAAGTACCAAGAAATATCGCAATTACCTCACGAGGAATCTTTTGAGGAGATCAAACGAGATACGGATAGAGAGTCTCAGAAGTCACAGTCTTCTATGACGTTAAAGAACTTCAAGGATCTTCAGAAAGAGATTACTAAAAAGTTTTCTAAACTAGAGTGTTGCGATATCGACAGAAAGTCGACCATGGAACTGTTTGAAGAACACAAGCAGAAACTGAAAGTGGCTGAGATGAAGAGTCTTTGCCTGCAGGTGTCTAAGCTGGATCTCAAAACGGCTTATGGGTAAGTTATAAAACAAATATTGTGGATAATTTTTATTTCAATCGCGGGTAACACCGCACGGGTGAGATGCATTGAGTTTTCGTTCGATAGCCAAGTCAATATGACTGGCCTCTCAGCTTAGTTAGTAGTAGCTCTGCCTTCTGCGCCGTGGGCCGTGGGTTCGATCCTAACCGTGAACAAATATTTTTTGTTCTCTGTCTGGATGTTATCGGTATAGTATTCTAAGTATGTATTTACTAAAACATATATCTGGCCTGGCCTCTAGCTCAGTTGGTAGTAGCTCTGCCTTCTGCGCCGTAGGTCGTGGGTTCGATCCCCACCGAGAACAAATATTTGTGTGGTTAACATAAATGTTTGTTTTCTGTCTGGGTGTTATGTTGTATTCTAAGTATGTATTTACAAATAAAAAATGTATTCAAGTATTATAGCAGCTATTCGGTTCCCATATTACAAGCTCTGCTTAGTTTGGGGCTGGGTAGTGTTGTGTGAATTGTCCACAATATTTATTTATATTTAATTATTACTAGCAGTTGGTGCCCGAGCTTCGCTCGGTATTTTTTTTTGGTAAATTGTTGTTGTGAATTATATTTAAATACGAATTACTTACATACTGATTAAATATTAATATTTTTCGATCTTACCGACATAATAATAAACTTCACTACTCGTCAATAGATGGCGTTCGCTGTCCCAGTAACTCATGACTTAATCAACAGATGGCGCTAGGAGTTATGATTTTATGATAAAGTTGATTATATACTTTACGATTAGGGGGACATTTTCTAAAAATGAATCCTAGCTAGATCGTTTTATCGTCCCCGAAAACCCCTGTATACTTAATTTCATGAAAATCGTTGGCTCAGTTTCCGAGATCCTAAATATATATATATATATATACAAGATTTTCTCGTTTAAAGGTATAAGATATCAGCTATCTGGTTCTCATAATACAAGTTCTGCTTAGTTTGGGGCTAGATAGTGTTGAGTGGATTGTCTAAAATATAAACAAATACTATTTATTTAAAACTTAATATTTTTAATATTGTTATACATAACTGCTAGTATAAATTAATTGTGCCATGAGGTCATCAGCTCGCTTGTTGTGTTATTATGAGTATTTTAGCAGGCCATTACTGATAACAAATAAAGCCTTACGCACATCTTAGTGTTCTGCGGTTTTGATATTTGTTTTCATTATTATTGTTTAACTTTAAGCCGGCAATGGTTTAGAATTTTAGACTGGTACAGGTACATAGTACACAAAAAATAGTACATAAGCGAACTTAATGCTAATTAGCATTTTCTTCCAGTTAACCATTTTTCCCCACCGCTGGGCAAAGACCTTCCCCAAAGGCTTCAACTTTTCTCTGTCTCTCTCGAGCGTCCTCCCACCATGTGTGGACAATACATATGTATTTTTTTTCATTTATTACAATAGTTAATATAATATTGGAATTCTTTCTTTTATGGGACCAACCTGGAGCCTAATTCTCGGGCCGACCGAGATTTTCAATGTCCCCTAAATACACATTGGCATTGCACAACCCCGCACTTTTTCTACGTTACATTAACAACAACACAAGTCTACAATGCTAATAGTGTTTATTTTGTTGCAGGGTACTCCACAACATTCTCATAGGCCTGTCGCGTGAGTGCAAGCGAGAGGAACTGCAGTACGCACTCTTCGCACTCGTGTGCCAGCGCGTCCTGGCGCAAAGCCCTGCCTTGTTCGTCGGAGACTTCGGTAAGAAAACACACAACTTATTTTTGCCCTATTAATAACAGGAAAGGTGTAAAAAAACGAAGACAGAAAGTTCCACAAATACAATTATTTTTAGTAATGACAGCTATACCACGAGAGCGAAGCCGTAGGCAGTCGCTAGTCAATATGAACATAGCAAAATAGAGTAACATGCAAACGATATATGTAATTTGCTTTTAATAAACAGGTTATTTTCATTTACATAGCCGCACACCGCCCGGGAAACAAATCAGGGCCATAAAATTATACTTGAAATGTATGATTTTCTGTTGGGGGAAACGCATTTTCTTACTACATACAAATTGCCAAATTTCTCTACAACGTATTATTGTATTCTGCGATCGCATACAAACTATGCCGCTAGCTGTGAAACTTCAGTTTACACATTTCAGAACTAGATGTCGCCACAGGAAAAGTTAGAACGCGCTATCGTTGCGTTTTGGCTTTGCGTGGACATCAACGCCGTTGACTCTACTGAGTCATCATCAATCAGTCCAAAAACTGCTGGACATAGGCCTCCCTATGATATTTTTACTGCTTTAGCATCACGGCATGTGATGAAAGCTGATTTATTAATGATAATTCAAAAATTGGAATTAATTAAATTGACTATCCTTTTGCTTTTGTTACCCCATGGTTGTTTTGTTTTGTTTTCAGTAAGTCTGTTCGATGATGATTATGGATATTTGTAGATATAGTATAGGATCCCGCTATAGAAGGACCTTCACCGAGCTGGTTATTTAATGAAATGTATTTTATATTTAATTAAACATGACATGCCAATAAATATATTCTATATGGGTTGCCTATCAAATTTCAGTCCAGGATATGATTAATTAATAATTAAAAAGCTAAATTGTTTTTTTAACTTTCCACCGGTTTGTTTATTAGACAAATTCTATACCAATCGAAAGTATAGACCCCATAGAATATGCAAACGTTAGGTTGCCTATTTTTTTCCGGTCACAACTCTCGGGTAGCCAGGTACAAACATGTAAATCAATACTAGCATTTTGCACCGGTATGTTTATTGAATAAAAATACTGGGATCTATACTTTCGATTGGTATAGAATTTGTTTAATAAACAAACCAGTGGAAAGTAATTTTTTTTTTTTAATTATTAATTAATCATAATTATCCTGGACTGAAATTTGATAGGCAACCCATATAGAATATATTTATTGGCATGTTTAATTATATATAAAAAACGTTTCATTAAATAACCAGCTCGGTGAAGGTCCTTCTATAGCGGGATCTTAGACTAAGAGTTTACACCCACAGAAATATAATATTTTTTTTGTTCATCATACTCATTCATAACCCATACAAAATGTACTTTCACATCAATAAATAAATATTAGTGGACATTACGCACAAAAATTTAGTCGTCCACCACGCTGATGATCACCAAATAATACAATAGTCCTAGTAAGATTAGTATATCATAATTATCAGATAGGGAGACGTAGGCCTCCACTTTAAATTTCTCCTACAGTTACTAAAGTAGGCCCCAATAATAATTGTAGTATTTCAAACTGTATTTCAAACTAAAGTCAGTACTTGTAGGAGAATAATGTCATGTGGTGAAAAGAGTGTTAGGCATGAATGTAGAATGTAAGCTTAAAAAAATATGGATGGATTGTGTGAAAGATGATAATGTCTAAGAAAGGATTGAGTACTGAGATGACGAGTGATATAGAAATGATATTATACTATAAAATAGAAATCTAGAATGGAAAAAAAATACATGTTGTGCCGACCCAAACTAGTGGAATAAGGGCACGAAGAAGTAGAGTCAAGCTAGAGAAGTCGAGAGCGCTGGTGGCCTAGTGGTAGCGGCCCCGCCTTCCGATCCGTTCAAATCCAGTCGTGTACCACAAAGTTTTTCTGTCCAAAAACTTATGTACACTATGCCAGTGCTCTCAAACGGTGAAGGAAAACATCGTGAGGAAACCGGCATATCGTCGAATCTAAAAAGTTCGAAAATATGTGTCAAGTGCACGAAAGGAGCCTCTTTGAGGCGCACCTAAAATCCTTTCACCACACTTGGTTCCAAAGAATCAGTTACACGATATAAAAAAAATACTAGAGAAGCCAGTAGAGACGAACATGTCAAACTATGTTAAAGCTAAACTACGCACATGTTTAAATATGTATAACATAATCGTTGCGCCTCTTTTTGTCAAGATCGGTTTATAAATTATTCATTAGTTATTTCCTGCCCACGCCTCTGCAGTTTTTTGTTACATTCGTGTATAATCTTACGTTTCGGCATTTAAGATTACGATCATGTTTTGTCGTTATTATAGGAATTCCCTGCCGCCATATTGTTTTTAGTCGCACGCGCCTGCTCTTCTAATTTATTCAAATTCTGTGGTTGTAAATGGCTCACTTTTAGTGTACTCACGAGGTCTACCACACAGCTATTTGTTTATTTTTTGTTGCGTTTGGCATTTCTAAACTGGTTCATGGATGTACCGAGGGGAATGCCCATCACGTTGTAAGACGTTGCAAGCGGTCACTCACAACAAGTATGGTATGACTGGATGTCCTTGATATGATACATCATAAGTTCATATAGGTACAACTATTATTACTAATTTTATGATGATTTTGCAAGCTAAATGTCATTTCTCAGAAACATTACTTTGAATTAGAATTTTTCTTCTTTAGATAATTATTAATTAATTGTTACTTTAATTTACTTTAAAAAAGATTTTTCATAATGTGCTAGGTCTATGTACAGTCGCGGTATGAAAATGTTCGTCACTTTAGAGTCGGTTTTCGCTTGCACCAGTGCCTTGATCATGAACACATTTTGACATAATTTGTGACGTTAACTTATCGGTTTATTCTGTTTATTCAGTTTCAAAAGGTAGTAAGTGTTCGTGATACGTTGAACAAATCAAGTTGACGAACATTTTAATTCCGCCACTATACAACCAAACGAAGTAGAATTGAAGAAAAATAACATTTTAAACCGAATTCTACATTGCTAAGCTGTATTTAAGATTGGTGTACATAGACCTGCCGTGGGCTCTATAGTTCCATGAAACATCTTCAGCCCTACTTATAAACGCAATTTAAATTTAATCATTGCTTAAAGTTAGTCCTGTCACTGTTTGTCATTACCCAGTGGTATATTTTTATAAGTAAGGCCACTTAATTATAAAACGAAATTAGTTTATAATTTAAAAACAAAACATTTAAATAAAAATAAAAAAAATAAAATAAGCCTTTATTTTTCCGACCTTAACAAAACAGTGTTGCTTAACCGAACTTATACCAATCCTACTTACTAAATATAATAACTAAGCAAAACATTTAATCCCATACAAATGTAACATTATTGACTTGAAATGACTTTACTAGCAATGCTGCTATGGCTGTAATAGGCATGGCGGTATTTCCCCGGACGAGCAACACATCAAAGCTCACTACTACTCCTTTGTTTAGTTAGTTATTGAGTTTGTAAACGACCAAAAGCAATAATAATGCTTTTTGAAACTACGAAATTCAACAAAATGTGTTCCAATTCTAGAATAACATATCTCATAATCATACTAGTACGTATAAAAAACAGTATTATAAATTAGGTAGGTATTAGACTAGTCGTCCTTGTGACGTCAAGTTCATCGATGTATTAGCCAAGTAGGTTTAGTACGCAACTGGTTCTGCAAGATGTGAAAACCCGTAGATTCTAAACGTCTTGACTTGGGCAAATCCTTAACCTAATGCCCGTAGCACACCTACGCTGCGTTATCGTTAAGGTGTAAACCCTATCCGTAGCATACCATGACCGTGCTAGGTACGTAACGGCCAAAAAAATATTCTTTGTATTGTAATGTATAAACACTTGCCCACTAGATCGTTCCGTCACCGACTGACACCGTCGCGTGCTATGCACGGACCGTCAACTATTTGTCGGAGGGAAACGGGCTCAGAACGCTGTCAACCCGCTTCAGTGGGCGAAGTACAGCGTACCGGATTGCTTTCCGTGCCCGACACGTTTCTAGCACGGTCATGGTGCTACGGGATAGTGGGTAAGAGACCTTTAAAGCGAAACTGCTACATAGATTAATTCTGTTGCGATCAAGTGTAGTTTAAGTGAATGGGCAGCGTCATGTCAGGAACGTGCCCTACCATGCGTCCATCAACTTGAGGCATACAAATATTCAGCCAGTAGATGTGATGCCAGTAATTTCTCCGGCACCCACACCCTTCAAACTCTCAAGAGGCCGGTGTCCTCATGAATACGATATTTATTTATTTAATGTGTCTCACATGGTCTATTGGCTTACGGTCTTGACAGAATACCAGCGCATAGCTTCCTCACAGAAGCTAGGCATTATGCCGAGTCAAGGCCCTTTTGCTGCTGTAGCACACAGAAACACGACGCACTCCAGTATCGATGTATTGTTTGTATCTTTCTTCTTTTAGTGTCCTTGTTTTTTACTGGTTTATGTGTGCTTATGTCATGTAGTAAATAAATAAATGTCTATGTCTATTTAAACCGAAACGCAGCAACATGTCTTCCTCCACTAGTAACGAAATAAGGAAACTGGGGGGAGGGACTAATTGAACAAGTTATAACTTCTGTCGGCATTCCCAGAGTGTCATTTTATAAGTGTGGAGTGCCAACGTCTTATATAGGACAGGAAAGGTCATTATTAGATTGTTAGGCAATATCGAGGATATCAAAATTATCATCAAATATATTCAAGAAAACTTAAATCGGGGAAATCCTTTAATAAAAGGATTATTTATTTTCTAAGAGCAGCAGTGGTCCATTAATTCCTGATCGAAAGATCGTTCAAAGTCGGTCGTTCACCAGTGGGTTTTCCACTTGAGAAAGTTATGTACGCAATGCTAATGCTCTCAATCGGTGATAGAAAACATCGTGATGAAACCAGTTAATATTCTAACAGTGACGTACCACCAAACATTGGTAATTTTGGAGTTGAATACCAACACCAAAATTACCTTTACAGAACTATTTAGTATTCCAGGGAGGTAATAAAAGCTTACTTATGTACGAAAACCAGATGAGCAACATTTTTTGTAGGAAAACGTGGTAGGATCAAAGCTATTTTTTTGCTAATCTCTCGCGATTTTTCATAAGTTCAGTGATTTTATATATTTCTAAAGGTCAAAATATACGAGTGTGGAGTTGTTTCACGGTGTTTGTCGTCTTCAGTATTTATTAAGCCCGTCATTCTTTCTTATTTTCATGCTAACAAATAGAGATGGAAACAGACTTAGCAGGCTGCTTAGTTAAATTACTACTGTATATAGGACTACTAGCAGCGAAGCCCGGCGTTGCCCGGGCATTCCAGAATGTTAAACAACATTCTGAACGTTTAGGAGCATTTTCATCTCGCCAAAGTCGAGAATTTTCAGAAAAATCCTTAAGCGATAGAAAAAGATAGACATATAGAATTCCCTTCATGTTAGAAAAGGATAGACATAGATTTTGAAACTTTTGCTCCTTACAACCAGCTCCTTCAACCCCTTTCGTCCAAATTATAATCATTCACAGCCCCGGACCGAGGGGTATCTACCACCAAAAGGGCAATAGATCCTAGTGGGCGGTTATCGAATAAACTTCGGACATACGTACGAACACTTGCTTTTTATAATACATATACATATATTAGATAGATTATGAATATGAGCCTAATCGTTGTCCCCAGGTCTTAGCATCCTGAAGGCCGCTGCTCTCCGCTGCCCGCACCGGCCGCTGCTGACGAGACACGTCGTGTACTGCGTGTATTTAGTGCTGCGCAGCGATCCCAAGCTTTGCGCCAACGAGTGTATCTTCCATGAGGTACGATATCCATCCGCCTGCGCCATAACGTTATATCTCACCGAAATGTAAGGGGCTCGTCGACACATTTGTCATTCACGATTTGTCAGGAATTTTGCAGGTGAAATCACGTACTTACGTGTTCTTGTACGTCATTTCTCAAACAACATTTTTGACAAGTCGTGAATCACGGATGCGGTGTGGATGTGGTGTAATATGTTTTTAGCATCACACTGCTGTGAGTATATAAACAAAAACAGTAACCGTGTTATAACTAAGCGATACTTTGGCTACGCCAACCAACATAGTACTGTAAGTTTATGTGCTGCTTACGACTTATTAACCCCTTGACAGAAAAACCTTGCGAAGCGAGTGTTTTATTGTGGGGCGATCAGACAACGTGTCGTTCGAAGGAACGATTTATCGGTAGATAGCACTGGTTGCAACGCGACGGGTTAGACATATATAAATAAAAAAGCGTGTTCTGTCATCCTACCGGCTTTTTTTTTTTTTTTTTTACGTGGGAATATGCTTTACGCATGCCTTCTACTTGGGGAAGAGTAGGAGGGGATGTAAGACTCTCTGTCATACTGACTAAAAACCCTTCGATGTTCCTTCACTCACCTCAGTGCCAGTGCCAGTGCATCATCGAACCACTCCTCACCTGACGAATGGTCCGATGCTGCATCGGAACTTGACAGAGTCACGGGGTCCCGATTGGATTCTACCGCGGCTAATTCATCCTACCGGCTGCGCCAAGTAAAGCTAATGTAACTCCAGGTGGATTCGCAAGGGGATAACTTGGTGATTGCGTGCGCGCGCGGCGGCGACGCTTACGCGGTCGTGCTGGCAGAGATGACCCGTAGCGACGTGCGCGGAGACCTGCCGCCATTGTTCCGGCAGCACCACGCCGATGCTGATGGTGAGTGCAGAGTTGCATGTAAACTGCCGATAGATGGCGCTATAGACAATTCGAATTGTTATTTTTTCCAAATACATCCTTCCGAATAAATGATTGTCATGTTTTATACCTGACTGGTCTCTCAGTTGGTAGTAGCTCTGCCTTCTGTGCCGTAGTTCGCGGGTTCGATCCCCACCGAGAACAAATATTTTCGTGTCGAACGCAGGTGTTTGTTCTCTGCCTGTATGTTATATTGTATTCTAAGTATGAATATGAAAAAAAAATGTTTATAAATATTATAACAGCTAATCTGGTTCCCAGAGTACAAGTTCTGCTTAGGGCTACAAGATACAAACGTGACGTAATGACAAACCTGTAGATGGAGCCACGGTCGCGTTAGTGCCGTATTAACAGTCCCTATAAGTTATTCGTCGAGTGTGATTCGGATCCGATGGCAGCAGTCAGCGCAGCCCCGTACCAAGAGGAAGGTCGCAGATTCAAATCCCGCTCGGCTAACTTTTGGGACATCATAAAAATCTTTGTTAGAGTCTGTTCAGAAAGAGAGCCGTCGTGGGATTTGAGGGCGCAGCTGTGCTTTTTTGTTTAGTGGGCAATACAATAGCGCGTCCGTTGCGTTTTGATCCTATCACAACTAGTGTACTATTCCTTTATTTAATTTTTATGATGCAAAATGCTGACAAAAAGAAAGGGATGAGCTGTCATATAAAAATCGAAACGTTAGTTCACAATTTGGCCACGACGGCTCTCTTTCTGAACAGATTCTAATAACTATTATAAATTGTCTTTAAATTTCTAGTATTTTTTTTATTGTCTTTGTAGTTTATTGTTTTTAAATTTGGTTTTGCTTTATGTTAGCAATTTAACAATAAACTTTGCATGTCGGTCTCCGACGAAGTATGTGGTACTACAATATTATTAATAAGAAGTTTTTCAAAAATGACCATACTTCAAGCGAATAAACACAATTCATTTCATTTCATTATTGTTGTCTTATAGGTTACACAGCATTGCACGTGGCTAGTCGTCTGCACAGCGCAACGAGTTCCCGTCTGCACATCGTGCATGTACTACTCGAACATTCCAACGCTGATCTATGGAAAGGGGTGAGTCTGAAAAAGAAAGAAAGAAAATCATTTATTTATGCAAACTGTACATGACAGGGAATAAAGAACTAAAAAGTAATAAATCATAGTTTAAAAAACTAAAAAAACACGCTTTTATAATAAAACTAATTGAACTTAAAAGTTAAAAATAAAACTGTAATAATCAATTGAAAAATTTATATTATTGTACAAAAAGCGTGGGGGGCTTGACCCCTCATATGATTTATATGAAATATGAATTGGAGGTGATATTTTCTTTATCAATAAGTTTCTGAAAAAAAGGAAAACATACGAGCACGTATATAGCAGATCTGGATTTTATGAGACAAAATGGTTACTCTAGAGGCATTATCCAGGGAGGAAATAGGGGACTACGTTTGTATGGAGTGTCGCCTGTGTGATTCCCTCTTAAGGCCTACCTTCTAGCTTTGTAGTTGCGTAGATTTCGTGATGAGTGGCCTTTTGTTTATTTAATACTATGGGTTTCGCCCGCGCGGTACTGATGATTGCTAATATCAAAATTTCAGGTGTTTTCTCCCTTTGCTCGCATTCATTTGTTTTCTCGTTCTTGGTATTTTTTGGAGTTAAAATTTGCCTATAAATATAAATGAATAATAAATATTGCAGACAATCAACACTGTCTAGCTCCAAACGAAGCAAACTTGTACTATGGGAACCAGAGAGCTGTTATAAAACTTGTATAAAATTTTTTTGTTAATTACAATATAACACCTAGACAGGGACCAAACATTTGTGTTCACCATACAAATGTTTGTTATCGGTGGCGCACTTAAAATCCGTCTACCATTCTAGTTTAGAAGAACAAGAAGAAGTGTGACAACTTAGGATTTGTCTAGCCTCTCAGCTCAGTTGGTAGTAGCTCTGCCTTCTGCGCCGTAGGCCGTGGGTTCGATCCCCACCGAGAACAAATATTTGTGTGGTGAACGCAGATGTTTATTCTGTCTAGGTGTTATATTGTATTCTAAGTATGTATTTACAAAAAAATTGGTTTACAAGTCAGCTATCTGGTTCCCATAGCTCTGCTAAGTTTGGGGCTAGATAGGATTGTGTGAATAGTCCACAATATTTGTTTTATTTATTATTATATTTTTAATGAGGTTTATAAATAAATTAAATAAATAATAAATAAATATTCCGGACTATCCACACAACACTATCTAGCCCCAAATTAAGCAGAGCTTGTACTATGGGAACCAGATAGCTGATATATTACTAATATAATTTTTTTTTCCTCAGTTCGAAGAGACCAATAGATTATGCTCGCACGGCGAATAAGTCTGCTACCCGTCAAAACTACCCCCAAGAAGTATACGACTTCCTCAAGAAATGCCGCTGAAGCCAACATTCATCATTTTGTAATATTCATTGTTACTACAGTACCCGAAGTCGGGGTTTTGCTACCACATTTCGTTACCAAATATTGTTTTCGTTTCGATTTTTTGTCTCTCTCTATTGCATGGAGAAAACATGAGATGGCAAACATACGTTACGTAGTTAGAGTTGTTGTCTCATCTTTTCTCCATACAATAGACAGAGACAAATAGGCGAAACGAAAACAACATTTGGTAACGAAATGTTGTAAATGCACTGGGACTTCGGGTACAGATTCGATAGTGTTCGAATCCGGTTGCGCACCAGGGGCTCAATTCTAGACCAGTGACTTTTTTGTCACGGTAGATATATATCACAAGAACTGTCAAATTCTTGTGACTGACAGACTGACATTCAAACTGACAGTTCTTGTGATATAATTAATCTACCGTGACAAAAAAGTCACTGGTCTAGAATTGAGCCCCAGGAGCCTAATTCTCGGCTCATCTCGGATAATTTTGCATTTTTATTTTATTGCTTCTTTTCGAAGAGAGAAAGGATGATTTCCTTGAGTAATTCATCGACGACCTCATCGTAGAAGCCTCGACAGCTACGATATACGGAAAACGTAGAAAAAGTGCGGGGTTGTGCAATGCCAATGTGTATTCAGGGGACGGCCCGAGAATCAGGCTCCTGGACATCATTTTAAATTTGATTTGATCTCGAACGGTGAAGGAAAACATCATTAGGAAGGTTTGGTTTGTATTCTAGTAGCGGCGATGGGCTTGCGACCTGTCACACATCAAATTTGTTGGACGTGCCTCTGACAAGACGCTTCGAGAATCTTGAATTGATCAGAGGGGACCTTTAGTGTTTAGCACGCATAAAAATAACAGTTATGAGCTTATTTTCTTAATTATTCTTAAATCTATGAATTGAATTAAATTGGGTGGAATTCGATTGAATTGGTTAGAATTTGATTGCGTTCGATTGAATTGAATTGATAAAATTTAAATGTAATCATCTAGTTTTAAAATTAAATGTTTTATTACAATAGCTTATGTTTAAGACTCATCATCGGCCTGAGAAATCCACTGCTAGACATTAGTCCCACATAAGAATCCATAAAAGAATAAACTCTGTAAGCATTCTTTACAATAATGTAAATACAGAGGTATGGGCTATTGAGATAAAATAGTTCTTTTGTAGATATTAACAAAAGTTCTTATTTTTGTTAAACATAATACCTTGGGGTCACTAATTGACCATTTGCAAGTCAAGTGACTTGACATATTGACTGTCAAAGTCAAAACTAATCGATATTTTGACACTAAATACTTTTGACTAAGAAGTCATTAAGACACTGAACTCCGAACGAAATCCTATATGAAAACTAGAAAAAGTAGAAGTTATTGAAATTTACGTATAAAATAAGTGCCCACAAGTCATAATATTAGAATTTAAGTCATAGTTTAAGTTACGTTTTTAATTATTGATCTTTTGATGTTTTATTTTTCTAAAATAAACGTGTTTTTAGCATGTATGTAGAATTTAAGAGTAAAAGGTTTATTGTTTTTAGAAAGAATGACAAAAGAGCGGCCAGCTTTTAAAAGCACAATCAAATCAAAATTAACTAATAATGGTGTCAAATCCCTTGTCAACTGGAAAATGGGTTGCAGGAACGCCAGTAAACTGAATCTGTGATCAGCTAGCATTTCAAGAAAAATTTCCACGTCAATTCGTCGTTTTGATGCTTGGAGAAAGAAACTTTTGATGTAAGAGAGAGAGAGAGAGAGAGTGAATTTATAATAGCTCTCTCTGCAACCCAATTTTATTTGACTAACCTTTCAGAAAGCGGCCGCTAGACTACTAACAATTCCAAAAACAATACCATTCTATTTTGTTCTTCGTTTCTATTACTTTTAACAATTAATTATGTAAATGTTATTTCACTAAGGCCCGGTTTCACGAATGGCTAATCAGTAATCACCCAATTAGTTTTGACAATTAGTTTAACCCACATTTTTAATTGCAGTTTTTTTGTTAAACAACTGGCAAAAATTTTATTGGACAATTTAGTCATCCGAAAACCTGGTTCTAATGACCTTGCTTAAAATTAGACCTGTCACCCTTATGAGTAAGAGGGTGATCTTATTGTGGCACTGATTCTTTCAAACCAAGATATATAAAAACATAAATACGTAACTAACATTATATTAAGGTATAATACTGACACAAGTCTAGATGGCTAGGTTTCTAATCGAAAAGTAAGTTAGATGTTATATTCTCATTAAGAGCTTTTGGTATAATTATTGTCTGTAGTAATTCGCCTTATATCAAGATTTATATTGGCATTGTTGTCATAGTCTTAGTACATATAAAAATATACATACTTAGTTGTAAAATATTGAAATTATTTTTTATGATTAGTGTAAAATAAAATTAAAAATAGCCTTGTTCACTCAACTTTTCCAAGTTGATATGGTGCTATGCTGAGATAAGTTTCAAATGAAATAACTGTGTCAATGTTTTAAACCTAGGAAGATTGAATATCAAACGAACATTTGTAAAATTTAAAAAAAAACAGTTAATGTATGTTTGTTTGTCGTTGATATTTATAATATACATACCAGTATGTAATCAAACATATAAAAAAATATATGATAATTCTTCTTATTATCGTAATACTAGTTTTGTGGGAAGTTTTCACAGTGAAAGGATAAAATTACACTTGACACGTGAATTCTAACTTTTTAGAACTCGATAATAGCAAAGAGCCCCCTTTTTTTGCTTTCTTAGCATTTAAAAATTAATAAAATTACTGTGAATTGTACTTATGAACGTTTTTCACAACTAAGTGCCTTAGTTCTTCGAACCACTTTTAATATACTTATTTTTTTATCATCTTATTTTTAATTAAATCTTCGCAGTTGTCATCACAATCTTTAGTTTTTATCGTTTTAAAATAAATTACGTTTTATGTAAATAATATTATGATGTTTCATTTATTTATTATACCTAAGTAGGAAAATTCTATTTTTTTATTGACCCTTTATACAGCAACAGAGGATAATAGCTAGATTCAACGGCTTCGACAGACTGAACAAAGTCCACTGCTGGTCATAGGCTCCCCTAAACATTTCCAGGAAGGAACGATTCTTCAGACTTCCCGCGGTCTTACCATTTCGGTCCAACGGGCACGATAGGTCTTCCAGTTCGTGGTCGCCATATTGGAAGCAGTACTAACGGTGTAAGAGGATCTCCCAACACAAACGGGACAAGCAGTTGGTCCCTACGCAGTCCTCACTACAGAGCTCGTCCATACCGAGCCCTAACTCTTATACATACATATCCATCACAGAAGATACTACTATCTACTAATAGACCTTTACATCATACATGCTCAGTAAATAGGATTTACTTTAACGCAAAGAGGCTGTGTAAGTAGGCGTGTGCAGCCCAGTGTTTTCCCCAGTGGTCGCGTGGAACTGGCACCTAGACTCACCTAGCTATAAGACGTTTCAAAGTGATTCTTGCGTCGTAATGAATAAAAAATTATTGAGTTTGAGTTTGAGTGCATTGGAAATGCGTTCCATTTTCAAATCACTTCACCGTCACACTATGCTTGATACGTAATGGTTCATTACAGTTCAAGAGCTATGCAAACCTCCTTGGTGAGGGTTCATTACAGTTCAAGAGGTATGCAAACCTCCTTGGTGAAACAATCTCTTTTCTTACAAATGATATGAAAACTTTTTAATGAAAAGATATAGTAGCTCACAGATGTGTACATAAGTTTGCGTCTACGACTGTTTTAGCAGATACCTACCGGTACAAATATTTTACTATTAATTTTAATAAAATTAATAGTTTAATTATAATAATACTTATATTATTATTGTAATTTTATTTTTCTCAAATTAAAATTACATTTTGTCGTACCCGTACAAGTGTTGTGTTATTGTTGTATTGTAAGCCTATTTCTGCCGAAAAGCAGCATTGCTGTGTTTCGAGTTGAAGGGTATGGATGCCGGTGATATCACTGACACGTGAGGCTGAACATCCGTATGCCTCAAGTTGATGGTCGTAGGGCAGTGCATTGTAGGACACGTTCCTGACGTGCTTGACCTACGAGGCAATGCTTTGCTATAGGCAATGGTTACCACTTAACATCAGGTGGGCCATATGTTTGTTCCATCAGCTAGTTAAAAATTTACCTCACATGAATGATGTAAAGTAGAATGCTTACCTCGGTCATAAGTAGCTATTGCACCCTCGAACTATATTTGCCCTCGCTCGCTTTGCTCGCTCGGGCATCTAAATATCTCGGGTACACTCGATCTTGTTCTGCAAAAGCTCACTTACTGCCCTTGTATAACAATCTACTAATTAGGGCTACTAGATTTTTTTGAATAGTGTTACCCGGTTTTGGGAATAGGACATCCCTGGTCGGGGCAGGCGGCGAGGGACATCTCTAGTAGGGAAAAAGAAGAAGAGGAAGAGTGATAGTTTGCAGTTTAATAAAGTTAAACAGAATTGTAGCTATAATCAATGAAGAGTTTTCGCCAGCTAAGAATTTGACTACCACTACCATCACACCTGATGGAAAGTGAGGATGCCGCCTAAGATGGACTGGAGCATGCTTATGCTTAGCCATAATCCACCTGTTCACTCTTGTCTTAAAAAAACCTAAATTGAAAGGTTCCAGAAATACTGACGCCGGTAAAGAGTTCCACTCTTTGCCAGTGAATGGAAAGGAAAACAAAAAAATAAGAGTCTCAACATGTTTATTCGCATTCATTCGAGATTTTCATTGTTTTATTTATTTATCTACAAGACATTCACGATAGATATTACAAAATATACAACACGACAATACAGCTTTGAATTCTAAAAGCAAACCTAAGCGGCATATCAAAATTCTATAGGTAAATTATAAAAATGATCTTTTTATTTCGAATGGACTAAATGCTGTTGATCGTCTGATTCTTACAACGCTACCGGACAATGACAGCGCTATCGGACAATGAGAAAAAAAAATCCAAAACGTTAGAACTGACTTAGTGTACGGCCTGAGTGAAGAAGCGTCTAGCGGAGCGTTCAGCGTTGCGTGCATGCGGCGAAAGAGCGTTCGCCGAATGGCCTTAGTGCACGCTTAGCGTTCGTGTGAGCCAGTCACATTTTTCACCATGGCGTTTGCGTCGTACGATATTATTGATATGTATTTATAAGAAAATTTGTGGCTAAAATTTAATTATGAGTCAAAACAAGGTCCTAGTAACATTGTGAAGCAAAGAAAACAATTTGGAGAGTTTTCTACGTTATTTGAAACATTAAGGGTGAATGAAGATAAATTTCAATAAATTTGCGAAGATAACCATATTTCAGGTTTATTTTGTATTTCTAAATTATTTCTTCAAACGACATCCTTCAAGAACGCACGTATCACCGCTGCAAAACACAAACTGGTTTGAACTTGCACGCGACGCCCCGCTCGACGCAAACAAGCCCGCTGCTGCCCACGCTCCGCTCGGCCGCACTCAGGACGGCCACTACGGGTAGCACGTGTTTAACATGGACGCTGCACGCTCCTCCCCGCCCGACGCTCGAATAGAGCGTGCACTCAGGCCCTACACTTAGTCTAACCTGGTTTGGCAATCCAATTGTTTGGATCCTTGAGATTTTAAAGTAAAACTTTGATTTGCCGCTTGCATATTGTAGTACTAGATACTCATAAAACCTAAGCTATAAACAGAATTCAGAGAAACAATGCAAATTTAATTACAATGACATTTGGTGAGGCGAGGCGCGTTCTCATAATGGAACTGTTGATAATAAAAGTATTAGCACTTTGTACAGTTATCAATTGGCTTGATCACTACAAGCAAGGGCGGATCCAGGGGGGGGGTCATGGGGGTCATGACCCCCCCCTGAGCTGGTTCCAGGACTTAGGTGGACCACTAATTGTACATAATGATTTTGTATTATATATTTTGTCACCATACAGATTTTACGTAACTACATACCTTCAATATTTAATTAATTTAATCTAAATATATGAAACTCTTACGCTACTGACTGACTGACTGACAATCAACGCACAGCCTAGGCCGTTAGTCCTAGAAGCATGAAACTTGGAGGGTGTGTTCCTTTTATAATGTAGAGGTTCACTAAGAAAGGAAATTGGAAAATTCTTTCCCTAACAGGAGAAAAAGGGGAAAATGGTTTTAAGGAAAATGATGATTGTAAAAATCAAAGCAAAGTTAGAAGCATGAAACTTGGACAATAATACATACAGGGTGGCCCAAAAGTCGTGGATCAAACGCAACTAGGGGTTAGATGGGGTCATCAGCTGCAAAAAGTTGTTCTATGGGAGGTCCTTAACCCTTAAAGTAGTTTTGACAAGTATACCATACATAGCTTTCAAAAAAATCCTACGCTAAAATCAGTTATGATACCTCTGTTTTGACATTTGAAACAAAGAATCCGAATGTTTATCCATCTAAAATTAAAAAAAAACAGGTCGCGTTGTCTTTCAAACTTTGTCATAATTTTGCACTATTTTTGTGACAGTGACAGAGCTCATCAATGTCCGTCATAAATTATTTTATCTTATAGTTTGTTTTTGTAAATTATGGGTTTTATGACATAAAGCAAGATTACAAATAGTTGTTTCTTGATTTGATTCAAAAAAATTGTTTGAAATAAACTTTTTTATCCGTAAATTTAGGTGTTTTTTGTGAACGTATACTATACCATACAACACCACAGATTGGGAGAATTTACACGTGTTTGTTATGTATGGTATTCTATACAATGCTACCTTAGAGTCAATTTTTATAGGTTAGGTAATATTTTTGCGCGAATTTTTTGTGTAATGTTTTAAGTGTAACTACCCACCTAAATATCAATTATAATAAACTAACTACTAAAATAGTCGTTTTACTTGGTAATGCTTCATATGAATATGAGGGTAGCTCAGTGGCTTTGTTTGGTTCATCTTTGTTCTTTTTTATTTTATTTTAGTCTCTAAAGATAATGGTTACTCTGATGCAAGTGGCGGAAAGAGTATTGAAGATGAAGTCCAAGGAATATATGAGAGCTCTTCAGCACCATCTTTCCACTTATTCCATGAACGGCTTAACTTATTCACCAATTCGGTACAAACAACTTATTATCCTGGTCAAAATAATCATGACGTTACTGTAGCTAACGAAGGGCTTTTTTATAAAACTAGCTGATGAAACCAGCATATGGCCTACCTGATCTAGTCCAGCAAAGGTCTTTGGGTGGCACTGTTGAAAAACCATCCACACCAGTGCTTTCAGTTCAGCAAGAGACTTTGAGAGACAATATTCAGGTATCACTTACACCAATTCTAAAATATTTTTTCTTGAGTCCATCCAGGAATAATTTATTTGTTTTCCCAAAAACACGAACCCAAAGATATTGTAACTTTCCAGCAGTTTTGGCAAAGATCGCCAAGAAACGCGATAATTAGCGTGCCATTGGAGGAAAATGAAAAATTTGCTGAATTGGAAGCATGGGTGTGGTTGATTTTCCAAAATTGATGCCCGAATACCCCTTAGACATCCTCATTACCTATGGTTACATTGTGATCAGCTTGATCAGAATTTACAGAATGGTTTAGACCGAATTGTATAGTAAGCTAAGCCGTTCAAGAGATTGTGCTGAAGAGCACTCGTGGGTTTCTTGTACTTTATTCTTGTTGTCACTACTCTCTCCATAACCTGAATCTGGATTTACTTCAGGGACTAAAGAAAAAAAATGCCTCCTACACTGCCAACCTTCTACAAAAATATGGGATGAGGTATAACCAGTTTGAACTCTGGTCTCAACTACAAAGCCACCAGAGTTGCAAGCACCACAAGGGCGGATAAGCGTACACTATTTACACCAAGTGCAAAGTAAATTTTGGCCTGAAACGGTTTTCTAGCTTACTACAAGAACTTATTTAGAGTTTTGTATAGTATACTATACGTACCCGTGTGCATGTTGTTCACATTCAATGTGGCACAGTATAGTATACTATACATGCTTTTTCCAAAAACGGATAGAGTTGGATTTTTTTTTCTTCTACAATGTTTTTTCTAGAGCCAAATAAAGTAGTTTTTATAATTTTTTTTTCAAATTTAGAAAAAAAAATGTCCTGCTACTTTAAGGGCTAAGGTAAACCCCTGTAGAGTTATAATTTATTTGTGTTTTATTAGAAAATTGACTTTCTTTACTTATTCTTATTAAAATTCGAAAAAATCTACATCCTGTATTTTTTCTATTATTTTCACTAGACTGGTACTGATGAGCCCTTGCGTTAGACATGCTATTTATGGTTGTTTATTGGGTGTGTTGAAGATAATAATTATTAAGTATTACGATTTTCTTTTTTCTCAAATCATAACTTTTTATTTACTCCGAACCCCACTGTGAGTAAAATATACTCTACCAAAAAGTGACCCTGTATTACAAGTTTTGGCGCGTTTTGGCAATACGAAGTTATTATGTGTTAAGTTTTTCAAGTGTACAATAAACAATAAATATTTTTAAGTACAGTAGGTACTTACGTACATTAATAACATACCTAATTTTTAGGGTTCCGTAGCCAAATGGCAAAAACGGAACCCTTATAGATTCGTCATGTCTGTCTGTCTGTCTGTCTGTCCGTCCGTATGTCACAGCCATTTTTCCCCGAAACCGTAAGAGCTAGACTAATGAAACTTGGTGAGTAGATGTATTCTGTAAACCGCATTAAGATTTTTACACAAAAATAGAAAAAAAACTATAAATTTGGGGGGTATACCCCATACTTGAAACCGAAACTCAAAATTTTTTCATCGAACCCATACGTGTGGGATATCTATGAATAGGTCTTGAAAAATGATGTTGAGGTTTCTAATACCGTTTTTTTCTAAACTGAATAGTTTGCGCGAGATACACTTCCAAAGTGATAAAAAGTTGGTCCCCCCCCCTCTAACTTCTAAAACAAGAGAATGATAAAACTAAAAAAAATATATGTTGTACATTACTATGTAAACTTCCAACGATATTTGGTTTGAACGAGATCTAGTCAGTAGTTTTTTTTTATACGTCATAAATCGTAAAAAGCAATTTACCTTTCGACGAACTACAAGAACTTATATGTATGTACATATTATGTTACTTGTTGCTACGGAACCCTTCATGGGCGAGTCCAACTCGCACTTGGCCGCTTTTACTTGTATCTATTGTTATCAAAATTAAATTATAAGTTATTGACTTGACCACGACTATGTGACCCCCTCCTGGCGCCAAAGCTGGATCCGCCCTTGACTACAAGTGATGTAATTCAAAGTGATTTTTGTGATTTTTTCAAATAAAAATTGAAAGCCATATTGTTGACTTTACAAAAGTACATTTTGGCATCGGTAGGAAATGCTATGGTAAATGGCTTTTTGTAATTAAATTTTCATTGTTATTATTGAAATCAACACACTAACTAGAGTCCGCGCAAGATAACTCTGCGCGTGACAGATGGCGAAAAAAATCAACTTGAAATAATTACCCATTCACAAATATGAACTTACATTAAATGCAATGCAAGTTCTATTATACTATTCATGTTTTTGATCGGAAGATATATTTCCAATCCATTTTTTTCTGGTATATGCGCAGAGTTATCTTGCGCGGACTCTACCCACTAGATAAAATAGTGGTTGTTACTGCAGAACGGTCAAACCACACCAACAATTTAAGAGGCCGACAACAGTTAAAGAACTACTCGCTCGCACATTTCAACTTTTCGAAGATATAAAACCACGCAATGTATTTGTGAAAAATCACAAACAACAAGGTTTCGTGGTGTTACATTCACAAAGGTTCCAACAAGTTTTCCTACCAGTTTAGTACGAAAACTAGTAAAAAGAAAACAAATGTATTTTAAAACGTGGTAGATCGTTCAATCTTAAACTGCACGCCCCACTACTTCAGACAGTCAAAGTAAATTGTTCTTTAACACTTAGATCGCAAGGATCATTTTGAAGAACTTTGTTGTGAGTCAACGTCAAGAAAATGTGGTGGAGGGGTTTGCATTTTTAGACTGAAACATTTCTAGACAATGCATTTTCGTTATACAAGAAACAAAGAATAAGTAGCTGAATAACTTATTCACACCTCAGTAAGTGAGGACAAGGTATTGAGAACATTATTAGATGCATAAATGCAGAAGTAAGAGTTAATAAACCAACAACAATTTACTTAAAAACCTGTGGATATGTATTTGTTTATAATCAAAAATTTCGGTTGTGATTGTTAAGATTCAATTGAAAAAAAAAGGTTGTAAATATTTAAAATAGTTCATAATGAGCTTTAAAAATCACAAACAAAATTAAATGAAACATGAGTAAGTTGATAAAGCTATTCTAAAATATAATATTGTTGATTTATTAAAAATGTATTGAAAATCTCTAAATAAACTATTAAGTACTGATTCTATAGGAGCTACATTCCTTCATTTACATAGAAAAATTGATAAGATCCGTTTAAAAAACTTACAAGATCTTTTGGAAAAATTTACAAGATTTTGTAAAATTTACTAGACTTTGTAAAAAATTACAAGATACACTCTGAATAATATTTCGAATTTTCCTAAAGCTACATAGAAGAATAGTGTTAGCAAAGTGATAATAAGGAGACTGCCAAAGGTACCTGCGAGCTTGCCACCGGCCCAGTAATGTCTAGCAAGCTACTGGACTGGTTTCAAGCTGGCATCACAATGGTAGGTAAAATGCACAATGATCTATTTCGATGGCGATGATGGGTTAATGATGTAGAATATTATCACAGTTTGCTATTTATTATAACTGTTTTTTTCTAGCTGTTTTCAAATGCTTGGTAAAACAAACAAATATTTTGTTATATTTGAATTTCGAACAGTCTAGGTTTACCAATAAATGTGCTTTGTATTTACAATAGACAGGTAAGAAATAGGAAACACAAGCTTCGTTTCAACACTCGATCACACACAATTTTCATTTTTTCGTTTTGTGTTCAGTTTCCCTCGGTATGAAAGTTAGCTACGATCGATAATCCGTCCGTACCCGATTAGTTAGTTAGATTAGTACTGAGTCGAGATTAAACGCATTTTCAAGTTTGTTGATGATTTTATGCGTAAGCTGGACTGGAGTTGGACGTTCGTGGCGCTTCTTGACTGAATTTCGAGAGAAACGAGACAAAAACACAAATTTCCTTCTCCGAGGACATAATTAAGTTTTCAGAAGACGATTAGTTAAATCGTCGTACCAGTTTTTTTTATTTATTTTTGTTTTTTTACTCACAATCTAAGAGAAGTTTACTTGAGATCGTTTTTTTATTATTTTTTAATATTTGTTTTTTTTTTCATTTATTTTATTTATATAAGTATCATGATTACATACACCTAAATATAAGAAATCAAAGTATGAATGCCAAATTTAAATGATTTTTGTATTTTTTTAACTCCTTAGAGTATGTCGTTTCAAATGAATGGGAAATATATTAATATTTAATACTTAAAATTATACATTTCACTAGTAAATAAACAAGCTATTTATAAAATATTTTCAAATAGTAAAATTGTTTTAAATACAATTACAGCAGAATTCTCATAATTCTTCACAATATTCAATCCGAATTATACTCAAATGCAGGCAAAAAAATTTGTAGGTCTGTTTTTATTTACTTAGTAATCTAATATTGGCAGTTTTATAAGACAAAATGCTTATTTACTAACAAAAATACTTAAAACTATCAAAGATGTTCGGTGGACTTTTCTTTCCTCTTTTTGAAACTCACGCACCAACAAAAATGTGACACATTTTTTCAGAAACTTAAAACTAGGATTGGAATTCGCACATTATCCCTTAGATTAATCATCACAGTATAAAAGCTAATGAAAACCGAGGTTTGCCGCTCATTTCTTAAAAAAAAAGAATTAAAATACTAGAATAAAAATTAAAGCTCCTGTTTTCGACATCGGGTGTAACGGGCAAACTCCACATATCAATAAGAATGCACATTAATTAAATAATCTAATACATGATTGTTTAAACCGAATAATAAAAGAAATAATAAAACAGTGGAAACAAAGTCTATGTAGATAGTCTATATAGACAAAAATGCGAAGTGCATTCTCATTGATATTATAATAAAGAAAAACTCATAACTTTTTTTAATTGCACTTTTTAGACCACGAAGCAAAATTAAATAAGATTATCATTCAGTCACGCCAACAAAAATTTTGATCGCCAAAACTGCGGACTGAACGCCAATTTCAAAGAATGGAATTGAAATTAAAAATAATTATAATTTCAAAGAAATATATTTCAAATTATTATATACCTAATCGGAACCATGTCAATGTGTTAATTAAATCAAATACATAAATAATAATACTTCGTAGTCATTTTTTTTCATCGAAAATTAATTATTAATATCTATAAACTAAAAAAAACATGCAAATTGACGAGCCCTGTGGATCACAGAATTTTGATTGATCAAAAGTAGGATCACATTATAAAAACGAGCTATGTATTGATATGCTTAAAATTATTATCGAAATCGGAAGAGCGACTGAGGTATAGACTCGAAGTGATAAACGCTCAAAATTGGAATATCAAACAAAACGTCTAAAATTTGAATAACCACAATAAGTATAAACAATTTTTAAGCATACCAATTATATGAAAAACAAAATAAATGCTTCGTCTTCCAACACGCCTATAGCTGCCCAAATGACAAATGCAAAAAAAGCAATGGAATCACGGATATTTCATAATTCCATTACTTTATTTGTTTTATATATGCGATTTTCTCTTATAGCTTCTAACGCCATTATGTTTTTTCCCTTGAAGTTTTTGGCAGATCTCTTCTGGCTGGTTCGGCTTGGACTTTTAGAACCACTCAGCCTTGGTGTTAGTGTGCAAAGGCAGGTCTGCCGAGGCTGGCGCTGGAAGACGGCAGGAGACGCTCAGTTGTCGCAGTAGACCGGTAGAACAGGGCTACGCGGCCAATCGCTCGTCTCCTCGCTTTCACTGGATTCGCTTTCGCTGGCCAATCTGTTGAAGAGGTGCTATGTTACTTTACATTCTATTTTTTTTATTTTCCAGGTAGGCAGGTTAGTAATATTAATTTTTTTGCAAAAAAAAAAGTATATGTATTACTAGCAGTCGCCCAAGCTTCGGTCTGTTCCCGTTGAAAAAAAAAAACCTTTTAAAACTTCTCTGGACCTCCACAAATCATTCAAGACCAAAATCAGCCAAATCGGTCCAACCGTTATCGAGTTATAGCGTCTGGAAGGAAAACCCGACTTATTTTTATATAGTAGATAACAGCTATCTGGTCCCATAGTACAAGCTCTGCTTAGTTTGGGGCTAGATAGTATTGTGTGAATAGTCCACGATATCTAAATCTACTCAATAACCTATTGAAGGTCACGCAATCACGCGTCAAGGTTGTCTGGAATAGATCGCTTTTAGTGATAAGACCGCTCATTGATGTTTTTCTGTATTCCCTTGTTAATTTTATGTGGTGTGCAGGTGCAATAAAGTATTTTCTATCTATCTATCAATAATATGATTTCAGAACAGGAACCTAATTCTCGGCTCATCTCGGATCATTTGCAATGGTATTTTATTGCTTCTTTTCGAAGAGAGAATGGATGATTTCCTTGAGTAATTCATCGACGACCTCATCGTAGAAGCCTCGACAGCTACGATATACGGAAAACGTAGTAAAAGTGCGGGGTTGTGCATTGCCAATGTGTATTTAAGAGACATTGAAAATCTCGGTCGGCCCGAGAATTAGGGTCCTGATTTCTTTATCGCATAATGAAATCGAATGAATCCTCGCGCGAGCGATGACCATAGGACGGCGCATCATAGTAATTCTTGCGATTATCTATATATATAAAAGAAAGTCGTGTTAGTTACTCCACTTATAACTCAAGAACGGCTGAACCGATTTGGTTGGGAGGTAGCTTAGAACCAGGAGAAGGACATAGGATACTTTTTATCCCGACAAAGTAACGGGAACGGGCGAGCGAAGCCGCGGGCGGCCACTAGTAATTAATAAATGATTATTGACTTTGATGTTGTACCTGGGTCGGGGCGGTGTGGTCTCGGTGACGTAATGCTGCTCTTCAATGGTAGGCAGCACGGACGTGAGTCGGTCTGTCGGACGTAGAACCTGAACACAAATATCAATATAAATATTGTAACTAAATACCTATCTATTTTAAGAATGTTTACCAAACCAACCGGTAGTTTACCAACTGGTAGTTTACCAAAATGTAAATATTGAAAATACAAGACATTTGGACATTTCGATAACCATATTTGAGAGACGTACAAAGAAACAAAAAACTTATTGAAATTGAGAAAGTGCAGTGGACGATCACTAGCACTGTTTCTGCAAAAGTGAAACTGTGTATGCGTGCAGAGATTGTTATGCTAATGCTTTTTGGTTTATACCAGTTACTTCAATGAATTGCTATGGACAGTCCATAGTTCCTCTTTAGTTCGGCTTTAGACTGCTTCTTTATAAGTCGCAAGTCCGGTCTCACATGGAGTATTGCTGTCACCTTGGGCAGGAGCACCAGCTTGGACCAGCTGGATACCAGCTGGTCCAAGCTGGTATCCAGGTGCGTGCTGTGTATTGTGTATTGAGCCCTTAAAATCTGGGGAGAGCCTTCTCCTCACTGTGCGTGTTCTATCGCTTGTTTAATGGAGCATGCACTGAAGAACTATTTGACATCATGCAAACAGCCTCGTTTGACCATCGCACTGCTGAGACATAGGCAGAGAGTTCATCCTGACACCTTGGAGCCTCAGTGGTCGCGCACCGTTCGGTTTTAGAGGAACTCTCTCCCGCGAACCGCAACGCGCTTGTGATGCCTCCGATATTGCAGGCGTCCAAAGGCTACGGTAACCGCTTCCCATCAAGTGGACCGTATGCTTGTTTGCCTACATTGTTGTATTAAAAAAAAAGTTACTAGAAACTGTTAAATCAATGTGTAAAAGGCTACGGTAACCGCTTCCCATCAAGTGGACCGTATGCTTGTTTGCCTACATTGTTGTATTAAAAAAAAAGTTACTAGAAACTGTTAAATCAATGTGTATGTACCTTGAGTGTGCGTTCGGAGAGTCTCCACACGAGGCGCTGCCGTTGGGGCTGTGCGGCGCGCGCCTCGTACCGACTCACGACGCCTTTCACGAGGTTCCGAACGCTCACTAGAGACGCGTCTGACATCTGGAACAAATCATAATCATAATTATTTATTCGCAGGATTGTATGTACAACAGTTAGTTACTAATTAAAAATATAAATATTTGAGGTCCATTACATTCTGTCTCATCAAGGCGAGCAAAATATACTAAAAGGAAAAGATAACTACATGCAAAAAATAATCAAAATTCATTCTAAAAATAGTAAAGTCAAAAAACATGTCAACATTTTTCAATTCAAATATCCTTTAACAATACATTTAGCATCTATTCTATACAAATTGACTGACTGATTGATTTGACTGGCCTCTCAGCTCAGTTGGTAGTAGCTCTGCCTCCTGCGCCTTAGGTTGTGGGTTCGATCCCCAACGAGAACAAATGTTTGTGTGGTGAGCACCGATATTTGTCCTCTGTCTGGGTGTTATATTGTATTCTAAGTATGTATTTACAAAATATAATAAGAGTTATATCACCTATCTGGTTCCCATAGTACAAGCTCTGCTTAATTTGGGGCTAGATAGTGGTATGTGGATCGTCCAAAATTTTTATTTATAACAGCAACAGGTAATTTTAAGTTAGTGCTATTTCGAGATGGCAAATAAGAACAAACTTACATGACAGTGTTGTTGTAGTTGTGTAACGAACTCGTACAGATAGAAAGCGTGTTCAGGCACTTCGGGCAACCGCGACCATTCTAGAAGCTGTTGTTCTGCAAATGAGAAGTCACTTATAAGTTAGAACGTTTTAGTTTTATAGACACCAGCCATTGATGCTTCCTTCAAGAGATCGGCGCAGATTGTGGTACCAAAACGGATACATACTCACATACGTCATTGGAACTCTGTCACATTTCTACATTTTAACTTCACTGCTATTATTTTTTATTTGTAAAAGGATCACATAAAATAACGGTAGGAACCGAGGCGTAGTTTGTTGCCTGTTCTTTTAGGCTTGGTCACTTGGAACTGGCACCTAGCTTTAAGAAGTTTCAAAGTGATTCTTGCAATCCTACTGAATAAAATTAAATACACTTTTGATTTTGTTTTTTTTTATTTTTCACCCCCATTTTCTAATATTTACCCTATATTCAATTTATTTGTTTATGCCTGCCCTGCCTCCTTGTACTTCTTTTTTTTTAATTGTTTATTCAATAAACTGATGGAACAAGCACAGCCCACCTGATGTTAGGTTGTAACCATCGCCTATAACAAAGCACTGCCTCGTAGCTCACGCACGTTAGGAACGTGCCCTACGATGCACTGCCCTGCGTCCATCAACTTGAGGTATACAGATGTTCAGCCTCACGTGCCCACCCCCTTCAAACCGAAACTCAGCAATGCTGCTTTACGGCTGAAATAGGCATGTACGTTGTACTTCCCCGGACCAACCACACACAAAGAGCTCTACTACTAATTCTAGAAGAGTTATTATAATGATAAGTTAGTTACCTAGTTTATAGTATAGTAGCACTAGCGCCAGCTCACTGGTTCGCGCGTTTACACACGTCGCATCGCACGCAACTATCTCCAGCAAATTGATAAGCTCGCTCTCCTATAACAAAATATTATTGTTACACATCAACAAATAAATACTAAATAAATAAATATCTAGACAATCCACTCAAAACTATCTAGCCCCAAACTAAGCAGAGCTTGTACTATAGGAACCAGATAGCTGATATACTACTTGATCCACAAACACCTTACATGCTGATTTAATTAAGCTTATTTCTACTGCAATGTGGACATGTGAAGTGATAGGCACATTCTTACACAGATACTACACAATTAAGAATAGACATGGGGAATGTATCTGAACGAACTAGGTGCCGTTCGCTCCCTAAATTGGCTTTTTAACGTGCAGACTTAAAAAGGCGTGAACAATCACGAAACCATTTGTGTAGTGTCTTTTGTAAGAATAATAATACCTACACACATCAACATTGCCTAGGGATATTCAACTTTTGTTGATTTTTACCAAAACTGAAAATAGTTTCTTTATGAACCTAGGTAATTATGGCAAGAATCTTTACATCTCTCTCATGTTCGGTAAGTAGGTTCTTTTTTCTCCAAATGGGGCTTGTAGGGGACTAATTAGCGCTCTAGGGTAATAATGTAGCTAGAAATCAAGGGCTGTAAGGCATCGATTGCGGGCTGCAATTGATGCCTTACAGCCCTTGGCTACTAATCTACTTTTATTTTGTGTTGTGTATTAATAATAATAAAACATAACTATTACGAAGCTTCATTGCAAGTTAAGAAGAAGAGTCATACCTGTCCCGCGTGTGGTAGCGGCTGTGCCGTGTGCAGTTCTAGCAAGTTCCGCAGCAGCCGCAGCCAATGCAGCGCCGTGAGTCGACGCGCGCCGCCTGACAGCGCCAGCTTGTCCACTATGATGCGCGACATGCGAGACACGTCGCCCGCCGTGCATGCTGACTGCGATATCGACACTGGCAAACAAATGTTACATTTTTAACACTATTTTTGACGTGACAACGTCTAAATCGATGGAGCCGTCTGCACGCACGAAAAAAGATGACGTCATGCGGCGTTACCTCGCTCTGAGGCGTTCCATTTAAGAGGGAACCACACAGGCGACTCTCCATACAAACGTAGTCCCCTATTTCCTCCCTGGATAATCCCTCTAGTCTAGAGTAACCATTTTGTCTCATAAAATCCAGATCTGCTATATACGTGCTCGTATGTTTTCCATTTTTTCAGAAACTTATTGGTAAAGAAAATATGACCCTCATTATGATTTATATGAAATATGAATTGGAGGTGATATTTTAGCGCGGAACGAGCGACAAAGAGGCACAATCGGCTTCAGCGTTCGGCAGCGTTCGACATCTGTCTCTCTCCTACTTGTGTGAGCGATGCGTCCGCGTGGACAGCTGTATGACGTTGTCACGTTCAACTATCGTCAGTAACCCGACTTTACAGACAACCGATTTTTTAAAAGTCCTTTCCGCTTTCTGAATAAATTATCGAGTTGTATTTGGATATGTTACCTAATTCCTCGATGGATACGTTCCGCTTCCCGTGGTGTTGGCTGGCGTAGTCCTCGATAGCGATGTTCATACACGAGACTGTAATGCATGGCACGTGACACGAACGCACTTTCATCTTTGTCAGGAATCTGGAGGAAGAAGCCACAATCATTTAAAGCAACAATGTATTTTTATATCAGGTACGCATTAGCTGAATTGTAGGCCAACCAAGAAGCCACAATCATAAAACAAGAATATATTTTTATATCAGGTACGCGTAACTGAACTGTAGGCCAACCAAGAAGCCACAATCATTTAAAACAACAATATATTTTTATATCAGGTACGCGTAACTGAACTGTAGGCCAACCAAGAAGCCACAATCATTTAAAACAACAATATATTTTTATATCAGGTACGCATAGCTGAACTGTAGGCCAACCAAGAAGCCATAATCATTTAAAACAACAATAATATTTTTATATCAGGTACGCATAGCTGAACTGTAGGTCAACCAAGAAGCCACAATCATTTAAAACAACAATATATTTTTATAGTGGAAGTAAGCGATCTATTCATCCCCTGGTGTGTTTCTTGGTGGTGCATTCTAAGGTGAAGGAAGAGGATACCTAATTCAATTCTATGCTGGGACCACTATTGTCATGAAGGTGTAGTAAACACTATAAAATCAATTTATAAAAAATGGTAATTACCTGTCAAACAGAGTAATGGCATCGATGAGTACTTCAGCCGGCAAGTCGTACCACACTTTGAGGCAGCGCAGCACGTGAGCCGCGCCGTCGCGAGCGCCCGTCGTCACCTCACCGTTCTGGAATTATCACACAATTTAGGAATCTGTTGTTGCTTGAAAAAAAAAACTGTAGATTCCGGCGAAGGGGACATTAACATTTTTATTACAGGAAATTATATTTGTTTTGGTGCATAGAGGTAGACTAATAAAATAATTCCAGAAATAAAAATTCCCTGAAGGGTTAAGCTGTTTTCGGTGTTGGTCGGAACATATAAATAAATAAATAAATATTTTGGACAATCCACACAACACTATCTAGCCCCAAATTAAGCAGAGCTTGTGTTATGGGAACCAGATAGCTAATATACTACTTATATTTGATTTTTTTGTAAATATACATACTTAGAATACAATATAACACCCAGACAGAGAACAAACATCCGTGTTCACCACACAAGTATTTGTTTCCTACTAACTGAGCTGAGAGGCCAGTCGGCGATATAATATTCGTTTGGCTTAGATTAGAATGCTTTGTCAATTGTCCATGCATGGTTCCGTGTAGTTTTTGTCTTACCTCAGATTCAGCCGGCAAGCACAGCTTGGGTTGGAACTTGTGCTCCATAAGCAGGTACTCGTTGAGCGTCGCGTAGAGCGCGGCGTGGTCGCGCGACATGTCGCGGGAACTCGACGCGGCACTGCCGTCAGCATCCGGGTGCTCCGCGCCCGCTCTCAACATCATCGGGCGTGGCTTCGAGCGGCGGGTGAATCGGCACCTAATCAACAGATAAATTATAGTTTAAAAAACAAAAAAATCAAGCTTTTATAACTAATTAAACTAAAAAGTTAAAAATAAAACTGTAATAATCAATTGAAAAATTTATATTATTGTACAAAAAAGCTCGCCTTTGTACGTGTCTTTACTTTAAGTTTTCTAAATGCTGTCTATATGTGTGTGCAATAAAGAATAAAGAACTTTTTAGTTCAATTAGTTAAAAAGCGTGATTTTTTAGTTTTTTATAAACTACTAGCTGTTGCCCGCGACTTCGTCCGCGTGGATATTTGAGTTTGTTTTTTTTATTTTGACATGACCAACTGTAGTTACCACAGTTTTGAGCTTGTACTTTAGAGTGTATTTGAATTTGAAGGCAAGTGCTGTTGTTTTATTTTTCAGCAGTGTTTAGTTTAACTATGATAGATGTTTCCCGTGATATTGTCTTAGTAGTTATTATCGGTTTTTTGTAAACCTTTGTGTGTATTCGAACCTGGTGACAGATGCTGCGGTAGCTGAATTTTTTTTAATGTTTTTTTTGCGTATTTTGTAAAGCTCTTTTTCGTGATTTTGTTTAAGTGGCTAATTTGGCTAATTTGTTGGTGTATAATCGAATCTGGTTTTTTTAATTGGCATGACCAACTGCTATTTACCATAGTTTTGAGCTTGTACTTTAGGGTGTATTTGAATTTGAATGCTATTGTAGCTGATTTTTTTCAGCGGTGCTTAGCTTCGGTATGATAGGTGTTTTCCGCGATTTTGTCTTAGTGGTAATCATCGGTTTTTTTGTAAACCTTTGTGTGTATTCAAACCTGGTGACAGATGCTGCGGTAGCAAAAATTTTTTTAATATTTTTTTTGCGTATTTCGTAAAACTCTTTTTCGTGATTTTATTTTAGTGGGTAATTTGGTCTATCGTATTCGTTGGTTGGTTCGTTGGTATCGTAATCGAATCTGGTTTTTTTAGTTTGACATGATCAAATGCTAGTTACCATAGTTTTGAGCTTGTACTTTAGAGTGTATTTGAATTTGAAGGCGAGTGCTGTTTTTTTCAGCGGTGTTTAGTTTAAGTATAATAGATGATTCCCGCAATTTTGTCTTAGTGGTTATCATCGGTTGTTTTGAAATTTTTTTGTGTATTTAAAGCTGGTGACAGATGCTGCGGTAGCTGGAAATTTTTTAATGTTTTTTTTTGCGTATTTTGTGAAGCTATTTTTTGTGATTTTATGTTATATTAGTGGCTAATTTGGAGTTTCATATGCGTGTTGGTGTATAATCGAATCAGATTTTTTTAATTTGACACGACCAGCTGGTAACTATAGTTTTGAGCATGTACTTTAGCCGTTTTTTGAAGCGGTGTTTAATTTCGGTATGATAGGTGTTTTCCGCCATTTTGTCTTAGTGGTTATGGTGGGTTTTAGCTGTTACCCGTGACTTCGTCCGCGTGGTAAAGTCATAGTTTGAGTTCGTTTAAAAGAAACTATTTTATGGTGGAATGCGGACAACTACTGATATGTTTTCACTGGTTTTTGCGTATTTTTTGAGAGTTATTTTTCTTTTTTCTTTCTTAGTGGCTAAGTCGGGTATTTGTTTGCGTTGGTTTTACATGACCAAGTTCTGGTTACCTTAGTTTTGAGTTTGCATTCAATACTATATAAAGTGTGTTCGAAAGATGGTAAATGCTGTAGTAGCCGATTTTTTTCAGCTGTGTTTAGTTTTGGTATGATAGGTGCCTCCCGCGATTTTGTCTTAGTGGTTATCATGGGGTTTTTTTGTAAACCTTTGTGTGTATTCAAACCTGGTGACAGATGCTGCGGTAGCAAAAATTTTTTTTATATTTTTTTTTGCGTATTTCGTAAAACTCTTTTTCGTGATTTTATTTTAGTGGGTAATTTGGTCTATCGTATTCGTTGGTTGGTTCGTTGGTATCGTAATCGAATCTGGTTTTTTTAGTTTGACATGATCAAATGCTAGTTACCATAGTTTTGAGCTTGTACTTTAGAGTGTATTTGAATTTGAAGGCGAGTGCTGTTTTTTTCAGCGGTGTTTAGTTTAAGTATGATAGATGATTCCCGCAATTTTGTCTTAGTGGTTATCATCGGTTGTTTTGAAATTTTTTTGTGTATTTAAAGATGGTGACAGATGCTGCGGTAGCTGGAAATTTTTTAATGTTTTTTTTTTGCGTATTTTGTGAAGCTATTTTTTGTGATTTTATGTTATATTAGTGGCTAATTTGGAGTTTCATATGCGTGTTGGTGTATAATCGAATCAGATTTTTTTAATTTGACACGACCAGCTGGTAACTATAGTTTTGAGCATGTACTTTAGCCGTTTTTTGAAGCGGTGTTTAATTTCGGTATGATAGGTGTTTTCCGCGATTTTGTCTTAGTGATTATGGTGAGTTTTATATAAACTTTTGTGTGTATTCAAATTTACTGTTCTACTGTTTTTTTTCGTATTTTGTAAAGCAATTTTTTGTGAATTTTCTTCAAACCTTTTTCCCCTTTTTCTTCTTTTAGGGGAAGAATTTTCTTATTTTCTTTTTTAGTGCACCTCTGCTCTATTAGAGGAACACACCTTCTAAGTTTCATGTTTCTAGGGCTAACGGTTTAGGCTGTGCGTTGATTTTTCTTCAAACCATTTTTCCCCTTTTTCTCCTCTTCGGAAAATAATTTTCCATTTTCCTTTCTTAGCGGATGCCTACGTCATAACATCTACCTGCATGCCAAATTTCAGCCCGATCCGTCCAGTGGTTTGGGCTGTGCGTTGATAGATCACTATGTCAGTCAGTCACCTTTGAGTTATATATATTTAGATAGGTTAGTGGTTAATTTTGGGTTTCGTATGCTTGTTGGTGTATAATCGAATCAGATTTTTTTAATTTGACACGTTCAGCTGGTTACCATAGTTTAGAGCATGTACTTTAGCCGTTTTTTGAAGCGGTGTTTAATTTCGTCATGATAGGTGTTTTCCGCGATTTTGTCTTAGTGATTATGGTGAGTTTTATATAAACTTTTGTGTGTATTCAAATTTACTGTTCTACTGTTTTTTTTCGTATTTTGTAAAGCAATTTTTTGTAAATTTTCTTCAAACCTTTTTCCCCTTTTTCTTCTTTTAGGGGAAGAATTTTCTTATTTTCTTTTTTAGTGCACCTCTGCTCTATTAGAGGAACACACCTTCTAAGTTTCATGTTTCTAGGGCTAACGGTTTAGGCTGTGCGTTGATTTTTCTTCAAACCATTTTTCCCCTTTTTCTCCTCTTCGGAAAATAATTTTCCATTTTCCTTTCTTAGCGGATGCCTACGTCATAACATCTACCTGCATGCCAAATTTCAGCCCGATCCGTCCAGTGGTTTGGGCTGTGCGTTGATAGATCACTATGTCAGTCAGTCACCTTTGAGTTATATATATTTAGATATTTTTTTTTTAGTTTTTTTTTTTCATATTATTGCATTGTCATCGACCTTTGACAGGTGTGCAAAGTTTGAATCAAATCTGATCGTTCAAAGTAGGACAAAATCGAGCTCAAAGGGGTCGGTTACATACAGGTGAAGCTAATAAAAGCGTTATAATTATAACTAGCGGCCTTGGAGGAATTAGAAATGGAGATGTCAATACAGGGCTTTCCCCTCTGCTGGTCATATACCGACCTCGATCATATCCTTTAAATAAAACTGTTTTACTCGCAACTGCAGCCATTGTGTGTCGTTTCATGTCGCGAAGTGGAGCTCCGCGAAAATGGTGAATTGCATGGTAGTTTCTTGTAAAAGACGATCAGAGACATCAAACTTCCGGGAACATGGTATTTCCTACCACAAGGGAGTATTATTTTGTCAATTGTGTTTGTAATTTTGTAGAATTTAAGTTCAAAAGAAATACCGGTTGCGACAGATTAGCGACAGTATTACGACAGTATTGTCAAAGATTATACCTTGGTAGAAGGCTTATTGTTGGGAAAAGTTGAATGAAATTGATGAATGAATGAATGATAAAATAAACGTTAAATTATTATCACATAATGTGTTGTCCAATTACATATTTAGTGCTTTTTAACCCCCGACGTAAAAACGACGGGATGTTATGAGTTTGCGGTGTCTGTCTGTCTCATCGTAGTTCCCGAACGAATTAACCGATTTTAATTTAGTTTTTTGTTTGTTTGAAAGGTGAATAGTCGGGAGTGTTCTTAGCTATTTTTGATGAAAATCGGTCCGAGATGGCTGCCGCCACGAAATATCGGATTACATTTATTCACAAATCCCACAATATGGTTATCCTAGGTACCAGTCATCAAACCCTCTACTCATCAATGTATAAAATAGGACATGACATCATACTCAAAAATAAAGTCGTGGGCGTAGTGAAAACACTTTTTTTGCCTATTTTATATTTCTTTTACGTCCTGTGCAGGTTTCCAAAAAACCCTGTTGCTTGAAGAGTGGACAAAACTTTTTGGCCAAAAAACAACTTGGCATGCAACAAGAACGAGTGTGATTTGCTCGGAACATTTTACAGAAAGTTCTCAAACTCGGGCAAACAAACATCTGCGTTCACCACACAAATATTTGTTCTCGGTGGGAATCGAACCAACGCCTCCGGCGCAGAAGGCAGAACTACAAACTTCGCTGTGGTGTGAAGGCTGACGATGTAATGTTATTTCACTTTATATATATTTTTCTATTATTCAGTAAAAGACTAAACTTATGTGTACTATGCTATAACATGTTAAGAACTATTCATTCAAACTTATAACCATAAATAAAACATAACAACTAAATTCAGTTCTTTTATTTTCTGACTGTTACAAAATGTGAAACCTGTTGTGCATAACTTATTCATAACACTCACTATTACCTGTACCTAAAAACCCATTTCATTCATTATTTTATTCATCGTTCAATTTACCGGTCTTACTGAATGCCCATCACTAGAGATTATCCTAATGTGAGTCTTGACACTGCGTAACTACGTTATATTTTTTATCTGTGTGCAAATTTTAAGATCGTGTGCGGGATTGTCAATGTGTGTGTTTACATGAATAGGATTTTGCTATGCGCGTGTGCCATGCGTGTTTACCTCGTCCCCCGTCAATTTTGGCAGAAAATATTGTTCGTGGATTTAAACGTTGACGCCTCCATTTCTAATTCCTCCAAGCTAGCGGCACATAACTTTAGCGATGAGCGATACGCGGAGGGGATAGCTGCGCATGCGTCGCATCCACACATCCAGTGTGCGCGACATGCTCAATCGCTCACCGCTCAAGTTATGTGCCGCTATACTGAGGATGATGATATTTGTGAGCGGGGACAAACTTTATCTGAATATAACTTTTTTTTTCATGTAGTAACCATCCCAACTAGTTTGGTTAGATATATACTCACTGCAAAAATCTCAGAAGCCCAAAGCTAGCTAAATGGTCCATGACTAAAATAAAACTATCACTAAAATAATTATCTAATAACTTGAACACTCGTTGTAACAAAATTTTACAAACTAATTTGAAATAGAAGATTTATTAATTTATACAAAGTTAAGCCGTTAATTGTCTACATTTAAGTAGGAGACTACTTAATAAATTGAAAAACAATGTTTTTAAAAACAAATACATTTACAAACGACTGGCATTGTAATTTGTATTAAAGTATGCCAGTCAGTTCAATAACATTAATTAGCATTTATTGAAAACACTGTAAGTACCTAATGTACAGCTGGGTAAGGTTAAAACTTAAAATCGTACAAGTGCCAAAGTATATCCCCAGAATCTTGAGAAGGTACCAAAATATCTGATGGTATGTATATCAATGTTCCCCGGGGACTACATTCGTATAACCTTTGCTATTTTAAAGAGTTGGGCTGGCTGGGGTGAGGTTAGCAGGGGGGCAATGCGCATTATAGGTCTACCAGAATCTCATGGCAAATTGAGAAATAAAACGATCTTGATATTGTTTAATCTTTATCTTTAGTATTTGATTAAACAGGTGACAATTGATCTTGTCCCTGACGCTGCCATATGTAAATCACAGCTTTTTTATTTATTTTTATACCATGAAATTCTGGTAGACCTATACACCCCTATCGCGGGACGTCAGTGCAGTTCCTAAGATGCCTGAAGGAAGAGGTTGAACAGAAAAAAGAACTTAAACAAAGACTTACCTAAGCGTGCGCAAGAGCAAGCAGCGGCTGTTCGTCGTTGTATATGCCCGCGCCGATCCCCCCTCAGCTCGTACACCCGACGTTCGAGCGACCGGGCGCGAAGGCCCTAGTACCTGATCACAAGAGAGCGCTTGTCAACACACAGCCTGAACCGTGTATTGATGGTTCCAAGATCGGGATATGAGATTCTTAGGATCGGGATATGAGATTCTTAGGATCGGGATATGAGATTCTTAGGATCGGGATATTAAATTCTTAGGATCGGGATTTGAGATTCTGAGGTTCGGGATAGAAAGTTTGACTAGGGATTTATTGGTGTTTATTTTTCCAATTTGGATCAATTTAATGTTTATTTGGTTTGGGATTATATTCAAAATACAGTGAGCCGATTAAATATCGATGAATTTGGTATGGGGATCAGGATTTGACGATAATTTTAGGTAGTCAAGGGATAGGATAGCTCCACAGGGTTACCGGGTTCAATGTCTTGTTGAAAAACAATTGCCCAGCGCCCTTAGCGACTCTCAACTGCCAGATCAGATACGTACAGCAGTGGTTGAGCACTGTTGTAGGCCCAGTACACTGTCCTCTATGAGACACAGTGACGCTAAAGCTTTAAATAAAAACTTTGTAAATGCTCCAGTCGTTCCTGACCCTTAGTATACACCGGGTTGCCCCTTAATACTATATTTATATTGAACTATCGAAAGTTCTTCGCAGTAAAGCGATGGGTCTCTTGACAGGAATATTACAATTGTTTATAAAATTACCTGTAAAGTTGTCATACACGTAAGTTACACCAACAAATAAACACATAAAAATTACATAAACATTTGTTGAATCAATAGGGTTAGTTTTAGGTCAACCACTTGTCTTGTCTCCTGAATTGTTGATAATAAATACAATTGTGAGCATTAAGAACTACGAGTGCTTCGGAATTTTGTTTAAACTAATATTCATTTTTAGCAACATGCAAACAAACAGTAGGTAATACACGTAAATATTTTCCCTTTTATATTTGTACGAGTTCGTCACCACAGTAGGTAAATACACGTTGCAAATAAAAATATTTTCCCTTTTATATTTTGTATGAGTTCGTCACCATGAAATGGAAAGTATAAAAATTCACACAATTTAAATTTCATATTAACATTATCACTACGCTCTGTTTGGATCGAGACACGCAACACTACCATGAGCCTAATTCTCGGGCCGACCGAGATTTTCAATGTCCCACACTTTGGCATTGCACAACCCCGCACTTTTTCTACGTTTTCCGTATATTATCGTAGTTGTCGAGGCTGAATTACTCAAGGAAATCATCCATTCTCTCTTCGAAAAGAAGCAATCAAATAAAATTGCAAAATAATCACGGTCGGCCCGAGAATTAGGCTCCATAACTTATCCCTGTGTATTAACAAAGCAGTAAAAGTAGGAGTTATGAAAATACTAAATACGGAGCGACACACAAAACAAAATTATCTTACACAATAACTTTCATATAAATGTATTATCAGTTATTAAAAGGTTAATTCTATCTGTTTCTTTGTTTATTCAAACTGAATAAGATAGAAAATACTCTAGTTACGGCTTTCAGCATTATCAACACGTGTCATTGTAATTTAATAAAGCTACTGTGCATTATATGCGTCATACTTTATTAGATACACAAGATACATTTATAAGGCATCGTACGATGACGTCAGTGCCGCCAGCTGTTCGGGCCTTGTTGGTCTTCGACAAACAAAGGCAAGGTGATAGCTTCGAAACATTATAAGCAATGTATTTTTAAAGATTTCGACGAGGAAAGATCCGATTCTACTGACGAAATACAACTAAATATAAATCAGAAATTTAAAATAAATCACAAACCGTATTTAAATATACAGGGTTACAGGTTAAGTCGACCTAGATCCTTTTAGAGGGTGTTGTTTCATTTTCTGGCTAATTTCACTATGAAATACCATAGGTACCCCAAAACTAACTGTTTTCGAGATATTGGAGTTAGAAGTTTTTTTTTTGTAAATCCTGTCTTGTGTGTGGCTGGCAAATAAGCTAGCTTTCTGATCTAACTGTAAGCCGACAAAACAGCCTAAGCAGTACAAATAAAAAAATATTTAAACAGATCTAAGATAGTTTAACAGGTTGATAGTGGTCTAAACCAATATGTTATGCAAATAAAAAACAGATGTAACCCAGCAAAACAAAAGTTACAAAGAGGGGTAAACGCACTGACAGAAAGCCGTTATTTAGATTATGGGATAGCCGGAGGGTTCAGTACAGTACATGCGTGTCAGTGACCTAACGCTATCAACACACAAAGTCAAAATAAAGTCAGTTTTTACAGCTTATTGCAGAGCTTATCGCTAAGCCAGTGTAAATAGAGAAATTTTCAAATTAATTAAATAATAATATTTGATAAAAGTTGATGTATATTTTAGCAAGATTTTAAGGCTGATTTCTCCATCGTAGTAGTAACGCTATTTAGTAGAATAAAAAACTTCAGTCCTTATTTTTGACACGCCTTAAAAAGACACGAATATACATATTTTTATTTAATGGATAATAAAATCTATAGATGGAACCATTAGCCCTTAGTAAATGAGGTTAAAGTTAGCGCTAGCCACCATATAAGATTCGTTTTTTTGCGCAAGCTTAATAACTCAAGAACGGCTGATTTGGCTGAAAATTGGTGAGGAGGTGGCTTAGAACCAGGAGAAGGACATAGGCTTTTTATCCCAAAAAAGTAACGGGAACGGGACGAGCGAAGCCGCGGGCGGTCGCTACTTATTATTGTTTAAGCTGAGTTTCATACTCTTATCATTTATAGACAGTGTGACCTCAAACAATAACATGCAAGATATGCAAATCCTTATCTACTACGCAGATTCTTATTTTCAGCGCGATAATAATAATCCAGCAATCAAAATCACGAAGTTACGCAATAAACTAAGGTCGTTGACAAAAAAATTGCACGAAAACAAGATTCTTGGAGCAATGACAAAATTACTGGACGACGGTTAGAGCTATCCCATTCTGTAAACAATCTTGAGTTTTAATCAACATTCAGTGAATAACAACGCAATGTTATTTTTCTAGAAGATAAAGATTCTATTAATATTGTTCTATGATTCTATGACAAGAGAATTTAAAAGAACTCAAGCTCACCTAAAGAAATAAATTGAATACAAATTACAAAATTTCGATTTTAATTAAATTGCCTCAATAGTTTATTTTTATTTTTTGTGTCATATTTTTTTCCTAACATTTTATATTCTTCAAGCATTGATTTGATTAATAATCAAATTAATAGTGTGCATTAAAATCGCCAGAAACAAACGAACGATTCAGAGAAATTTTCGCATCGCTGCTACTTTACAAGTGAAAGTGTGTTTTGCGTGCGTCCATGCACGTATTGCACGTGTAAGTATGAAGACGGTATGGTCTATGCACCGTTTTTAATTATTATTTGGTATTCCGTATTGCAAGCCCGTATTTCGTATGAAAGACCTGGCAATACAGCCCTCACAGCTCAGTTGGTAGCTCGGTTTTTTGCGCTCGAGGGCCAGGATTCGATCACCACCGAGAACAAATATTTGTTTGGTGAACCTAAATGTCGGTTCTCTGACTGGGGTTATATATTTACAAAAAATATATAAGTACGTACTTTTAGTACCAGTTCCCATAGTACGAGTTCTGCTTAATTTGGGGCTAGATAGTGTTGGTACCACTAATCGTCGTGGTTTCGTCTATAAAGTAATATTGTGGATACCATCCACAATATTACTTTATAGACGAAAATCGAAAATCTCAAGACTTTGGTTACAGATGCCAACCACATAATGATAATGGTGATACCATTATGTTAGTTATAGTTATCAGAAGTTTGTATTAGCATACTTTTTATTTTCTACCATTGGGCACATTGGGCATTGTTGCAATGCAAATAAGTACATAACAATGGTACAGAAACTTGCGTGTTGTGTGAAATTGTTGTATAAGATTTCGTATTCACACAGTCGTAATTTCTTGTTTAGCTTTGATGAAACAAAGCTTATTGCTTAAAAATCGATCTGGCCTTCTACTTTGGCCTACAGGAAATTTCTTTTAATTTTAACCCCTCCCCAATTAAAAACAGGGTTGAATAAACAGGTCAGTAAAGAATTTTTTTTCGGGCGGAATGACGTATCTTTTGCTAGCCGGTTTTGGGAATAGGACATCACTACTGAGACCGGGCGACGAGACACATCACAAATCGGGGGATAGAAAGATGACGGATTTCAGTTTTAACGATGTTAAAATTGGATGTCAGTTCAGGGTCTGATGATAGCGATGTTTAAAATATAGTGCATAAAATAACTTTTACTTGCCCATTTAATCAAAGATTTAATAAATTAGAACAAGATTAACCATTAATGGCCTCCTTACTTACAAGCGATACTTAGGTGTGACGCACTGCTTAAAGTTCGCCTTGTCACTGTTTGACATTACCGGATGACAGTTGCTTAATCACTGATTATCTTTTGAAAAACGCTTGTAAGTAATAGGGTACGTTTTTATTTCCTCTCCTCGCTCTCTACTCAAATAACTTTTGATATTACTTAAACACAATAGAAATAGAACTACAGACATTTTATAAATTCGGTTTACAAGCTAGATGATTTAGATTAGATGTTTTAGTTGCTGACTAATTACTAATTTAATTAGTATGTGAAATGAGAACAATTCCAAGTTACGAGATTACGAATTAGTTTAGGAAGCTTATTCGGCACAAAATTCGAATTTATTATAGGCAACCTCTTTTATCATTAAATAAAAATATACAACAAGGAGTTCCGTTAGAAAACTATAAACAAATATGGCATCGCGTCCGCTCTATCGGCGTTCTAATTTCAAACGTTTATTTCTGGCGTATAAATGGAAAGCGTCATAAATATCTAATACGCTTTGTGAACGCATTATAAAACCGCTATTTTACAATCTAGATATATTAATAAATATATGCATAGTATTTAATCCTGAGACCGATATGAGCACTAACTATATTTTAAAATGGTGTCAATAGATATCAAAGAACTCTTTCGTGGGTGTGGGGAGGTTTATATTGGTAGTTAGGGTGTATTCCACTGTAAATGAGCGGGGTGGTCCGGAGTCTGACTGTCAATCAATATAAAGACTTTGCTTGTTCATTTCTGTATAAAGTTATAAACTACTATTGAAACCCACAAAAATATTACGCGACACAGTTTTTTTACTGATAGCAATGTAGGTACACATATACAATATATTTCTTTGTTGTAGAAGTCAGTGGCAACAATTTAAATGCGCAATACGTTATCGTCGAGATACGACGTCCTAGTTCGTTCGGTTCTATTGGGACACGCAGTTACCTCACTCGTGTTGATTTCTGTGTACTGTGTAATCTGCAATTATTATCTAATAACTTTAGGACAGTTATTATCCTCGTAGTCGTAGTTATTGGTCCTCGAGTCTTTGTAATACCCCGGGCCTTAGTTACGCGAGTCAATTTGCTTGCAGATTCACGGTACGATCCAAATGGCCATTGTCTTAGGCCGTTGTGCAAAAAATTGCGTTATGGGGGTAGGCCCATGTTTTTATAATAGGCAAAATGTACAATAATATCGGCAGTAATCATCATCAGTAACTTTGCAGCTTTGTCCAGTTTTGGGAGTAGATTGCGATGTGTAAAAATATTTACAAATAGTTATAAGAGTAATAGATTTGGTAAAATTCATAACTCGTAGCGATTGGGATAATTAAGCGACAGAAAAGAATTACCCACTGGGATAATGCAGTAGGCATCTAGATAACCTACGTCTACTGAAAGGTATCTTCAACATTAACGTCTTCTTAAAGAGTTTAAAATGAAAATGACACAATCGAGAGGCCTATCAAGTTCAAAGTGGGTTGGAGGTTAAAAATAACAGACGTCGCCTCACCTTGGCCAAATTAAAATATTTAAACCGAGCGATTATCACCCGCAGCTCGAGCTTCGATTACTGTTTGGTTAGCGAGCGTCGCAGTTACACAAATAAAAAAAAGCAGCCAAGTGCGAGTCGGACTCGCCCATGAAGGGTTCCGTAGCACGACGAACTACAAGAACCTTTATATATGTTACTTGATGTAACATAATAAGGTTCCTGTAGTTCGTTGAAAGGTAAATTGCGGTTTACGGTTTATGACGTATAAAAAAAAACTACTGACTAGATCTCGTTCAAACCAAATATCGTTGAAAGTTTACATAGTAATGTACAACATATATTTTTTTTAGTATTATCATTCTCTTACTTTAGAACAGGGATTCCCAAAGTGGTCGATATCGACCCCTTAGGGTCGATATTGGTTTCCTAGGGGTCGACATAAACGAAAACTGATTTTGGGGGTCGACGAGGTCTAAAAATCGACCCCTATTAAATTTACACAAGTTCTTATTTCAAACTTTCAAGTTAGGTAGGTATATTGTTTATGTTGTGTTACGTGTGCTAAGAATAATTAATATTATTGTAGGAAATAGCATTGTTGAGAAAATTAAGTCAACTTTAATCACTTAACCAAGTGCAAAGTTAGTTATTTTGTATCAATAGGAAAAAAACTAAAAATAAGCCACCTTATTCATAAAAGTCTGTTCTGTTTTCAGTTAGCGGACTATTGTGAATAAGGGGGTTGATCTTAAAAGTAGGTAATTTGGTCATGGGGGTCTGAGGGAACTGTTCATTTTGGAAAAGGGGTCACTTGTTCAAAATAGTTTGGGGATCCCTGCTTTAGAAGTTAGAGGGGGGGGGACCAACTTTTTTCCACTTTGGAAGTGTCTCTCGCGCAACCTATTCAGTTAAGAAAAAAACTATATTAGAAACCTCAACATCATTTTTGAAGACCTATTCATAAATACCCCACACGTATGGGTTCGATGAAAAAAAAATTTTTGAGTTTCCGTTTATGACGTATAAAAAAAAACTACTGACTAGATCTCGTTCAAACCAAATATCGTTGAAAGTTTACATAGTAATGTACAACATATATTTTTTTTAGTATTATCATTCTCTTACTTTAGAAGTTAGAGGGGGGGGGACCAACTTTTTTCCACTTTGGAAGTGTCTCTCGCGCAAACTATTCAGTTTAGAAAAAAACTATATTAGAAACCTCAACATCATTTTTGAAGACCTATTCATAGATACCCCACACGTATGGGTTCGATGAAAAAAAATTTTTTGAGTTTCAGTTTCAAGTATGGGGACCCCCAAAATTTATAGTTTTTTTTCTATTTTTGTGTAAAAACCTTAATGCGGTTCACAGAATACATCTACTCACCAACTTTCATCAGTCTAGCTTTTATGGTTTCGGAGAAAAATGGCTGTGACACGGCCGGACAGACAGACAGACAGACAGACAGACATGACGAATCTATAAGGGTTCCGTTTTTGCCATTTGGCTACGGAACCCTAAAAACTGAATGTATTATATTTTAATTTGTTTTATGCCTTACCTACATGTCATTCTACAGATCCACGTCCACCCACAGGACCAAATTGTGGCCCAAACCAATAAAAACGAACTTATCTACCTATATGGAGAATTCGTAAACAAAGCATTTTAAAGATTATGGTTCCTAATGGTTATGGATAGTATTATGGGCAAGTCTACTTTCTACTGGAAATAAATGAAAAACCTTTGTAATCTTTACAAACAAAGCCTCACCAAAGTTACCCAATAGTATGAGTGGAACTCAACGCAGTTTTCATTACGTAAAGAAATTAACCAATTGGTGCCGCTTACCGTAACGCACATAAGGTACCTACACCTAAGTACCTACAGTACCAACTTTCCTATATTCCGTGCCATATCCTAGAAATTTCCATCGAATTTGAGGTCATCCAGGCAGTCGAGGTAAACAAGACCTTAAAACATGAAATGCCTTTAAACACTTCCGTGTTTGTTTTGACTTTTTGATAACACCAAGTCGAGGTTCTACTTCCGCTAAAATTAACGTTGAATTAAAATACTTGTACACACAATAGACAAAAGAAGAGGTAGATGCAGGTACCTATACCCAAAAAGATACAATGGACAGTTTTATATCTGTAAAACCATCTCCTTCAGAAAACCTCTGGGTGGAGAGGATACCGCTCCGATTAATAATAAACCTTGAAATTTATAGGTAACCCCGAGATTTTCAGAAAGCTAGTGTCATGGTACTCTAAATAAGAATTGCCTTGAAGACGACGTAGCGTAAAAAAATGGGATTAGGTACGAAGTTTATTAACCGACTTCCAATCAAAAAGGAGGAGGTTCTCAATTCGGTTGCGTTTTTTTTTTTTTTTTTTTTTTTTTTTTTTTTTTTTTTTAATGTTTGTTACCGCATAACTTCGTCATTTGTGAGTCGATTTGAAAAATTATTTTTTTATCTGAAAGGTACTGCTTCCAGATTGGTCCCATTTTAATTTTATTAAAATCGGTGTTGCCATTTTTTTTAAATAATTTTTTTAATGTTTGTAACTGCATGCCTCCGTCATTTATGAACCGATTTAGAAAATTATTTTTTTATTTGGAAGGTTATTCTTACGTCCAGATTGTCCCAAACAAATTTGATTAAAATCGGTTTAGCCGTTTGACAATGAAGTCGGTTTTTCAAGTTTTTTAAACTTATAATTATTTTAACCTTGGCTTTGACTCAAAGTCGGGTTGACAGACGAGTATTATATCACGTAGTCGCCTACAATAAAACGATTAAACTTCATTAATTTGTGTTGATTAACATTATGAAAACGCACACTTGTTTCGTTTAATTTATGCAAAAGTGTTAAAAGAAGAATTCATCTAGGCTCGTCTAGGTAGAAACAATGATAAGAGACTCTCTTTTATCAATCTCATAAAGGGACTGGATGAAACGAAAGAGAAGTCAGAACCTGGTTTCAAAAGGCTCGAAGGACCAAAATCATGTCAGGATACCCTTAGTACCCCAATGGGAAACAAACGAAATCGTATTATGCATGTTTGTGTAAATAAATCAAAGATCTTAAGAAAAAAAGAAAGCTTACTTTAATCGATAGCATTGTAAATGGAGTTGCGTATTTGTCATAGCATACGATCAAAAAACCGGGAGTATGCAACCTTGGCTTTGACTCAGCTCAGTTCACTTTTACGATTATAACTATTACGTACATACTATAGAAGTTTGTAGAATATTTTGGTCGCGGTCGCTACTGCTTGTCCTAGACTAAACTTTTGCCAAGATCTTTCAGCCTGGCTGTGTTATGCAGTATTCAAAATAATAATTATTACATAATGGACGGGTGCACTACATAGCTATTGCTCACTATCTTATCTTATTAAGCCTGACTCAAACAGAGCATCTCCCAATCCCAAACGAATAACCGATTATGATTTAGTTTTTTATTTGTTTCAAAGGTGTCTTCGACAGTTTTCAAGACAATTTTATGTGCTCTTTGCAGATTATCAGCTCTTTTTTTATTGTCGTTATCTTTAAAACTCTGTTAGTTGAGTATGTCCTTACTAGTTAGTAATTTTCTACGTACGCGCAATTTAAGATCTTTACATCATAGGTCCCTTCCTACTGATTGGTTAGATTTTACACAATATTGTAAACATCCAGCAATTTGCCAAACAACACAATGACGCAAGACAGTCAATCAATGGTTGAAATACTAGCATTATTAGAAACGGTAGATTTCTCCACATGGTGACCAAACACTAGGGCATGCTCCCGGGAAGTATCAGTATCGAAAGTACCGGGAATTATCGCTGATTTTGAACTTTTCTAGTACCGGTTCTCCACGAAGGAATTCCCGATACTTTCGATACTTTCGATACTAATGACAATGATCAATTATTGGTGTTTTCTAGTACGATATAAATAAATATCGATAAAAAACACTTGCTATGCGTTCAGTTTCACTTTTCTGTATACATTGCTAGATATTTTGACAAATTACAAACCTATAATTGAGCCTTGCTGAGCTGATTTAGTTAGATAACGTACATAGTTTGTTACTGTTAGTTTTAACTATTGATTTATTTGATGGATATTCGATTTAACTTTGATTTAACCTAACTCTGATTGTTGCGTGCACGCACAAAGAGTTTTAGTATTATAATAATGAAGATATACGAGAAATAAATGAGAATTATCCTGAGTGACCTATACGAATTTCGCCGAAATCGGTCAACAGGAGAGCTTCTAGCGTATGTCACTCACTTATGGAGTGAAGCCATCGAGAGAAACGGAGAAGCTTTAGCAGTTTCTCTGGATATCTCGAAGACTTTTGACCGGGTTTGGCATGACAGCCTATTAAGCAAGCTTCCTACGTATGGATTACCCACTGGCTTATGTGTTTGGGTATCCGACTTTCTGAGAGACCGATCAATTTGAGTAGTCGTTGACGGCTGCTCGTCTGATCAAATGGCAATTAATGCCAGAGTTCCTCAGGGGTCAGTTCTCTCTGCAACACTTTTCCTGCTGCACATCAACGATCTGCTTAGGCCCGGTATCATTGGGTATGCAGACGACAGCACCGTTGTGGAGAGATACATACCTGAAGCACGTTCCAGTGGATCTCAGATCCAGTCTCATAGAGAGGCAATGATTGAACGCATGAACTTAACGCTGAAGGTAGTCGCAGAGTGGGGCGATGCCAATTTGGTGAAGTTCAATGCTTCAAAAACACAGGTGTGTCTATTTTCCGCTAAGAGGAGTCAATTTCACCTGACTCCTACTTTCCGAGATGTATCCTTTCCGATTTCAGACCAACTAGAGCTTCTAGGGTTTACGCTAACCAGTAAATTGAATTTTGGCTCGTTCATAGAGTCCAAAAACAAGACAGCTGCGAAGAAGCTAGGCATTCTATCGAAGGTGAGACAGTACTTCACACCGGGACAGCTTTTTAACCTGTACCAAGCACAAGTCCGGTCGTGAATGGAGTACTGTTCTCATCTCTGGGATGGCTCTGCCAAATACCAGCTTGAGGTATTGGAAGCTTTTGAGAGACGAGCCAAAAGGCTCATTGGTAGCGACACTCTAGTCGAGTCCAAGCTCCTAAGTCTCGAACATCGTCGTAAAGTTGCCAGTCTATCGGTATTTTACAGGATACATTTCGGAGTGTGCTACGGAACTTCACAATTTAGTTCCCCCATCCCCATTCTACCATCGGACCACTCGCACGGAAATGCGGCATCCATACCAGGTTGATGTTCCAACTGTCCAACCAAGCGATGTGCTTCAACTTTCATGTTCAGCCAAGGAATGGAATTCCTTGCCGGCGTCTGTCTTTCCGAGTACCTACAAATTGGACGTTTTCAAGACAAGAGTGAATAGGTATCTTTTAGGTAAGCGTGCTACATCGTCGACCGCATCATCACTTAACAGCAAGTGAGATAGCGGTCAAAGGCAAACCTATAAATTGTAAAAAAAAATCGGTTGTCTGTAAAGTCGGTTTACTGACGATAGTTGAACGTGATAACGTCATAAGAAAATACTGATGGAATGGTTGCATTTTTCAAAAGAATTTTTATTAATATTTGTTTGATAGATATTTTGTATGGATATAATATAGATATGGAGGTCTCGCGGACTCGCGGACTCGGACTCGGACTCGGACTTGGACTCGAACTCTCGGACCCGGACCCGGAACCCGACCGAACCCTTACCCTTACCCTCATTTACCCTTACCCATTACCCGACCCGGGCTCGGGCTCAGGTAAATGGAACGACGAAACGACGTAACGACGCATGAGTCATGTTTTTTCGTGCGTGCAGCCGGCTCCATCGATTTATAAGACGTTATCACGTCAAAAAAATCGTGTATTTTGTGGTTGTGTGTGGGTTAATTTACGGTTCTCAATAAAAAAATATATCTCAATAATACAAAGTGTATTTTTCAGTAATTTAGTAGTTTTTCTTTCATTGTATATCTATACGATCAGTTTTATTAAAAAAATTGAGTTAGTATCGAAAGTATCGAAATTCCCGGGAATTCCCGGTTCCGAGCCCAGTATCGGGCGAAAATTCCCGGTTCTGAGAATGGTTCCGATACTGCATGCCCTACCAAACACCGTACGAAAGCAATAACATTTGCCATAACAGATTCTCTTCAACTTCGCAAACAGAAACACACTTTTGAGTCTATTTTAAGACTTTAAAATGCGTCAGAGCATAAAAATATACATACTTTTACAAGAGGACCGGCCTAGTCGAGTTTTTGTGACGTATTACACGAATTTGACCACAATTTGCTTTCAGGTGGTGAACATGCCTGCCGTGAACAAAAAAACGTACCCTTTGTAGCGAGTTTTGTAATTGAGTTTCATAATGGCACTCTTGATGTAGTGGCTTCGTTGTATTCCGTGGCAAAACCGATAAAAATGTACGCCCATACGCAGATGAGCAGCCTCTGTATACGAGGTCACAACGCACGCGCCGACGACGTGACCAGGCAAGGCGAGGACCATGAATTAGGTCAGCTTTCAATGTTGCTACATACCATACTGCCATGGATAGCTTCGGCAGTCTCTTATTCAGAATTTATTTTGAACTGAGGGTAGATGTGAACGTGGGTGGCCCCAGGCAAAATCTTTTTGGGACAATTGTAGAGTTGTATAACCTACGACAAAACCCAGACGAATAAATTTAACTCGTTACACTTTACTTGAACTGTTACGCAGACAGTAGCAAAAGAACCAGACAAGTAAATATTATGATATCAAATGTTTTTAAAAAACCAGCCAAGCTAGTTCTAAAACACGATTTCTACAGCTAACTTAGCGTGAAGCATTGCAACTCGGTACCCACGTTTTTCACATTCTCATTTTATTAGACAAGAATTGTAACAAGGTGGGTCGTGAAGAACGTGAGCGATAAAAAGAGTTTTCTCGAATTATCTATTGAGATAAAAAACTGCAAGGTAGACCAGTTTTTTCCGAGTCACCTTGGAACTTGTGTGTGCGTTAACTGACAAATACATACATATAATTTAACAAAAAATAAGCTTTTGTCAATACAAAATAGATTATGTTTGTTTTAAAGAGTTTCATCTGGTAGGAAGTTGGTATCCATAACATGTTTCTGTAGGTAGACTAACATAGTGAACACAATAGTCACATACCCTTTCATTTCTATCATCAGCATTATTATTTTTGTTTAACAAAGAAAAAGCTACATTCGCTACAATATAGAACTTGATCGCAATAAATATTCGTATTTGTGCGCTCCCCAAGCTCTTAACGTGATCCCAAGCATAACATCGCTTTTTGTTTTGCAAGAAAGAAAATGCGTGGGAAATATTTATAGAAGAAACTTCTTGATCTATAAACTATTTGTAATGCAGTGATAATTGATTCGAAGAAGGTTTGATAATAAAGCAGGTGATCTAGGCTCATTTTTGTTTCGAACATTCTGTTCTATGTAGAATCAAATTCCTTTAAATTCAATTTTCATTATTCGGTTGTTTTTTTGCGCAAGAGCAGACCTTGGCACTGTTGACATCATTCGTTTGCGCATAGACGATGAAACTAGTTTTAATTTTTTACACTTTGCTAGAATATAACAATACCGTCTCAACAAAACCATTGTGTTGGATAGGTTATTTCTAAATATGTATTGGTGTGAAGAGGTAAAAGAAGATAAATGAAGTCAAATGTCCGAAAATGATCAACCAAAAGTAAACACAGTGGCTTTTTGTTAATTCTTCCAAGTAATAATTATTGTTTTTTTTATTTTTTAACTTTTTCTAGTAAGTTCATATTGTATGTAAAGTGGGAGCCCGTTTAGGTTCCCAATCTGATCGTATAGTGGTGCTATACAATCAGATTGTTCCTTTTTTTTCAAAATTTCGTATTATTTTGTATCGACACCGCACCGCTCTGCGGCAGTGCAAGTGCACCCTAACTATAAAATTAGTAGGTTAGGTATGCTGCTAACGGCACATATCGTTCTGTCTGTCATCAAGTCTACATGCCTACGCGATTCGATAGAGTTCGTCACTCTGGAACTTGACATTGAAATAATCTACAGTTAATTGTCTACTTTCATGCATACGTAATTCATTATTAATCCCCTTCCGATGATTGGTAAGTTCAATAGCAACAAGTTTCAAGAACATCATAATCATTAAATTTTAAACGACCTCAGTCAACTGGCAGATAAATGCTTCACAGGAACTCTGGAACCAGGATACAGGAAAATAGGAAAGTAACTATTGTTACTTTCCTATTTTCCTAATAATCACGATGAGGTCAGGATAACGGGATATAGTTAAGTCTGCTTCTCGTTGTAACGAGTTTGTAAGTCCGGTAAAGTAAAGGCGGCTTTTTAAACCCCGACCGAAGACAAATTATGGATTTTATAATCTGAAAATAAATAATTGAATTGCAGAGGGGTGTTTTAAGTTTGATGCTTTATTATAGAGTGTTTCTCTGTTTCCTCACAGCTTTGTTTTTTTGTTCGAAGACTGATAGTTCTAAGAATGATTGTTAGAAATCCATGCAGCCGTTTCCAGGTTCGAAAGATATTCATCGTTTGGGGTTTTTTTTAATATACTGGTAATATAAACTTTTTTGGGAGAATGGAAGAAAAAGCAGACCCTACCTAGTGAAATAAGGGCAGGAAGAAGAGATTTGGTAATTTAAATACGTATGTTCATGATGTTCATCATCATCATCATCTTCCTGCCCTTGTCCCACGCTAAGTGGGGTTGGCATAACAGGTTTTCTTCTTCCACTCACCTCTATCATTCGTCATCTTAGTGCTCATGCGAAGCTAATAAACCAAAATGAGTGCGTCGACGCGACGTCGACGATCGAGATGTTCTCATTGTAATTGAATTGTTATTTCAGTGTTTTATTGTTCCAAGTTTGAATTATATCAATGGCTTCTTTGTCTTCTGAAATGTTTGCAAAACTTCGGTTTAACTCTTGCAACGTTTTATTTTAGTACATGGTGATGCTATCAGCTATATTCGCAAAATAACATGGACAGACATACAGTCTGTAAGTTATTTTTAACTTTTTAGGGTTCCGTAGCCAAAAACGGAACCCTTATAGATTCGACATGTCTGTCTGTCCGTCTGTATGTCACAGCCATTTTTCTCCGAAACCGTAAGAGCTAGACTGATGAAACTTGGCAAGTAGATGTATTCTGTGAACCGCATTAAGATTTTTACATAAAAATAAAAAAAAACTATAAATTTCTAAAAATTTGAAAAAAAATTTTTTGAGTTTTAGTTTCAAGTATTTACTTGAAACTAAAACTCAAAAAAATTTTTTTCATTGCACCCATACGTGTGGGGTCTATGAATAGGTCTTCAAAAATGATGTTGAGGTTTCTAATATAGTTTTTTTCTAAACTGAATAGTTTGGGAAAAAAGTTGGTCCCCCCCCCTCTAACTTCTAAAGTAAGAGAATGATAATACTAAAAAAAATATATGTTGTGCATTACTATGCAAACTTCCAACGATATTTGGTTTGAACGAGATCTAGTCAGTAGTTTTTTTTTTATACGTCATAAACCGTAAACCGCAATTTACCTTTCGACGAACTACAAGAACCTTATTATGTTACATCAAGTAAAATAATATAAAGGTTCTTGTAGTTCGTCGTGCTACGGAACGGAACCCTTCATGGGCGAGTCCGTTAAAATGCACTGGAATACGATTGAGTAATCAATTTTACATGCCTTTATCAATGTTTTAGAACAAGGCATTAGCTTTTATTTACAAATCAATTCACACGCATGAAGCTATACTCGAAAGGCGCGAAGAGGTGTAAAATTACGGTTTGTGCGAAGAACTATACGTATTATAACGTCATTCATTTTTAATGAAATTAAGTCGAGGGGAAAATATTGCGTAAGCGAAATAACTAATTGGTGATACTCGTAATTACGCATCGTAGAAGCTGACTGTTTGGGTAAGCCCAATGGTTATAAGTATTTCATACTCATACTCATCATCATCATCCACAGCCCGACTTCACCCGCTGCTGGGTTTAGGCTCAGTATGGGCCACTGTTGACGGTCTTGTGCTTTTCTCATCTAGGTCTTGCCCGCATGTTCGCCACATCGTGACCATCTTGCCGCAGGACAACCGACAACGACTGATTTCAAACTAATTGATGACTATTTGGCAACTCTTTCATATTTTTAAATAATAACGGTACGTAACATTTACGATATTTTCAAAACACCAACATTATTATAATATGTAAAAAAGCCTCAACAATCAACGTCTAGCGTCTGATCCGGCTCGAAGGACCAGTCGGTAAGTATCTAATAAATGTCACTTTTACTAAAGATCTTCAATTGACAACGAAACGAATAATAAGGTAGGATTTCGATCTCGGCAGTAAGCAGCACTGCCTCGCTGATTTTTTCATACAAAGTCGTTTCGCGCGGCGGGTCAAGTGTCACGCTGCTACAGTGACATTCCCGTCGCGTCACACGCATTTTAATGAAAAAATCAGGGCGACACTGCGTGCTGCCGAGATCGGAATACAACCTTTTGCCCAACCAATGCGAAAATTAACAGGACTGGGGTGAACAAATTATCGCAAACGCAGGATGAGTATAAAAACTAGAATTATTTTTGTATAACCAAACAAAGCACGCTACTTTTGAAATTATTTAGGTCATCACGGGATCATGTGGCTAATAAAATAAATGAATATGTCCTACATTTTTAAATGGCCACATTTGGTTTAAATTTTACCAACGCGACGCAAAACCGTCAGAGCAATAAATTTACAAATATGTATTCCAAAATATTGGTTATTTTTATAATTGGTTATTACCAACAGATGCACATTAATTTTAAACATATGACTATACTTTAAAATGGTTCCTGAATATCTGTTTTTTAAAGAATTAAGTAACTTACATTTTGACCTGCATTAATGTACAATTTGTATTAAATAAGATAATTTAGCATTAATCTATCATTATGTCCATCATCAAAAAGTTTTCTAGAAAAGATTGCTTAGTGATAAGACCATCCTGTACATGCATTTGATTAGTATGTTCTAGGTCAGTGTGGTTTGCAATAGACACAAGAGTTAAATTAAAAGTAATGTCCCAAAACAAATGTAGTAATGTCAAAAAACTGAGTAGGATTTGAAGCAATATTCCCAAGATTCATAATTATCATAACTTTGGGAATTATGGAAACAACAAGATGTATAATTTTGAACCGACTTCATTTATTGAGAAACTCCTTCTTTACATAAAAAAATGTAACCGAACGGTAATTTTTTTATGTTTGTTATCTCATAACTTTGTCAGTTATGAGTCGATTTGAAAAATCTTTTTTGTATATTGTATAACACCCGAGATCATTTTCTTTGATAAGCACTACATAACAATTTGGTTTTTATGCACATGTTTTCTGATAAATGTAAGTGAGTAGCATACTTTTGTGATTTTCTGAGCCATTAAGTTTTATGAACACAGTCCAAGTATAATAAGAAACTAAAAATATAGAATGTACCTAAGTGGTTTGTGGCTACAAATGTGGTAATAACAGACATCTTATCATTGCCCTAAAAGATTTTATCTATGAACAACTTCAAAGAGTTCAGATTTTGTAGTAGTTTTTACAAAGATTATGAATAAATGGATTCTTGGAAAAATATTTGTGTAATATAATATTCATAAGATTGAGGCCTACTTTGATCTAGGAAGCAGATTGTGTAGATTTACTTTATGTTACCCGTTTCATTTTTCCACCCATGCAAAGCCAGAGCAGGTCCACTAGTGAAAAGCCTTTATAACACAGGGATAATATAGCTTTCTAATGGTAAAATAATTGTTCAAATCTGTCCAATTTTTTTGTGATTATTCATTCAATACAAACCATTCTTCTCTATAATATTAGTATAGATAATTGTCCCCAATTTTTATTTTCATTTTTGATCCTCTTTATTATATTGGTGCAGATATCTAGAAGTGTTGTGTTTTTCTACATGAAGATTATTTATTAAACTGAATGGAATAAGGGCTAATAAAAGCTGGTAGGTACAGTACCGATACATTTAAAGAATGTCATACAATCAAATCGATACTAGATACTAGTGCTGTGACGACGAATGATTGGGGAGAATGGAAGAAAAGACATGTTGTGCCAGCGCTACCTAGTGGGGATAAGGGCAGTAAGAAGATACAATCAAACCAATAATAAGAATTGGCTATTAGTTATGCAAGAAGCAGGCAATATCTCCTGCAGAATGATGATGAAATCACCATTGAAAATACATGTTTGGACTTGAATAGAACAAATAAATCCAGATAATATTGAAATTACTATGGTAAGCATTTTTTACCTGACTTTACTCAACAGCTTCAATAATTTGATGGTGTCCGAATCGACAGTTAAATAATAAAAATCAAAAGTGTCAATTGGGACACTGTGCCCAAATAAATTTTGACAAAATTATTGTACTATACAAATGAATAAACACTACGTAATAGAGAGATCGGTAAACACATCAGGGCTTCTAATTCAGGCTGTTTAGTATTTTAAGTTTCTTGTTTACTCACCTACCTCTGCAACTTTTGAAGAAGTAAACCAAAACTTTCTACATCAAGTTTTCCTACGTTTTTAATGAATCTTAAGGTCTAATTATCAATTATGCAAATAAATACGAGCTGGTTTGGAATTTAGCCGTAAAGAAAGACACTGGTTGACCCAAAATCTAAATACATTGGCCCTTAGCAACTAAAGTGAGGTTATGTTCAAGAAATACTATTTGCGGCTCAAAATGAAATGGTTCGTTTAGTAATGGAAAATCTACAAAAGGCTTACCCGGATGCTTCCGTGGTGGGTTTTTTGATGAAAACTACCCTATAGGATATTTTTTTTATTTCCTCTGCACACGAACAAATTCAAGGGCGTTTGACAGATGACTGATTGTCCAAAAAAAGATGGCCGATTCGCCCCAAATTACGTCATCCGGCGCGAAAATTAAAATAACCGTTACACTTCTTTTTCTTTGTAATTGAATAAAAAGATAATTCAATAAATTAATAGTTAGATTAGAATTAAAACTCACCTCATAAAAGCTGGATTGATGTGAAATCGGAATAATCCGATACGCTGTTTTAGAACATTAGAAAGATCAGTCAGATTCTGCGCTCTGTTGCCAGATTTCTATTGCGTCAGAAAATAAAGAATGTTCAAATCCACACATTTCAATACACTGAAGCATTCCTTTATGATATTTGCACCCGTAAATGATTATGTATCATTAGAAATATAAAAAAATCACGTTTGAACAGTTGTAAAGCGACAAGTTCCAGTTAGAAAAGTTCGAGAGAAGAGCGGCAACGTCGCGAATCTTCTACCACTTTTTGAACAAAGAAAATAATTTCTGGAACAGGAATTTGACTGCACCTAATTACCTAACTATTGACTAAATATTTTTGTGTAGTAAAGAAATAATAGAGTTTAGCGCTTAGCTAAGCTAAACGGTACACGGTACAAAACTATTCAGCTACAGACTGGTTGAAATGAAAGGGTATACTTGTTTTTGTTTCGTTTCGTTTTGTTTGGCGTTGTAAACAATGGAGATTGGAGATTTTAGTGTTGCCATCATTTCTACTAGGAAGATTTTCTACTAATCACCACTACCATAGTGTACTAACTTATAGTATAATTTTTAAATATAAGTAATCTTATTTCATTGGTCGACTTCGAATTGTCCTCTTTACTATGTGGCCAAGCGATTTAAGGCCTGGCTGGTATGCCAATATTTAGTGCTGAATTAGTGACGCCAATTGGAATAGGTTTCAGAATTTGTGCCGGTCTGTTTCTTGAGTTATTGGCCAAAACATGACATGACACTGAGAAAGATTAAGAAATATTTTTCTTGCAGCGAGATCAAAAAGTAAAAGAAGTCATTCTAGGATAATTGTTTTTTATTTCATAATGTTCAGTTCGAAAACTATTGTTATACAGGGTGTTGCAATAAGACCAATAAACTAGGTCTAGGTACTTTCCCTACCATCGGAAAAAAACAGGGGCTCTAAGTCAATCAATATATTTTTTTTTAGAGAACCAATATTGTGAACTTGAAAAACATCTAGCTTGATAAGAATATTTAATACGTAAGTACTTGGCTAAAATGAAACAGATGTATTTTTCGCGTTATCAGCGCTAAATCCCTAGAAAAAATTATTCAAATTGATATGTACTTTAACCCCTCGAATTTATCGTGAGTGAGCTTTATTACACGCTGTATTAAATATGCCAGGTATTTAGAATTGGTTACTATAAAAATAAAGCAATAGGTACAAACAAAACGAATATAAAAAATATATTGATCCGTACAAAATATTACATGGTTCCGTGATGTTAGATATAAAATATACTAAAATCAACATTTGAATTAAGCTGGCAACACCAAATTCACCCGCCAAATTTTGAAAATATTTTATCACAACAAGACCTACATACCAAAATACACACTAACACTTTATTAAAATAGTACAGTATTTCATATACTTACATTATAGTAAGTAAAGATAAGGGATAAATTTATTTAAAACACGGTTACAACTTATAACTTACATAACATCGTACTTACATTTATAATTTATAACTTGAATAAATGCATACACAATACTTAGATAATGTGGTATTAATTTTCTACACCCATTCAAAATAAATTAAGATAATGCAAAAGAGTCAGCTCTAAAACAAAATTATTACCCAATCAAGTTTTTTAAATATTATGAAAAGGTTTATTAAACAGAAATCCTTTCGTCATTGGTAATAAGATTGACCTCAGCTCAGTTGTTAGTAGCTCTGCCTTCTACGCCGTAGGCCGTGAGTTCGATCCCCACTGAGAACAAATATTTGTGTGGTGAACATATAGGTTTGTTCTGTGTCTGGGTGTTATTATATTGTATTCTAAGTATGTATTTACAAAAATATTGGATTCTAGTATTATTATCAGCTAACTGGATCTCATCATAGAAGCTTAGTTTGGGGCTAGATAGTGCTGTGTGAATTGTAACAATATTTAGTTATTTATAATTTGAGTCGACACAAATCGTGCATTAACTGTACCTAGTCTATCTTCTAGAAAATAATTATAATCTAGATCAAGTTATCACCTATTCAGGTGATTTCACTTTGAAAAAGTTTTGAATAGACATCTGCTTCAGCTTATCAGGAGTCTTTTCTTGTTTTACATACTTTCTTTTTAAATGGCTGACCTCCTTTTCCGGCTTCAATAGAACCTCTTTCGAAGTTACGTCCGAATAGTATTGCAAGACGTATTGTTTGAATTTCGAATTATCTTTTTTAACTTTGGCAGCTTTATCTTTCTTGGACTCTATTTTCAAACGTAACAGCTTCTTCCTCCATTTTATTTTGACCGAAATATTCTTTTCACGGTTACTGATTGACAATTTTGTTTTAGTCTTTTTGTTAGACTTTCCTTTGGAAGAATCGATAGTCAGTTCAATATTTTGACCGTCGTCGTTAGCTTTTCTATCTTGTAAGTATTTTTCCGGATTTTTGTCATATTGCCTATCTGTTAGGTGTCTTTCCGGATTTCTGGCATGTTTTCTATCTTTAGTGTATTTTTCTCGATTTTTATTATGTTTTTCTTTACGTGAAACATTTTTTTCATCAATTATTCTTAGCTTGTTTCGCTGCATTCTTTGTTCATCTGCTTTACTGGATCTGATTTTATGTTTTACGCGTGCATCTTTACCATCTCGTTTCTTATCGTTGATGCGGTTATCGTGTTTCCTCTTTTGCAGTCTCCTTTCTTTATCAATTTGTTCGTTACTTTCATCATTGGATCTAACCTGTTTTTTTCTTTTTTTATTAAGCAGATCTTTTCCTTTATTTTTATCGTTAAACCTGAACGACTTTTCTTTTTTTTTGTTCAGATCGTCCTTTCTTTTGGTTTCATCACTAGATAAGAACGCTTTTTCTTTTATTTTGTTTAGCAGGTCCTTTTCTTTAGGTTTATCATTAGACCTGAACGCTTTTTCTTTTGTTTTGTTCAGCAGGTCTTTTTCTTTAGTTTCATCATTAGACCTGAACGCTTTTTCTTTCGTTTTGTTCAGCAGGTCTTTTCCTTTATTGTCATCATTTGATCTGAGCAATTTTTCTTCTTTTTTATTTAGTAGATTCTTGCCTTTATCTTTTTTTATTTTATTTTTATCATTTGAGTTGAACTGTGGTGTACATTTATTTTCAGTTCTGTCTTTAATTATTCTTTCTTTCGATGTTTTGTTTTCATGTTTCTGTATAATTTCTCGTTTCTTCACGAGGTCTTTAGTTAGGCTTATGTCATGACCCTTTAGTGCTTTTGTTTCATCGTTTGATTTGATTTGATCCTCTAGCTTTTCTGCAGTTTCAATTTTTGAGTCTTTAGTGCGTTTTTCTTTACTTTCTAGTTTTTTATCTAACAGGAATCTGTCTTCAGTTTTTAGTTCTCTATTTGGTCTTTTCTTTTGGTCGCGTTCTTTATCCCGTTTCTTTTTTCTGTTTTCTTGTTCTCTTTTTTTATCCTTGGTTGTCATTATATGCGTTTTAATTGTATCTGATACTTTATCCGCTGTATTTTTAACCATCTTCACCGGAGATTTAAAATCTTTTTTTATTTCAAAATCATCATCTGAAGCGCTTGAAATCAAAATGTTCTCAGAAAGCTTTCTCTTTTTTCCTTTATTTATATCGTACCTCAAAACTAAACTATTTTCCGAAAGTTTTCTTTTGTTACCGGGTTTGTTATCAACTGACGCCTTATTATGTAAATGGGCTTCTATAGCGAAATCGATGGCTGTTCGGAAACTCGAATTCACTAAAGGTGGGGTCGTTGAACCATGGTTGTGTTTGAAGCAACATTTATGATTGGCATCCACTTCGTTTAGATATTCTTTTTTAAAACTTTCCAAATCCATCCCCACTACACCTTCATCTAATGTTTCTGTATCTAATCGACTGAATCGAAACATAGACATCTGTTTGCCGGGTGCTTGCGAAATATCAGTAGCAGTACCGTCATTTATTTTAAGGTTAATGTTGACAGAATTATCTTGTTCTGATAGCCTTAAGCTGGAATCTTTTATATCTATGGTTTTTCGTTTCGGTGACTGGGACGTCATACAACTGTCATCGCTTACGGTATCAGCTATGAACTCTGGGGGTAGGTGAAAAGTGCTGTTGGAGGAATCATCGTTTGTTGCTTCAATTTCTTTCAAATTGTTTGGTTCATGATGATTTTCTTCATTTACATGTTTGTCATCACCTGTTTGGTTTTTTGCAACATCATTTTCAGTATCGATTATAATTTGAGTGTTATTTACTTTTTTCGCATCATTTTTATTATCGTTTGTTATTTGAGTGTTATTATTTTTTCTCGGCGTTGAACAATTATGGTCGTGCCCTTTTTTCTTCTGTGGTGTGTCCTGCATGCTGTTTTCTTTATTTTCAACCGTGTCTTCAGCAGCTTCAGTACCATTTTCGCTTGCAGTAGTTTGGTTCTCCTAAAAATTACAAGCAAATGTGATTTTTAATGAGTTAATCAATTATAATATCAGTTTAGTAACCATGCATATGTCATTTACTTACTATGTTTTCATTATCATATCTTACCTCTTTGTTTGTGATAGAACAATATTTTTTAGGCGAGCACCATTCCCTCATTGGATCTTTTTGCTTTAGGTTACTATCGTAATTGTCGAATAAACCGTTCAAGATGTCACTGTAACAATAAAAATAAACATCAACACACAAATAGGAGTAGACCAAAGAAAAGTTGATGGAGTGTGTGAAAGATGACATGAGTAAGAAAAGCGTAAACGCCGAGAAGACAAATGATAGAAGTAACAATTAAACTTTATAAAAAAAAAAGTTTTACCAATCTCACTTAGCGCGGCATGAAGATTATAAGTATTTTGGTCATTCCTCACAAGACTATCTAGCCCCAAACTAAGCAGAGCTTGTACCAAGATAGCTGATAATTATAAAGCAAACTTACATATTTAATCATTTTTTGTAAATGCATCATTAAAAAACAATACCCAGGCAGAGATCAAACATATAATATTATTATGTTCACCACACAAAATATATGTTTTCGATGGGGATCGAACCCACGACATTTAGCTGATGATGGTCATGGTTCTGATTCTACAGATAACATAATGATAATACTCACTTAATAATCTTTTTCTTCTCTCTCAGTGGTCTAGGCTTATTGAATCTACTTCTTAGGATGTCCACTACTCGGTCATCCAAAATGGCGTCTCCTCCCATACATTTAACCTTATCTTTGAACCCTTGCTCTAAATGTTTCAAGGGAGACAGAAGTCTGGGTTCTATGTTCTTGTATGACTCTGTATTTTTTGGTGACTCATTCAGACTTTGTTCTTTAGGTTTGGTGGGTGAAATAGAATCTGTGTGCATGGGCTTTCTGGGCGAGTCATTTTTGTATGAATCTGTTAGCTTTCTGGGCGTTGTAAGATTCAGTTCTAGACGACTCGATTGTATGTTGGGTGATTGAGCTGCAATACAAAATAAAGAAATACACTAAAATATCCGATAATAAGAGACTCGTATCGTACCCGTAGTCTGAGTTTTTCTTGATTAGTTTGAACAATTCGTTCCGCCAACGTGTCTCTTTCTTTTGTATGGAGAAATGATGAGACAACAACAATACGTTACGTAGAAACGATCGAAACGAGTTATTGTCTCATCATCATCATCATCATCATCAACCTATATTAGTCCACTGCTGGACGTAGGTCTCCCCCAAGACGTGCCACTGAGCCCGGTCTTCGGCTCGTCATTACTCAATATAACAGAAAGAGACACTTAGGCGAAACGAATTGGTACAACTGATCGAGTAAAACTCAGACTATGGGTACTGATCTTATTTAGTAGTTTTATGCAACGTGGCAGTAGCACATCAGGTGGCCAACATCCTAACATTTTTTTTTTGACGTGACAACGTCTTATAATTCGATGGAGCCGGTTGCACGCACGAAAAAACATGACTCATGCGGCAATACCTCACTCTGAGGCGTTTCATTTAAGGCTTGAAGTGCAAGCGAGAGCGCGGAACGAGCGACAAAGAGACACAATCGGCCTCTGCGTTCGACATCTGTCTCTCTCCTACTTGAGTGAGCGATGCGTCCGCGTGGACAGCTGTATGACGTTGTCACGTTCAACTATCGTCAGTAAACCGACTTTACAGACAACCGATTTTTTTAAATAAGCGGGAGGTATAACAAAAAACTTTGTAGAACCAGCATAAGGTGTGAAATAATTACCTGGCGATGTACATTCGGTTTCAACAAGGCACTTTCTTGAACCAGAAGGCCTGAAAATAGAAGAAAAAAAAAATTTGTAAGCCAAAAAATACTGACTATTTCCTTACAAAAATGTACAAGCAGTTTTTTTTTAAACAACTAGGTGATAGAAAGTTATAAAGCCTAATGTTAAGTGGTAACCATCGCCTATAACAAAGCACTGCCCTACGTCCATCAACTTGACGCGTACAGATGTTGAGCCTCACGTGCCAGTTATTTCACCCACACCCTTCAAACTGAAACACAGCAATGCTGCTTCACGGTATAAATAGGCATGGTGGTAGTACTTCCCCGGACCAAACACAAAGTATAACCAAAAAACTACTACAAAAAAAAACTTACCGAGAACAAATATTTGTGTGGTGAACGCAGATGTTTGTTCTCTGTCTGGGTGTTATATTGTATTATCTTATCTTATACCTTTAAACGAGAAAATCTTGTATATATATATATTCAGGATCTCGGAAACTGCGCCAACGATTTTCACGAAATTTAGTATACAGCGGTTTTCGGGGGCGATAAATTGATCTAGCTAGGATTCATTTTTAGAAAATGACGAGAAGTTGGTGTTTTGCAATAATCAAACATAAACTCAATATACGACTGTTCCTGCCATCTATTGGCGATTGTGAGCAACTAACTGCAAGCTATTCCAGCACATGGCGTTGTTAATTAAAAATAAGCCAATAAAGATACGACTCTTCCTGACATCTATTGGCGAATAATAACCCCTTTTTTTAACCCCGAGCGAAGCTCGGTCATACCAGCTCGTAAGTATGTATTTACAATAAAAACTGTATATAAGAATTATATCAGCTATATCTGGTTCCCATACAAGCTCTGCTTAATTTAGGACTTTTAAAAACACATAGCCCATGGAAGTTTGTATGCAAAAAGCACTTACTTAATGAGCATATCCCTCCCTAGTCGGCCCTTAGTCCTCCGCAGAGACATTCGACTCGGCATCACGGGACCGTGCCGAACGTTACTCGCTGCATTCGCTTGCTCTTCCACAATCACTGGAACATATTCATTTCAATAGCCTTTATTAACAATCATAGGAGGGCATCACACAGGCGATTCTCCATACAAACGTAGTCCCCTATTTCCTCCCTAATGCCTCTAGAGAGTAACCATTTTTTCTCATAAAATCCAGATCTGCTATATACATGCTCGTATGTTTTCCTTTTTTTCAGAAACTTATTGATAAAGAAAATATGACCCTCATAATATGATTTATATGAAATATGAATTGGAGGTGATATTTTCTTTATCAATAAGTTTCTGAACAAAAGGAAAACATACGAGCACGTATAAAGCAGATCTGGATTTTATGAGACAAAATGGTTACTCTAGATCTAGAGGCATTTTCCAGGGAGGAAATAGGGGACTACGTTTGTATGGAGAGTCGCCTGTATGATTCCCTCTTAACACTAGTAAATAATCTGTAGTAGTAAGGTTGTTTTGCTTTTTAGTATGCGTAGGCTTTCCCCAAACACTTTCATAATTGGTGATCGCGCGCTTTCCTCCTCCAATGTCTTGACTGGCCTCTAAGCTCAGTTGGTAGTAGCTCTGCCTTCTGCGCGATCGTGGGTTCGATCCCCACTGAGAACAAATATTTTTGTTGTTGTGTAGATGTTTGTTCTTTGTCTGGGTGTTATATTGTAAAAAACGTGCAGCCAATTGTGGCTCTTTCTTGGGACAAATCTACAACAAAACGTTTACGACGTACATAGATTCATGGATCCCCACCGATAAAAAAATGTTTTGTTAGAAACAGAGATGTTTGTGCTGTCTATAAGAAGAAAAAAAATGCAGATTAATGATTCACATTTTCTGTATGTGTATTTGTTCTATCTTGAAATCTCTAAATCAGATATATTTGAAGCAAGTATGAGTTTCTTACATTTTTCGATAGTATCAGCCAACGCCTGCAGATCGTCCGGCGCAGCGGGCGTGCAAGTGAGACAGATATATCTTGTCGTCTCGCTCGCACCCATGCACTGCGTATGCGCTCCCACAGAACCGCAGAGCAGGCATAGCTTTATATTCCAAAATCTGGAAACATAAGTAGTGATTATATGTATATTAAGAAACACTTGTAAGTAGGGTGTTAGTGTCATGTTTAAAGTATTTTATTTTATAAAGCTTTTTTAAACAATAAAAAAAGCTTTATAAAATACATTTTCTTAAATCTCCGTGTAGCTAATATGTGAATTAGTCAGGAGCCATAATCGCAAATATAATATGTATCTTTAAAATATATAAATACTAGCTGTGCCGCGTGGAATAGTGTCTTTGGGCAGCATTTTTTATTTGAAGTGGAAAAATCTGTATTTCCAGCTCCAAAAATTACGATACTTCCATACAGCTTTTCATCCCCCCCTTTTAACTCTTTTTTCGCATTTAAAAGTAGCCTTTGTCCTTCCTCAGGCTCTAGACTATGTGTCCCAAATATCATTAAAATCGGTTCAGTCGTTCGTCGGACATGAAAGCGAGACAGTTTTGTTACAACAATATAGTATGATGCTGTCCACATTATGTTTATACTTTTTAAAAATGTCACGTAATAGCTTTGAAAAATATATTGATTGAATAAGATTGGTTAATACTTTAATAGGGATGACAACACCACCAGTCATCCACCATCAAATCATTTGTTAACGCCAGTGCCATCAGTTAGCGCTTGACGGAGTCTACGAGCCACAAGCGACCGCGCGCGACTTCATTCTGGATTCTGGCTTCGTCGGTCGAACAAGTAGTCTTGTAGAAACCGTCCGCGTTCCGTATCTACCTATAGATTGTGCAATTCACGAAGACGCGCCCCTCGCGGGGTGCGGGGAGTTTGCTCCGAGCGGCAGTCGCGAACCGTAGTCTATTCATTGTAGTGTGCGTGTGCACTCGTAGGTAATTAGTGTGTACCGATAACACTCAAACATTGACGGAAGCTTGCACACATATACTATAAACGGTTAGGAGGAATAGTGGGGCGCGCCTTCGTGGATTGCACTATCTATAGCTGTATTGTGTGGATTGTCTATAATATTTATTTATTTATATATTAGTCGTTACGCTATTCCTGTTTGCTAAGTTGTGTGCATTAAAAAGTTGATTCAGTTTCGAACATTTTATTTTCATTGCTTTAATACCGACCCCTATCCTCACTAACTGTCCCCTGAACCATTTTTGGATGCAGCTGCACACTCTGCAATAAATAGTCTTCGTAAAATCACTAACACTAGTCTCTAATTTACATTTTTACTAACAAAATTATGGATGCATTAATGTCTGTCTATTTGATTCTATTTTTGACTCTGCCCACTGTGTAAACTTATGTTTGGCGACGGCGGTGAAAATTTGATATCTTAAAAATATTACCCTTGTTCGGCATCATGCGATCTGCCTTTTGGACACTGGCACGCTTCAGCGGTGCAGGTCAACGGCCGCTCGTAGATCTCTGCAAAGGCATTCTGTTCCAACTCCCAAGCCGCGTCTCTACAACCATAAATAATTTAAATATACATTATGACATTTTAACCCAATAAAATACTCTAAATTTAATAGAGATTAAGACATATAAACTTAAAAGACTCCAAAAGCGTGCCGTATGGGCCTATCTACTACTAATCAGACTGGCCTCAGTTGGTAGTAGCTCTGCCTTCTGCGCTGTAGGTCGTGGGTTCGATCCCCACCGAGAACAAATATTTGTGTGGTGAACATAAATGTTTGCTCTCTGTCTGGGTGTTATATTGTATTCTAAGTATGTATTTACAAAAAAAAAATGTATTCAAGTATTATAATAGGTATCAGCTATCCGGTTTCCATATTACAAGCTCTGCTTAGTTTGGGGCTGGGTAGTGTTGTGTGAATTGTCCACAATATTTATTTTATTTATTATATTTTTAATACCAACCTGTCTGGTACATAGTACCCCTGACTCATAACAGCGTCGTAGAAATGTTCTTTGTCATTGCAGAGCGGACATTTTATATAGTGCATCCCCGCACTAAGTGCCATGCGCTGAAACAAATTATTACTTTGAAAACTTATCAGTCAGTAACATACGGTTGTGGGCAATAACTATTGCATATCGGCTTCTCTGCTTTCGTAGAGCGCTCTCTCTTTCTAACGCACAGTACACTCTATCAAGTCGAAATTAGCCGATGTGCAATATTAGTATTATCATATTAGTATTAGCCTATTACTACGTAACGTAATACATGACCTCAACAAACACACTTAAAAAGCAAAATGGGAATGGAAAAGCTTGTAGACATAGAGATTTTTAACCGACTTCTAATCAAAAAGGAGGGTCAAAATTCGGTTATGTTTTTTTAAATGTTTGTTATATAATTTTGTCTTTATGCCACGTTGTATCGCCGAATATGATGATGATGTGATTCTAATATGCATTTTAGTCATCACTTGCGGTAAGTTTTTTTGACTATTAAATTAATGAGCCGATTTGAAAAAATCTTTTATATCTGGATTTAATCTTCCAGAGAATGGTCCCCATATTATATAGGTTTCATCAAAATCGGTTTGGCCGCAAAGTCGGTTTGTCAGTTTTTGTAAACTTCATTTGTTTAGTTACAGCACCATAGCACATACAAACCTACAAAACGTCTCTCAAACAAGAATAGAACCTCATTATTAGTACCTGTAAGCAGCTTCTATGAAACCAGGCGTCTTTCCCACAGCACGGCGGCCAAAAAGTATTGACAGTGGGAAACGCATCGACTGTCTCGTAGCAAATGACGCACACCATTCCTTCTTCTGTCGTTTGAACAGCTGGAACGGATAAGTTCATTTAGAGGACTTTTGCGCTTAGGGTGACTAAATTAATAAAAATAAAATGTACCTATTTATTTATTTAAACTAGGTATAATATTAATGAGTATTATTATAGTAGGTAGGTTTGAGTGTCATAACATCTGGTACGGCTAGTAACGGACTCGCATTATCAGTGACATTTGTAAACCTATTTAACTTTTCAATTTGTCATACAACTGGCTGATTAAAAAATAAATATTATTGGAATACTATTGCTATTAGCCCGAATCATCCCATTGTTGGGCAAAGGCCTCCAAACTGAGCTATAAAGGCAGTGGAATACATCGCCCAAGTTGTATTTTTTTAAAGTGTCTTAAGATATTTGAATTTTTTCGTTTTGGGATTTAAAGTGTATTAAAATAAATTTTAAACTGGAAACTTTAACAAAGGGGGAAATATTGTACCATTATCCAGTAGCTCAATCTTCTTTTGAGAATCTTTCATCCTCAGCCTGGCTTTGCACATTATATGGTCTGGTATCCTCTGTTTTGGCGCGTGAACTTGACAGAATGATCTGTAAATAAAATAAGAAATTATACATTACCGATGAAATTACTTACACGTAAGCTGAACACAGGTGTTCAAAAGTAAACAGGCCTTTGCATCTATTCTAAATGATTTATATAGCATCAGGGGCAACTGGTGATTACTAAGCACAGAATTTTAGATGGAATAGGCCAGGAATCGCCCAGCAACCGTACTCACAGCAACATCCTGACAGCTCAGTCGCCTAATCCACAGGAAAGACATGGTCAATACGTGCAGAGCTGACTAAGCCATGGGTTTTCTTACGATGTTTTCCTTCACCGTTTGTGCACTAGATTGCGTACATAAATTTCCGAAAAGAAGAATCCATAGGTTCACGACAGGATTCGAGCGACCCTAAGGTCGAAGTAGTAGTTACTCCGCCTTCCGATCCTAAGATCGGAAGGCGGAGTAACTACTACTAGGCCACCAGTGCACTTAGTGTGGAGATACAATAAAAAATAGTGAGCTTATTTCTCTCAAAGGCATTAAAAGTACCAGGTTATAAATTAGTTACAACTAGAATACTAGAGTGGAGACCGCGCGTTTAGGTTACCAGTGTAGGACGCCCTCCGGTAAGGTGGGGCGACGATCTGTAAAATGTAGCTGGCAAGCACTGGAGTAGAAGAGCCGAAGACCGGGCTCAGTGGCGCGTCTTGGGAAAGACCTACGTCCAGCAGGAGACTGCTAAAGATTGATGATGATAAATTAGGCATACTTGAAACTTCCATGGAATAGTGATACTGCGTTCCTCTCCCGGCCACATGGCAGATGGAATTGCTTCCGACAGGAGCTGACCGAGCAGCCTAGGTTTGCACCACTACGGCCGCAGAATGAACATTTCTGAAATAGTTTACACATAGAGGATGAACTTTATGGTGAAATACCCTTATTTATTTATTTTTTTACCCTTAATTAATGGCATCTGTCCATTTGTTTACCAGTGTCAAGTGAGGGTATATTTTACATAAATAAAATAGTCACTTAATATAATTAATTTGGGGGAGATCTTTGCCCAGCAGTGGGACAATATAGGTTAGAAAAAAATAAATAGTCACTTATACAAGTTGGCCGCCATTGACTTTGAAGAAAATGGTGGCGTTTTTGTTGAAAACCATCGAAAACATTTTCGATCAAATCAGGATTTATCATATTTATCTTAATTCAACTCATCATCATCATCATCATCATCAGCATGAAAAAGTCCACAGCTGGACATAAGCCTCCCCTACACATTTGCAGGAAGAACGATTCTGAGCCCTTGCCATCCACCGACTTCCTGTGATGTTTAAAATGTCGTAGGTCCATCTCGTGGGTGAGTGCCCTGCGTTTCGTCTTTCGGTTCGTGTCATTACACATTTCCAGGAAGAACGATTCTGAGCCCTTGCCATCCACCGACTTCCTGCGATCTTAAAAATGTCGTCCAGTCTATCTCGTGGGTGGGCAACGTACGTTTCGTCTTCCGGTTCGTGTCATTCCAACTTCCAACCAAAATATTTATTAATTGACTCAAAGAAAAATTTACTTTTGCCTCCCAGCCAATTTGTCGCCTTGTCGCCGACTAGGCCTTAAAGTTATACTCACATGTTTTTTACTCCTCTCCAGTTCAGCTAGTATGTCTCTGTACATGAATCCAAAGAGACCCTCTTCCTCCGGCCCTTTCTGCACCAGGCAGCAGGATAGAAGCTGAAACATTTTGTATTTTTCAATTTAGGGTCATTCCAGGCTAACTGAAACCACAACCAGAAAAAAAAACTTCATTAAATAGACTTTATTTTAATCATAACGCATAGTAAAAACCCCATATTTAATGAATTGACAAAAACTGCTAGAAAAAACAACCATTTTCTACGATTTTTTCGGACTGAAACATTGAGGTGTACTTATTGTCGCGTGGTACGTTTTTTGTTAATAGACTGGTATAACTGATAACATCCGTTTTGTTTGTGCCACAGAAAAGTTTGGCAAGCAAAAGTTCACGGAAGGATCTATTCTATTGCCTGGCGAACATAAAACAGAAATAAATAAGTCAATTACCGATTTAGGACGCCTCGAAGGGAGGTATGTCTCAAGTCCCGACCGTAACGCATAAATAGACGTTTAGTAGTTCTAGCCTAAAACTATTGAACCTGCATTGAAAATAACTTCCAGAAGTAATAAGAAGCTAGGTAGCTATTATTTAGGCATATTTGCAAGCAGCCAGGAGTTAACTAGAATATTTTAAGGGTGATCAAAGTTAGGTCCCGGCCGCCGCGCTAAAAATGCGAGGTAAAAAAATTAAAATGCTTAGATAGTGTTTTTGGGCATGTATTAGTGTGGCATAGCGTTAATAAGCGATAATTAAAACTTTTTTTTGGGCACCAAAATTTTGCCCCAACAGCAATATAAATGCTTTGTAGAATTTAAAATAAAATATTTTAATGTGTTACGTAGCATGGTTTTAGGGATGAATAAATACATCTTGTCATTGTAGCATGCGCGTTCATTTTCATATTGAATAATATCCATGACTAAGACACGTTTACTTAAATATTTACAAATTACTAACGTGCTTCCATACAAAAAGTGGGGTTTCTTGTAACGGCTATGGTTATGCAAATATAATTATGTTGTTGCTGGGTTTGCATGTTAACTTGCTTGCTAAAAATGAGCTTACTTTGATAGCAATAATGAAATCGCAAAAAAAATGGTAAATACATTTTAGTAAAGATAGATAGATAGACTACTAACAATAAAAAACTAAAAGAGAATTTAGGTACGCGGCAATCTGCACAAATGATCACAAAAAATGTCACAAGTGATGCTTTTGAAAGGATCTTCTAAAGACGCTTAAACTTTCACGATGAACGAACGCGATATTTCGTATGTTAGCATTGACAAAATATTGAAAATTTTAAACAAACCTCTCTTAAAAGCATGCGGAGATCGTATATATTACGAATTCGATGAGAACATCCGACGTTTTTGAAAAAATATAATGTGTAACTTAGATAAACCGTGTATCATGTGTGTTTAGACTTTATCTCTAATTATAATTTAATTGTTATTGTTGAATGCATCCTTAATAAACCTATTTGATTGCATGAAAAAACTGGATTTGGGTACTCGTCCCGACCGGAACAAATCCTTGTCCCGACCGCCGCACTTTCCCAAAAAACATATCTAAGTATTCTTAAAGCAAAATGCTATTTTTATAATCAGGTTCTTAAGAACAACTATCTAGGTGCCTATAAAAAAAATGGCTAAGCTGTAGCACATCTAGGGGGGCTGAACTTTACTAGTTTATGCTGGAATCCGGAGAGGGTGGGTGCGTACCTGTCCCGACCGCCGCGCTTTTTGTAGGTAGGATTTAACATAGTAAAATGCTAAAATGTGGGCATTTTACTGGATGATGTCCTTACACAACTATTAAACTACATTGCTGTATATTTATATTACCCAAAGCTTGTATAATTACTAAGCTACACATAAAAATATGTCAAAAAATGGAGTAAAACTGTCCCGACCGCCACCCTGGAATGGCCCTTTACTTTCTGGCTATTTTTATGAAACAACGGGATATTTACCATGATTAAATTTTTGAGTTGACTTCCGATATTTCGGCACAGTTGCATGCTCCATGATCAAAATCAAAATTCCAAAATTTAATCATGGTAAATATCCCGTTGTTTCATAAAAATAGTGTTAAAAACCATGATAGTTTCAAAAGACTTTCTGGTTATTTGGTATATCTTGAAAGTCTTAAGTCATTATTCGTTTTTACTAGCGTCTGAGCATTTTAGTCTAAGCTGGGGGGCTTACTGTAATTTATGTTGTTTTTTAATTTTGAATTCACACACTACACCTTTAGCTTCATGCAGGAAGCTTAGAAACAATACTTTTAGTTACCTTGTTATTGAGAAAAAAATCTTAATGATATCATGTGCTTCATGACAAAATCTTCATAAAGGAATGTGTGTGAGTGGTAAAGTAGTCTATCTAGATTCTAGACCGATAAGTTTTTTTTTAAGCTAGCATATGGGCTAAAACACATACAAGCGACGTAAGGCAGCAGGCGTGGAACAGGCGTGGCGCAGGCGTGCGCCGCTTCAAAACGATTTCATACAAAATGTATGCAGGCGACGTTTTTGAATTATACTGAAGCGACACGGCGCACGCAACGAAACGGCGTGTCTGCGGTCACCTGCTGTTGAAAACGTTCTATAATAAACCTGCGCCACGCCTGTTCCACGCCACGTCGCTTGTGTATGTTTTAGGCCTATCAATGCCATTCTCTACCTCTAAGGTTGGCAGGTAAATGCTTATAGCATTAAGCCCACATTTTGTACGTTTATTTTAAAGTTTTTGTGCAATAAAGTGTTAAATAATAATAGATAACACTTTATTGTACACCACAAGAATAGAACATTACACATTTAACAAAAATACTAAACTATAGTGAAGTACAATGGGCGGTCTTATAGCTATTAACAATCTCTTACAGACAGACAAATATCTACAACGAAGATGGACAGTTAAGAAGCTGAAGACAGATTCTAATTTTAATTAAGTTGGGGCAATCAGATCTGCACTGACATCCCGCGATGGGGTGTATTGTGCATTGTCCCCCTGCTAAACCTTACCCCAGCCAGCCCAACTCCTTAAAATAGCGGAGTATGACTTTGGGTTGGTGGCAGCAAGACAGATGTTTTTATTATCCCACTTCATGTGTGGATGAAGTAACATTGAAAGCTAGCCCCTTCTGGAGAATAAATCTAGCCCCAAATTAAGCAAAGCTTGTACTATGTTAATCAGATAAGCTGATACAATACTTATTATTTTTTTGAAATACAATATAACACCCAGACAGTGGACATAATTATATCTGTGTTCACTACACAAATATTTTTCCTCAGTAGGGATCCAACCCACAACCTACAGCACAGAATGCAGAGCTACTACCAACTGAGCTGAGGCCAGTCAAAAGGGCAGCACTGCAAAGAGCTATGAGCCTTTGCTAGTAGTCACTCAGAAATAAGAGACATGAGGACAGGAAGATAGGAAGTATCCTCTCAGCAATTGAACTATTGAGCATTGTACTTCTAGTTTTTTTAAGTATTTTTATTTTGTTATTTGTCATCTTTGAATTTGGTGTAAGTACAATAAAGTTTTATTACTTTCTATGATGACATCTAATGAGAGCTCTATTCATTAGTGATTGAGTAACAAATATACTTACAGCACACAAGTAGTGGCATTGTACGTCTCCAATAGCATACAGCTTCCCGAACGATACTTCGTCGTCCACGTCACGGCGACAGAAGGCGCATGGAGCCCTATCTCCAGTCACAAGTTTGGCTAAATAGCCTTTTTTAGCTACTTTCCGAGACATTTTTTATCTCATCAAAGTATCGGTAGAAATCAGCTAACTGTAACGCCTAGGCAGGGCGTATCCTGCAGCCGTATATAGCATAACATGTGAGTATATTGAATTGAATGTAATAAACACTCAGCACAACACTGATTCCTGATGAAATACCAACTATTTAATTAACAAAACATTCCGTCTTATTTTATCGCCCACCACAACAAACGAGAACCAGCACGTAAAGATTGATTTTTTGACACTTTGGCGGGGAACACAAACTATATAGGGATACTGCGGGGAAATATTTTGACAAGCAAAAATTTAAAGTTGAATGACCTGACTGAGTGACATTGACATTTCGAATAGTTTATCATTCCGACACAGATAATAAATACTTGTGATTACAAGTGTACAAGTGGTTCAGTACGGTCGCATGTGTGTGTGGCTTTACATTTTTCTTGATTCTTTGGTCTATGGTAAAGTAATAGGACAAGTATTTTATGGTGCAATTAATCAAGCGAGATTGCAACACTAATTTTAAAACGTCAAAAAAAAAGAAAATAAGCCGAAAGGGCTGTGTATTTTTATTTTTACAAATTTTATTGTTATTGTTTTCCTGTGAAAACCTCTAGATGAGTGCTTCAACCATTAATTTATCTAGTCTTAGACTTACGTTATGTAATTTAGGCTTGCAATCCCAAAGCCTGACGGTTTTATAGTGCCATAAATTTGTTGTTAATCGTTCCTTTGTGTCGAAACTGTGAGCTCTGAGCTGCCTAGAGCTAAAAGAAGCTAGCAAAACGTGATTGAAAGCTGTGAATGAAGACCCACGTCCAGTTCAGAGGAGCCTCTCCTTGGGAAGTTTCGAAAAAACCTTGAGATATCCTGAGTACTTTGCTGCATTTCGCAACATATTTTCGACGTTAACGTGTAATATAATGGCTCTGTTGCTCAATTATTGCTCACAAATTCTCCCTGCCGTGTTAAAGAAGACTAAAATGTCGATAATTATCGTATAGGAATCCGATAAGTCATTTTTTCCTCATAATGTCTACAGTAGAATCTAGCCAGAGGGATTGGTCCAATATATCAGATCAAAACTTGGATTCCAAGTATGAAAAATGTCGGAACATCACGGAGGAAATATACAAGAGGATAAACATCACGTTTCAAATAAAGAAACTCGAAGCTGGGCAGAGTGATCTATCTGACAATAGGTACAATCATAATTTTCTTATTAGAATAAGAAATAAGATAGATTTGTGACTAATTTGAGCGGGGTTAAGCAATTCAAGGCATTTAACAAGGCTGCGCTAGGAGGTCACTAAAGCCTACCATCTGCTGCCACAGCAGAATGCTTAAATGTGCACAAGCCTTAATACCTACTACACTTTTGCCTAAATCTATACACATAATACTCTATCACACTATAATACAAACACTTTTCTGATACCCACAACACAAACCAACCATGTAGTTACTAAAGTATATGAATTTGAATTTCATCGTGTGGTCAATAATTTCAGCGATCAAATAGACAGCAACGAACTCAGCAATGAAACTGACCTCTTTGCATGTGACAAGAGTGACATAACTTCCAGCACAGAAGCAGAGAAGCCTCCTACTGATTGCATCAAGTTCATAAACATCAACAATAACGAAGAGAAGAATAAACCAGCACCCGTGGCCATTAAGCGTCCTAAAAAGAAGTAAGCTTAAGTTAAAACTGAATTTCTAAATAGTGTAACGCAGCTTTATTTACAAGCTCTAAGATTTACATAGAACCACCTTACATCCGTTATGTCACCTGTCATGCACAGTATAATGTCAACGAGTTGACATTAAGAGGCCGTTTTTGGGGAAAAGACAGACAGGTTTTGTGATATAACGTGCGATGTGTAATGTAAAAGATTATAAGATGTTTCTACATATCCGAAGCGTTTTATTTGTGCTACGTACGACCCGTCGAGGATACCTTTTACAATAGCATTACAATACGCCCCATCGCGGGAGAGACCACTGAGTGTCTAGTAGTGGCCCCGCCTTCCGATCCTAAGGTTGTGGGTTCAAATCCAGTTGTGAACCTATGTTTTTCTGTACAAAAAATGATGTGCACTGTGCCAGTACTCTCAAAACGGTGAAGGAAAACATCGTGAGGAAACAGTTATCCTCATTTCTGATTCTATCATGTAGTAAAACTCCCAGCATAGCTTTCTCCATAGCTCGTTGCGCGACTTTGAGCTTGTGTACGAGGAGTAGTACCTACTAACAAGAGTAAAATATTGCAGGTTCAGGAAGCGTGTTAAGAAGCGTCCAGTGCGTGCTGTGAGTGATAGCGAGGGGTCGAGTGATGAGGCGCCTTTGAGTCGCATTGCTGATGCGCCCAGCCTCCTTATACTGGCTGCTGAGATTGGAACAGCCAATGCAGGTAAACTCACTTATGCAAACAATAGACCAGGCGAGCAAAAACTTTTTGCAAAGTAAACAAATGTCAAAATTCGTCATAAAATCAGAATAATGATTTTAAGAATTTCTGAAATTTTATAGTGTTGCGCTGACGTTTGTGCCTTGCAAGTTTTTTTAGCGGTTTTAATAAAAAAAACTGTTAAGCAGCTATTTTATTTGTACCAATAATACCTTAGTGATACTCTTAAAAAGAAAAAAATAAATTTTCTTTCTTTCTACAAACGCCCCTAGCGGGCGTGTTGAGAAGCCTCGTTACCCCATACAGAACTCGCTTTGCACGGAAGTTGATGAGCGCAACACAGAACTATTTCATAGTAAGCACTCAGTTTTAAACCTTTATTTCAGTGCTCAAGCCGAAACCAGAGAAAAAGCCGAGCAAGAAAGACTCAAGGAAAACTATCACAAAAACGCCACAAAAGAAAGTACCCGCAGAAACCATAGACAAAAAGAACATAGAGCTATCCAGTAAAAGTCTCTCTGTGAGAATAGACAAGCTGCCAATATCAGATGTCACGTTATATACAAAAGATCAGTCGGTAAAAAACTATAGATCATTCATGAAAGACAACAAGTTGACTATCAGAAATGAGGCGACTTTACCCGAGGAACTTAAAGATTCGCCGGCAAATAAGACTTCGAAAACGGACAAGTTGTCGGCAAAAGCTGATAAGTTGTCTTTGAAAACTGATAAGAATTGTTTGAAGGAAGAAAACGATGTGCCGAGGAAAAATTGTAGTCTTTGTTTGTTGACTTTTCGTGGCGAGCGAGGATTAAGGTAAATATATTACGTAATATATCTTTTATAATTACCTACTGAGAAATCAAAATCCCGACTAGGTTTTTTTTCAAATAATAACGGTAATGAAAAACTAATAAAAAACAATCTCTTATCCATCTGAATGTTCGGTTTTGAGCGTGATTTATTAGGTATTTCTGTACGTGCTACGTGGTGTACTTGTTCTCACATTTGCTGACCGCTGACCAGTCTTGTGCGTTTTCTTTCTCATGCTTGAGTCTGGTTCAAGCCTCAATCATAGACTTTTCAATAGAGAACGGCTAAGAAATCTATGCTTGAAGCTCGACTTAGGCGTCGTCCTAATTGGCCATCGATCGCGCGATGGTGCGATGCGTTGTCGCACGACGAGATTAAACACACACACACACATTTCTTTAGTTTAGAGTGTCCTAATTGAAGGCTGAAGTCATCGTACGATAACGCATACGCAGTTTCATCGTACGATGAAATCGCATCGCACCATCGCGCGATCGATGGCCAAATAGGCCGACCCCTCAGACTCGGCAAATTCATCATCAGTCTGGTTTTCCGCAAGTAGGCCTTTGACGGGCCTTGTCTCGACTCAGACTTCAAGCATTGTTTCTGCATACGAGCCTGGCTCATCCAGTGGCCATAGACAATCTACTCCAGCTCATAAAAACTTACTTTATATGCTTCTATCACATTTCAGGCGCCACATGTCCATGTCACATCTGATTTCGCCAGAGGACTGCAAGTGAATACATCGAGATATGTAAGTTATGGTGGATTGCCATTTTGTTAAGTGAATCTTCTGAATACTTTTGAAGTAAGCACCCGCTGGCTTTTTTGGTCAGAAAACGAATGCTGTTGTAGAAGGTATAAGTGAATACCTGCATTTTTTTACCAAATTACATGATATCTACCAAGAATTCTTGGATTAAATGAAACGAGACATTTTCTAATTAAAGATTGACATTCAAAATGTTGGAATAAAATGGTAATCCACCAATTTGTTAAGATTTTATTTAGTTTATGCTAGATTTGGAAATTTTGAAAAATTGTATTGTTGAGGAAAATAAATTGATGGAATGTATGTATTGAATTTTAGGTGATGGACATTTCAATGTTGCTGTATTAAAATGTCTTCTCAAAAGGGTTAAATAAAAAAACTCTGGTACTATTTGTCAGGACTGATTCGTAAGAGATGGGATGAGGGTAGCCAAGATATTGGTGAATCGCAAGAACAAATAGCTATGCTATGCCCAGCACTGGGTTAAGTCGGAATGCGGATGATGATGATAATGACAATAGATCAAGCATTTTTTTAAATTTTTTGGTAGATTTTGATTATGTAAGTATTTAGAAATTTATTACACTTTAGGTAAACCATATAAATGACACCACTCAGAGATAGTTCTAGAAAAATAAATAATCATATTTTGTTTAGATTTCACATGCACAAAAATGCTTGTGTATATTAAAAAATAGCAGATAATTTAGTTTTTTGATGGCGAACAGCATATTCTAGATATACAGTTATGGCACACCCGGCTCATGGACCAAATCTCATGCTAAGGCCGCGTTCTAACTACCTATTACCATATACATACACAAATGTCGTTTTAGACACGCGCGCCTGTGTGCGGTTTTTCAAATGTCGTTTTTTACACGCGCGTCTGGATGCGGTTCTTACACAGATACTACTACACAAATGTCGTTTTTTTACACGCATGTATGTGTGCGGTTCTTACACAGATAAGACACAAATGTCGTTTTGTACACGCCCGTGTGTGTGCGTGGCACGTCCTTTGGTCAAATCAGACTAACCACAAGCCCGCGGGGCGTGGAAGCCCGAATTAGTGGGAGGCAACAGAGTCCGTTCTATACCTAGTATTATTTTATTTTCTGTGGTTATGGTACAGTTTTTTCAAGCGTTATTACAGCAACATTGAAATTTTAAGGCAGGGTGATAAAATCTGTGATCTGTTTGGCAAATTGTGATTGTAGAACCAGTTATCTGTTCAAAATGTTGGTTCTATAAAAAATACTACAAATGTTTCCTTGCTCCTGATAAGTACCTAAATTTAAAGAAAAATTACGTCTTAAAATCCTGAAAAGTAAAATTTATTATATAAGTATTATATCAGCTATCTGGTTCCCATAGTACAAGCTCTGCTTACTTTGGAGCTAAGTAGATAGTGTTGTGTGGACTATCCACAATATTTATTTAGTTCTGATTTTTACAAAACCCCTGCCAACAAAGAAATTTTCAGTTTTGCAATACATTTAACAAATGCAAATCAACATTTTGAACAAACAACAATAAAAATTAGAAAATGTGTTGGATTATTTAGTGTCCACTTACTTTTTACCACCAACACCTCTTTTGCGTTCACAAGGCTCTCATTCTGAACCGATGTTATTAAAGATCTCAAGCCATAATGGCCCCTTAATTTTTTTTAATAAGGTTCAAAATTGTCTGAGTCATCGGGCCTAGAGCGGGCCTCAGAGGCCTACGACTAAAACATCTAGACTGGAGATTTACATAAGATTTTCTGATGTGGTTTAAACAAATCTATGACCAAAACAAGACGCCCTTGATTTATCTAGATATCTATTGTATATTAGTAGTTTTGTAAGCCTAAGAGTGACGTAGAAGAAACAAGTTGATTGGTATAATATTTTTCTTTGAAAAGTAAGTTTACACTAATAAAAAAAACGAAGATTTCGGCCGTTTTGAGTACAAAATTATATTTTATAACTTTTAAATAAGTAATGTTTTAGATATAAAAATAGTTTTTGTCTTAGATATAAGTTTTTGAAGTCAAGATCTGTACAGGCTGTTTAATTTAAATAATGTGTCACATGGAGCGTCTTAAATTTAAATAAATTATAGCACCCAGTAGATATGTTTATAGGTAGCGGCACATAACTTTAACGCTGACCGTTATTGCGCAGCAGAAGTCAAAAAATAAGGTACCTGAGGGGGCTAACTGAATGAAGGGCGAGCGTGCATAGCGCTGATTGGCTCTCCAGTCGCGCTCCGCTCTCTGTACCAATAGGACACTCTGCACACATCCACACATCCAGTGTGCGCGACATGGCACACTACGACGCATGCGCACGCAGCGCGTATCGCTCACCGCTAAAGTTATGTGCCGCTAGTTATACTTAGGTAGATCCTATTGGTGGTTTAATGGCCTATAATGGTCTACTCTAAAGACGGAAGATTTTAGGCCGTCCTTAGGCTTTAACTTTTTGGTTTAAAGCCACTATAGTCGAGATCGATATATTAACGTGCCCTCCGAAGTACGGCGAAATACAAATGTCTACCGTACCTGGGAATGCAACCGTGAGCTTATTTTTAACAAACAAAACCGACTTCAAATAAAAAAGAAAGTTTTCAATTCGGTTGTATTTTTTTATGTTTGTTATCGCATAACTTCGTCATTTATAAACCGATTTGAAAAAATATATTTTTATCTGAGAGGTCCAGATTTTCCAGATTGGTCCCATGTAAATTTTAATAAAATTGGTTCAGAAGTTTGAACAAGAAGTCGGTTTCTCAAGTTTTAAAACTTTACATGTTATTTTAAAGACTCTCCGTGAGACATTTTTTTTAACGGATTCAGTACTTTAAAAGGGTGTTGCAATATTGAAAAATTATTTATTTTTAAATTGCGGTGCTATTATATGTTTCTTTATGTCATAGAGACGTTATTTACATTAAAATATTATAATATAAGTTTGCGGATGTTATGTTTAAGCTAGTCACAGTAAAAAATGTTCCTACGTTATTATGTGGCAATGTTTTGAGTTTGAAAACATTATTTCAGCGTTGATTTTTATATATTGATCTCTAAATGTGTCATTTTTCTTCAGTCTGCAATTGGGGTTGCCAGTTAATCGTTGACTTAAATACAAAAGGGCAGATAAAGGTACTCAGCCCATAATATTTGAACTATCAGTGCTGCAAAGTTTTCTGTTCATTCAACGTCTAAAATGAGGAACAAAATTTCAAAAAAGAACGGTTCCGGTTCAGTTCGGTTGGTTAAAATAACTGAACATACTCTGTGGCACTGAATCTTGCCGATTAAATATAATTTATAAAAGAAAACGCTACAAATCGTTTTATTATAATTGGTTTTTATAATCTTATTGTTCCGACTACTTTGCTAAGTAACGCTGTATGTATTGATGTGCTTTTTATGTACTTATTCGAAAGTAACGAGCACTTCTTGGTCCATACATTTTGTCAGAATTTTGTAACTGGCAATGTTTTGTTTCTGTCAATGAGGGCTTTTCATTTTGTAACTTTTGAAAATGGTCTGTACTGATGAACCATCAAAATTGATATTTACAAACAAATTAGGTTAAAAACGAATGCACAAGAGTTGCTAAGCTTAATTCTTACAATTTCGTTAAATACTGGATAAAAGTAAAGTAAAAAAATGTAAGTGTCTAAAAGACCGTGTCCAGTTTCCAAGTTTTAGTTAGGGCGCTTGTACACGCCAAGAAAATTTGCCGTTCCTGCGGCAGACAAGACAAATTCTTCGTGGAGACGACAAGAATTTTGTCTGTTCCACACACGAAAACTTTTCGTGTCTTCCGCAGACAAGACCAATCGAAATGTGTACACGACACGATTTTTTTCGTGCAGTCGTCAGTCGGGCGTAGGGCGCGCAAGTAATAACAAGCACAACAAAAACTACCTGGCTGGGCTGGCTCAACCCTACTACACCGCCCCCCGCCGCTCCGCAACAACGTTCGCCGCGTCGTGTCTTGCGCAGATAAGATTTTTTTCGTGCACCGCTGCGAGCAGTGTACACAGTTATTTTCTAGTTACGACACGAATTCTTGGGTAGACCCGGCGTTTTTTCTTAGCGTGTACAAGCACCCTTAGCGCCATCTATCGGGCAAGTCTAAATTATTTATGAATCTTAAAATGAAAACCTCTCATTGGTCAGTGTTTTTTTATATAAATCTATCAGAAAAATTAAACATCACAAGATTTAATATCTGAGCTATTTATTGAAATAGATTCCATATCGCATTTGATTAAGTAGGTAATGATAAATGTCATTCAAGTACGTATAAGGTTTTGTTGTATTTGTACAGTACGCGCCACTTAACTATGCGGGTTTGAGCACAGTCCACTAATTTTTGGGTTCCGGATCAAATCGGCAACCACGTGGAATTGATCCGTTTTCGTCCGAGATGGACTTCATCTTTCCCTAGACATTTATTATCGATATCGATATTCATGACCGTAGATCTCAACAAAACCTCAGATTTTCTATTGTGTCAGGAATCCGGGCATAGTACATGTTAAAAACAGTGCTGTAATCGATGCTCCATAACACACAATGCATCTGTGGATAACACTAGAACCGCATAGTTACGTGGCGCATACTATAATTTTACGGCTTTCTAGTCTAAATTGTTCATTAGTGAATAGGATTTTAACTCGGTTATTTGGTGTGGTGTTAAAAATACGTTATTGTGAAATTAAGGGTTTCTGTTTGGAGAGCCCAATTTTACCAACAGGCACATCACATATACTTTTTTTTATTATATTAAAATAAAGGCTTTTGTTGAGTTCACGTCAAACGGCAGACATGTTTCGGCCTTAGAAAACAAATTCATACCGATGCGCTTTGTCATCTGTACGAGAGTGCTCAAAACGCCCGCCAGAGGCGCTTATCGTGACTCCATTCAAAACGCACTCGCATTGCACCATACGGTGAGTGTAATGGGGCTTTAAATGGGCCATGTTTTACTGAAACTATTGGTGTCCCTCTCTTACTCACATGTTAGACACGGACACCAATAGTTGCCAGCCACATATTGCAGTGAAAATATGGCACGTCTACGAGACGCTTTACTCAGATGAGTTTCCGTAATAAAAATGCCGCCATGGTGAAATTGTGGATTGTATAAATTTATTTAAAACAAAATTTATTTACGTTTTTGTTTTGAAATATTATCATTAGATAGGTAATTTCAATTTAGTTAGTCATATTAATGTTTTGATTTTGCAATATTATCAATAGATAGGTATATTCTCTTGCCATATGTAAATTGCAGTAACTTTAAGAACTGTCGAATAAGCAGACGAGTAAAAATATGCAACATTTGCCGCAAAAATGTTATCTAATTTGTAATTCTCTATTTTTTTATATAATATGTCAAATTTGATGACTACACTCTCATTTTGGTAAAACTTGAGCCTTCCAACGCACATTTTTATTCGTAGAAAACTTCCTTTAAAAATAGTAATTCGTTGGTATTAATATTTCTCTGCTTATTCGATAGAACGATAAAATTAAATATTTTAAGCATTTTCGGCCAAGCCCTTGCATTGTTGAATCAATGTCAAAAACGGTTCAAAACCATTTGTGATGGAAATTTTTAGGAAATTAAATTCAATTTATCATTCAAAGTTGTTTTATTTTGTCTTATAGCCTACAATTACTCACTAATATTTTAATTACAACGATCATTATTCATAATGATAAAGCTGTGTCCTCACTAGGCGAATAGTGAGGAACCAACGGCTCGATTGAGTGATCGCAGAATCCATGTTCCATTTCTCTTCAAAAAAATTAACAACTCACTTCAAATTCAGCGATCGCTTGAGTTATTTGTGTTGCTGCCCCTGCACCTGCTTACTGGTTCCGAGTGATGCGCTGGCGAACTCTGAAGAAGGCAAGCTTAGCTGCTGTCATGTCAGCGCACTGCGTGTTGTATCATTCAACTGTTAGCGTGCGTGTTATGCCGCCGCCAGCTAAAAATTGCACGCGCGTGTGCATGAAAAACAGTGAGCCACTCACTGTTCGCCTAATAAGGACACAGCCTTACAGAAATGTCAAAATTAATTCTAGGCTTAATATTTACAAAGTGGCGCCCAAAAAAAATATTCTCACAAATTCTACACATATTTCCAGGCCCCGCTTTTTCAAATGGTTCCTTATATAATCGTTAGACCGTGACGGAGAATAAAACCTCATTACTAACACGCTAGACGTTTATCTATTCACTGGTATAGCTTCCCCCATACTGCATCCAGGTCAAAGTCAAAGTCAAAGTCAATAATTTTTTATTCAGTACGATGCAAGAATCACTTTGAAACGTCTTAAAGCTAGGTGAGTCTAGGTGCCAGTTCCACGCGACCAGGAAAAACAATTTCGATATAATCAGTCTGAATCCTCCTTATTATACCTATACTGAATTCTGTTTGACTTGATTTCATGATAGATTTGGAAGAATGCCGACGTTGCATTGAGTGCACCCTTCGCCACCCACGATTTCAATGTCTTGGAAACATCCACACTCTTCAAACAAACCGATATGTTTATACTCTTGTTCAAGCGAGATCTATCGAAGAACTTTCTAGTGCCTTTTATGTTCAATTCATTTAGCATCGGTGGGTTCGGACCAAGGAGGTTGTCAACATAGTTCTCATCGTAAGTCTTGCTTGTATAGTCGATGCCGTTGGAGAGTAGGGTGGGTGTGGGGAGGTATTCGGGAGGGTTAGAGAGATGGTCGGCGATCGCGTTCATGGCTGGGTCGGCGATGCGCAGTAGAGATGGGATGTCTTTGCCGTGTAACTCTGCGTCGTCGTACTGTCCGTAGCCGAGCCCTGAAAACAAACAAAGAACGATTTAGTTTGTTTCTGTTCAGTACACTTTAGTGTTGCCCATAGTAACAACATTACATTATTACTATTACATTACTGCACGCTACCGTATTGTATAATCGGCAGCACCAGAGTTTATACAATTCGCTGACTGTACATTCGCATGGTATGGGCATGTCATGAGGAGGGTGGATGAAAGTTATGTGACTAGGAGAGAGATGAGTATGGATGAGGATGGATATTTGAGCAGAGGTATTCCAAAGGAAACATGGATGAACTGTGTGAAAGATGACATGGATAAGAGAGGAGTGAATGCAGAGATGACGGCTGACAGAGAGGAATAGAGGAAAATGACATGTTGTGCCGACCCTATATAAAATGGGATAAGGGCTGAAAGGAGAAGAAGACTTAAGATGCAAAATAGGCTCACCTTCAACACACGCCTTTATAAGCGGCGTGGATGCGAGCGAGGTGAACAAAGCCACAGGCACGCCCGCCGGCGCACACATGTATAGCACGGAGCCCTCTCGACTCTCAGACACTAGTTGTATGCTTAGATACATGAGATCACCCAGAGTCGCTGACACAACCTACAAACAGTCAAACTTTATAATTTTATATTCTCTGTCTGGGTGTTAAATTGTATTCTATGTATGAATTAACAAAAAAAAACGATTATATCAGTTATCTGGTTCCCATAGTACAAGATCTGCTCAGTTTGGGGCTAGATAGTGTTGTGTGGATTGTCCGCAATATTTATTTATTTTTAATCCGCGACAATAAAAAAACAAATAAAAATTGCAGAAATTTCACAAGATAATTATTTGGCATCAAACTAAGCAGAACTTATGCTATGACTGCCTTCACAGCTCAGTTGATAGTAGTTCATTTATATAGTAGTTGGACCATTCACACAACACTACCCAGCCCCAAACTAAGCAGAGCTTGTAATATGGGAACCAGATAGCTGATATAATACTTGAATACATATTTTTTTTTTGTAAATACATACTTAGAATACAATATACACCCTATATTGTAATATTAGTACATATAACTATAATATTAGTATAGATATAAAACACCCTGATAGAGAACAAACATGTTCACCACACAAATATTTGATCTTGGTGGGGATCAAAACTTCGGCCTATAGCGCAGAAACCAGGGCTACTACCAACTGAGCTTTGATGTTTGTGTAATAGGACTAAAATTCTGCAATGCACAAGGTACATTCAGAATTTTAAAAATAGTCTTTTATTCATACTTTATCATCATTGTATAAACATACAACTATATACTATACTTTAAACTACATGATTACCTCTGGTCTCATATTCATGTTCTTTCTTTTTCTTAAAGCTGTCACCACCCGGTGAGGCAATGTCCTTAGCACCACAGCGACTGGGTCTTCTGTGTTTGGTTCTAGTAGACGAATCACATGCCACATGCGACATTGAGTGGCTATTACTGAAATCATACAATATTATAAAAAGGAGAGGCTTTTTTTGTATGTTTCAAAAACTACTAGACCAATTTCAAAACTCTTACTCCATTAGAATGCTACATTATCCCTGAGGTTATATTATACTGGTGTGGTAATAGTTTTCTGTTTGTTGGAAATTCTTACATTTGAGTTTGAGCCGTCCCAATATATCCTCCAGCTCATCCTGAGGCAGTACTTTGGCTGCGTGTCTGGACAGAACCCTCGCGACGCTGCTGGACACCATCGGCAGGCGAGAGTTCCTCACTGCTTGAGACACTTCCCGCCATTTTACCCCAAACTCCGGGATCACAGCAATGCAGCAAGTTTGCAGTGACATCTTTGAGACAATTGTTTGAAGTTCTTGCAATTCTAGATAGAAACGATGTACATGATAGAAACAGTAAGAACCGAGACGTAGTTTGTTGCCTGTTCTTCTACGCTTGGTCGCGTGGAACTGGCACCTAGACTCACCTAGCTATAAGACGTTTCAAAGTGATTCTTGCATCGTAATGAATAAAAAATTATTGAGTTTGAGTTTGATGAAAGAAACATTCAAACGATGAAAGGCACTTTGAATAATAACGATAGGTACTTATTCAAAGGGAAAAGTGTTATATAAATCAAAATATACCATCGGAATACAGGTATTCCGATGGTATATTTTGATTTATTTTTATTGGTGAATTAAATTTGAATACAAAGTCATTCTCACTTTATCTGCTTTATTAAGCCATGTTAGTATTTATCTAGAGAGAAACAGAGGAAAAGTTAAGACTTATTGATTACTTACTGTTTTTCGAAGCTTGCATGTTGATGTTTTTGATTGAATGAAGACTTAGGCAAGTTCTATTTTTTCGTTGCTTTCAGTTTTATTTACGAGTTGAGAATTACTTCATTGAAATAACTTCTTGTCTAAAATTCAATTATCGTCCAAAACAAAACAAACAAAATACAAAATTGCATTGCCCGCCGATCGTTGGATGACGGTTGGATTGGAGTATTTGAATTTGAAATTAAACTGTCACTGTCATTTAGACCAAGCTTACTGACGTGACCATAGAGGAAGAATTATAATTAGACTGAGTCTATTAATACAGGTACTGTACGAACAATTTATAATTATTAATACGGTTGCCGTACGAACAATTTATAATTATTAATACGGGTACTGCGGGGGGAGGCGGGGGCACCATTCTTGAAATTAAGTAGGTATAAAAAAAAAAAAACCTAACCTACTGTTACTTTTGTGACTTAAGTCGGAGTGCCCCGAGTTTGAATCTGGATTTTTAAAACACTTTACAGTCGCTTAAAAGGCGTAGTAAAGTTAAAATTTGGGTTGGCTTTAGTATTGTTAGGGAGGAGGAGGGACGGGTCCTCTCTGCACTGACATGCACCATTCTTGAAATTAAGTAGGTATAAAAAAAAAAACCTAACAACTTATTGTTACTTTTGTGATCTACGTCGGGGTGCCCCGAGTTTGAATAATATCCGTATGAATATACTCATTATAAAATTGAATAAATGTACGAATAAATATAATTTATTCATCCAGCACCCGTACAAATTAGTCACTTCCTTAAAATTAAAAGAAAGAAATTCTGATGCATCACATCATCATCTTCCTGCCCTTATCCCACGCTAAGTGGGGTCGGCACAACAGGTTTTCTTCTTCCACTCCCCTCTATCATTCGTCATCTCAGTGCTCACTCCTTTTCTGCTCATGTCATCCCTGACGCATTCCATATTTCCATCCATCTTTTCTTTGGTCTACCTAATTAGTACGCGACGCGACGCGACTCCTACGCGGTTGCTTTTTGCTTATCAGACAATTATCACGATTCTGTTTCAGATTCTAATTCAGAATACATGCTGCCATGCAAATAGCAACCGCGTAGTCACGTACTAACAAATCATTCTTCCAGTTTTTTCAAGGCTCAGCTGCCCTTAGGTGTGTGACCTACCTCGTGACGGGCCTCTACTCATACCTACCTACAGTACTCAGACATCCTACATCGTTCCAAGAAATTAATATGCTCACGACTAATAGACCACAGTACCAATGAGTATTTACTATACCGGTTGAGTACAATTATAATCATTAGTCAGTCGAATTGGAGCCTGGCTGGTATACCAATATTTAGTGATGCAGATTGGTATAGGTTTCAGAATTTGTGACTGGTTCTTGACTATTTTTCTCGTCAGATGATCACCAGCATTTAGTCTATACGAAAAAAAGGAAATTGTAAGCTCCTTTTCTTCTGTGGCTGTAGGTACTGAAGAGTAGGTCCATGTACTGAAGAGATTCTCAAAGGATTAAGTACGAGGGATTTTCTTTTACGGTTGGCAACCCTACTTAGATTAAGTCATAGCGTAGGAGTAGTATTGTTCTGTGTAGCGTAGTCTCTGGGTACCTACTACCTACCTACCATTTAGCTAGTTTGGAATAAAACTGATATTGCACTCCATATTTTAATATTTTACAAATTAGGATAAACAAACGCATTAGTTAAAATAGTTTCGTATCTAATAAAGAAATGAACTTACATACATATAAAACTTTGTTTCTATAATAACTAGTGAAATAAAAACTAAAAACTAGAATAAAAACTAAATTAAACATTAATTTTCTATTTGAATTGAATCTTGCAATAGAATAATACCTAGGTCTTGGTCTATAACATATGAAGTTGCTGTTAACATGTTTTAAAGCTATATCATAGACTAAGGAAAACAAGTCTGTTTTGCTATATTATACAGGGTGTCCCACGGATATACCACATGAATATTTTACTTATGGAAGGCATTATTTGCATTTTAATTGAAAAGAAAAATAATCACCCTGTAGCTTTATCATATCGATGGAAAGGCTTCAACATAAGGATAATTTTTGCTAAGTTACTCATAGTGTCAGACATAAAAGAAAGATATAAATTATAATATAAATTTTAACATTTTTAATACAAAATTTATCAATTATTTAGCAAATGCTACTTTTATTTTAATATCTTTGAATGCAGTTTAAATTGTTTTTTAAAATAATGTCTTCTTTCAGTAAAATGTTCCTGCAATATTCAAGGTACTTACCCTCCATGTAGCATAATAATATCCGTGGGACACCTTTGTCCCATTATTATTGCAGGACCATTTTACTGAAAGAAGACAGTATTTGAATTTAAACTGCATTCACAGATAACACAATAGATATATACAAAAATAATAGATATAAAAATAATAATTATAGACAAGTCTATAATTATTATTTTTCATAAAATTTCTGAACAGCAAAGAATTGCAACTTAATTCTACATATAACTTCTAATCTTATTTATCAACTTGACAAATTATTATAGGTACATACTTGTGTTGTTAATGCAATCCGTTTCAGTATGTTTATTGATATTTGTACCTCCCCCACAAAAAATACTTTAAAACTGAAACACTGTTAAAAAAATAACAATACTTCTGTTTAACAGTTGAAAATGTACATTAAGATATTTTAACAGTCTTTAAGCTTCTAAAGGCCTTTGAAACACCTTATTAACTACTAACTAAATTTAGATATCTTAAAAACTGCTTCATATCTTCAGTACTAGTATGTTACAATCGTCTTCTTGCTCCCTTATTTCGTATTTTATTTCACTTTTTACTGAGACACTTGTTTTTGTATTTGTTCTGGAAGGTTTGAGAATATTTCGTTTACTTTTCTCTGAGGTTTCCTCGACAATTGATTGCTTTTTCGGGAGAATATTTTGTTTGCTTTTTACCACAGTTTCTTCGTCATTTGATAGTTTTTTAGGACTAAACTGTCCAATCCTGGTTTTTAGAACCTCCTTTCGTTTAGCATTTCTAGTCCTTTTAGCTGTTTCCTGGTTCTCCGAAGCTGTGGCCGGTTCCCCAATGAATTGCTTAAATGAATCAACAAATGAAGGTGACAGCAAAGGAGACGATCGAGCAGTTACATTAGGAGATTCAAACACTTCAATTTCTTTGAATACAGTCTCTTCTATGTTTTCATTAGCTTCTGTTTTGATCTCCTTTTTCTTCTTCACATCGACGGATGATCTTGTTTCACTCTTCCGCTTTAACCTGGCTGATGTTCGTTTACCTTCCAATGCATTTGTAATCTGATCATCTGTCATGCTTTTTCCAATTAGTGGAGCGTCTTGACCACTTTCATCATCATCAAAACTGTTCAACATACCTTGCATTTCTAATGCAGAGTTAAACAGCTGTTTTAGATGTGGCGTACTGAGTTTAGTGGCGTGTTCAGTTATGGTTCTCATTAGGGTTTGGAACTTGTTGAGCAGGTCAGCATCAAGGTTGGGCTTGATCTCGTCAAAATCAGATTTTCCAAATGTTCTGCCATCTTGTTTGATTACACTTGTCAGAAGGTGGGAGAATTGATCTGGCACCTTATACTCTGGGCATGTATGACCATGATGCTTCATTCCGTACCGAATTTGTATGCCGGTTTGTAAGTATTTCACAAACACCAGTGATGGACACAGATAGGTTTTGTGTTGTTCATTTTTAGGAGACACAAAGTTGCATTGGTAGTATGTTTGAAGCGTTGTTTTTTTTAGGGCCAAGTATTTGATTTTTACTTGGGCCTCCATAACTTGTTTCCACAAATGGAATTCTGCAAAAAAGAAGATAATTTTAGATGATGCCTCAAATACATGAACACAAGATTTCTAGCACAGTTTTACTTTTATCATAATAGTTTTCATTTCCAGGTACATTTGCTCAACTTTTGTTTATTCGAAGTGTTAGTATGGAGTGAGTGATCTCGTTTGGGTAAAAGCATACCATAATTTTTCGACCACTATCAATCTGTTGCCAAGTTAGTTTTACATACAAGTTCTTATTCGCTAATTTATGTTTATTACATCAACATTTACTCTTGTTGCAATTGTTCTTTGTCAAAGATAAATTTTGTTTCAATTATTTTTGATTGCAATCAAAGCTCAAAATAACTTTAAAACTGACAGACAAGACTAGGTTTTGATTGCGACAACACGTAAGCAATCAAGAAACTTATGGCTGCATAATTTAATTCAAAAAAGAAAAGAACCTTTATGATTTTTGAAGAACATGCTGTCACCACTATCTTGACAATGCACAAAGTAGGCATGTTTGTTGAATGAGTTAATGACATCAAACTGTTTGTCACAGCCGAGACAGTACAGAGTGTTCTTCGGAGTAGAGGAGTCTTCCATAGACACATCATTGTTGTTGGATGGCTCCGCCTTCTTGCTCAGGGATTTCTCAATCCTCACTGGTTTTAATGGTGGTGAATCTGATAATCTGAAAATTAAGTTTTTTTGTTTTACAATGAAATAAATAAATATTTTAGACAATCCACACAACATTATTTAGCCCCAAACTAAGCAGAGAATAATAATGTTACATCTATGGATATTTATTTGATTTGATCATGTAGCTTCAGCCAAAATGTTGGGGGGAAAGCACCTAGCCCCCTAGTCTTAACTACAACCCCATTGAATCAACTCTAGACTCACCCAGAATTTATGTCATCATTTGCAGGATGTTTCTTCTCAATGTGTTTCAATGCTTGGAAGTACATAGGAAACACTTTGCTACATTTTGGACACGAGAATTCAATTTTATTAGGTTTCTTTTCTGTGTTTTGATCTTCGGATTTCTTACTTTCTTCCGCGACGACATTTTTCATCTGCAACCTTTTGCTGGTGCGAGAGGATGGAGCAACGCTGGGAGTTGAAATCTCTTTAAGTTTTTGTACCTTTGGGGCTGATTCAGGCGAATGTTCCCGTATCAGAGGATCGCCTTGATGTCTAGCAGTTGTGTGAGCGCGAAGCGCTTGTGGCGTCTGGAATTTCATATCGCACACTTTGCATGAAATGCTTATTTGTTTAGCTTTATTTCCCGGGGTTTTGGAACCCATTTTTAAGACCAATTCTCTTTTGTTTTAATTTAAAACATTTCCTTGAAATCATGAGGAACTGCGGAAGTGAACGTAAATTTCTAGCGTGAAATTCCGTCGTTCGTTCGTTCGTGTGGCTGCCTGCGCGTCTGCGCGTCATCTACAGAACCACAGATGTTTTAGTAGCAATGTACCAAAAAATTCTTAAATTCTTATTAAAATACTGTACGTGATCCGAAATATAATTTAAATATTGAGATATAGCTATCGCATTCGCTCCCTAATTGTCCCTTTCCCTCCTGAAACGTGTGTATCGCCGTCCTTATCGCACTCCACACATACAACCACCTTCCATCGCGCCGAGGGTCGGCGCGCCGACTCTGTTTCTCATTGACGTTATTGTTTTCGCTTCAATAACACGTGCACTGGTAAGTGCTAAAATTTATTTTGGAATTTCCTTGGATTTCAAATTATAGTATATGTTCCTTGCGATCTTACAATAATTATGGTAGATCGATTAGATTTTCATCGATAAAACATCGATTGCATCAATCAATCAATTTGATTGGTTGGATGCAATGCATCCATCACTAAATACTGAAAAAGAAAAGAAGTGACGCTTTGTGAAAATTGAATTATTTGAATTGTTTTCCAAGTTTTTACTATTAGAATACTGTAAAACGTTTGCATTATTAATGTATTGGAATCTTATGGTTATGTGAACTGAATGTAGTTTATGTGGACCTTGAACAAAGTGCGGTAAGTTTTTATAATCAACAGTTATTGTTCAAGTTTGCTATCAAAGTAATAATCGTAAGAACGAGAAACGAAAAGTTTATTCTTGGTAGGTGCAATCTACCTTCTTGCAAGATAAATAAACGGTGTAACCGTTCGTTAAATTCTGCCTGTGTTGGTCTATGTGTGTTTTATAAGTTTTATTTTTAGGTTATTTTGAAAAAGTAAAACTTTTGGCGAAGACCAAAGATGAGCGGTGCTGAAGATGGAAGTCCTAGAAAGAGGAAGCGTCAAAGAAGGTTACCATCATCTTCGTCTGAAAGTGGTGAGACAAGTAGCAGTTCCGATGAACAGTCCTTCAGTTCTGCAAAACGTTCACGCCGTCGACAACGGCCAAAACGTAGACGTGATGCGCGTTCGCATAAAGATGACAAGTTAAATAAACTAATTGCTGAAGTAAGTGATCTAAAAGAAAGATTGTCTCGCAGGCCATGTGACAATTATAGTCTTGAAGGCGAACAATCATTGGCTAATGATGGTATCGAAGATAATGTGAGTGGAAACTTATACAGTGAAAATCACTCGGATTTAGATGGAGATGAGCCTCAGTTCTCTCTTTCGTTTGGGACAAAGCTGAAGGATCCGGATGTCCTGAAAACACCTTCTTCTTACTTGGAAGTTTTGAAAGGCATTCAGCGGTTCCATGATGTCCAGTGGCAAAATGTCAGGTATGCAGATGTTCAAAAAAGTTATCGGCACACCCCCGGGTTTACTGAATTAGAGCCTAATGAAGAAGTCGAGCGCTATGATACGTCACGCACCACAGCAAATGCTGATAAAGCTTTCGCTGCTATTAGTTATGCTTTGATAAAGCAAAAAGATCAGCTTGAAAAAGAACTTCGTGACTTTTTATCTTGGGCCAAGGCTACGCCTGCCCTGAACCATGATGCTATTCATGGGAAGATCGAAGAAATCTTTGTAACAGGGCATTTCTCGAAGATTTCTAATGACGCCCTTCAGTTGGTCTGCGGCCACAGAGCGGAGGTCATTCAATAGAGGAAGGAGGCTATCTTGGCTTCAGTGAAAGACCCATTGCATAAAAATGTTTTACGAAAAATACCGCCGTCATGCAAGAATTTATTTGACGCTGAAAAATTCACGTCTGCCTTAGAAAGAATGGGTGACTCCCGAAAAGTTTTTTGGCCACGTGCTAAAGACCGCGCACCTGCTACGCAGACCGGTCCGAATACTGCTCAGACTGGAAACCCTTCTAGTAGTTTTCAATTTCAAAGTCAGGCCCCTCAACGGGGACACAATCTCAAGTCTCGTGGTGCAACATATTCTAACAGACCCTTTCGAGGTAGAGGCGGAAAATTTAGAGGCCGAAAAGGCTATGATAGACAGCCAGCGCACAAGAGTACTAGAGAAAGACACCTTTTTCCCTCATCCCACCGGGATAGGAGAGGTAATCGAAAATTTTGACTCACCGAGTCGTTTCCGTGCCGGTCAACTCAAGCGTTACCGACAAAGATGGAGAGAAATGGGCGCCCCCAGCTACATTCTCAAGATTATTTCAGGTTACCGTATCCCCTTTTCCAATCGACCGCCTCTTCATCTGCCCGATCGAGACAACTGTCAGCAGGCAACGTGCGAAACCACAGAAATGTCGGTAGTAATAGAAAGGATGAAGGCGGAGCGTGTGTTGATGCCAGTTCAGGTATCCCAGAGATTCCTGTCACATATGGTTCTAGTGCCCAAGACAGATGGCTCTATGAGGCCAATATTCGACCTGAGATCGCTAAACAGGTTCGTGCTGACGACTCCTTTCAGGTTGATCAATGTTCACAAGATTCCAAGCTTCCTACAGCCAAACGACTGGCTTGTAAAGATAGATCTCTCTCAAGCGTATTTTCATATACCGATCAACAGATCTCACAGGCGGTTTCTACGCCTGTTGTACCGCCAAGAATTGCTGGAGATGAGTTGCCTTCCCTTCGGGCTAAGTTCAGCGGCGAATACTTTCGCTGCTGTAAGCAATTGGATAGCCCAAGTGCTCCGCCGGAAAGGGGTCAGACTTCTTGTATACTTAGACGATTATCTGATTGCGAATACAAGTCCCATTGTACTGAAGAGCCACGTCGGTATCGCCGTGGGTATGCTGAATTATCTAGGCTGGAAGGTGAACTTCGAAAAGTCCGTGCTAACACCGACACAGATAAGATAATACACCGATGAAGAGCATAGAGTATCTAGGCATTATATGGGCATTATATGGCAAAATCGCAAGTTTCTACCCGAGCTAAAGTGCCACAAGTTAAGGTCTTCAATACTCAGACTCTTAGAAAATCGAACGATGAAACTTGTCGACTTTCAAAGTCTTGTGGGTATGATGAATTTTGCCAGTTTTGTAATTCGCCGAGGAAGGCTCAACCATCGACAGCTACAAAAGTTAACTATCAGTCATTGCAGACTCAAGTCAAGGTTTGTCTCTCTCAATCAAGAGTCAGAGAAGGATTTGATTTGGTGGCTCAAGCATCTGGGAGGAAGCTCCCGAATACATATTGCTCATCCCACACTCTTTCTAGTGACAGACGCTTCAGGTATAGCTTGGGGAGCTCAGATAAACAACATGAAGTTGTCAGGCAATTGGTTGGCGGCGGAGAAAGACTTACATTCGAACATGAAGGAACTCCTCGTGATTCTGAAAGTCCTAGAAGAGCAAGGTCCGAACCTGCGTTCAACGTCTATACACCTACAATTGGACAACAAGACAGCAGTGGCTTATTTACGCAACGAAGGAGGATCAAAGTCACACGATCTCCTGGACTTGGCTTACAAGATTTTTCAGCAGTTTGATTTCTATCAGATAGATCTAGTAGCCTACCATATTCCGGGTGTCTACAACGCCGAGGCCGATCATCTATCTCGCCATCGAAGAGTTCCAGAGTGGCACCTATTACCTCGAATAACCACGTTAATATTCGCCAAATGGGGCACGCCGAGCATAGATCTATTTGCGACAAATCTAACGCGCGTGGTACCCAGGTACTGCACCCTAGACTATACGGACAAACAAGCGGAATTTCACGACGCCCTGTCACAAAAATGGGATTATCCGTTGGCATGGGTGTTTCCGCCTCCGTTCTTAATACCAAAAGTCCTTCAACATCTACATCAATGCCGTGGAGTTTACCTCATAATTGTACCAAGGTGGGAGAAAGTTTTTTGGCGCCCAGATTTACGGAGCCGAGCAACAGCAGCACCCTGGACCATTCGAGACCTTCATCGAGTCCTAGTGGACGTATCAACGGGCAGCCCGCCACAGAATGTGCAGGAAATGGAGCTGGAGGTATGGAGATGTGGGGCTGGAGCGAACACTTGAAGGAATGGACACCACAGCAACGAAATCTTCTTCTTAATAGTTGGCGACCTTCGACGATTAAGACTTACAAGCCTGCTTGGTCCCGGTAAATTAAGTGTGCAGAGTAAAATAATGTAACTAGTAGTAGACCTTCCGGTTCAGATTTAGCACGTTTTTTATCAGATCTGTTTTACAAAGAGAAACTGTCCTATAACACAATTCTTGTTCATAAGTCTGTGGTTGCAACGCTTTGTGAGCCTGAACTTTCGGAGCGGCTTAGAACTCACCCTTTTGTAAAACGAATCTTAACATCAATAGCTTTAACAAATCCAACCCCTACAAAGCCCCCAGTGTGGGATTTTGACCTTGTTATTAAGTTGATGTCTCAAGTTGATTGCACTGCTGATACCCTCTACCAAGTTTCTAAGCATACGGCTGCTATTTTACTACTATTTTCAAGTAGAAGGCTGCATGATTTAACCCTTCTTTCAGTTAGTTCTGAGAATTGCATTGTTCATACGGATCACATCGTTTTTTGGCCTGTTTTTGGATCTAAGACTGACACTGTGGATAACCGTCAGTCTGGCTGGAGACTTATTTCAAATCCCGATAATAGGAGGCTAGATCCGGTTTATTGGATAAATCGGTTGATAGCCACTGGTAAAAATAGAAGGGAATTGGCAAATTGTACAAATCTTTTTGATACTACTTGTGTTCAGCCCAAGCCCGCATCTAGATGTGTGATTTCAGGGTGGATTAAAAATCTATTAAAAGTTTCTGGTATAGAAGCTTCAGCTGGGAGCCTTAGAGCAGCAGTTGCCTCCAAAAGTTGGGTTGCAAATACGCAGGTGGAAGATATACTTTCGAGAGGCAACTGGAAATCGCAAAATACTTTTAAGAAATTCTATTGTAGGCAGATTGCACAATCAAGCAAGTCTAATCCGAAGATAATGTCAAGTTTTCAGGCAGTCTAAGTACCTGCCTATCCATTTTATTGATTATCTAATCCTTTGTAAGAAGTGATCTTAATTTCTGTTATGTTATATGGTTGATTAAAACAGTTATACATTGTGTATTCTTAGTTTTTGATTATTCTCTCACTGAAAACTTGTTGCCTACACCTAACATTTAGGTAAGATGATATTATAGTGTTATACAGTTTGGCATTACAACTTTTTTAACACCTAAAAGGTTTTAAAGGTTTTCTTAGTCACATTGACGCTAACCACCGCCACCAGGCGATAACAAACATCTCTCAATATTTAAATTATATTTCGGATCACGTACAGTATTTTAATGCAAACGTTTTACCTGAAAATAAAACGTATATTAAAATACTTACCTGATCCGAAATATAATAATTTTAAATTCTGCCTGGTGGCCTCGCAAAAACAATAGACGGAATGAGAAACAGAGTCGGCGCGCCGACCCTCGGCGCGATGGAAGGTGGTTGTATGTGTGGAGTGCGATAAGGACGGCGATACACACGTTTCAGGAGGGAAAGGGACAATTAGGGAGCGAATGCGATAGCTATATCTCAATATTTAAATTATATTTCGGATCAGGTAAGTATTTTAATATACGTTTTATTTTCAGGTAAAACGTTTGCATTTAGAGCAAGGCTCGATTAACGATAATTAATTAGTTATATCGGAAACCCAGTGATTATACAAATTTATCTGGCTTTAAGCTTGTGTTTAATTAAAAATGCTATTTTGTGTTAAGTGCTAAATTGGCGACTTGGCGACCGGTCCGTCCGGGGCCGGTCGTCGTCGTTCGGGCCGGCCCGTTCCGATCTGGAGGAAGAAAGCTAAAAAAATAAGATAGACTTCCGTGGTAGTGCTGTGGCTGGTACCGTGGTTGGTATATACTCTATGGTATGGTATGGACTGAAGAGGACTGAATGAAATCTTAAAATTTGTAAATAAACAAAACAAAAAATATTTTTGTTCCATGACCAGCCAGCAGTGTAGGATATTTCTTCTTTTGTAAATACTATTACTAAATAAAGCCACTCTAACGTCCAGCGCTCTCAGCGAAGCAAGGTTATTTGTTCCTTGGCTCTCAGCTTGAAGAAACGATTTGCCGCCCGCACCAATTACAATTATGACCGAATTATCGGTAATAGCTACATTGAAATGCAAGCAGCAAGTTGTCCGCGCCGTCCGTTTTAACGTTGACGGCTCCTACTGCCTTACTTGCGGCGCTGATAAAAAAATCAAACTTTGGAACCCTCACCGGCAACTTCTTTTGAAAACATACGGAGGGCACGCAAACGAAGTCTTGGACGCCGCTGGATCGTGCGACAGCAGTCATATAGTATCATGTAGTACTGATAAGTCTGTAATAATGTGGGATGTTACAACAGGACAACCACTTCGAAGGTTTAGAGGCCATGCAAGTTCAGTCACCTGTATAAAGTACAACGAGGAATCAACAATGGCTATCTCCGGTTCCGTAGACAACACTGTCTGTTTCTGGGACATGAACAGCCGCAGACAAGAGCCCGTACAGACCCTAAAAGATGCCAAAGACACAATCACATCAGTACAAATAACCGATCATGAGATTATGACTTGTTCAGTCGACTGTCATGTAAGATTATATGATATACGACTGGGGAAGATGATATCAGATTACATAGGTCATATTATAACATATGGAAGCTTGACACATGATGGGCAGTGCTATGTGTTGAGTTGTAATGATAATACAGTCAAACTTTTTGACAAAGACTCAGGAGAGATCTTAAATACATTTTCTGGTCATGAATGTAAAGACTACATGTTAGAGAACACAGTGAATGAGAAGGATAGTCATGTGATATCTGGATCTGCATCAGGAGACATAGTTTATTGGGACCTAATAAGCAGTTCAGTGACACAGAAATTGGTGCATACTCGAAATAAGCCAGTTGTATCACTGAGTCATCATCCATTAGATAGTTCTTTATTATCTGCTTCAGAAGATGAAATTAAACTGTGGGGGATAAAACCTACTGAAGAATAAGACTATGAGATTCAATCAACATTCCTACAAATCTATAATCATTCATATTGAATGTGTCAATAAGAACATAGACATGTAAAGGGTGTGTGAAATAAAATAATATATATCTAATCTAAACTAATATTACAAAGAGGAAAGATTTGTATTTCTGTAATGAATATACTCAAAAACACTACTGTGCTGGTTTCTAAAATTATTTCACCAGTGGAAAGCTACATTCACCCTGAGTAACATAGGCTATATTTATGTGTTTAGAAATAAATGTCCACCCGTGCGAAGCCGGGACAGGCCGCTAGTTATTCATATAGGATGCTTATGAACACATAAAAAGGGTAGAAGACTTTCTAAATTCATATTTGGAAATAAAAGAAACACCTTTCTAAACTTAAGGCACATTTTATTGCTTTTGTACATATATTAAAATAAAACATTGAACTCTATAACTAATTAAAATACCACAGAAATGCAATTATCATACATAAACTCTCACAAACATATTTAAATTAAATGCTGCCATTGAATGATAATACCTAGAAATCTAGTGTAATTATTAGACTTGGATACTATAAACTTAGCACCTATACGTAAAATCATTCTAAATGAAAATATTAATTATTTATTGCCATATTTTGACATAAATTCGCCCGTAAAAATATAGCGTCACTAACTCCAAATAATTTTGAACTCATACAACTCCAAATAATGAAGGAACACTACAAAAATCTCTTAGAACATACTTTAGTAGGTACTCCATGGAAGGCACAACATTGAACATTAAATTACATAACATTATAATTGGTAGTTATTTATGTACCTTTTTAGGTACATTTTCACTAGAAAGAACCAAATCAGGTACAATCTATTTTAAGATCTTTTTAGAACACAGTTCAATACTTTTTTAAATTGATTTAAGCTCTACTCCTAAAGTCACAAGACTCAAAATCCCTAACCTTCTAAAATACCAAACTGTAATCTGCCACACACTTCTGGAACACTATACTTTATTAATATGTATTATTTACTAAATAACTTGAACAATAAAAGTAGGTATCAAAACCTTTGTAACAAGAACTACTAGGTTAAAATAGTTTCACAATTGACTACATAAATGTATCTATTTCAATAAATTTGCACCCTGTATTACTTAAAACTAATAATAGTACCGCCTTATTTTAATACTTAAAATTTGTACAAAGTTGCTTTATTTTTCTGGTCAACGCACATACAATCTCGTAATAATATCACACCATGAAAATAAAAGCCTAAGGTAACCTACTTATAGGGACTCTCATCCATAGAGTTGCCGGCACGAGAGGTATGCACTGTCTATACACTGAGATATAGGTACCTTGAGTGTTATAGCAGCCCCTACTCGCGTGAAACTAGCCCCCACTCTATTATACCGTATTGCAGAGTGAGCGTGAAAGTAGCCCCCAAACTAAACCTTCAGTGAACAAATGCACAGGCAAACCCCCACTCAGTAATAGGGTATAACAGAGAGGGGGCTATTTTCACATTCACTCTGTAGCTACCTAATTCTACGCATGTCTTGCATATGCTTAAGACTGGTGGTTTTTTATAGGTACAATGATATAACGCTATGATCCACTTGTTATTATAAACTAGTATCATTGAAAAAACAGTACTTAACTATTCTGAAACACCATTTGTACTACATTTCGGACAACTCTGTCCTAACTGCGCAAGTTGATTTTGCAAATGAGTTATTGCTGCATCTTTTTGCTTTAACTGCATTTTAAGCGAAGTTATGGAGTCCTCTAATGCACCATACACTGCTTGGACCTCTGGCTGATAGCTGAAGACCTGCGGAGGCTCATCAAGGCAGAAGAACTCTCTTATAACGGGATGGTTAGGAAGCTTCTTCAGTATAGCATTAACGAAGATCTGAAGTCCTTGAACTCTTTCTTCCAGAAATGCAGGTTCAAAGTTATCCCGAAACCACCTCTTTCCAGGCAATGGCAGCATTACATTAGGTAGTTCGGCTTTGATTCTAGAATACAGACGGACAAAGTCTGTGTACCTGCGGAACACTAGCCAAGACTGGTCGCTCTTATCATCTTCCACTTTTAACTTGTAGATAGTGAATCTGGCTCTCTCTTCCATCACTTCGTAGCCCACAATTGGTATTTGCAAGGATTCATACTTTTTGTTTGAGAGGTCTACATCACTGATGCTATTTTGTAAGCTGTTTTTATACGCTTCATTTATATTACCAGTGCTTTTGTAATGGCTGCGAGGTTGTAGGGGCCTCCTTGGTTCCCTGGACTCATTGTCCGAATTGTTCTCATTGTATCGAGACTTGTAGATTTTTATTACAGGACGGTGCATGTGTTCAGATGATGTGGATGATACTTCGTTGTTCATATTGTCTCGTATTCCGTTTTGGTTTTGTACTATCTCCATTTTTGTACAGTTGTGGCTGAAAGCAGAAAATGGCTATTTAGCTTATATCTACTTAATATTAAGCTCAATAGCACTAGCAGCTGGCATGTAGGTCATGGGTTCACTGCATTGACCTTGATTTCCTGTGTCCTAAGTATCATCATGATGTGGCCGGATTTTTTTGCAAACTTTGAATAAAATATCAGTTTTTGGGGGACAGAAAGGCAAAGTCTGCTTAGTTTTTTCCTTACTTGCTGTGTTCTTTTTTCAAAATAATAATTTGAATTTGATAATGAAAACACAGCCTAAATCAGCAGTTCTAGTATTATGCCTAAAGGGAAATTTCTGTGTTCTGCAGGGATGCACAAAAAAATCTCTCTATGTATACTCAACCTCTCAAGAGCTAACTGCTGAGAATAAGGTTTCTTTATTTTAGGTTTTAGACTTCAAAACTTAAACAATGTCTGGAATGCTAATGAAATTAAGGTTTGTTACTCGACCAAAAGACAACAATGGAATAATAAAGGGACATTGCTTGATTAGAAACAAAGCTTACGTTTTGTAGTTGTTTGTAAGACGCAGGCGCAGGTCACTCACTTTATCATTTAAACAGGTGTTGCACGACTTCGTTTCATTGACTTGTTTGTTTGCAAGAACCCTTCATTCAATGAAATAAAATAACAAAAATAACTGAACTCGTAGAACAAGCACGACCGCACAACCAACGCACAACCATTAAAGGCAGTGTTGCCTACTCTTTAAAATTTTAATGCCAAATCTATGTTTGATAAATGAAAAATATGCTGAAAATTTCTGGTAATGCTACTAAAACACCTAATTATATTAAAGAGGCCGAATTCGGAAGAATCAATTAGAGGAAAGTAAAATCACGCTAGCCGGATGCATCCCGATAGGTGGGCAACTATCAACACCCCCTGGATTCCTGACGGATGACGGCCTCGTGGTCGACCGAAAAAGCGTTGGATGATCTGGATGCCTTCGAAAGGAGATGGTGGGAGGAGGCTCAGGATAAGGAAACTGGAAGTATTTGGGGAGGTCTTTGCCCAGTAGTGGGGTGACATAGGATAAGAAAATGAATTAAATTTATGCTAGATGGCAGGAGCATGAAACACGACGTGAGTGAGACTAGGTTTTTGTACAAGTTGGTAGGCCAGGGAAAAGCATAAAAAATATGCGTTATGCTAAATTAAAAACGTCACTTTAAAATATGCCATATTAGGCCATTAAAATACCAAGTTGGCAACACTAACTGAAGGTATGTTGACATGACATGACACCTATGACACTGGCAGATCTTTAAAATCAAGGATGTGAAAAAATGGCTCCCAATCATCGCCAATCATGGACCGCTCCAAATCCATTTTTTCAATCATGCAATCAATCTCCATGTCGAAATACCTCTGTGGAGCTCAAGCAAAGCTTGCCTGAATCCCGGCCACAGAAAATTACCCCATGACCTGGAAGCTTGAATTGAAGGAAAGATTTTTTTGTAATGCAATGCTAATGATTGCAATTATTTACAATAAACTGAATTTGAATTTAGAACTAGCTTTAGCATTAGGTTCAGAGTAGATGCTAGGGCTTTTTTAAGTTGATCAAGCTGCTGAAACTGCTCAATATTTAAATTATTTGTGCTGAAGATTCGATGTCATTTACCTATTGAAAAATTGCTTAGAGGTAAGAAGACTAAGTAGGTACCTACTAACTACTACTTTACACTTACTTTTAAATAGTAAGAATAAGTATACCTACAGTTTTAATTTATATTTTAATCAAAAAAAGCAACACCTAACAAATGACCGCGATCATCAGATATTTAAAAATCATTATGCATGGCATGAAAAATGCTTCGGCGCACTGATTCCCAGCCGCTCCGCTTTGTTTCAGCTATGAGCTTGGCCTGTAGTTTTTTGATGTCATATTCCAGCTCGTCGGCGACTTTTTCCGTTTCCGTTCGGTGATCGAGCTCCATTTCGTCACATCTGCAAATTAATTATTCATATTGGTCTTAGTTATGCCATAATGAATTAATCCTAGGTATTCCTATTGGTCTTAGATCGCTTAGCATACCGATAGGTCCGTTGCCATCTCTATTTTTTGCGATTAAAGTGACAGAGACAAGAGACTTTCAACGAGCCTCTAAAAAATGTCAGGCATTTTATATGAGGGGTCTTGTTAGTATGCCACGGTCACCGATATAGCATACGTAGTATCTCTAACTAGTCTGTGGATATAGCTCTTAGAATTAGTAAGTTGAAGTGGCAATAGGTAGGATAGATAGCTCGATGAACGGACAACCGTTGGGTTATAGAGTTTCTCGAATGACCACGAACCGGAAGACTAAACGTAGGGGCCAACCACCCGACGATGGACCAACGAAATTATTAAGATCGTGGGAAGTCACCACGATCTTAACAATTTCGCTTGGACGGCGAGGGCTCAGTATCGTTCTTTCTGGAAATGTTACCTACATTTCCAGAAAGAACGATACTGAGCCCTCGCCGTAGGGGAGTCCTATGGATGGACTTCAGAATGATGAAGTAGGTAAGTAGTTCGAAAGATGCTGTCCGAAGTAAATTAAAAGTGATTAAACTTACTCTTTTTTAAATGAATTATGTATTTCCTTCAAATCCTTCAGCTTGTGTTTGTAAGCTGTTGTAGCTTGTTGTATACACTTCATATAGTTGCTTGTGAGGTGTTCCAACTTCTGTTCATTTTCCTTCATGGCATTGCAATCTGCCTCAACCTGGGCTGTTGTTTCTGCGAGGCTCTTGAATAAGTTCTCGTTACATTGTTTTCTAAAAAAAAAGAATGTCATTAAAAATTAATATTATTATGTAGAATCTACTTTGCTGGATTCCTCCGGCAAGTTGGGGCGACGATCTCCAAAATGTAGCTGGCAAGCACTGCATGGAGGGAAGAGCCGAACTTCCACTTCGACTAGGTATAAATAGGTAGGTACTTTACACTTATTTATTTAGACAAAGCAGGGCTAACAGCTAGCGCCAACATGTTGACATCTACATAAGTATTAAAATAGACACATACCTATCTTGTAGCTGATTACCAACTAGATCCAACATCTTTTTCCGAGATTCTGGGTGCGTTTCGGAACTGGTTTCTACTTTTCTCTTCTTGGCACTTGCCTGGTGTTGTCCAATTAGCTTAGGAATATTATCTTCTTCTTCATTTCTTCCTGCACGCTTCAGTGTTTTCTTAGGTTTTGGAGATTCTTTAAAAAATTGCGATTGGTTCAAGAACTCGCTCACATCTTCAGATATTAATTTCGTATTTTTAGCTGTTTTCTTTGCTGCCATTCTGCTAAAATATATCTCGTTAATCGTAACTTGACGTAGTGAGACCTCAGACAGATATTCGATCGAGAAGAAAGCGGTTATGGCAAAATAAAAACAAAATTAAAACTCAAGAACGTGTGCTATTCCCGCGCCATGAAAATTAAAAATTTGCCGCGTATTTTTTTGCTTGGAACAAACTCGTACTTCCGTTTCAAAATCTAGCCAACCAGCAGCCTTCCCGCCAAGTTGTTAAAGTTCATCGAGCATAGACAACTCCTGTTTCCAACCAATCAGCTGCAAGCCTTGAAAAAAGATTTGACTGATTGGTCTAGGGTTTCAAACAAGAGTTGTTGGCGGTAATCGGGGTAACGTTGGAAACAAATGAAAGGAGGTTAGAAACAGCAAGAAGTTTAATTAAAAGATTTAAAAGTCTATGACAATTGACATGATGACATAACACTTCTGATTCTGAGGGAAAAACTACAGTAAAAGGATTTTAAATTGTCCCACAAAAGTTGAGCAGAGTGGGATTTGAACCCACCATCCCAAATCGGAATCGGATGCTAATTAGTCAAGTTGGTTGATGTGCCTTGCCTACTGCCTAATGTGGCCACAGCACAGAGCACAGACGAGTTGGAGCCTATGGTACACCAATATTTAGTGATGAATTTGTGGCGATTTGGTTTAGGAGTCTGACTCGCCTTTTGGGATGCCTACTATATTAGCCAACACAATCCCGCCCCACCCCAGTCCATCCCAGGCGCGGCGCGACCGCGAACAAATTCATGCGTTAAGCAGGTTTTAAGACAAACAGCTATGAACAGACAACCCTGAGAACCGAGTTTTCACCACCGTCTGTCATATGTTACAGAAAAAATATCGTTTAACTTCATGCTCTGAAAAAGATTTTATAGCTAAACGTAAAACATTTTTATTGTTTTGCTTTCAATAACTATTACTAGCTATTCGATAGTTCGTACAAATCGATAATTTTGTAAAAACAGACGGCTTTGCTTATGGCGTCGTTGATATACTTTTTTTACGCTATTTTAATAGCTAGTCATTTGACCGTAGCATCAGTACCGATTGTTTTAAAAATACCTTTGCATGTCAATCCAAGTAACCCAGTTAATCAATACATAAGAACTAGATACGGATACCAGCCACTTTCAGTTCAAAATCTTGTGAAATTTTATACTGAAATCCCACCAAAATTCACGATAAGGGCGGGGAAAAAAATATTGCTAGACGAAGCCAAAGACCGAAATGGCGGACGTATTTTCAGCGGAACTTTTCAAGCATTATCGGGACGTAAACGAATGGTTTAAGCTTATATTAGTTTAACTTGCTTATTTTATAACTAGCGGCACATAACTTTAGCGCTGAGCGATACGCGCTGCGCATGCGTCGTAGTGTGCGCATTAGGGTGGGTCATATTTTTTTTCTCGTTTTTTATAAACGCTCAGCAATAAAAAGGTGCCAAATAGTGTCGTTAATTGACATGTTTAAGTTTCATAACATTATTTTAAGTTTTATTGCCTCCGGATTGTGATTGAATTATTTAAAAAAAGTAGATTTTTAACTTCCCTTCACTAACACTTTTCCCAAGCTATTGATATCAGATTTCATGCGTAATGCTAGGGCTACATTAGCGGGCTACGGCGAATATTCGTGTTAACGCGATGAATGTGGCCGGGTACATCGTGTCTTCGCGTAGTATTCGGACGAAGACGATGTAGTATCGGGGAGCTGTCGGTAAACTGGCGCGAATCAAAGGAATTTGTCGCGACAATATTCGCTTGGGTGGCTACACCTACGTCAATTCAGAGTCTTCCTTATTTTGAAGCAAGACGGAGGTGACGGAACTGAACAACACCCTCCCGCACGATGCATCGCGTCTACTCGACACGAATCTTCGCCCGCCATAATGTAGACAAGAACATCGCCCATACCCGAACACGATGTTTTTGTCGCGTCAACGCGACACGAATCTTCGCCCGCTAACGTAGCCGAAGCCTAATAGTTTTCAGTAATGAAAAAAACAAAATCGTTTGCTTGAGTTCAAGGACAAAGGATTAGGTAGAGGTGGGGTGCGGGGGAAATTGAGACAAGTGAAGCGCAATTTATTGGTAAAACAATCAGTTTCGCGCGTTGCGTGCAGAATTTGTTTTACGTCTACAGAAAAATGAAATGCACTCGAATTAGTTGGAAGTGTCCTCTAATTGGTTATTTTAATGATTTAATAGACATTTTTTTGCCGTCTTACGAAAATGTGATGAAGTTTTACGAGTGGACCCAACACAAGTTAAAATTTGAGAAGGAAACGAAAAAAGAGCCAACAATAAAGAAATAGAGGCCGTTATAGTTGCAAAACTGATACAAATATGGGTGAAATCATCTATTACTACAGTAGAACCAAAACGAATGAAGGTAATATTACAAGCTTATTATTTAAAATTAAAAAACCTCTTATGTCTCACCCAAAAATTCCTAAAAAGAAGTTTGAAGAGTTTCGGCTTGGAAGTAAAGTTTTATTTGATATTTCGGCTTGCAAGTGTCGAGATTTTCCTATATATACTTACCAATGATGGAAGGTTTCACCAAACCCCAGAAAGACTCTAGAAAAAAAAATGCCGAGATTCGACAGCAAAAAGGATTTTGCTGTAAACTGAAACCCTTCACTTTAATATGTTACACTAGTATTATTTGCTATATTTTGTCCTATAATAAACCTTTAATTACTATTGATTTAAGACTTTTGTTTATAAATAGTGTACATGTAATAATGTAACTTTTCATTACTCATACTCTGAAAGTAGGTCTGAAGTTGCCTGAGGGGCCTAATTGAAAGTAAAACTTTCAGCCCTAGGGAGAATCGCTTTCTACTGACAGCTGTCAAATTATAAAAAAAAACAAGTTCTATTTTATTCAACCATGTTCCAACTTTCTAAAGTCTTTCTAACTGCATCCTTGCAGTTAGAAGAAGTTTGGTTGTTCAACCAAATTCCAACTTTTTATTCAGCAAGTAGGTTGGAAACCCATTACAACGGTAAGAAGTTTAAAAAGTCTAATTAGAACGCAATGTAATATTTAAATTTAAATAACATAAAGATAGTATTAAATAAATAATATATCTTCTAAATTACTTGATTAGTGTATAGCTTCAACTATTTATTTAAAATAACATAGATTTAAGTTATGAAAATGAAAATAATGGCTGAATAATGCTGGCGAACCGAAGCCGAAGGCCCGCCAGAGAAAAAGAAAAAAAAAAAACCGGGAAGGCGGCAATTCAATCTTCATTTTCACTAATTTTTTCTTTCATGTTTTTATTTTTACTTTCCTTGTATTCGTAATGAAAAGCACAGTGTTTACCTCGGGTGAAAGTCTTTTGAGTCCCTCAAGCTCCATTGGCGCCCTCGCTAACGCTCTGGCGCCAAACCCGTCTCGGGACTCAAAAAACGTGACTTTCAACACTCAGGTAACAATGTACTATTGTATGTCATGCTGCTAAGCCTTTTCTTAACCATATTTGTTGACAATCCAACATGAATCCGGAGGCAGAAGATTGAATCCGATTGCAATGAAACTTTATAATCTATTTACACGTATAACCTAGCACCGTTTTGTCACTGTGCCCGTATAAAAACTAAACTTTTTTTTTTCACCATACATAAGTGACCCACCCTAGTGCGCATGTCGCGCATACTGGATGTGTGGATGTGTGCAGAGTGTCCTATTGGTACGGAGAGCGGAGTGCGACTGGAGAGCCAATCAGCGCTACGCACGCCCGCCCTTCATTCTGCTAGCCCCCTTCAGGTACCTTATTTTTGACTTCTGCGCAATATCGGCCAGCGCTAAAGTTATGTGCCGCTACCTATAACTTAAGGTAGCTTAATGGAAATAATAATAATTGACTACCTAGCTTTTGGTTTTTAATTACTTTTAGAAAACATTAAATTTTCATAATTTATTTATTGCACTGTATTTATCCATTACATACTTACAAAAACTATAAATAAATTTAACACTAAAAACCTTAGAATTAAAAGGTCATGTATTTATAAAGTAATACTTGATTTCGTTAATATCTTACGTGCTTAACTCATCTCATTTCTAATAATAACAAATCCTTATAACAATCTTACAGGGTTCAGCAAAAATTGTATTTTGATAAAAAAAAACTCATACATGGAAAAAAACTAAAATCATCTGAGGTTTGGATCAACATTATTTTACAGTTCAGCAGTCAAGTAGCCCGTCTCTGAGTAATGTAGGACAACAGAGACTGCTGGCGGAGGGTTCATCGTTGCAACAGGTGGGGGACCGCTATCGAGCTTCTTCTTACACGTCGGATATCGCTTAGATTTCACGTTTAGATGCACCTGTGAAAAAATAGCCTTGAGTAAACTGGTTCCAAAGTCAATCGTTTATTTCAGTATCATAAGGATAATTTTGAAACGTCTTAAAGCTAGGTGAGCCGACGACGTAGCGAGCGGCAGAAGTTATCTGTGTGTGCCACCAACAAAGTCGTATGAAAAACACTCAGGGATCTTTGTCGAAGTTACTTTTTGCCAAAGTTACTTGACAGTGTCACGAGTTCCGCACTTGACGTGCGGGCTGGTTTTTCCGCAAGTAGGCCGCTGGCGGGCCCTTTTTGCGTGACCCTTGACACGTGTTGCTCGAACTTTTTTAGGTTCTACGACACGCCGGAATCCTCCCGATGTTTTCCTTCACCGTTTTGAGAGTACTGGCATAGTGCATATACATTTTTCGACAGAAAAACTCATTAGTACACGACTGGATTTGAACCCACGATCTTAGGATCGGAAGGCGGGGCTGCTACCACTAGACCACCAGTGCTCTCGAGTTCATTGGTTTATTTCCACCTCAAAAAATGCTCAGACCGTCTAACAAAGCATTCATTTCAAAAATTAAATTAGGTTTTCATCCAATATGACGCCCTTCCGGCATCTAGCTAGTGCAATCGGGAAACGATTACATCATGTTATTGTACACCCAGTTATTACGATGCCAGTTAAGCCACATGCACACTAGAAATTCAAACATGGATTTTTGCTTTTTTGTTCTGGCACTGGATACTTATACTTGTCCTTGATACTATAAAGGGCGGATCCGACTTGTTTAGGTTAGGTTATGTTCGAACATATAAATTACGCACCGGCGAGCGAGCAGAGCGAGCGTGCCGCGGTAGCGGCAACGGTAGCGCTAGAAAATGTTTTTTTACAATAATCTCCAAGAGGCTGTCAATTATCCTTCGCTAGATAAAAAAATAATAATCGAAATATTTATCTGCTACAGTGTAAATGTACAGTGTAAATGTGCCTCAACCATTTCCCAGTGGAAAAAAGTGGATTCGTTTTAACTGGGTGTACATTAACTGGCCGTACATTAACCGGATCCGTGCAATCCATGTAGGGCTCAAGACTCACCTGTCGGTTGTGTTTGTAGAGGTTCGATTGCTGTGAGAAGGTGGTTGGGCAGTATTCACAAATGAAAGGTCGCTCTCCCGTATGTGTGCGGATGTGAGATTCCAACTGGACTTTAGTCTGGAAAATAAAAAATACATTAATTTTTTTATTGTATTACGACTTTTTTGGATATAAGTTTAAAAAAAACTTCAGGAACCGACGTCATGGCCAAACTGCTAAAGCGATTTTTATGAAATTAGAAAAAACAATTTCTCAAACGCGATAACAAACATAAAAAAGTACAACCGAATTAAGAACTTTCTTTTTTATTTGAAGTCAGTTAAAAATCGCATAAATTTTATATTGCACCGAAAGTTATAAGCCGAGTGGGATTTGAACCCACCTATCGCTTAATACGGAGATGCGCGAACTTATTGTGCCACCAGATCTTAATCACACTTGACGAATAACGAATGAATGTTAATATGGCACACGGGTGCTGGTGAAATTACTGGCTGGTTAAAAAATGCAAATCTTTCTTCTTTATAATATTATTATTTATATAGTGCAATTCACGAAGACGCGCCCCACCAATTTTCGGTTGAGGGGATCGCGGGGTGCGGGGAGTTTGCTCCGAGCGGCAGTCGCGAACCGTAGTCTAATCATTGTAGTGTGCGTGTGCACTCATAGGTAATTAGTGTGTACCGATAACACTCAAACATTGACGGAAGCTTGCACACGTCATATACTATAAACGGTTAGGAGGAATAGTGGGGCGCGCCTTCGTGGATTGCACTATCTATAGAAGTGTAGACAGTGTGTGTGTAAGTAAAAGTAAACAGCCCTTTGCATCTATTGTAGATGATTTATAAAGCGTCAGGGGCAACTGGTGATTACACAAGCTCTTTTTGCGAGACGCTATAGTGCCTGGGACAGGATTTTAGATTCCATCTATAGGCTTGCCCAGAACCTATACCATCCTGACAGCTCAGTCCGCCTAATCCATAGGAAAGACATGGTCAATACTTGCGGAGCTGCCTAAGCCGCGGGTTTCCTCACGATGTTTTCCTTCACCGTTTGAGAGCACTAGCATTGTGTACATTCATAGCATTGTGTTCCAACTGTCCGCACCAAGCGCTTTGCTTTAACTTTTTTGTTGCGAACAGCCAAGGAGTGGAATTCCTTGCCGGCGTCTGTTTTTCCGGACACTTATAACTTGGATGTTTTTAAGAGTAGAGTGAACAGGTATCTTCTAGGTAAGCGTGCTACACCGTCGACCGCATCATCACTTAACAGCAGGTGAGATTGCGGTCAAACGCGAGCCTATAATATGTAAAAAAAAAAAACATTTTTCGACAGGAAAACTCATTGGTACACGACTGGATTGGAACCCACGACCTTAGGATCGGAAGGCGGGCCCGCTACCAGTAGACCACCAGTGCTCTAGTGTGTGTGTACTTACAGGGAATCCCTTGCCGCAGTGGTGACACATTTTATTATTAGGTCTTCCTTTGTGTACATTGCGGATGTGCTGGTCTAATCCCACCCGGTTCTTGGATGTCTGGAAATAAATTTAACTCTGAATTCTGTTATCCTAGTAAACTGGGAGTTAAGGGGGTACGATTTCCATACAAACTTAATTTACACAACTATGGGCGAATAAAGTTTTAATGTACACTGAAATAGCTGTAATTGGCTTTTACAGTGGTCCTTATTACCGGCCAGTTATATAAAGTTGGAGTGTCAGCCGTTGGTCGTGGCAGTCGGGGCTTCAGAAAAAAAACTAACAGACTTTTACGACTATTTTGAGACATATGTTTTAAGCTCATTCACGTATTCAATGCCGAGTACCCGTTAGAAAGAATGACGAAAAAATTATTTTTTTATTAATATTTCTGTTATCCTACAATTTTCTCCAACTTTATATAACTGGCCGGCAATAAAGACCACTGTAAAATTCTATTACAGCTATTTCAGTGTACATTTATACTTTGTTTGCCCATAGTTGTGTAAATTCAGTTTGTATCGGAATCGAACAACCATAATTCACTTATTTATCTGGCGGAAGTCATTTCAATTTCAACTTTGTCATTATAGATTCTGGCAAGATTATAACTCTGCGAGTAACAGATGGGGGAAAAATTTATAAAATAGACAGAAATATATCTTCCATCACAAACGTGAATGGGGAAATCGAATTTGCATTGCGTGTAATGTTAGTTCATATTTGTGAATGTGAGATTACTAAAAGTGACTTTTTTTGTATTTTCCGCAATCTGTCACATGCAAAGTTATCTTGCGCCGACTCTAGTCGAGAACCTTTGTGTCAAATATAAATTATGCTTCTTCATCTTAAATTTAAGAGCTTAGCTCTTGTCGGGGTTTTGATGCAGTTTTCTCCAATTAAGTCTTTCGAATGCGGCCTCCTTGACTTCCCTATACGACATGACAGCGACTTTTTCTTTTATCTGGCTCATGTAACTAATTCTTGGCCTTCCTCTTCCCCGTTTCAAATTATGCTAGCTATGTTAAAACTGTGGCGGAACACGCGAAGCATTTTGTAGATTGCAGCACCATCGCTTGATGCATACGATGCCTATAGCAACCGCGCTTGTGTGCAACTGACGTTTTAGGACATTTGAAACCTCAGTGTGCGTCAGAAAGAGATAGCACTCCACAAAGCTGAAAAGCTGATGTAGAATATTTATTGCCTACAATCGTAGGTACGTTTGTATCAAGGAGTCTGGAAATTGTGCAGCAAAAAGAGTTCGGAAACTGCTTGCTGCCTACAAAAAGCTTCGCTGCTATCTTAAGCTTATTCTGGTCAAATAGTTTTAGTAGTTGAATTGATACCTTCATACAGATGCTGCATTGGAAGGTCCGATGTAGATGTTTCTCTTCTATGTGGTCCCGAAGCTTAGTCTTGTCCGCGAATTTGATATTGCAGTGATCGCATATAAACCTGTATCACATAGATTTTTTAAAATTAGGTGAATCTAGAAGAATGTAAAGAATCTAAAGAAGCAGTAATTATACCTGAGCTGGTCTTTAGTGATGTGTTTGAGGCTGTTGTTCATGTGTCGTTGGTAGGAACACAGCGATGAGAAGCTGACGCCGCATAGCTCGCAATACGCCGCCGCTGCTGGACTTTTCTATAACAAAATACAAGAACTTTCAAGACAAACCGAATAAATAAATGTAAAAAAAAAATTGTGGACACAACACTATCTAGCCCCAAATTAAGCAGAGCTTGTTCTATGGAAACCAGATAACTTTTATAATACATAGTACACAGCTTTTTTTTGTAAATACATACTTATAATACAATGGAGAAAAACTGCCGTTACAAAGCATTTGTTTTATTTTAACCGACTTCAAATAAAAATAAAGTGAATGAAGCGAAAGAGTCAGGATCGTAGCAAGTGGAAATCCGTGACCTCTGCCTACCCCCTTGGGAATGAGGCGTGATTTTATATATGCATGATTTCTATGAGTGAGAAGTACATACAGAAGCACAATGTACATACGAATAAATATAACATTCAATACATACCTACATTTAGCAACAGCTGGACGCAATTGAACAAAATGCATACAAAAGTGAGTACCTTATTCTCGTGAGTATCCTGATGGCGACGTAAGCTTGTTCTCCATTTGAACACCTTATTGCAAATATTGCACGGAAACTTATTTTTAAACTCGTGGACCGCACTGTAAACATTTCAACATAATGAAAAATATTGTTATTATTTTAGTAGTAGTTTTTCTATGGCTGGTTCTATGAAAAACTAAAAAAAAACTACTACATAGGTAGAAGTTTTTGACGTGACAACGTCTTATAATTCGATGGAGCCGGCTGCACGCACGAAAAAACATGACTCATGTATACATGAGGGACAGTGGTTTTTTTTTAACGGGGTGTACATTAACTGGCCGTTCATTAACCCATCTATACCTCTCACGAGTACGTTTACGTCATATAATGTACGAGTGACAGATCATGACTGGCACTTTATTATTTTTTTTATTGGTAGGTATATTTATTGCACTTAAATTTATTTTTATAATCATCATCATCATAATCCACAGCCCGACTTCACCCACTGCTTGGTATAGACCTCCCTTAGTTTGTACCAACTACCTCGATCCTGTGCCAGTCTAAACCATTGCCGCCCCGCGACCCTGACTATGTCGTCCATCCATCTTGCTGCAGGGCGCCCTATTTTTATAAAATTTAAAGTAAATCATCCAGCCATAGAAACATATTTTTTCAAGTATAAAGTACTAGGAATTACTTACAGCCTGTGGTTTAATAGCCCGGCGCGATGTCTGAAAGTCTTATCACATTCGGTACACTGCAGCCTCGCCTTATGTGATTCTCTATGGTACCTGTGAGCGTCTACTGAGCTGAAAATTCAAATTGAATCTTAAAAGTCACTCAAATCAAATCAAAATAGTCTTTATTCAGTTGAATTACAAGAATCACGTTGAAACGTCTTAAAGCTAGGTGAGTCAGACATAGAACAAACATCTACGTTCACCACACAAATATTAGTTCTCGGTGGGGATCGAACCCACGGTCTAAGGCGCAGAAGACAGGGTTACGACCAACTGAGCTGAGATGCCATGCTGAGAGACTAACGCATAAAAGTAAGGCCTTTTTTGTTTCAATTGACTTACTTGGAAAGTTTTCCACAATCGGGACACTTGTATTCCCTAAGAGATATCTCGTGCGTTGAATAGTAGTGTTGCTGCATTACTTTTAGATCCATTGTGCGCTTCTGGCAAATACTGCACTCATACCTATAATATTAATAAATATTTAAAATATTTATTTACACAAAGAATCTTACAATTAAACAAATATTTACAAAATGTACAAAATACACAAGAAACAGTTGAGCTATCGTTACAAACGATCTAGAGATAGCTCAACTGATCCAAATCAGTGCTAATTAATTTTTATATATAATATTAACCTTCATAAAATATTCTTCTTCTTCTTAATGAATGGCATCCGTCCTTTTCGGATCAATTTTGCCAGTGTCGAGTAGTTTAATGAGAATGATGATAATATATTACATAGATAAAATACTTTTCCGTCAAGTCGAGTCAGTCAAAGTCGAGTCGCCCTTAGTTGGCTTTGAAATCAAAATGATGGTCTTTTGTTTTCAAATCCATCAGAAACCTTTTCGATCAAATCAGATCATCACATTATGCCAACTGTTAACACTTTGAGCTAAGACCTCAAGTAATGTTTGTTAAAATACCACCGAAACTACATAACAGAACTCAATATAACACCAGAAAAACAATTAAAATCAAAAAGCTATGTGACTTCCCAAAATGACAGAAAACGAATCCGACCGATAAATCTATTGCCATCTCTATTTGTTGACATAAAAGTGACAAAGACAAGAGATTTTTAGCGAGTCAAAGTCATTAAAGTGTAAGACAGGGATTCGTGTTCTGTTATTTTGGGAAGTAACAGCTTTTTCATTTTTATTGTTTTACTGTAGTTATTTTGAGTTCTGCTTCTTAATTTCGGGTGGGTTTTTAACCAACATTACTTGAGGTCTTAGCACAAAGTGTGAGCAATTGGCATGAAAGTGTAATACCTATGTGATATCCTGATGTGATCGAAAATGTTTCTGATGGTTTTGCAAAAAACGTCCATCATTTGTTTTCAAAACCAATTAGGGCAGACTTGTCTATTGACTGACTTGAATAGAAACTATTTTATTTATGTAATATATCCTCACTCAACATACTGGCAAAATTGATCCAAAAATGGACAGATGCCATAATTAAGAAGAAGAAGAAACATTTATTTGTGGAGAATCCACATGACACGGAGTAGGTTTGATTTTGACAAAACGAAACACAGCAATGCTGCTTCACGGCAGAAATAGGCATGGTGGTAGTACTTCCCCGGACGAGCCACACACAAAGAGCTCTACTACTACTAACTACTTCCCTTTAATTATAACTTACCTCCGCATATGTCTTTTATAATGGCCAGTGAATGAGTCCAAGGATGCATGTATAGTCTTACAGACAGGACAGCTATACTCTCCTATACTCTGTAACAATTAACAATTTTTAACGGACTTTATATAAAAAAGGCGGAGATTCTCAATTCGGTTGTGTTATTTTAATATTTTGTTATCGCATAACTTCATCATTTATGAGCCGTTTATTTCTTCAACAAACGTATTATTTTAAGCATTTAGCCTCGATATTAAAAACGGCAACAAGCGTCAACCACGCTTAAAATATTTACAGAATATCTAGTTTTTTTTATACAACTAAGTTAGCAAACAAGCACACCTGATGTAAAGCGGTTACCGTAGCCTACGTATGTATAGTTAAACACATCAAGTAATAAAATAAAACTAATATTTAAGGGGTCCTCCTATACAACAAAGGTGATGTTATTCTATGTGCGCGAGTCCGACTCGCCCTTGGCGAGTTTTTTTATATACTTACTACAGAATGTTTTACAGTCAAATGTGTCTTATAAGACTTGTAGTAATTGAAGCCCAATATACAATTTTCACATTTATACTCGGAGTTGACATAGCTCTCTTTCATAATCTCCTTGTCTCTTTCTAACATCATCTCATCATACGAGAGTTCTATAGGGACGATCTTCAGTTCTTGGTGTTTTGTTTCTTTCTTTGTCTGTAAAATACAATATATTTATACAATGTGTAACAAAATATCCTGTAAAAAATATAATTAATTATCAAAGCCAAAACCCTAGTAAGCTACTAACAGAAGGGCCTACGTAGCTATTTTATTCCGCCCCATTAAACCCCCTTTCGGCTTTACGGGTAGTTTTGTAACAGTATATGCAAGTTTCGACAGAGCCTACTATTTTGACAGGGAACCAGATTATTTAGCAGTAAGGCTTACATAATCTATTTTACCTAGTAATTGTCTACTTTAATATTTTTTCTATTTTATAATTTTTATATGTGAATAAAAAAATATAATAATAATATTGTGAATATCTTTTCGGCTTTACGGGTAGTTTAGTAACACCCTGTATATGTAAGTTTCGACCGAGCCTACTAATTTGCTCCTTTTGGGGCTGAGAATCTAGGTCCGTGGGGAACCGAGGCCTTGCGAGTCTTCAAAATGTTGTCTAAGCAACTGATCGAAGCGACGCGTGACCCAAGGGCTGGTGGGTATCTGGCACAGCACAGCGCATTAGCATTGCTATTCAGCGTGGCAATGCCGCCAGCGTCTTGGGGACGCTTCCGTCTGGCACTGATTTGTTACTGTTGAGCCATCTCTAAATCGTTTGTAACGGTCTGCAGATAGCTCAACTATTTCTTGTGTATTTTGTAAATACTTGTATTAATGTTGCCAAAAGTGGGGGGAGGAGAGGTAATTGTTTAAGTTTTTACTTCTGTTGGCATTCCCGAAGTACCAAAATGTTTTTTTATAGATTTACAATGTACCTTCTTACTTTTAACTTTTTCACTTTCTTAATTCCTTTGTTTTTGTCAGTCTTTTTGCTCTTCTTCTTCTTTTTGCTCACTAGTTCGTCTAATTTCAACATGTCTGGTACATATTCTGGGTCATCATGTCCATTTGAGTCTTCGCAATCTAAATAAACAAACAATTAAAGTTTACTAATATTCCAGGGACCACTGATAATATATGTAACTCTACTGCATTACTATGGTGGTACGTTTATAAGGTTTTTTTTTTGACGTGATAACGTCTTATAAATCGATGGAGCCGCCTGCACGAAAAAACATGACTCATGCGTCGTTACCGTCGTTCTACCGTCGTCGGGCCGAGCCCGAGCCCGGGTCCGGGTAAGTGTAAGTGTAAGGGTAAGGGTAAGGGTAAGGGTTCGGGTCCTAGTCCGAGTCCAAATTTTCTTTTGAAAAATGCAACCATTCCATCAGTATATTCTTATGACGTTGTCACGTTCAACTATCGTCAGTAAACCGACTTTACAGACAACCGATTTTTTTTGCAAAAATAAGTGGTAGTCAAAATTGAAGAAGTTTGGACACCTTGGATTAGACATATTAACTTTTTTCGGATGCTATTGAAAACACGCCGAATAAGTGCAGAGCTCCACATCCATAACTGTGTCACCATCCGGTCCACTGGAACATTGTTGCCACCAACCCAAGGTCCTACTCTGATATTGTAAGGAGTTGGCTGGCTGGGGTGAGGTTAGCAGAGGGACAAGGCACAATGGAATTAGAAGTGCAGACCTGCGGGGTGATCACGTATCTTCTGTTGCAACGAAATCCTTGTTTCAATCGTCAGTTTTTACATGTTTTTGAGCTTCGATTGCATTAGAAAACGAATATGAATTGCAATTCTTGCTTGTCAGACACAAGGCTTTGTTTGTTTTGTATTCGTTTTTATTGCAATCGAAGCTCACAATAATGTAAAAACTGAGGATTGCAACAAGCATTTGATTGCAACAAAGTTACGTGATCACCCAACAAAGTTTAAGAGTAGGTATCTTGTTAAGCGCGTTATATTTACAAACCTGCATCATCTTCAGTCTTCATTAAATTATCGTCTTTCAAGTATACTTGTTGCGTATCAGGTCTCTTACTTATCGCCGGAGTCTCCGATAACTTGGTAACTGTAAAGTAAAATGATATTAAAAATCGCAATGGACGTACGACCTTATCGCTAACAGAGATCTCTCGCAGTACGCCACGGCTCCTACGGCGGGATGCCGTGGTGTACTGCGGTAGGCAACGGCATACCAAAGACTCCGGCGCTCGGTTTGACATACCGCGGAGTGAGGCTGCGTGGCATGCCATGGCAAGGAAAACTAATGCGGCTAATGTGCGCTGACCGACGACAAAATCCCTTGCCATGGCGCCGTCCCTGTCTGTATAGGCCTTAAAGAGTACCGTCAGACCAAATGGAGGTAGCATTGCATTTATCACTGAGTATGAGTTTGTTTACCTTTATCCCAATCCTGCTTCAGTTCAATTTTAACTAGCGATGTCTGCTGTACACGTTCGGCCTCATCGGGCAATATTGTGATGCTCTCGTTAGTCTTGACTGTCAGCCGTGGAGTCCGAGACACATCTGATAGGAAGTCTTCTTGAAGATTCTGGAGATAAATAATAAATCAATATATACATATTTTACATACATTGTCCAACCAACGCTTTTTAAAGATAAAGATTATTTATTTGCATAAACATGTGTTAAAGTGAAGATGGTGAACAAATGTGTGGTACAAACATGCTTTACCAATGTCGGTGCACAAATAAGGAGATGGCACTAAAATAATGTCAATGTAAACGACAATTAAAATATATGTAGTAAAAACAGAAAAAAAAATTAAAATTATACATGTCAAAAAAAAAAAGATATACAGTCAAAATTAATTATAATTTGTCGTTTAAGAACTTGTCAATACTATAATAACATTTTTGAATTAATAGTTGACAAATTTTATTCTAAATAATTTTTTTATTGAGATCCTTATAAAACCTAGGAATTTTGTTGTAGATATTAGGAGCCATGCATACAACACTTTTTTTCAACAAAGCCGTTTTGCTAATATGCCTACGGAGTCTGTCTTCACGTCTATTTCTAATGACAGTGTCACACATACTAAATAAGAAAAGCTTAAATAAGATCTGGAATTACACTACTCACCTCACTGGTATAAGTAAGGAGGACTTGATAGGAGTCTTTAACTTGGTCCTTAAAGCACATTGCTCTCTGCAACAACGCTTCACAGTCCCAGCATAGCACTGGGGTGATGTCGGCTATGTTGCACATCTGTAAGTTATTAAAGAGTATATTAAATAATGGCCTTTATGTCAAATGAGAAACTATTGCCATCTCTAACCACTGGGTAATGACAAACAGTGACAGGGCTAACTTTAAGCAATGATTAAATTTAAATTGCGTTTATAAATAGGGCTGTAAATAAATAAATAAATAATGTGGACATTTCACACAACTCTATCTAGCCCCAAACTAAGCATAGCTTGTACTATGGGAATCAGATAGCTGATACAATACTTGAATACATCTTTTTGTAAATATATACTTATAATATAATATAACACCCACACTGAGAACAAACATCTGTGTTCACCACACAAATATTTGTTCTCGGTGGGGATCAAACACACAACCTGCGGCGCTGAAGGCAGAGCTACTGCCAACTGACCTGAGAGGCCAGTCAAGTAGAATAGGAAGTTTCCAAATTATATATTTTTAAACATGTTTGGGTCGTGATTGACCGGTCCAAGACAATTTAAGTGCCACAAGCAACTACTTCTAATAAGCACTCATCTCATAACAAAATAAAAATATGTGTTAAACATAAATATTATATGAAAAGGAAGTGATATTAAAGTCAGGTAGTAATGACATTATCATGAATGTGATGTAGAAAGAAAAGTTATTAAGAAATAATTCTTACAGGAATTTCGTTCAGGGCATCCAGGTAGAACCGCTTCAATCTGGCATCTGTTACCAATTTTAGCCCCTGCCCTACGCATAGGCATGCATTGCAGAGTAATTTGTACGAAATTTGGTCTTTTACTTCCATTTTTGTAGTAGATTCTGAATAGAACTTTTTTACACTAGATAGCAACTTTTATGACCAGGGACTAGCTGGTCTTGGAGACAACATAGTGATGCACGTTGTCTTAGTTGTTTTTAATAATATAACACGGTTTTATAAGTACTTTCAAACTTTCACTGGTGTGAATGAAAACATAATGTGAAATCTCTATAATTGGACTGGAAAAATGTAGAAAACTTGTGTTTTGTGAATGATAAGTACCCTTTATTAAGTTGTAGTTGAAAAATAAAAGAACACTAGGTACAGATTAATCATTATTATACGATTTCAACTCGAAGCTTCAATTTTACAATTTAGACCAACTATTACAAAAAAAAATAAACAAACCACCACCATTTTGAATTTTGAAAGTAGGCAAAAGTAGAGCAAAGTAGTGGTGGGTTTCATCCGGTTTGAGTTTATCGTCAGCTGAATGAATGAACGATTGCATAAACGGATAATTTTCCGAAACTAGTTTGTTTTATCTATGACACCAATAAATGTTACCCGTGTAAGAGATTTCCTCTTTTCCCTAATTGACGGCAAAAATAGTTTGTGTCTGATTCAGCTATGACAATTATTTGAGTTTGAAGAGTATTTTGTAAGTTCTATATTACCATTGTTTGAGCTTGCTTAAATTTTAACATGTATTAGTTTATCATAGCTATTTGAATTAGCCCAAAATATGAGTTTCAATGAAGATTAATAAAATGTAAACTATATTATTAAAAAAAATCAATTAAATCTTTGTATCTATTCTAGCAACACCAGGTAAAGCAGCCATTTTGTGGTGTCGTAGCCGAGTTGAATTTCCTTTACCAATTTTCGTCTATTTTACATGGGAGTATTACTTTTTGTTGTGGTTTCAAAAATAGTCAAAACAAATCATTTGGTGTAGGTTAAAAATCTATTAATTCGTAACCACAATGGAACAGGACGTTGAAAGTGAATACAGGACCGTATGCTCCACTTGCCTGAGTGGCGACCGTGATTTATTTGCACTAAACAATACTGTGCCACAAGCCTTTCAAATATTCAAACTTCTGATGTATGATTTCGCGGGAGATCGTGTAAGTTCACAAAACTTTTACAAACCCAACTTTCTTAATATTAAAATTGCGGTGCTTTTGCAACGCTTAGTAGATTAAAGTTATACCCATTACGCAAGCACTTGCTAGATGTAGACCTACTTTATTGCTAGACGTGTCCGCTGCAGCACCTTAAAACTATGTATGTATAAACTAAACCATGTGTAAAGCAATAAATGTATTGAGTATTGAGCAATTTTTACTATGAAAAAGTTGTATGAGTTATGCCGATGGTCCCAGTCAGACCTCTACATAATATAACTTTGATCAATATTTTTGAGCTTATGATTACCTCATACCTATCTACTGAATGCAGAAATCTTTCTTATTATTTTTTAGAACTAGAAAGAAAGAAAAACCATTAAATCACACAAGCCTTAAACTAAACATAAAAAAAAACAAATCTTATCTAATTGTAGATAAAAAAAATTAGTGTTGCGGACACAAACCACGACCAGTGTCCAATCCAGTGGTGGTGGAACTAGACCTATGATCACAAAAAGAAGGGGGAAATGAAATGATCACTGGAAAAATTCCCCATCATGTCCAGATTCATACCCCAAACCAGCTTATAGTCAGGAAACAGATTGCAGAAAAAAAAATGTATTCACTTCATTTTACAGCTAGGAGAAATGTCGGAGATATCTCATCTCATCTGCTGGGAATGCCTTGCAATACTGAAACGGTTTTACAAGTTCAAGTGGCAAGTCCACAACGCTCAAGAACATATACGAGTGCTAGCTCTGAGCCAAGAGGTGGGTTTATTTGTGTGAAGAGGTCGGAAACCCATTTTTCAAATTCTTTGATCTGCACACATTTTTGACACAACTTTTCAAACTTTTTAGGTTCTTTGGTGGTTTCCTCACAATGTTTTTCTTTACCGTTTGATAATACTGACATGGTGCCATGGTGCACATCAATTTTTCAGCTGAAAAACTCATTGGTACACAACTGGATTTGAACCCACGACCTTAGGATCGGAAGGCGGGTCTACTTCGACCACCAGTGCTCTCACTGTAAGGTTGACTGGCCTCTCAGCTCAGTGGGTAGTAGCTCTGGGTTCTGAGCATCAGGTTGTGGGTTTAATCCCCACCGATAACAAATATTTGTGTGGTGAACACAGATGTTCGTTCTCTGTCCGGGTGTTATATTATATTTTAAGTATTTATTTACAAAAAAAATCTATACATATAAGTATTGGGGGAATACGATCTGCACTGACGTCCCGCGATGGGGTGTATTGTGCATTATCCCCCTGCCAAACCTCACCCCAGCCAGCCCAACTCCTTAAAATAACGGAGAAGGACTTTGGGTTGGTGGCAGCAGTGCTCCAGTAAACCTGATGGTGACACGGATGTGGATGTGGAGGGACACGACTCAATGAGTTCCCTGAGCCCTGTCTTGGACCTCGCCTCTTCTGTTGCGGAGCAGTGCAGTACCACATGCTCCACAGTTTCCTTGTCCTGCAGGCAGCCCCGACACAAGTCGCTGTCTGTAGCTCCAGTTTTCATAAGGTGGTAGTTTAGGTCGCAATGGCCCGTGATGATTCCTACCATTAGTTTTAGGTCCTCTCTTTTCATTTTAAGCAGGTTTGTTGTGATGTGCTTATCCATCGCTGGCAGCATCGTTTTTGTGTGTTTGCAGTCTGATCTGCGCTCCCATTGCTTTTGATGTTCCTTGTGGGAGTACATCTTCAGTCTGTTCCTTATTTCTGCCGATGGGGGCTTGCAGAGGCCTAGGTCGTCTGTGGTAGGTGTCTGCTTCGCACCCTCTTTTGCTAGGGAGTCGGCTTCATTGTTCCCTGAACACGAGCCATGACTTTTTGTCCATTTTATTTTGACAGTATGCATTTTAGCTAGTTCTTGTAGCGCAGTGTGGCATTGTGCGACTGATTCTGATCTTGTATCGGATCTGCCCAGTGCGTTGATGAGTGCTGCGCTGTCTGTTGTAAAGATTAATATTGTCCGTTCGATTGCTATATCCGCGCTCGTCTTAGACTCTAAAATTGTAAGCATCTCTGCTGCTGCCAGGAGAAGCCCGAGAGTTTCTGCCTGGAAAGCAGTTGTTGTGTTGCTGAGGGGTTGCGCGCGTGATAGCCCCATTTCGGGGCAGTAGAAGCCGCAGCCCGCTCCTGCTTTCTGTTTGGAGCCATCGGTATAAACGTGATAGATGTTGGAGGTCGAGATAAGATCTACCGTTCCTCTTTGGCTTTCTATTTGGTACTTTTTGTCCGTTAGGTATGTCGTGGCTATTCTGTCGGTTCCCTTTACGGCCTCCGGGATGGCTTGTATGGCCTTGTCCAGAATTCTTGAGTGGTTTGTTGGTTTACCACTGCTTTTCCACTGGTTCGTGGATCTTATCCTTAACGCTGCTGCCATCGCCTCCTGTTGTATGTGGAGATGGAGGGGCGTTAGCCCTAGTATCATATCCAGTCCCGCAGACGGTGTGGATTTTGCGCAACCGCTAATCAGGGCGCAGGCGAGCCTTTGTACCTGCTGCAACTTGCTGATTGTGGTGACTAGGTTGCTGATTGTGGTGACTAGGTCACATATAAGTATTATATCAGCTATCTGGTTCCCATAGTACAAGCTCTGCTTAGTTTGGGGCTAGATAGATTTGTGTGGATTGTCTATAATATTTATTTATTTATAAGCACTCTAATAGCATATTTTTTTAATAAATTGCAGACATTAGACCACACCTATATGTCACAGTCCCTGTCATCTTTGGTTATTGAAACTAAATGTGACTACGACAACATATTCTTTGACTACTCTACTGCACCGGACTGTCAGTACATAATGCCTAATCCACTGGATGTAAAATCTGAACAGTTTATCAGTTTAAAAGACAGTATTGGATTGGAAGTTGAAGAACATCTTTTGGAAGGTAAGGTTTTGGAACTTCTGAATGAAAGACTAAGGTCCGTATGCAGAAACAATGCTTGAGTCTGAGTCGAGGCTCAAGCATAGTTTTTTTGACAGTTCTCCATTGAAAAGTGTCTAAAATCTAGTGTGTTTAGATAAATTTAAATAAATTTTCAAATAATCATTGGTACACGTCTTAGGTCCACGACCTTAGGATCGGAAGACGGAGCGGCTACCATTAGATCACACTACTACTACTACTGCTAAAGCCGCTGCTACTGCTACTGCTACTGCTACTGCTACTGCTACTGCTACTACTACTATGACTACTACATTATATTGACTAGATTAGTATTTTAACAAATTATCATTTGTATTTCAAGTGCCAGAAATAGTGATGGATGATACAAATCAAGTGTTTTCCCACGTGATGCTCGGCGCGAACACATTAATCTCTGCCACTGACGCGTTTGGGAACATCAAGCCTGATACAATGCCCAAACTTACTATCACGTAAGCTACTTGCCCTTGGCACTATCTATGAAACCAGAACCCAACAAACTGGAACCTCACAAACCAGAACCCAATAAATTAGAACCTCACAAACCAGAACTCGATAAACTGGAACCCAACAAACCGGAACCCAACAAACTGGAACCCCACAAACCGAAACCCAATAAACTAGAACCCAGAAATGTGGGTTCTGGATTACAAACTACATTTCAGCCCCAGTTTAAAAAAAAATTAAAACCAAACTACTATACTAGTTTTAGGCCTGTATTCAAAAACAATGCTTGACTCTGAGTCGAGCCTCAAGATTTTTAGTTCTCCATTGAAAAATTACAAAATCTATGCTAGAGACTCGACATGTATAACAGGTATTTGAAATAAATTTTCAAATCGGTACATTCAAATACGGTGGAGATAATTGACTGCGATTGCCTTAGTTAAAAAAATCGGCAAATTTATCATATCCACTTGATATGCGGGCTGGTTTTTCCGCAAGTAGGCCGCTGGCGGGCCCTTTTTGCGTGACCTTTGGTGGTTCTACGACACGCCGGTTTCCTCACGATGTTTTCCTTCACCAATATTGCAAATTCATTTTTCGGCAGAATAACTCATTGGTACACGACTGAGCTTAAACCCACGACCTTAGGATTGGAAGGCGGGGCTGCTACAACGACCACCAGTGCTCCCAAGATTGCGTTAGGTAAAAATGTAATGCATTATTTCAGGCCAATGACATCAGCTAGCATCGAGGCAGGCACGGTCATTCTGTCATCGCAGCCGGGGAACGAACAAGTGCCTAGACCTGGATACACCACGGAGTATATGTCTGAGGCTGACATGATAGCTAGCAGGTTTGTTTCTTTATACCATTACACAGCGCCTCAAACTTGTCTCTTTAGTTTCCCAAAAAGGAACTAATTTTTCTACTTTTGCTCGATATTGGCAACAGAATATTTAATTATATTCATTAAAAAAATTGTGTCTGTCAGCTCCGACGCACGACTGGAGTTTACTCCTAAAGGCAAAGTAAGGGTACACACTACCCACGATCTAGCTGCACTGCTCACACCAAATTAGAAAGTTGCGCAAGATAGGTTGCGCACCAAAAACGTAATGAGGTCATTCGTTCAGTAGATTTTACTCTCCACATTTTTCTCATACCGGGCGCCTTATATAAAATTTTTTTAATAAAATAACCCAACATACAGCAAACGAGATTTTTTTGCCGTTTTTTAAGAAAATGGTACGGAACCCTTTATGTGCAACTCCGCCTCACGCTTGGCCGGTTTTTTTAATAATTAAGTACTTTGTTGCAGAGAAGAAGCTAAGAAAAAGCTGCAATACGCGAGTTCAGTGTACAAATGTGAGCTTTGCGCGATCGGGTTCTATACACAACAACAGGTTGAGCATCATTTCGAATCCGCGCATAGACCTGTAAGTATCTTTAAGTAATAAGTAAATATAACTGACAATCCACATACCTGTTTATTAATTTTATAGGGTGTTATTAATAATCCTGGCGTAGCTTTGGACTAGTTAATCCGTGTTTTGTCTCTTGCATTGACATGCAATTGTCAACTCGAGCAAATGTGACAAAACACGGATTAACTAGTCCAACGCTACGCCAGGATTATTAATAACACCCATAGTGTTTACTACACTTAAGGAAATCACAAAGATTTTTATAATGTCCCAAAAGTTAAGCCCCGACCTTCCCCTAGGGGAAGGTCGCGGGTTCAAATCCCGCTCGGCTCAGCTATATGTTTAGAGAACCAGCTATATGTTTTACCACATAAAGCTGGTTCTCAGTGGGAATCGAACCCACGGCCTAATACGGCTACCACGGCCGTGACGCCTCTCTGAAGGACCGACTAGGCTTTCACGCCGTAACACACGGGTCGTCAAAAGTGAAAATCTTGGCTTTAGACGGTTCCCTAAATAATATAAGAACATTCACATTTCACAGAATTTTAGTTTGATATCAAACCTATAAAACCATTATTATGTTCGATTTTCTGTCACAAAGAAAACCGACCATTTTCTTTTGTATGACGCTTCACGATCATCTAAAGCTGGGAACAAATTATCGGACGCGGCTGACGGACGCGGCTGACAGCCGCGACTGGTAAGTCTGCACAGTCAAAAACATCCGGAGCCAGATTTCTGTCGTTCGTCCGAACGCTCAAGGTTACGTCCGCGGCTTACATCCGATAGTTTGCACAATTCAGTGTATATTCACTATCTAGATATCTAACAGTCGCGGCTGTCAGCCGCGTCCGATAATTTGTTCCCAGCTTAAGCATGAAACGGACACTGGAAAAATAGTAACAGTTAGTGGTAGTATACTACTACTAACTGTCACTATTTTTCCAGTGTACTACAGTGTTTTACAGTGTACAGTGTGCTACTATAGTAGCAACCAAACAAAGAAGAAGTTAAGTGAATTCAATTTCCAGAAACCGGGTCTAGAAGCGTGCAAGATATGCTACGTGTACATCGACGCGGGTACAATGACGTCACACGTGGACGGGCACTATATGCGCTACGTGTGCAAGATGTGCTCGCACGTGGAGTACAGTGCGCGCATGATGCAACTGCACGCGCGCGCGCATCGCTCCAAGCCGGTGCACAACGCCGTCATCAAGATAGAAGGCACGCCCAGCGACAAGGTGACAGCTAGCGGACATTTCCACGGTGCACTCACTACATGCGATCGCTACGTGACTCAAACTTAACTTTTTTATATTTTAAGAGTTTTAGTTTAATTTTTATTTGGATTTGATAGTTTTTTTTTCAATTTTTGGCCAATTGATTGAAGAGTTCTGTTGGACTGACCTTGGCTCCATCATCAGACCAGGCCGCTTCCACCATTTTATGACAGCTGAGTACCTCATTAATTTATTTCAAGAAAAAAAATACGAAAAAGTCAAAAAATTAACCGACCAGTACAAAAACCTTGATGTCGACGAAATTCTCTTGGATCGTTGGTTACGTTAATTTAACTTTTTTTTGTACAGCAAAAACTGAGCGTCCTAGAAAATAGGTAAAAACGGTTTTGGAATGTCCAAGCAAAGTTCTTTCATATGACATGTAACTTGATTTTTTTGTGTCACTTTTTTTAATTTTGCACCCTTAAAAAACCCCATATCTTAATAACACCTCATCCGGTTTCACTCTTATACTTACCAGTAAATTTCTCAAATACGAGCTACCTTCTAATCAGATTTCATGCAGATCGGATCAATGGTTCGAAAGTTATCGTCGGACAAACATACATAAATACATACATACATACGCACATAAAATGCCAAATTGCCCAATTTGTTTGTAAGATCTTCGTTCGCTTCGCTCACTCGATCAATAATACAATATAACACAAAGTCAGAGAGTTTGTTTAATATCCAGAGTAAAAAGAAGAGAAGCAGCAAAACTCCGACCAAAGACCCGCCAAAACCAGGGGACCTACGGAAACTGCTTTCTAAAACCACTATCGAGGGATACAAGTGTCTGGAATGCGATATGTTTTTCAAGTAAGTATCTTTAAGTAATGTTATCCGTCATCATTAGTCTGAGAAGTCCACTGCTGAGCATATACCTCCCTAGAAGAATGAGGCCTTGCACTGCCCTGCGTTCAACAACTTGAACCATACAGATGTTCAGCCTCACGTGCCAGTAATTTCACATAACATAAACAAATTTAAAATATATTTGAACTGAAACGACCCCCTATTATATCCTAATAGTGATGATTTGTTTCTCTGACTGTCTGTTAACAAATAAAATATGAAAAGAGGCACCCTTCAAACCGAAACAGCAATGCTGCTTCACGGCAGAAATGGCATTTTGGTTCCAAGAAGAAAGATTCTGAGCCCTCTTCAACTAACGACTTCCCGCCATCTTCACAATGTCTAAAGTAGAAATAAAAGATGTCCTTCTTTGTTTTTGGCTATAAATGAAAATATTTTGATCCCACGAATAGCGTAACTCAAAAATGGTAGGTTTGACTCAAAAATGGTAAAACCTACCATTTTTGAGTTACGCTATTCGTCGAATATCTCCATCATGATAGATTTCCACATTCTCGTACAAAGCGCTTTGACTCCACTTTTATAGTACGAACTGCCAAGGAGTGGAACTCTCTTCCGACGTCATTATTTCCAGAACATTATAATTTAGGATTTTTTAAGACAAGAGTGAACAGGTGGATTATGGCTAAGCATGCTTCATCTTAGGCTGCATCCTCACTTTCCATCAGGTGTGAAGACAGACAAATGCTTAGCTATCTATATTTAAAAAATAAATAAGAATCAATTTGTAACTCTTATTATGTTCTTCTTGAATTTTGAAGAAGTTACCACTCTGAAAACTATGACTCAGACTGTTTTAAAGACGACTGAAGAGTTGTCTTGGCTTTAAAAATAGGATAGTTTCCGAAAATTCGACTGTTTTAATCGCATTTTCTTAAATATATAATTAATTCCAGAACGTCCCGAGCTCGTAAGAACCACGTCGCAAGATTCCACAGAGAAGGGCTGCAGTGCGACCATTGTAAGAAGAGATTCGTCAATAGAACTACACTCGCCACACATTTAAGGTACCTGAATAATAACATACCCCTCATTTTCCCCCCATTGTTTTTAACTCAGGCGTTTTGGTTTGATAAGTCTGGTACATAACTTTGGTTACTACTGTAGTTGAATATGTTAAGTCTTTCAGTTCCATTTTGTTTTCCTATTCATCGATGGTGGTGTCAGGATTATTGAGGAAACCAATTATTATTATTACTTACCTATCACAATAACATAAGTATATAAAATAGGTAAACATACGTAATTAAATAAAACTACACATCTGTTAGTCAACATTGGCTTTATTATTATTCATAAACAAAACAAAATAAATATTCTTGTCATAGGTACCTAGGTACCTAGTTTTCTAAAGATTTTTTTTTTTCAGTTTTTGTAAAAATCAACAAAATGTTGAATAACCCTAGACAATTTTGATGTGTGTAGTTTGTTAGCTGTTCTTCCTGATTGGACGCATGGAACTTGCACCTAGACTTACGTTTACACGTACTAAAACTGTATAAACATATTATAACTTATTAGAGTCTGTTCAGAAAGAGAGCCGTCGTGGCCAAATTGTGAACTAACGTTTCGATTTTTATATGGCAGCTCATCCCTTTCTTTCTGTCAGCATTTTGCATCATAAAAATTTAATAAAGGAATAGTACACTAGTTGTGATAGGATCAAAACGCAACAGACGCGCTATTGCATTGCCCACGAAACAAAAAAGGTGATTAAGCACAGCAGCGCCCTCCAATCCCACGACGGCTCTCTTTCTGAACAGACTCTACCTAAATGTACCTATATAATATAACCTAAAAAGTTCGAAAATATGTGTCAAGTGCCCGAAAAGAGCCTTCTTGACGCGCACTTAAAATCCTTTCACCACACTTGGTTCGAAAGAATCAGTGACACGATAACGAACATATTTTAGACTTTGGTTCTCGAATGTTCCAGGTTACACGAAGGACCGCTACCCCGCGAGGAATGCCCCGTGTGCCACAAGCTAGTCCGCTCCATCCAGGTGAAGTACCACATCCAGCGGCATCAGAACAAGGGTCGCTACGAGTGCATCGATTGCAACAAGATATTCTCTCACCTCGCGACCTACCACGCGCATCTCAAGTACTCGCGAGCTCATGCCGACGATAACGTATTCAAGTTAGTATTATTTAACACTAGCAGTTGGTGACCGGTATTTTTTATTGTTAATTTGTATTTTAAAGAAATCATAAGAGTCGTATTATCTTTATTGGCTTATTCTTACTGAACAACGCCAACGGATATGCTTGCAGTTAGTTGCTCACAATCGTCAATAGATGGCAGGAGCAGTCACATATTCAGTTTATGTTTAATTATTGAACTCGGGGTGAAATTATCATTTTTTTTAAATGAATCCTAACTGGATCAATTTATCGCCTCCGAAAACCCTTGTATACTTAATTTCGTGAAAATCGTTGGCGCAGTTTCCGAGATCCTAAATATATATATATATATATATATACAAGATTTTCTCGTTTAAAAGTATAAGATATTTAACGTCGATATCGTCCCTCAAACGTTCCTCCAAGGTTGCCTGGTAGAGATCGCTGTTAGCGATACGGCCGCCCATTGTTCTACTGTGAATAATAAACATTTTTAAGCTATAAATACTGTATTCCTATATGTGTCATAGTAATCAATAAAGAGTTATCTATCTATCTTTCGGACTATAGATAGGTCTTAAATATAAAGTATAAACAAATACAAAAAAAAAATCTTAGTAAGTTAAGTCAAAAGAGACCTTAAAATAAATAGGTACCTGGAGAAAGATGCATACATTACGCCGACAAGAGCATTGCTCTTAAATATGAAGAAGTAACGTCAAAGTGGGTAGTTTGTGAGTTTTGGCTCATTAGGTAGCAAGCATCTACGCCTGTGTGCAGAGAGCCGTTGATGATGTTGAAGATCTGAGGGGAATCCCCTCACAAGTTTTATCTGGTTTTATAAAAAAAAACTTTGATTTTAAATTCGTTTTTTTGTTTTCAGATTTCCATGTCCGATGTGCAACAAAGGTTATCCGACGAAAGAGGCAATGCAGGATCATTTCAACTACCAGCATCTCGGGAAGACATCGCACAAATGTCCCATTTGTGATAAGGTATGTTCATTTATTCTTTACCACTTTCTTCCATAACGTGTCTATCAAATTCCACACGAATTGGCGAAGTTGGCAGAGCTACTGCCAACTGAGCTGAGAGGCCAGTCATGAGGCTGAACATCTATGTGCCTCAAGTTGATGGACGCAGGGCAGTGCATTATATGGCACGTTCCTGACGTGCGTGACCTACAGGTTATTCATTTTCTGAGCTGTAGGGCCCGATTAACTGATTTTAACGTCCAATACCTAGCGAAATAGGTTTTTAATGATGATAAGATTTATGTTTGTGTATTTTAAATATTTTTATGTGTATGTTTTTGTGTTATATTTTGTGTTATATTTTGTGTTGTCTCTTCTATTGTATATTGTAATAGTGTAACTATATGGACCTAAGATGTCTGAAATCAAGATTAATTTTTAATAATTTATACATTTTATTTCCAGCCTATAGCGTCCCGAGCAAACGTGGAAAAGCACATATCGCGAGTTCACGGTGAAAAGAAACAACGACCGCGCAACCACCAGTGTCAGACGTGCGGGAAATCATTCACGGTATGTTTATCATTTACGTGTATGTATTTTGAGTGTACTGGTGGCCTAGTGGTAGTAATCCTAAGGGCGCGGGTTTTAATCCAGTCGGATTTTCTATTTGGAAAATTTATGTACACAATGCTAGTGCTCTCAAACGGTGAAGGAAAACATCGTGAGGAAACCCATGGCTTGGTCAGCTCCGCACGTATTGATCATGTCTTTCCTGTGGATTAGGCCGACAAAGCTGTCAGGATGGTATAGGTGCTGGGCAAGCCATCTAAAATCCTGTCCCAGGCACTATAGTGTCCCGCAAGTAGGGGTTGAGTAATCACCAGTTGCCCCTGACGCTATTATAAATCATATACAATAGTTGCAAAGGCATGTTTACTTTTTGATGTATTTTTTTTTTCTAGAGGCCTTGCGCACATTTAAGCGTTCTGCGGGGGTGATCAATGAAACGCTTTCAAATATCGCTGTCATATTTGAAAGTGTTTCACTATTCCTAATGAATATGACTGGCCCCTCAGCTCAGTTGGCTCTGCGTTCTGCGCCGTCGGCCGTGGGTTCGATCCCCACCGAGAACATATATTTGTGTGGTGAAAGTAATTTTTTGGTCTATCTGTATTTTAAATACGTATTTACAAAAAAATATTCAAGTATTATATCAGCGATTTGGTTCGTAAAAGCTCTGCTTAGTTTGGGGCTAGATAGTGTTGTGGGGATTGTCCACAATATTTAATTTAATTTTATAGGTATCCCATAATGGTACCTTATGGAATACATAACGTGCCAACCACATTTTTTTTGTTCAGTACCCGAAGTCAAAGTTGTGCTACCACATTTCGCCTACCAAATGTTGTTTTCGTGTGAGCACGTGTCTCGCTCTTTTGTATGGAAAATTGATGAGACAAAAACTCGCTGCGATCGCTTCTAATACGTAACGTATTTTTACTGTCTCATTTTTTCTCCATACAAAAGAGAGAGACAATTAGGCGAAACGAAAACAATATTTCGTAGACGAAATGTGGTAGCAAAACTCCGACGCGGGGTACAGTGGTGCCAACCGTTGAGATTAATTCTGCACTAGTTTTTATCCCATACGTGTCAGTTTCCGATCGCCGCTATATCATATAATATTGTTTAATATAATTTTCAGGACAAGAAAGCCCTCACACAACACGAGGTGATCCACTCCGGCGCACGTCCTCTCTCCTGCGATATTTGCCATCAGACGTTCAAGCAGAAAGCATCTTTATACACGCACAGGAAACGAGTGCACAAAGTGTTGCCAGCTAAGAAACAAGTGCACTACATGGACGAGCTACCAGCGTCATAAAGGCGCGGACCCACCGCGGTGCAGTTTAGCTGCGTGTATTAATTAAACAAAATCAAAGTCTGTGTATCCGTTTGGAGGCGACTAGTATGTGGTCAGGCTGAACTAAATTAAATATGACTTTTGGATTCATATTATAGGTATTGATTTTATTGTATTAATAAAGAGTATAACTCGCTAGACGCTTTTTTATATAGAGCGTATCTAATTTTTTTTTTATAGTTTTATGAAATTCCTATTGCACTGTATTCTAGGATAAATTAGGAACAGCTCGTGAGTTTTTAATGATTATAATGCACTGAAATTAATATTATTTTATCATAATAGAAACACCAATTATTTTTAACAAAAAATCTGTTGGCTTCCATTTGCGTGGTGGACACGTGTTTGGGGAATTTATTTTAATGTCAATCGGTATATTATAGTAGACATAAAATTATATCTAGTATTAAGAATGAATAATTCGATGTTTTAAAGACTAAATTATATTAATTACGAATATTTATGAAATAAATAATTTTTACTGCGATGTTTTTGTTTTTATATAATTTTGATTTTCCTGCTAATTCTGAGTCCAACCAAATATGGCTTTCAAATCTGACACTGTTTCGCTGATCGCTATCGCAGATCGCTTAAGGCCTGCGCACATCTGTGCGATGGCGAGCAATGAAACGCGGTCAAATATTGCTGTCATATTTTACAGCGTTTCATGTGATCGCCATCTTAAAGCCTTGGGCGCTAGATGTGCCCAAGGCTTTAAGGGTGGAGCCACACGAGCGTAATTTTTTGAGTTGTGAGTCGCGTATTTTCGGTCGCAGACTGCATTCGGTTTCATACAAAAGGCCTGTTTCATTCACACGGCGGCGCAAAATGAGTTGTGGTTTTGTATGAAACCGAATGCAGCAGTATTTCTGTGACCGAAAATACGCGACTCACGACTCGCAAAATTACGCTCGTTTGGCCTCAGCCATAAGTTTAAAATGAAATAAAAAAAAACGCTTGAAGGTAACGCTTTTAATTTAATTAAATTTAAAAATCATATTGTTCTCTTATACATAAGTACATACAATAGTGGGCAAGATTTAAATACCTTAAAATTCGAACTAGATTTTAGAATTCTAATAAGATAGGAACATAATACTAGGATATTGGTTTTCTTATAATTATAATCATCTTAAACTACGATTAAGTTAGGTTAAGTACCTATACTTAAAAACTTTTTACACTTAAATAGTAGTTATACCTAGTAGTGGGCAACAATTGCACATCGGCTAATTTCAGCTTCATAGAGCGTAGTGTGCGTCAGAAAGAGATAGCGCTCTACGAAAACAGAAAACCCGATGTGCAATATTTATTGCCTACAACCGTACGATAATATCAAAATTACAGTTCCAAGACCAGGTATGTACAGTTGCCTACAATAAGATGGTGTTTAAGAAAAAAGTTATGAGGGAACTGATGGTCATCACCTAAATAGCGGTCAAAATTATAACTCTCCTTTACGCTTCGCCGTAGTCGAGTATAAAAAATTATAAATTGTGATCTTAATAAAGTGTAATAGGACATTTATTTATTTATTTACTTACTACAGATGTTATCCTAACAGCTAGCAAAAACGATAACACTATCACAAATTAAAAAAATAAATAATATTTCACTCTGCTACTACGCTAACAATAATACATAATAATTACTTACTTATTATACACACTAGCAGTTGGTGCCCGAGCTTCGCTCGGTATTTTTTTTTGGTAAACTGTTGTTGTGAATTATATTTAAATACGAATTACTTACATACTGATTAAATATGAATATTTTTTGATCTTAGTGACATAATAATAAACTCCACTACTCGTCAATAGATGGCGTTCTCTGTCCCACTAACTCATGACTTAATCAACAGATGGCGCTAGGAGTTATGATTTTATGATAAAGTTGATTATTTACTTTACGATTAAGGGGACATTTTCTAAAAATGAATCCTAGCTAGATCGTTTTATCGTCCCCGAAAACCCCTGTATACTTACTTAATTTCATGAAAATCGTTGGCTCAGTTTCCGAGATCCTAAATATATATTATAATATAATATATATACAAGATTTTCTCGTTTAAAGGTATAAGATTACAAGTCGTACTACACTAACAATACTATTACTTAATACACAACATGTCTGGTATAGGACACATTTTGTATTTCACATCCAATCAGACCTACCAGACAACATTATAAAAAGTGCCGATGCCATCTTAGTGTAGGCGACTGTACAATGCATTCTTTACGTTATCTTTGGTAGTTTTTAAGGAAATCCGGCGAGCTTAATTAAATGTGCTAGCATTGGTGTTGGGAACCCCTGGATGTTTAACATTAAAACACTGGTTTTACAAGTTTTTTTTGCAACATAATATGCTCAGAGCATCGAGATATAAGTACTACGTACTAGAGAAGCTACGTCAAGTAACTGAATTGTCCTATTCTTCGTAATTTGTTCTCGGCAAAAAGGTCTTAAGCGCCATGTAAATCACGGCACTTACGTGTTTTCGAGAGAGAGCGACTGAGGCGACTGAGTGAGTGCGATCGCCGCAGTTGAACGGGACAAAGTAGGAATTTACGGTGTCTTCTCTAGTACGTAGTATTTATATCTCGATGGCTCAGAGCATGTTATTTGATTTAGTGTAACAACTACCAATCTAAAGGATTATTCAACGCGTCTCGAAAACTCGTGCTTTCTTCTGAATAAAACTGAGAGTACCAGCTTCTGAAGGCGCGTATTGTTTTATCTGCCTTCACGTAGGTCGGTGCGCTGACGAACCGTTTGCTGTTCCAAATCACTATGTCCCGCTCGATCTGTCAATTTATAAAAATGAGAGGCGATAATGTACATCCAGTTATTGTACACCCCGTTATTACGATGTCAGTTGAGCCCCATGTATAATATAAGTACACTGTAGCAACTCAAAAATGGGGTTTTGTTTTTTTAGTTCTGGCACGGGATGACAGGACTTTATAAGGCGGATCCAACTTGGATTGGTGGAGCAAAGCGAGCGTGCCTTGGTAGCGGCCGCCGCGCCGCCCGCCGCCCGCCCGGCGCCGTAGTGTCAGAACATATTTTAACCTCAAAAGGGCTAGCCCTTTTAATGTAATAATTAAATTATTGAACTACTACTACTACTACAGTGCAGGTACATAGGCCTCAACAATTTGACAGTGGAAAAAAGTGTTTTAACTAACGGTACATTAACCGGATCCTCTCCCTCTACAAATAAACCGGTGGCGACATCACAGAACGCTTACTATTATACTCAAGATTCTCCATACAAAAAAGCAGGGACCGATAATTGCTAGTTTGGGGGGTCAGCGGATAGAGAGCCCTTTTTAGTCAAATATAGTTGACCAATAGATGGCGTTAGTGTCAAAGTCAGGAATTTTTAAACCAATATATTAAGTGCTATTAAAAAATGACAGCGGAGGGTCAATTTCACTTATACCTGCAGCATTATCGCCAAGTTTGGTGAAGTTCACCGAGCATAGAGAACTCTTGGATTCCAACCAATCGGTTGCAATAGTCTTGAAAAAAGAGTCCGCGTCACGGCTGAAGTCTCACGGCAAAAGCGGGAACTAAACCTTTTTACTGAGAAAAATCGTGTAGATTGAGCATAGTTACTCTAAAACTCTGCACTGCGCTGCGTCTATCGGCCTTTAGTGGTGCGGACTCTAAAGCTGATTGGTAGGGAAACATGAGTTGTCTATGCTCGGTGCAAACTAACCAAAACTGCGTGGCCCGATGTCCCGGTCACTCTACCCATAGGAAGCTAACATGTCAATTTGCAATGTCTGTACCTACTATTTCGTATCTTATTTTTATATAAGCTGTGTAGATACTATAGTATAACATTGAAGCGTAGCGTGTGCTGTCTTTGAAAGTTTTGCTTTTGTACTATTGCATTGCATACGTCTGACTAAGTGAAGTGGCACCACACTGGAACTTCACTGCTATTATTTTAGACTATTTTTGATTTGTACCGTTTTTTGATATAAAAAAACGGTAGGAACCGAGACGTAGTTTGTTGCCTGTTCTTCTACGCTTGGTCGCGTGGAACTGGCACCTAGACTCACCTAGCTTTAAGACGTTTCAAAGTGATTCTTGCATCGTACTGAATAAAAAACTATTGACTTTGACTTTGACTTTGGTGAACTCCACTGAACTTCGCGATAAGACTGCTGGCTCCTTTAAATGAGCGACAATGTAAAAAACTAATTTACTAACCATGTATCCTTCACCGAGAATCATAGGAGCACAGAGTATTGCGTTGTAAGGCGGCGAGTACAAGCGATGCGTCACGCGTTGCAACATCGGCCCGATAGGAGTCACTGACTGCGAGAACATGAAGGGCCCGAATGGAGTGTGGAGACGCAGTCTTACCATGCCGGGACCTGTCTGGAATAAATATAAAATATAAAAATGTAGGGTCTTACGACTAGGATTTGGCATAGACAGCACTGGCCGGCTATTAGAGAAGGTAGTTTTTTTTTTATACAACTAGTTTATCGAACAAACATAAATGGCTCAACTGATGTTGAGTGTACTATGCATGTACTATGCACTGCCTTGTGCCCATTAACTTGAGGCATACAGATCCTCACGTGCCTCACGTGCTAGATTCACGGCAATTCAAGGCATCCTTCAAACCGAAGCACAGCGATGCTGCTTCTCAGTAATATGCATGGTGGAAATACTTCCCCGGACGAGCCACACACAAAGAGCTCTACTACTACTTGTTGTGTTTTTTAAATAGGAAACCTGGACAAAGTGACTTTTGAGAGTTGTTAGTCTTATAGCGTATTTTATGAAATCCAATGTTTCTCCCCCTCCTAAATAGAAATCACTGAGATACACACAGGAGTACAAAATAGTCAGAGATACGGCATTACCTGTGTTATATCTAACTTAATATGGCCTAGCTCCAATTTCAAGATCTTGTAATGATGTGTCAGCGTCATGTTGGCTGTGTGATCCTCGTTCTTCTCCCAAGTCGCGTTCCATACATGGTGGCCTGGAAATTTAATGTAACTTTTAAATGAACTTTTATCTATATTCTTGGCTATAAGGTTTTTTTATATACGTTGAAAATAGTCTTTGTCAAACCAAATAACAGAGCTCCTCGTTTCATTGACTTCCTAGTCCAGGGTATGATAAATCGTGGATATCGAGATCTTGACTCTAAAGAAACGTTGGAGCTTGTAGGTAGGTAGGTATATTTATATTATAGCTTACCAATAAAGTGGTTCAAGAAAGGATAGCGGTCACCGATCGTGGATAGCACGGAGGTGGCATGCACTGCGTTCAGATGTGCTACGTCAGCGCCGTTTTCTGGTATCTCCTGTTGGGTTTAAATTGTTTTTTATTTATGCAAATGAACCTTGTATCTTGCGGTTAGAAATTAAAATGCTATCAAAACTACTTAATTTGAGCTATTTTTCAGCTTTTTGTTTTGGCTTGTTCATTGTTTAAAAGTGTATTTATTCAGTAGAATCGCAAGAATCACTTTGAAACGTCTTAATCACAAGGATCACTTAGGATGACGGATGTTGTGATCTATGCAACTCGTTACCAGCCTTTACTTGGTTCTGCATGAAGAAGGCCCCAATTATGTCCCCTTCCAAAGCATAATATTAACTACCATTCCGGGTTCCTAATAATAAACGGTGCACAAAGAGAGTCTCTTAAAGGCGCACCACTCCGATCACCACTCTCTGGTTCAAAACACGACAAGAAGAAGAAGACTACACAGTACGGTATTGTTCGTTCGTAAGCTATACCTGTATGTGTGCGCTGACAGTGAATTCATTCATGCCTCGGTAGCCCCATTTCTTGCACTCGGGCGCGTCTTCGAGCGGCCACAGTGGCGCCCTCTGTGCGGCGTCGTGCCAGATCCAAACAGCGCCATCTGCTTCCACCGTATGCCAAGTGCGGATTGATACTCCTTTTGGAGCTGTCAACAGTATGTATTTTATTTATTTATCGTTATCGAGGCCTTTGCATCTTTTACAGATGTGACTTATTCGAATGGAAATACAAAACTAAAACAAAACACCACAACCACTTTCCTTCTCATTATTAAAAGCAAAATTATTGATTTTTAGTTCATTATTTCAAAGATAGATGTCGCTACTCACGGTTTTCCTGCCCCGGTACAGACACACACGCTCCTTGCTCGTCAAAGGCCCACTTATGGAACGGGCACTCGATGCAATTCCCGCAGACATTTCCTCCGATAGCCAGGTTAGCGCCGAGATGAGGACAGTATGCGTCTACGCAACGAGCAACGCCATCTGTGCCACGATACACGCAGAGGTTTTGACCTGGGATAAAAGTAGAAGTTTAGCTACTCGCCCCTAGACGGCAAAGCTTGTCATAAACCTGGTGAATTAAACTTGTTGATTTTCTGACTGAATACTATTATTGAATGTGATCCTCGCACGCACATGAGAAAAGCAAAATGGCGGACGTCGCAATCCCCAGTCTAGGTAAGTACCTCCTTTTTCTGTTACGAAAAGATATGGAAAATGATGAATAAGTGCATTATACTCATTATAAAATGTATTGTTCTGTCACTCGTTGCCGTACATTTTGCACTATTGCAGCTTTATCAATACCTACATACTATGCTGCAAGAACTGCTTTGTTGTTTATGTACTTCGCTTACGATTTGCGCTACTGTAGTTCTAAATACTATGCTATTACAAAACAACATTAGCCACTCGCCGCTAGATGGCAGCCTACACTTAGACTTTAGGAAACTCCTTGCTTCCATTAGGTATCCAACCTCCTTGGACCCAAAAACAGATGATAAAATAAAACCCCTCCTGCCCTGAGGTTTCTACTTTCGTTAATATAGCCACTCGCCGCTAGATGGCAGCCCACACTTAAACACTAAGAAACTCCTTGCTTCCATTAGTATCCAACCTCCTTGGACCCAACACAGATGATAAAACCCCTTCTGTCTTGAGTTTTCTATTTTCGTTAATATAGCCACTCGCCGCTTGATAACACTTACCCAATACATCAGCTGACAAAACTCCTCCTGCTTTGAGGTTCCTACTTTCGGCAATAGCGAACCATCCGTTGGGGAATGGGGGTGGGATCTTGGTGCCTAGGCGTCTAGTGGCTTGGGCGCGGGCGATGCGCTTATCCCGGTCTGGGCCGGCGGGGATGTGATCGAAACCGACCTGAGTTAACTCCTGGAATAATAGTGGAATATTTGTCAGTTTTTTTTGCAAACTTTTTGGGTTACCGGGACATTTAAACCTAATTGAGTTGGAGATTGACATTTGTTTGTAATGTATCTCTATGTTTCTGTTACACGAACGCGATAAAATGAAAAAATGAAAATGAAAAATACTTTATTTACAGCTTATTACACGTCTGTCTTATACTAGATACATTACACCAAAATGATACAAGTCAATATCCATCCACAATAAATATTTATTATTATTATGTACAGTCAGGAGGTAAATAGCGGAAGTTCAGCTGCTTTTTGTACTTTATCAAGTTACGCCCAGATTATTAATAGTATCTTTTTGTAATAAAGTGTTATCTCTTACGTTAGGTACTCAAAGCATCATAACATAATTATTCTAGTAGAGTCTTAGTCTTCTTCTGAAACAGAAGAAATCGTAAGATATACGATCGAGGAGCATAAAAAGTCTCAATAAAGGTTGATATACACATGAAGTGCCTAATGTATACGTACTCTACTAGAATAATTATGTTATGATGCTTTGAGTACCTAACGTAAGAGATAACACTTTATTACAAAAAGATACTATTAATAATCTGGGCGTAACTTGATAAAGTACAAAGGGCAGCCTTATCGCTGAAAGAAATGTCTTTCAGGTGCCCTCTCAAGATTATCGGAGCTAGTCTTTTCTGGATATTTTTTTCTACATACATGTATACAGGAAAGACTCGTCAGAATATTTCAGAGATATTACATACCTATTAATACTCTTGGTACGAATAACTATTTAAAGGGTTACAAGGTAATTTATTTTAGCGTAGGTAAATACTGAAGAGATATAAATTTCCTTAAATTAAACTCGCTTGGGCAAAATCAAAAGGTATATATTTTATTTGCAAGTAGGATCGCAAAATATTTTTTGAAAGCGCCCTTATATCATTAAAATTGTTAATAATTAGCTGAGGTTTTTTTTTAAAACTTTTTAATATTATTAAAGTTAGTACAGTAACAAAGTTTCATTATCGCAAAAGTTTTGGTACAATCAGCATTAAAAATCAATGTCTCATTTGGAAATTGTTGATCATTGGCTCCTATTTTTTTTTCACCTATAAGGTGAAAAAAAAATTACATTAAAAGCTACAGATTATTCTTCCAAATCAACTAAGTAACTTTAACATTTTCTTATGTAAGTACTTTTACTTAGGTACTTACATTTACTACTTTAAGATAATGACTATTTTTTTATTCACAAATTACCTTAGAAAATTTGTTCAACCATTGTATTACTTGTAAGTTAATATATATTTTTATTTTAAAACCAACTTTTCTCACCTTCATATAAACAACAGGGCTCCAAAAACTCTTGTACGCCAAATTCACCAATAATATTACGATCACAGATAAAAAAATCACAGCACCATAATCCAAAAAAAAGTTAAAAGTAGAACGGAATACCGTATGCGCCAAATTTGCGTAAAAAATCAAAACATCACTTTTGAATTTGGAATCCAAGATGGCATTATCACATTCACTATTTATGAAGTTTTTTATTTCTCCGCCCTTCGTGCAAGACGCGCCTGTGTTATTCAGATTCAGCATCTGAAAAAAAGATAAGAAATATAACAATATGACAAACATCTAAATAACTAGAATGCCTATATATTCGCATTTATTTATTTTAACGATATTTTAATACAAAACAAGATAAAAACAAAAATCTGTCCAAAACACTGACGTATTTTTACTCAAAATAAGTTTTAAAAAAAACTTAATGCTATTTAAAAATTTTACTCAGTTTGTAGGTATAATTAAACATTATTAAGATATTGTCAAAATATTTGGTTCACAAAAAATGCTGACAACGTTTTAAATTGTATGTTATGCAGTTACCTACCTTAATTAAATGATCCATTATTATTAAATTAACAATTTGCGAAATAATTTACTTAAAACTTAAAAATTATTAAAAACTATCACACATAATCATAACTTTGGCTTTTATTTATTTATTATTAAGGTAACAGGTTTCACCGCCAGTCCGTCGGTTAGTGTAGCAATAGTGAATCAGCAGTCAGAATAAGTTTCGGCCTATTAGGTGTTAGATAAAAGAGGATAACGCGATAAAGTTGTGTTAGCGTTGGCGTTAGTCAGCAACGATCAATAGGAAAAATAACACATACCTACCTATACCTATATGTGGTTTCGATCGCATGGTCGCGTAGATATTAATTTCCCATTTATTTAGTTACACAAAGTTTTAACGTAAGCATTATATTGATAAGAATAGGTAATATTATATTATATGTATGTAGCTCAGGCCTTTGCGCCGTAGGTCGTGGGTTCGATCCCCACGAGAACTGTCTGGGTGCTCTATTGTATTGTAAGTTATATATTTACAAAAAAAGTACAAGTATTATATCAGCTATCTGCTGGCCTACCATGAGCTTCATATGGTTATGGTTATGGCTGTCAAAATTGTGTCATCAGTGTCAACACATTCAAACCCAAGAAGAAATGAATGTGTGGGTCAGCCAATCTATACACAATTTGACAGCCACAGCCATACCCATAATATGGAGCTCGCGGTAGCCCTGCTGGTTCCCATAGTACAAGCTCTGCTTAGTTTGGGGCTCGATAGTATTGTGTGTATTGTCTGCAATATTTATATGTATTTTATATTTATTTATTACTGAAAACCCTGGCTATGTCCTAGCTAGATTCGAACATTTTTATGAAAAATCGCGATTAAGTGGTGACTGATACCTGAAAGCAAGGGAGACATCCCTTTTAAACTCGAGACAATTCAGTAGGCCTACCACAAGCTCAGTCCAGTCTGGCTCTGTCTCTGGCTCTGGTTTTGAGTCTGTGTGAGTGCTGTCTAAATAAATCCTACGTCGAAACGTCACACAGTATAATACACTGGTGAGTGGTACTCACGCAGACTCAAAACCAGAGCCAGAGACAGAGCTAGACTGAGCTTGTTGTAGCTTGCTGTTGGTAGGCCTATAAGGATGGCTAAGGGGCAAAGCAGAGGCACGTCCCAACTTTATAATGACGCATGGTTATACTTTTGTTTAAGTAGTTCGTTATTTCATAGTCTATCTATGCATGTGTGACTCATTTAAGTGCATAAAACAAATCATTGATTTATTAGCGCTAATGATAAAAAATACCCGCCAAGTGCGAGTCGGACTTGCGCACGAAGGTTTCCGTACCATTATCTATAAAAACGGCAGTACAACCACGTTTGTTGTATGGGAGCCACCCTTAAATATGAATTTTATTTTAATTTCATTACTTATTTATGAAATGAATGATAATGTTCTCTCAAAATTCGCTCAATATTCTAGCGTCTCCGTGTTGCCGTTATAAATATCGAAGAAAAACGAGCAAAAATATCGTTGTTTTGCAAAAATATGGTGGCCCATAAATATCTATTTCCTGTTTTTTTTAAGTATTTGTTGCTATAGCGGCAACCGAAATACATACATAATCGGTAAAAATTTCAACTGTGGAGTGGACAGTGGTGTCTTAGTAATAGTTTTGTCCATGGTAATAGGGTCCCGTTTTACCCTTTGGGTACATAACCCTATTCTAGATGTTGTAGGTACCTAAGTACAACGTATTTATATTTGCACTTATTTACGTATGAGTAATACGTCGTCCAAATTACTTCCTCCAAATCTAAACATATCCAAGGAGTTTGCAAACATTACCTACCTACCTTACAAGAAGTGCTGTCAAATCATTATTTTGACAATTTGACGCAAGGTCGCGAGTTGGCGGGAATTTAGCACGATCAGCTTTTCACACGAGGAAGTAGGTAGCAAGCAGCGAAATTCGATAGTCACACGAGCTTGGCCAAAATAATGCTATTTTTTGAAGATTCATCATACATTTTTCTAAATTTACCTAATGGCTTACAAAAATACGCCAAAAGATAAATAGTGCCTATACTAATGCCATCTCTTACCACTGGGTGAAACCCTGCGCACACTGGGTGAGGCCGCTGGCGTCGGCGATCAGTGAAACGCTGTCAAATTTGACAGCGATATTTGACAGCGTTTCATTGATCGCTACCGCCAGCGAACTAGGTGTGCGCAGGCCTTTATGAATGACAAACAGTGACAGGGCTAACTTTAAGCAAGGATTAAATTTAAATTGCGTTTTGTATGGCTGTATAGTAAAAAAATATTTTTTGTTTTGCCATTCTTCTTCTTATCTTGTTGTTGTACTGGTTCTATCGAACCAAGTGCGGTGAAAGGTATTTAAGTGCGCTTCAAAGAGGCTCTTTTCGTGCACTTGACCCATATTTTCGAACTAGGTTTTACCATTGGTGACGCTGTAATTACATTATAGAACAGGAAGTACGTGAATTGTTTAGGTCTTACCGTCACTGTGTTTGTAGGTAATTGATAACTGGATAAGAGCGGTATCGGCGATCAGGTGTTATCTTGCTCGAGTAGATAGGTGCGAGTACTCACACTACTCACCTACTCACATTTTGTCACTTAAAGATTCAGCTCAAGTAGCGTTTAGTCATCCCAAATTATGCCTAAAATACACGAGGCTATTTTTAAGCCAGAATAGCAAGATAGTCTTCTTCTTCTCTTCTCTCTTCGAAGAAGAAGAAGAGAGCCAGAATAGCAAGATAGTGATAGTAGGTAAGCTAGCAGTTCTAGTTTCGTGTAAACAATTTCATTATTACATAGCTGTTCTATTGACACGAAGTTTAAATTAACTAGAACTGCTAGCTTAACTATCACTATTTTGAAAAACTAGCCATGTGTGTCTCGGGCATTAAAACCATTTCAGGGGTTTGATTGAACACGAACCGGTTCAAACTCCTGAGTTTTTAGTCGTTGCAGGTTTCTGTAAAAAAAGTAGCAGTACGTACTGAAAACCAAAAACTAAAAAAAACACTCAGACTTGGGATACAGACTGCCTGTCACGCGCTGGTCCATCTATCGAAATGCCAAATAAAATACTTAGCACGTATTTTTTATCTTTTAAGATATTTTATCATGGTGTAGTAAAATACTTATTCGGTGTGTGTGTGTTTAAGTACAAAACATAATATAATTTTCCTCCTAAGTTTTGGAACGAGATGGTGGAACGAATTCAAATAAAAATAAATTTAAATAATACAACGTTATTTTAATTGACAAACTGTGTAAAACATTATTAGAAGTAGGTAATTTTATTTAAAATCCAAGTTATGTTTGTCAAAAGATTTTGAAAAAAATAAATATGCAGTAATTGTTTTTTTATGAATCGGGGGCATGAGTCTTTTCACGACTTTTCCCTAACTCTCGTGGTTTCAGATTTGGTCATCACCGCCCTTCCCAAAAAAAAACATCCTGCATACTAAAAATACAATATAACACTCAGAGAGAGAGAGAACAAAAAACAGTGTTCATAACACAAATCCTTGTTCTCGGTTGGGATCAAAACCGCAGCTTACAGCGTAGAAGGCAGAGGAGTCAGAGCTACTACCAATAATTGAGCTATGAAAGCTGTATTTATGACGACACGGCAGTTAAAGTTCAGGAGCACTAAGCAGCCTTGAAATCAATTGATAAAATGAAATACCTTATATGTAATCTTATCTAAGTATGTATAGAATAGATACTATCAGAGAGAGATATTATAGATATCACGAGATTATAATTATGCGGTTCCTTAAAAACCCATTCGATCGTACACGCACGGTCAGCAACAATAGTTGATAACTTTTTCAGAACTAAGACCTCCTTTTACGAACTTTTACTAAATCATCATCATTATCAAGTCCACTGCCTCCCCTACACATTTCCAGGAAGAACGATTCTGAGCCCCTTCCACCATCGACTTCCCGTGATCTTAACAATATCGTCGGTCCTTCTAGTGGGTGGGCGCCCTACGCTTCGTCTTCCGGTTCGTCGTTGCCATTCGAGAACCTTTATTCCCCAACGGTTGTCGGTTCTTCGAGCTATATGGCCTGCCCATTACCACTCAACTTACTTATTCTACGAGCTATGTCGGTGACCTTGGTTTTTCTAAGGATATCTTCATTTCTGATTCTATCACGTAGTGAAACTCTCAGCATAGCTCTCTACATAGCTCGTTGCGCGACTTTGAGCTTGTGCAATATACAAGCTTTATATTAGGAACCTTTTACTACGAAATAGTTAACAAAGGAGTTCCTCAAGGCTCTATACTGGGTCCGATACTCTTTGTAATCTTCTTGAATGATTTAATAGCCTCTGCATGTGCTGCGGTGCCTGAAGTTAGTAGCATATGTAGACGTCACGAATGCTATAATTTCGGCTACTACTCTGCAAGAGCTAAGTAAACGAAGTCACTGTCATTATCCATTGGTAAGAGATAGCACGGGTTACTCTCACCTATGCCATGTTTTTTACTACCTAATGTATTAGCTAAGGTACTGATTATGTAGTAATATGTAGCTATTTAGGTAAGACATACTAATAAAGTAAGAAAGTTCGACATTGCTTTGAATAGTATGGGGCTTGTGGTGACTCTATGTTCAGTTCAAGTTCATGTGAAAAAAAAAAAATTACGAAGAAACCAATATTATCAATGTGACGCACGACAAGACACAATCACTTTGTATGTATTTATTTTTTGATGGTAATCTATTGACAATAGCTAAGTCCAAAGGTTTATAAAGTCTAATATGTACCATCACGAAAAAGAACGCTGGGAGAAAGTGTAGGGGATCTGTTAGAATCACACCTCATATATATATAAATATAGATGCGTGCTTTGCATAATATTTCAGTATAGACTACTTAGGTTTCATCAACAATCGTGGATTCTTTAAACCATAGAATTCTAGCCTCAGTGAGGCAAATTGAAATTTGAGTGAGGCCCTAAAAGGAACCATTTATTTCGTAAAAGATCACTTAAGTGAACATTGACTTGTAATAAGTTTTGAATTAGGTGATGTAGAATCATTCTTTTTGTAACGCCAATGTAGTTGTCAACAATGAAATGAATAAATAACAATAAATGAAATAAGTTTAGGGATGGGATTGTTTTAATACCCCTTGCACCTTCCCGATACTCTTCGGCGATACCCGACGCCTAGATTATAGCAGTCTTTTTAATAAACTTGTTTTCTGTAAGTATATCGTTTTGTGGTCACCGTAAGTACTTTTGTGGAAACAAAGGCAGGTGTAGGTAACTTCCGTGCGAGCTGTTCCACATGCTAAACAAGCAAAGTATACGTTTGTAGAAATTGGCATTGAAACGTCACTATACGTCCATCGTCATCATCATCATCAGCCTGAAGAAGTCCTCCACACATATGTACATAGGCCTCCCCATTTCCAGAAAGAACGATTCAGCTCTTTCCATCCACCGACTTCCCGCGATCTTAACAATGTCGTCGGTCCATCGGGTGGGCATCCTACGTTTTGACTTCCAGTTCACAGTCGCCATTCGAGAACTTTTATCCGTTTTTCTAGAAGAATTAAAAACAGGGGCTCAATTCTAGACCAGTGACTTTTTTGTCACGGTAGATATATATCCCAAGAACTGTCACCGTGACAAAAAAATCACTGGTCTAGAATTGAGCCCCAGGTAGTGGAATCCCGTGCGACTTCGTGTAACTTTCATAAAGAACACACCCTAAAATAAAATCCTTACTAATGTTATGAATGCGAAAGTAACTCTGTCTGTCTGTCTGTCTGTCTGCCTGCCGCGCTTTCACGCCAAAACTACTGAACTGATCTAAATAAAATTGAGTACACAGAAGCCTCTATAGACTCTAGAGCCTGAGAAAGGACCACGCGGTCTACCTCGCGGAAGAAGTCGCGGGCACAGCTAGAAAATAATAAATTGCAAACGTGGCTACGACTAAGGGTACGTTCACACGAGCGTGTTTGGAAAGGGGTTTTAGTCGGCGTGACAGCAGCGCCCGCGCCTCCTCCGTTCCGCCCAAAAGTCCTTAGTTTTAGCCCAAAAATTAAATATACTCTATTTGCTTAAAAAAGGTGACAACCCTAATTCCACATCAAATTTGGCTGGGGTTCTGATGAGCTCAAATGCTTGAAAGTAACATTTCAGAACCATAACAAAAAACCACATTCAAATCGGAGCTTTCGGTGCAATGTTTTATGGCCACATACACACTAAGGGCCGTAAACAATCCGTGAAACAGCCCTATGAACTGAAAGTTATAACACCCCTATGGTCGGGGGTTAAATAGTACATTGTTACCCGAGTGTTGAAAGTCACGTTTTTTGAGTCCCGAGACGGGTTTGGCGCCAGAGCGATAGCGAGGGCGCCAATGGAGCTTGAGGGACTTAAAAGACTTTCACCCGAGGTAAACACTGTGCTTTTCATTACGAATACAAGGAAAGTAAAAATAAAAACATGAAAGAAAAATTAGTGAAAATGAAGATTGAATTGCCGCCTTCCCGGTTTTTTTTTTCTTTTTCTCTGGCGGGCCTTCGGCTTCGGCTCGCCAGCATTATTCAGCCATTATTTTCATTCTCATAATTTAAAAAGTTGTAAATTGTTTGCTCAAATCTATGTTATTTCAAATAAATAGTTGAAGCTATATATTAATCAAGTAATTTAGAAGATATATTATTTATTTAATACTATCTTTATGTTATTAAAATTTTACATTGCGCTTTAATTAGACTTTATAAAAACTTCTTACCGTTGTAATGGGTTTCCAACCTACTTGCTGAATAAAAAGTTGGAATTTCAACGACCTCCTTGCAGTTAGAAAGACTTTAGAAAGTTGGAACATGGTTGAATAAAAACGAACTTGTTTTTTTTATAATTTGACAGCTGTCAGTAGAAAGCGATTCTCCCTAGGGCTGAAAGTTTTACTTTCAATTAGGCCCCTCAGGCAACTTCAGACCTACTTTCAGAGTATGAGTAATGAAAAAAAAATTTGTCGTGAGGGCTTATGTAGCAATCTACAAAATAGAAGCTGTAGGCTAGATTGCCAGCTAGAAAAGCTCATTCATATTTTCTAGATTATAAAACCGAATTAAAGTAAGTCCAAACCCAGAGAAAAAAAGTTACGATATACCTATTAATTTTAAACTAAATTAACTAGGTAAGTATTGGTAAAGCATGCATATTCTTGCTAGATGGTTAATGACTTTACAGTCTGAAGCCGGGAGTTACATTGTTTTAGGCATCATTTAAAAAAAAATGCAACTTTTCATTCATAAAACACTTGTCCGATGAATAATGGCGGTACCTAGAGTGAAAACAAGATATTCGTGAAGAAAGAACATAAGAAAGAACATTTGTTTTGACAGAAGGTCTAAAACTAATAAAAAATAAACTTACATTAAAAACTTTTTCGTGAAATGCGCGCGACTTTTTAACTGCTGAACTTTTTACTTTTTTTTTGAATGCGGAAAGGCTGAGGTAAGCACGTTCATTCAGCCCGAGACGTTCGTCTATACTGGTGACATTGTTATGGTGCCCCTAAAGTATAAAGGCAGCACAAAAACATGCATTAAGTATTAATATGTAAAGAAAGCCTCGTTTATTTAAATAAATATGGAATAAATATGTAAGACTTGTGTGTTTAAGCTAGGTTACCTAACATAGCTCTGGGATTAATATACTTACCTACTATAACTTCTTTTCAGGTCCCGGCTGAAAAGATTTGCTATAAAAATTTCAGTTTTTGTCCGTCACGTCTGTGGCTTATTATTATAAATGCATCTTTCAGTTTTTATGATTATTACTGTTAATCTACAATTTTCTTCAACTTTGTATACATTTCCATAATAAATAAAAGCCAATCACCCGTAATTCAGTATCTGTAAAATCTAAAACGTAAATAATTATTTAGTTATTTTTGCTTTTGTTTTCATTATTTGGCCACAAAACATTTACTCAATAATGTTAGTGAACTAGGCCTGCTTTCACCGATGACTGATTGCCCAATCAAATGTTTGACAGCTAATTAAACTCTTTTTTTTATAATTTTGAGTTAAACTTGTGTATTTTACTATTATTATAGACAATTATTAGGATACTGTCAGAATTGTGAAAATTAGTCGCACCAGTTATTTCATAGAAGTAACTACGAATAGTACCTACTAGTAGTATACAGTAGTAATCATAGAGGAATACTACGGTGGGGAAGTAGTAATACAGTAAATAAATAAATATTCTGTACAAATTCACCTACATTCCCGGAGTAGCTCAGAGTGCCACTTTATTTTTATTAGCCCATTATTATCTATTTAACCTGCGTGATCGAAGGTAATTTATAATTAAGTATCTCATGTATATACTTTTGGGTATCTTTTGAAAACCTATAATATATATATATAGCATAAACGTAGGTAATGGCGCAGCAGCTATACGAATAAATAAATAAAAATACTAGTACATAACGTAGTTTTTAAAAATAAAATACATTAAGAATGTAAATACCTAAGGTCGTTTTATGGTGGAAAAGCTACCACCAATAAAACCAGTTCATATTATAAGTAGGTATATTAACAAATCACGGGTTTTATTGGTGGTAGCTTATTTTTTTTGGAACTCCTTGCTGCGCAGGATTTGAATCGAGTCATCCACAATTTTTTATTTTTATCGTGGAAACACGAGAACTGTAGAAACTTTTCAGGAAAGATTGCTGACAGCTAGCACCATCTAGCGGCAAGCAGACAAAGTTATTGAGTGGGTAAAAGATTGGGAATTCGTTCATTATAGAGACTGCGAAACTCCTTTATGGGGTTAATCCTTCCTCTTTGGTTCAATAAGATTCGTACCATACCCCACTACGTGCCATACCCTATGGAGAGACTTTACTCTGAAAAGAGAAATTGAACCATGCTCTTATAATAAATATGCTATAGGTACGTATATACGTATCAAAAAGAAAAATGTAAATTAGTTAATTTATAAAATAAAAAAGAATGAGGTTCCTCCGTCATATTTTATGAACCGATAGATTTTTTTTTATATGAAAGGTATTTACCTACTTCTTCTTTTAAACTTCATGAAATGAAATGAAAATTGGTACCTAGGTACTGCATTTTGGCTATGATATCGGGACCTTATGTTTTTCATGTGGGTATTTATGTAAATTTTAGTTTCTGAATGAAAGTTTGACTGCCACTGCTTGCGTAACCACAGTTTTTTTTTGCGTTCGTTTTTTTTAAATTTGTTTTTCAGTTCTTACTTCGAAATAGAATTACAAAGCAAGACTCAAATATCGTGTACAAACAGTCTTCATTCACTAATTGAAACAAACATCACGTGGGCATAATAAAAGCAGTGGCACTCCGGGAATGCCGACAGAAGTGAAGACTTGAACATTTTTTTTTATACAACTAAAGCTGATGGAACAAGCATATGGCCCACCTCATGTTAAGTATTACGTGTGTAATCTACTACGTGTGCGCGGGGGGCAACCCTGTGCAGGCGGACAGAGCCCGACTTTTAGCGAAGTTTGTCAATCTTTGCCAAAGAGGCAGGGTGCCAAAAAGGCAGGTTTTCCTTCGATTACAAATCACTACCTATTAATGATCGAAGGTTTTTTTTTCCACTTCAAAAACGCTCAAGCCCGCCTTTTCACTTCAAAATCAATCTTATAAAAAAATAAAAACATCAGTCGTCTTCAGTATTCAGGTCCTCGCAGATCTACAGGCGGCCTAAAAACTCTACAGAGCCGCCTAGCGCATACAAATTTACCAAAATCTATGCGTCAATATCCGTATCTACATGGCAGCATAAATCTGTCTGTCCGTCCGTATAAATGCATACACTTTAGGAAATTGTAAAATATAATTTGACACTGTTTTTCGTTAACCGTTAGCGTGCGCCATCTTGTTTACAGGAGCGTTCAGACTTGAAAATAGGTACCATCAATAAATCTTTGTTCTATTTCTATTAACAATCTAGTAGATTGATGTTAATTTTCATGAAATACTGGCAATGTAGGTATATTTCGCAGCTATTTTGAAAATAGATCATATTATTTTCCTTTTTAGGGTTCCGTAGCCAAATGGCAAAAACGGAACCCTTATAGATTCGTCATGTCTGTCTGTCTGTCTGTCTGTCTGTCTGTCTGTCTGTCTGTCTGTCCGTCCGTATGTCACAGCCATTTTTCTCCGAAACCGTAAGAGCTAGACTGATGAAACTTGGCGAGTAGATGTATTCTGTGAACCGCATTAAGATTTTAACATAAAAATAAAAATAAAACTATAAATTTCGGGGGTCCCAATACTTGAAACTGAAACTCAAAAATTTTTTTTTCATCGAACCCATACGTGTGGGGTATCTATGAATAGGTCTTCAAAAATGATGTTGAGGTTTTTAATATAGTTTTTTTCTAAACTGAATAGTTTGCGCGAGAGACACTTCCAAAGTGGAAAAAAGTTGGTCCCCCCCCCTCTAACTTCTAAAGTAAGAGAATGATAATACTAAAAAAAATATATGTTGTACATTACTATGTAAACTTCCAACGATTTTTGGTTTGAACGAGATCTAGTCAGTAGTTTTTTTTTTATACGTCATAAACCGTAAACCGCAATTTACCTTTCGACGAACTACAAGAACCTTATTATGTTACATCAAGTAACATAAAATAAAGGTTCTTGTACGGAACCCTTCATGGGCGAGTCCGACTCGCACTTGGCTGTTTTTTTTTTAATATAATATATTTTTAAATATCGCCATGGTCGAATACACTTGCATTCACAGAACGAGGAGTATAAAAATGTTATTAAATTAAAACTAAAATTCAAACTTAGATATTATGTTAGCAAAAAAACTGTGTCTAGTCTATAGTAGAGTGCGGGTTTGATGCTGCGGTTGGACTTTTAACGAATGGCATGTTTTGACCCGTTTAGATGTTAGTACCATGATAGGGCCCTCGTGATACCTTTAAGGCCACGACTAGTTTGGTCAGATACAACTTATATACCTACAGTACTTATTTACTTTGTTTTATTGTATATAATAAGAGCTGTAGAGTTGTTCTAAAATAAAAAAATAAAAATGCTGAATTTACAAAGAAAATCGATCAAAATATTATAATTCGATTTTTCTATTTCTATTCAAAAACAACAAACACGTTTCAACGTTCCTCGAAAAGGCACCCAGTACCTACCCACATACATTATGCTCTTACCTCAATACAGTATTCATGTTACGTGCGTCAAACATCTCCCCTGTTCTAAATTTGAATTATTTTACATTATCTGTCGACTGGTAACACGTATTGCGAAATTGATGACCGTGATTATTTGAAATTTCTTTGAAAATTGTGAAAATAGGAGCAAAAAACATTGTCCTATCCTCTTAGGAACGTCATCATTAATGTATATATATGTATGATATATTGTCTTTTAGGATTTTTTTTTAGTTTTAGCTATGTAGGTATTCGTTTTTGAGGTGAGTGGAGGAAGAAAACCTGTTGTGCCAACCCCACTAGTGTGGGATAAGGGCAGGAAGAAAAGGTATTCGTTCATAAAGTAAAATTTTTAAGACTTAAATTTCCAAGTACCTACACCCAGACAATCTTATTATTCTAAAGTGTGTCTGGAGAAATCGCTTTTTAGCGATAAGATTGCCCATTGTACATAATACTTAGTTAATAAGAAGAATTAATTATCTTTTAATTCATTTGTAGGGTGTAAAATAAAGATTTTTTTAGCTATTATTCAATTATCTAATTTGCGCACATTCGACTCAAACTATAAAATAGGTGATATCGATCTGAAAACTTTTCATCAGGGTTTGAAAAATATTCCACCACCTTTTTTATAGACCAAATATATTATGGCAGCTGTCATTATGTATTTGACAATTTATTAGGGATGGTATTTAAACGTATTTAAACGTACTTCAATTTATTCCCATTTCATTTACCTAATTTTGCCTGTGTTCCACCAAATATACTGAATGTGCACCAAGATATGTTAATTAAAATATGTCATAACGAGCATCTATTTAACAACTGTTGCAAATTTGTAAAAATAGTAATACACCTAATTTTAAAAACAAGCATTTATTTTTTTAGTTTTACTTCAGAACTGCACTTCAAAATGTATTTGAATGAATGTCCAATGTAGCTTTATTAATAGAAAAATGAACAATTGTACTAAACTGGCAGCCCCTTTGAGGTTATTGGGAAAAAATATTCTCTGGCACTGCGGCGGCCGCTACCGCGGCACGCTCGCTCTGCTCGCTCGCCTTGTGCGTATTTTTTATGTTCTAACATAACCTAACCTTTCCAAGTCGTATCCGCCCTTTGTGTAACATTCAGGAATATTTGGTGCACGATCGGTATTTTTCGGGGAAGATCAATATTTTAGAAATGCATACATTGATGACCTTAAGATTTTTGGTGAACACAAAAATATTATCCATTTATTAGCACTTGTTCGTCGAATTGAGCCCGGATGATGAGTCAATAGTGAGCATGTAGCCCATATCACTTTTTATATAAAATAAATAAATAAATAACTTTAGCCCTTAGCTGGTACATAAACTATAAGCAAAGTGTCTGAACCTCTGTGATTAGGTAGTACCCTTAACTACGGGTATGGGAACCAGATAACTGTCAAAATGTGTACCTATATACATACTATGGCCTTGTAAAAGCTGTCAAAAGATATATTTTACCGGTTTTTATCGCAAGTTTTTGGTACTATGTAGGAACACTACACTTAATAGTAGATTGTGTCATACGGGACTAAAATAATGCACTAAGGGGATATCGATTTTTTGAATTCAGAGCAAAGTGAAGGATTCTTCTATAGAGTAGAATCCTGAACGTAGCCAGGGATTCAAAGTACGGCGTCTTTTTATAAGAGAAAATAAATGATTATATTATTATTTCTTCCCCCTCTAAGAGAAAAATAGTGACGAGTTCATATTTGTGTAGAGAGTGGTGGAGTTTCTTTTCGTCATAACTAAATATATTTTTTTTATGAAAAGGCTCATAGTAATTTTATTCATAGGCCTTAGATATTTTCTCACGACAGTGGCGACAGGCTCGCTTTTTTTATTTGCGTTCAAACGTTTTAATTTGCTTTTTAGTTTGTTTTAGTGTTCCAAATACAAAAAATTGTTGAACCCAAATATAACTACGAAAACAAGATAAATGCGGGGATTCACCTAGATTGTAATAGGTATTCTATTTTGTAGTTCTTTGGTTGTAAATTAAAATATTGCACGTACCTCGCGGTCTCCAGGAAGTGTCTGGCGGGACTGCAAAAAAAAGTGGAATAACTCAAAACCCGAAATAAGAATATTCGGCGGGTTTTTCACGAATTTCAATCATTCTGTAAGGTCAGTATATTTTGCATCGATCAATATTTATTTCACAGCATTGTTTCCGCGACGCGAGTTTTAGGGGTCCTTGCGCTGAAACTTCGGTGGTGTGGTAAAGCCTCCGTTATAGTTTTTATAAGACTCATATTCATATTCATATTCATTTATTCATTGTTTCATGTGTATTATAGGTCTTAAATAAAAAATAACAAAAAATATATAATATCTCTATCTAGACATCTACCAATATCAAGACTCACCTAACTTTAAGACGCTTCAAAGTAATCCTTGTAATACAATTGAAAAAGAATATTTTTTTAAATTTAAATAAAATAAATATTGTGTAACAGAAAATCAGTGCTTAGTTTGGGGCATGATAAGTGTGATGACTAACTGACTGTGTGATGACTTACTTCATAATCATCACACTTATCAAGCCCCGAACTAAGCACTGTTTTTCGGTTTATGATTTTCTGTCAATACTGCTAGTCAAACTTGAGGCGATCTAATTGCTCGCTCCGGCCTGCGGCACTTTTTTAGGCACATTTCGAGTTTCCATACATAAACATTACCTACTAACTAAAAATATCTAATAATCATGTGCGATCAACTGCTGTTAGGCCCTCAGCTGGGTCGTCGGAAAGGAAGAACAACAGAGCTATTTAATAATTGCGATATCGGTTCAGACATTCATTTTTGACAATCTTGGGTGTTCAAAAATGTCTTCTATATCGTGGAACAGTGTCAGTATACCACGGAGCATGGATGACCACATTGTGATCGCGTGAAGTCAAGGTTGAAGGCGATGGTTCAAATTAGTTCGTCCTGGCTATTGATGCCTCCTGTCCATAGCTTTTTCGATGAATTTAATACTTCATTATGAGGGATTATCCGACGCAAAACATAGATTAGAAACTTCAAACTTGGGGGAGTAATTTTTTCTTCACAGAACTCTACTGAATAAAAAACTACTCTACACTACAATATTTTGAATACGTACTTACCCACTAGTTTTTGTACAAGCCAGAATAAATTGGGTCAACTTTGTTTTTACTCGAGTGCCCGGAGGAGGGTGATTTTTTTGTATGACGTCGTCACCGCAATTGCGCTTTACCAACTTGGTCTCTTACCACAAAAACAAACGGAAAAAAACGAAAAACAAATATAAAATATTTTTCATCCCACCATCTCGAAAAGAGTAAAAAACAAACGGAAAAAAACGAAAAGAAGATTTTTGTCTGAGTGCAAAAGCCGTTTTTATCTGCTAGAGGACTAGAGGATAAAGTAAATAGAATTTGGAACATCGTGCGCACTAAGTTTGTGAATTCAAAACATCATTAAACCTATTTACTTCTACCACCATGGTGCCGAATTTATCATACAACCTTATTTAATTTGTTAAAAACTCAGACTTGGAACCGGTCTTGATGAATAAATGTTTTTTTAATTTGCTTTTTTTTGCTGCGTGCGGCATTATTTTATTGCACTCGAGTGATTTTTCACCTCGTGCTCTTTTGATTCCCTCACTCAGGATTCAAATTTTTTGGGATCTTCAGGATTAAAATTGTAGAATTCTTAGCTTTCTTCGTCATCAAAATTGAGCACGCGATTAACAAGCAAATTTGCACTCTTGTATAACAAAATTTGATATTATCATTGATTTTTCCATCTACGGAATCGTTCATCTAATGAAATTTTGAGTTTGTGGTGGACGCAGATGTTTGTTCTCTGTCTGCGTGTGTGTGTGTGTGATTACGATTTGATTGTACGTCAGCACACATTGTTACCATGCGTCCGTCAACCTTAAACGACCGCTAAACTATTGTAAGAAAGGATAATAAAATCTTTAAAGTAACTATAAATATAACATCTTTTTTATAAATAAATTTAAATACTTTGTGGGACCGAATACAAAACACAAATACGTATTGTAAACTTAAGAACAATTTTATTTAACTAAAAATAAATAAATAAATATTGCGGACAATCCACACAACATTATCTAGCCCCAAATTAAGCAGAGCTTATCCTTTGGAAACCATATAGCTGATATAATACTTACATACATTTTTTTTCTAAATACATACTTAAAATACAATATAACATCCATCATCAGACAGAGAACAAACATCTGTGTTCACCACACAAATATTTGTTCTCGGTGGTCGGTGGGGATCGAACCCACGACCTACGGCGCAGAAGGCAGAGCTACTACCAACTGAGCTGAGAGGCCAGTCAGAAAGAAACACTATTATCTTGTTTAGAATTGATTACCGAATGTTTTGACCAAATATTATCAAAATTGGGCGGTAAATGGCTGCACAGCAAAATTTGCCGACTACGCAAATGTAACGATAATAATAGATACATAGATAGTTTTTATATTTATCATCATCATCATCATTATCAGCCTGAAGAAGTCCACTGCTGGACATAGGCCCCCCCTACACATTTCCAGGAAGAACGATTCTGTGCCCTTTCCATCCATCGACTTCCGAGATCTTAACAATGTCGTCGGTCCATCTGGTGGGTGGGCGCCTTACGCTACGTCTTCCGGTTCATGGTCGCCATTCGACCACGAACCGGAACCGGTTTATATTTATACTTAGTAGAATTTCAAACTCTTGAAGAAACCCAAAATAGATTTCTACCAAAAATGGTCAAGACTTATAAAGCAGCAGGCCTACCACAAGCTCCATATTGTTATGGCTATGGCTGTCAAATTGTGTATAGATAGGCTGACCCACACATGCATTTTCTTCTTGGGTTTGAATGTGTTGACACAATTTTGACAGCCATATTCATAACCATATCGAGCTCATGGTAGGCCAGCATCACTTCATTAATTTCTGAGCTACGAGGCTACAGACAAACAAACATGTCTGCTGTCTGCACAACTAGTGCTTGAGGTTGCTAAGTAAAGTACCTTTAAAAAAAAACAACTCTTATTAAAACAACTATCGCTCGCACACTTTGAACGCACCTTTTGAAAGAACTTATTATCGAAAATCGCGAGCTTTGTTTTTGACGAAATTATTTTTTTCCTATAAAAGTTCGTTCCATACAAGTTTTCCTACTAAAAGCTTGCCGAAAACCATTTGACAGCGATGCACTAATCTCCATTGCAGGCAGCTGCAGGCCTACCATGAGCTCTGTCTGGCTCTGTCTCTGGCTCTGGTTTTGAGCCTGTGTGAGTGTTCACCAGTGCATTATATATTGTGTCTCTGACGTTTTGACGTAGGCTTTATTTAGTCAACACTCACACAAACTCAAAGCCAGAGCCAGACAGAGTACTGATCGCCTAGATGTGACCAAGCTTAGACAATCTAGAATTCTAGATCGATTGTCTAAGTGACCAAGGTTTGACTGGTTTTCGTAAAGTAAACTTTTTTGTAAGAAAATGTGTTAGAAACAATATTATCTTTATCTAACCTAATAAATAAGTCTGCTGCTGCACCACAGAGGCCAATCGTGTTTAAAATTCGCTGAATCTGTAAGTGGATGCTTGCTCTAAAAATCTTTCTTTGTTCTTCTTGTGAAATGGTGCCCTAGATAGGCACAAGTGATAGACCGACTCCTTATTCTCCAATAATCTTTTTAAATGCTGGTATTCTTCAGTCAGTCAGTGTGGTCCTAGTCCTATCACACTACCAATTTTTAAAAAGTCTGTTTGTCTGATTTTGAATGAAACTATGAATAAAAATTTTGTCCGTTATCAGTAGCATATTGTCGGGCATATTATGTCCCAATTGTGCAGCTTATTGTGGGGGTTTCAATCAGGTTCCGGGGTTATTGACAAAACACGTAAAATAAGTTGAGTGTATAGCTTTTCTTAGCTATTTGCAAGCATCATGACTGTATACTCCAAACAAGTTTTACATTACACCTATTGAAAGCTTTGAAATCAACTATGGGAAAAGGGTCACAAGTAAAATTTGCGTTCTTGAAATCAAAACTAGATGTCTCGTAGGTGTTCGACTGGAGTCAAACCCCACGACATTAAGGCCAAAAAACAGACAGATCAATACAGAATTATTTTTGCAATTAATTGTAGTTGTATTAAATTAAACTTGCATTTTTCCTCAAAACTATCCAACGTGTCGAGGAAGTAAAAACAGGATAAAACTACCAATTTCCTTAAAATTGTGTTTATCCCAAAATTCTGGAGCCAGAAATAAAATATTCAACAACAAATTCAAAAATCGTTCTCATTTTCAAATTCTTAGTAACGGATGTTGTGAATCGATATCAAAATTTTCCTAAAAACAGAGACGAAAGACATTGAATGATGTTTTTCAGTCATCAATCCTCTTCTAGAACCATCAATGAGATCATGTTTGTCCCGTGTTTAGGTGTTTATAGTAAACGCCTATAGGTCCTCCATCCAAATGCCTACACTTACAAAGCAGTTACGTAATAGGTACTCGAGGTAGGTTTCAGAAATATTTTCGAACTTATTGAAATGAAAACTCCTTTAAGCGCGGCAGCGGGCTTGAGAATTTTTTGAAATGGGAACCCATGAACTCGTGTCACTCTATTACCACGTCACTGTCACGTTACCACATCTTCGGCAAAGATCGACAAACTTCGCTAAAATTCGGGGTCTCTGCCCGCAGGCAGCCAGGGAAGATATAGAACACGTAATAATAATTGTTCAAGTTTTTATAACCTTTTCATTGCTCATACTCTGAAACTAGGTCTGAAGTTGCCTCAGGGGCCTAATTTGAAAGTAATACTTTCAGCCCTAGGGAGAATCGCTTTCTAGTGACAGCTGTCAAATTACAAAAAAAACAAGTTCTATTTTATTCAACCATGTTCCAACTTTCTAAAATCTTTACAACTGCAAGGAGGTTGTTGAAACAAATTCCAACTTTTTATTCAGCAAGTAGGTTGGAAACCCATTACAACGACGGTAAGAAGTTTAAAAAGTCTAATTAGAGCGCAATGTAAAATTTAAATTTAAATAACATAAAGATAGTAGGTACCTATTAAATAAATAATACATCTTCTAAATTACTTGATTAATATATAGCTTCAACTATTTATTTAAAATAACATAGATTTGAGCAAACAATTTACCATTTTTTAAATTATGAAAATGAAAATAATGGCTGAATAATGCTGGCGAGCCGAAGCCGAAGGCCCACCAGAGAAAAAAAAAAAAAACCGGGAAGGCGGCAATTCAATCTTCATTTTCACAAATTTTTCTTTCATGTTTTTATTTTTACTTTCCTTGTATTCGTAATGAAAAGCACAGTGTTTACCTCGGGTGAAAGTCTTTTAAGTCTCTCAAGCTCCATTGGCGCCCTCGCTACCGTCTCGGGACTCAAAAAACGTGACTTTTAACACTCAGGTAACGATGTACTATTTTGTCTCACCAACTTTTGATATCATGAATATCAAAAGGTAGGCATGTTTATCCTATTGACGTAGATACAACCTATATAAAAATGCTGAAATACAAAAACTAAAGCCACTGAATAATAAACAAAATATTTATCCCCAAATTATAATGTACTTATTCAAACCTACTGACTTATTTATGTATTAAAATTTTGGTTTTATCTAAAATATCCAGCGAAATTTTGAATTATATGTTGCCAGGCTGAAAATTCAGTTAGTAGGTACCTAGGTAGTTAGACCTACCAGTCTTGTTGCCCGAGTAGGTACCTTGGCCGAACCATCATCGATACTCGATTTCAAACCTAATCTCGATTTGATTGTAATTTTGACTGGCCTCTCAGCTCAGCTGGTAATAGAATAGCTCTACCTTCTGTGCCGTAGATTGTGGGTTCGATCCCCACCGAGAACAAATATTTGTGTGGTGCACACAGATGTTTGTTCTCTGTCTGGGTGATATATTGTATCTTAGGTATATACTTATTTAACAAACATCCCTATAATATCGAATCCCTATTTTTCCTTGATCACGCCATTACGGGTAAACGGCTGGATCGATTTGGCTGAAAATGTTAGAACCAGGAGACTGACACAGGGTTATTTTATTTTATATTTATATATATTTTATTTTTTATCCCGTTAAAGTAACGGGAACGGGGTGCAACTGAAACGGAGTGAGATAAGTCGCTGCCACTAGTAGATAAGTATTATAATTATGCAGGTATCTGGTTCTCATAGTACAAGCTCTGCTGAATGTGGGGCTAGATAATGTTGTGTGTATTGTCCACAATATTTATTTATTTTTACAGATTTAAGATAATCGTCTGCTTACTGCGTAAGACGAATAAATGCATGTGATGTCGTTTTAAGTAAATCGCATTTTAAGGTGTGACCTATAATTTGACCTATTTAAAACTTTACAAGTAAGAAATTTCATATGCAAAGTTATGTAATAATTATCAATCTATAATAATGCATTCATAATTGACTAGTCGCTAAATATGACTTGTATTTATTTGTCGATCTGCCGATCGAGAGAGAATCTCTGCGTAGTGCGCTGCGTAGACTCAAAACCAGAGCCAGAGCTAGACAGAACTCGTGGTAGGCCCTATAGCTAGTTGTATAAAAAAGCGGCTAAGTGCGAGTTGGACTCGCCCATGAAGGGTTCCGTAGCAACAAGTAACATAATATAAAAGTTCTTGTAGTTCGTCGTAAATTGCGGCTTACGATTTATGACGTATGAAAAAAAACTACTCACTAGATCTCGTTCAAACCAAGTATGGTTGAAGTTTACATAGTAATGTACATCATATATTTTTTTAGTTTTATCATTCTCTTATTTTAGAAGTTAGAGGGGGAGGACACTTTTTACCACTTTGGAAGTGTCTCTCGCGCAAACTAATCAGTTTAAAAAAACCTCTTATTAGAAACCTCAATATCATTTTTGAAGACCTATTCATAGATAACCCACACGTATGGAATGATGAAAAAAATATTTTTGAATTTCATGGAGACCCCCCCAAATTTTTAGTTTTTTTCTACGTTTGTGTAAAAATCATATGCGGTTCACGCCAAATTTCATCAGTCTAGCTCTTATAGTTTCGGAGAAAACTGGCTGTGACATACGGACGGACAGACAGACATGACGAATCTATAAGGGTTCCGTTTTTGCCATTTGGCTACGGATCCCTAAAAAAGAGTTGGTTTTTGATTGGTTACTAGCTATAATCTAAAAGTTTTTTCGTTACCACCCTACGGTGTCGTTTTGCTCGGACTTATTATTTTATTCAGTTTATCATTCATGTGGCATCCCGTGTTTTTCTAATCGATGGATTGACGCATGTTGGCAGTCAAAATTATAATCTTCGGACATCTGTGAACACGGGGCGGGATGCTGCGAACAAAACAAGTTTTTTACGTCTCACAGAATACATAACGTACCTAATAATAAATTACCTATAAATAACAAACTAAACCTACATAATTCTCGTAATAAGTAGTACTGGGAACAATAACACTAACAAAATTGTTCCTTAATAATTTAAATCCAAATGAGCCCGTAAATTGCGCTGCAACAAATTTCCCTACTTTTTGGGAGAAAATATACTGGAATGTACGACTTCGGCGTGGTGGAAGGTACCTACCTATTATTTTAAAATCACAGTAGGCTCATTCTGAGTTTTAACATCATTTTGTCGTTAGCTTAACGCAAAATGTCTTGTCGTTAACGTATATAAAAACACGTAAAACGTAGTTCTCGCACTCCCGCTAGAGGCGCTCATCGTTTTTCCATACAAAATCGGAGCTAACCAAAAGTCATTTGCGACAAAATGATGTCAAAACTGACATTTGCAGTATCTTGAGAAGCCCTTTCTATATTATTGCTAAAAGAAGCTATACTTATCATGTTTTTTTGCAAGACTGTCACATAGGTTCTAGAATTTAAATTGTGACAGTGATACAAAATCAAATCAAAAACCCAATATTTACAAAGGAACAAAAACCAGTTTGACGATACTGACTGCAGAAGTATAGAACTTGTCGAAGCCAGTAATTCCCTCCTCTGGCAGCAGGTGACATCCAATTTAAAACATAGTAAGTACATACAAGTATTTAAAGTTTAACTTATGGAATAGGAAGGAATAAAAATAATGCCTGATATAAAATTCATTTTTTTTACAAAAGTCTCGTCTGTCATTTAGAAAATTATTAAGTGTTCTCCTTTCATATCAATATTTGTCGCAAATTAATGATTGTGTTTTATTGTAATTATTACAATTGACAAATAAAACACAGATTATAAAGATTCTATAGTCTCCAGACAAACAGGCAAAAAAAAAGATGTAGAGTTTGCTTGAAACGTATTTTTTGCACAGGTCTTCATGGAATGGTCATTACGAATAATGATTGTGTCAAAAGTCCCCACGCTTGTGCGTTCTAGAGCTTTCTCAGCTATTCGGACAAATATGTTACATGCACATCAATCGTGTCATGTCAATAATATTCAAATGCAGAGATGGCGCCACTGAGTCGTCATTCTATATTCAAATGGTTAGCCTACTTTCGCGAACTCAAGGGAGTGACCCTTTCGTGGAAAAGTACAGAAACGCATAGCAACATCGCTTGGATGTAAACAAATTATAAATCGCGGCTTTTAGTCGCATGAGTATCTTGATGAGTAAGAGCTGGTATTTTTCTTTAACTATACCTACGAGGTAGATGAAATCCCCCGTGACTTCATTCGCGTAAAGCCATTTTAACTTGGCCTCTTGACTAAACTGAAATATTAGCTTGCAAAATTTGAGATAAGAAAGAAGAGAGAAGATACATATAAAAAAAATATGGTTGATTAGCGATCCTTAAAACAGGCCTTAGTCCATTAAAAAAAACGCTACTTTCAGTCGCGTCCGGTAATATTACGTTTCCTGAGCTTTGGGAATGGGCACACTGAATGAAAAAGAAATGTAAAATTAGTTCTATTTATAAACACGTTCAAAAATGGAACTCGTACTGCGAACGCATTTTTGTGGATAGGGCGTTATGGCTATTTTAAACTTTTGGCAGGATGTTTAGGCGACAGCATAAATTAAAAATTGTATTTACTTAATATTAAAGTGTATGTGTGTAAGTGTGTGTACCTACCTGTGAACATACATACGCAAATCAAATAAAAAAAATTAAGTTACCTTCTGAGAAATAGTGTATCAGGTTCTAGTTCTGTAGGTCAATGACCTAAAGAAACCTGTGCTAGTCATTATCATAGAAAAACAAATTTTAAGGTCAATCAGAGCTTTCTATGGACTATTTTCGTCGTCGAGAAATAATGCCCATTGCGATACTATCCTAAATTCTGGATTAACAAAGTTAACACAAATCAATGATATAGATTTTGTTTTCAGCCATACAGAGTTGAAAATCCATTTACGGATCATTCAGCAAAGTTGTCGTTGAAACACTGAATATAAGAAAATGCTAATCTGGGGTATAAAATGGTGGAGGTTGCTTCAGACCGCGCAGTGCAAGACGGCGAGCGCACGCTTCCCGCCAACACTCCTGTCAAACCGGTGTGGCCACTCTCAATAATTCTTTTAAGAAAATGAGTGCTATCCTCTTTGTGGTGGTCGTGGCGCTAGCGGTGTATAAACTCTTCAAGAGGAACACCGTTTCGCTAAAAAAGGCCAGCAAATATGGCGACGACAAAATCGCCATTTTGAAAACCGCGCCGGGGCCGGTATCCTTGCCAATAATCGGTAATTTACACCTTTTGGGCAAGCGCGAATCACCATTTCAGGCGTTTACGGATCTGGCCAAGGAGTATGGAGATATCTTCAGCCTAAAGTTGGGGGCGACAAAATGCGTTGTCGTCAACAACCTGGAACTGATTCGGGAGGTTTTGAATCAGAACGGCAAGTTTTTCGGCGGGAGACCGGATTTTTTGAGATTCCACAAGCTGTTTGCGGGTGATAGAAATAATTGTGAGTATTTTTTTCAATAAATTGTTATTTTGTGTATTACATATTTGTTTCAGTTGTTATTTTTTATAGGACTCTGAATTAGGTTCTGAACGGCACCTGCCGTTGGTGTTTGTAATTTTTAATTTGGGACTGGCAACTTTGCTGCTTTACGGGTACTTTCCTTTTCGAAATATCGCATGCTGTGCAAGTTTCCAACCTCCTTGGTCACACAGGACCCAAAGTTAATTATTTTCAAAGATGTTGCATAGCAATCGCGGTTTTTATATTTATTATATTTTTTAGCCGTTTAAAATTTTTTGATCGATTAGATCCCCACCGAGAACAAATATTTGTCTGGTAAACGCAGATATGTTTGTTCTCTGACTTGGTGTTAGGTATATTGCATTCTAATTATGTATTTACAAAAAAAAACATTATTTTAAGTGTTATATTAGATATCTGGTTCCCATAGTACAAGCTCTGTTTAGTTTGGGGCCTTGAATTGAAAATCTTCGTCTACCTGTAACTAATTATAGGTTCTAATTATATAAGTAACTAATACATGCAAAATGTCTACAGAAAAAATCCACTAAATCGTTGCCGGCGTCTATTTTTCCAAATACCTATTATTTTGGATGTTTTCAAAAAAAGAGTGAATAGGTATCTTCTAGGTGAGCGCGCTACACCGTCGATCGCATCATCACTTAACATCAGGTGAGATTGCGGTCATGTGTTAGCCTATAAATTGAAAAAAAAAAAAAAAAAAATTGCTATTCTACGTACTGTCAACACCAAAAGTATGTGAACCAGTGTGGCAATGCCGCCAGCGCAGCGTCTTGGGGATGCTATATACCGTTTAGCACTGACGTGGATTATTTGAGCTATCTCTAGATCGTTTGCAACGGTTTGTAGATAGCTCAACTGTTTCTTGTGCAATGTTGTACATTTTGCCAATACTTGTATTATTGTCAGTGGTTACTCGTTATTAGTGAATTTTATGCATCTGTTGTGTTCTTTATCAAATTATACTTAAAAGAACTGTATTTTTTCTCTCATCTTTTCTCTTGTCATGTCTGTAGTTCTTTCGAACCAGTCTGTTGAAAGGATTCTGTGCAAGAAGTTAGCTTTATAGACTCTACTTTCGTGCAAGGTATTTTTTCTTGTTAAAAAATTTCAAGTAAATTTTTCACAATTTAAAAATTTTGGGCATCAAATACCAATGTTAACTGGTACTTAGTGGTAAATTACATCCGGTAATAGCATTTAAATTTCAGTAAAAGCAGGTTATAAACTAATTGTCCAAAATAAACGCACTAATCGCTTTACTTGACCCTCTTTTTCGTCAAAAAAGTGCAAATATGCAAATCTGTAAAGGCCTACGTACATCTAAGCGATGGCGATGGCGATCAGTAAAACGCTGTCAAATATCACTGTTATATTTAACAGCGTTTCACTGATCGCCATTGTCATCGCGCTTGATGTGCGCAGGGCTTAAAACTGAAATAACGCCAAAGAAGCTCTTTACAAAGGTCAAACAAAATTAAATTAAATAAAAAGTTGCGTAATGTTTCCGAGATATGAATGAATATTGCAAGTTTTTGTTTACTTCTACGAGTAGGCAAGTTATAAGCAATTAATCGATTTGGGGCAACACGACGCACTACCTAAAATCACCACATTCACCACGCATGCAGTACATCGTAGGGCACGTTTTTGACAACGTGACCTGCGAGGCAATGCGTTGCTAAAGGCCATGGTGACCACTTAACATCAGGGGGGCATAATGCTTGTTCCGTCAGCTAATTGTATAAAAAAAAGTTTTTAGTCTTCGTGTTTCCTTTTTAGCTTCAAAAAAAAGGACTCAATTAGTTTTTTTACACTTCATGTCATTGTAAGGTATAAACCAATTTGTAAAACTATGTGTTATTTCAAAGGAAATCCTACTAATAGACTACTGTACTCCTACAAATTGGTCTTATAGAAAACCATTTCAGTAGTTTGGGTTTTGAATCAAAATAACCGGAAAAATATATAAATATGAACAGTTTACTGCCTTTGTCATAAACTTTGAGTTTGAGGTCGGTTTTTTAAAGCTATGAAAACTATAACAATTGAAACTATCATGGTTTTTAACACTTTTTTTATTCGGCACGATTTCGATTCGGCCAACTTATTTAATTTATATTTTTATGCATGCTACTTTGTACCTACTTATTGCCGCAGTTAAGGCCTGCGCACACCTAGTTCGCTGGCGGTAGCGATCAGTGAAACGCTGTCAAATATCGCTGTCAGATTTGAGATTTGACAGCGATATTTGACAGCGTTTATCTGATCGCTACCGCCAGCGAACTAGGTGTGCGCAGGCCTTTAGTAACTATAATATTCTCTCAGTGACGGTTAATACTCTCTAGATTATAATCAGTATTCTCCAATGGCAAGTAACAATAAACTTATTACCGTAGGATACTTATAAAGAGGTGATTTAAGTTAGGATATGGAATAACTTATGAGATTGTGGCACACGAGACTTGGTACAATCCCCGGTTATTGCTCTGGCACATAGACAGATAGCATTGTGGCCTTTGCATTTATTATACTTATTAGATAGATAACTCTTTATTGATTGCCATGACGCACTACGTAAGTGGGATACAGTTTTTAGCTTAAAAATAAACAGTCACAGTAATACATTAGGCCTATATAATCGCTAACAGATATTCTACTAGGCAACCTTATTTTATATTTTTACTTAGGGCTTGATTCACGGATTGCCAATCGACAATTAAAATATAGCAATCGGTGAAACCGCCCTTAGAATTTATTGGTCGGCGATAGATTGCACATCGCTGAATCCGCGTTCCATTTTCAAAATTTTCACACAAAAATTGACAACTCGCATCGATTTACGCGATTGCTTGTGTGATTTGTGTTGCTAGAATCGACGCCCTGTGCATACCAATCTATCGTCTATCGCTATTCTAGCAGTTTGGTTACGCAGGTCATTAGTGTATTCCAAAATATAGATTTGTGTATCGATTTTCAAATACATGCATACAAATAAGTAAAAAACTAATCGTAATATTAAAACAAAAAATAATACAAAGTAACAATATATCAAATCAAATCAAAATAGTCTTTAATCAGTTGAATTTCAAAAATCACTTTGAAGAATCAAGAATCACAATATTTTTATATCCAAAATACTTTACCTTTATGTAAACGATGTTTCGTAGAAAGTTATGAATCCGGGAAATTATAAAATCATTGTGATTTTTTTAATATAATTTACAAAGTGCCATTGAAGTAGCGGTAAACTGTAGTAGGTGTCTAATGTTTCAGGGTGAGCCCAACGTAGTCTGCAATTATTAGGTCATGGTCAGTTGCGTCCTTTATTATGAGAAAACATATTACACAAGGATGGCCCGCTTCATGTTGGGCAATTACAACAGTAGTAATTTAAATATTAAGTATTATTATAATATCCTTGTGAATTTAAAAAGAAACTGTTATCTACGAGCACCAACGTTATACCAACTGTTAACCAGTTTTGGGAATAGGACATCTCTATTCGGATCAAGCAAGAAATTACGTCTCTAGTAGGAAAAAAAAGAAGAAGGAGGATAATATGGCGTCGTTCCGTGGACTTGTATGGTCTGCGGTTTAATAAAGTAAAACAGAGTTGTAGCTATAATCAATGAAGAGTTTTCGTCTTATTACAACGTAACGTAACGTAATTGTGCTTATTTTTGTTGAAAATAGTTTCTGAGCATCTAACAACTCTATCATCACATCAGTTTTTTTAACTGATTTTAAATAAAAAAAGGAGGTTGTAAATTTTTTTGTCTTTTTTTCAAATGGTTTAAAAATTTTATTTTATTTAAAAATATATTTTTATCGCCTACCTTCGTCATTTATGAATCGATTTGAAAAAGTATTTTTCTATCTGAAAGGTATACATGCCTACTTCCAGATTGTTCCCATAGAATATCCTATAAAATTTCATCAAAAATGATTCAGCAGTTTGGTCACGAAGTCGGTTTCTCAAGTTTTTTAAACTCATTTGTTGTTTTTTTTTAACCATGAAGTAGACGAAAAAAATGGAGCTGAAGTCAGGGGCATTTCACAAGTACGTACTTAGTGACATATAAGTAGGTAAATAGGATTGTGCGTTACCCGAAAATGTAATCTGATACGTTTATGTTTAGATTTGACTTCTTACATGCGCAGTTAGGTATTTCGTAACTCTACGCAAATTGGGCCGATTGACATAGTTTTACCAAATTTAGGTAGTTTAGGCATTTCTATAGAAATCTAGCCACCTATATCAACATTTTTAATAGTTGTTTGTTACTTGCAATCATTTTAAAGATTTGATAAAATAATTTGCTTCCAAAAATAGTTTTTCGATTTGGAAATTATATTCAAATTTATATTTTCTTTATTTAGTTTTATCAAGGATCTCTTTGAAACATCTTAAAGATAGGTGAGTCTAGGTGGCATTCCACGCGACCGTATCTAGAAGAACAGTTATTTATGACTAAGTAGTTCGATTTTGATAGGGTTTCACTGGTATGTAAACTGTATTAACTACAGTAAGTGTAGACCAGGGATTCCCAAAGTGGTCGATATTGCCTCTGCTGTCCAGTCCTTATTTTTAACCGACTTCCAATCAAAAAGGAGGAGGTTCTCAATTCGGTTGTTTTTTTTATTTTTTTTTATTTTTAATGTTTGTTACCGCATAACTTCGTCATTTGTGAGCCGATTTGAAAAAATATTTTTTTATCTGAAAGGTACTGCTTCCAGATTGATCCCATTTTAATTTTATTAAAATCGTGCTGCCATTTTTTTTTAAATATTTTTTTTAATGTTTGTAACTGCATGCCTCCGTCATCTATGAACCGATTTAGAATTTTTTTTTTATTTGGAAGGTTATTCTTACGTCCAGATTGTCCCAAACAAATTTGATTAAAATCGGTTTAGCCGTTTGACAATGAAGTCGGTTTCTCAAGTTTTTTAAACTTATAATTATTTCTGGTAGACCTACTTGATAAATTTATGGGTGTGTAAAATACTTTCGGTAGAGTCTTTCTATGCACGCTCGACCGCCGACACAAACAACTCAACAACCGTAGAAATTGAAAATCTATGAATAATACATAGTATAGTAAGAAAGAACCTATAAAAACATAGCAATCAGAGCATGAATCGCAATAAGTAATCATTGAAGCTAGAATAAAAACAAATTAATCAGAGGCGACGATCGTGTATGAGCATTCGCGAGCAAGCGCGCTACTTTTCTCGTAATGTGAACAATATTGACGTTGGATGCTAGTGCTTAACAAATGTCGTTAAATTTAGATATTAAGATGTTTTTTTATATATTTTATTTGTTTTCATAATTTGACTTAGTTTTAAAATACTGACAAGGTCATAAATTGAAAAATCTTTTTACTAAACTTCGCTTTCTTTTGTCCCCCAGCCCTGGCTCTCTGTGATTGGTCAAGCCTGCAGACCCGTCGGAGAAACCTCGCTAGGCGCCACTGCGGTCCCAAACAACACACAGACAACTTTGCGCGAATTGGGTCCGTCGCCACGTTCGAAGCAATAGACCTCGTGCAAACCCTGAAGGCGAAAGTTAGGACCACTGATGGCGCAATCGAGGTGAAACCATTCCTTATGACATCAGCAATGAACATGTTCTCACACTACATGTGCAGCGTCAGGTTTGACCCGGAAACTGACGGCGAGTTCAAGAAGATTGTAGAGCATTTTGATGAAATCTTCTGGGAGATAAACCAAGGGTATGCTGTGGACTTCCTTCCGTGGCTGTCTCCGTTCTACGCAAAACACATGAACAAACTCTCGCAGTGGTCGTCTGATATACGCTCATTCATCCTTTCTCGTATTGTTGAACAGAGAGAGCATGACTTGGATGTGGACGCGCCGGAAAAAGACTTCCTAGATGGCTTGTTAAGAGTCCTGCGTGATGATCCTACTGTGGACAGAAATACGATCATATTCATGCTGGAAGATTTCCTTGGAGGTCATTCTTCGGTCGGTAACTTGGTTATGCTCTGTCTTACAGCTGTGGCGAGGGATCCCGATGTAGGCAGGAGAATACGCAGTGAAATCGATGCTGTTACCAAAGGGAAAAGAGCTATCAGTCTTACTGATAGAAGCAGCATGCCATACACAGAAGCCACAGTTCTCGAGTGCCTGAGATATTCATCTTCACCTATCGTCCCTCACGTTGCCACTGAGAACGCCGCAGTCGCTGGTTTCGGGGTCAAGAAAGGCACTATTGTTTTCATAAACAACTACGAATTAAACATGTCTGAGCAGTACTGGAGTGAGCCAGAAAAATTCGATCCTAGCCGATTTTTGGAGAAGAATAAAGTGCGTGTGCGTAGAAACTCACAATGCGATTCTGGCATGGAGTCGGACAGCGAAAAAAACGGGCTAATCACTAAAATCTCCGAAGCGGAAAAGGAAGTTTTATCAGTTAAGAGGAATATTCCTCACTTTTTACCCTTTAGCATAGGAAAGAGAACGTGTATCGGCCAGACACTGGTCACTACCACGAGCTTTGTCATGTTCGCCAACTTAATGCAAGAGTTTGATGTGAGAGCAGTTGATAGCAAAGATTTGAGACAAAAGCCCGCGTGTGTGGCGCTTCCCAAAGATACCTACAGTTTGCATTTGGTACAAAGAAAGTAAAATTTTTAAAATCACATTTGGTAGTTATACATTCTGCCTGCGGTATGCCGATATACTTCACTCTGATTTCTACGCTACATTTTTTAACTAAATCTATTCTCGTACTAAAATATAGTAGATTATAAAGAGTGCTTGTACTTAGTCCTTTTCGTTCAGTAGTTACTTATTTGTTTCTGTCTCATTAAAAAAACGTACATTAGTACGAGTATAGAGATTTAATCCCATTAATAGCTGAGAATTGGTTTTATTAGTGACTTAGTTTCTTTTAAGTTTTGTTAGTAACTTTTTTATTATTTTAGCTGACTTTTTTGTATTCTACTTTCCTCTTCTTCTTTTTTTTAGAAAGTATAGGTATCGCATACCGCATGCACAGGGGAGTGCTCAAACTTTTATTTATTTTCTCATTAAAATCAATCAATTAAGTTATAGTCAAATCAAATTCAACAAAAAAATTGAGACTGTTAAAGTAATCGCTTTCTTATTCATACAAGCTATGATAATATTTTTAAATATGGTTGATAAAATCATTTTGTCTCTGTCTTTTGTTGTTTTCTTTTCTTTTGTATGTATGTAGTAAAAGCATTTACTAATTAGATTGAGATCCAAAGTGCCTTTTTTATGAAAAAGGCTTAGATTTTTTAATGTCTATGGCTGTTTATGAAAAGACCAAAGAAACTGCAGGAAAAGTATTCAACTAAATTATGTTAAAAGAGTATGCATTTTTTTTTCATCGAATGACGTCAAATATTTCTGTAATGTGTGTATGACTCTCTAGTCTTTAGAGAGTCATACATGGTAGTGTGTAAGAACGACGCCAGTTCTAATCCCGTCTGTCACAAAATTTTAGAAAAAATAATTAGGTAGGTAATTAAGTAGTATTAAAATGGAACCAAAAAAATATGCATAATTTGTTTGTTTAAAAAAATTTGCTTACTTTCTTTGGTCTGTGTGTGAATGTATAAAAATTGTTAATAAAAAATAATAATATGAGTATTAACTAATAGAATACTGAAATTGCGTAAAATCAAACTTGCCATTCTTTTGCATTAAGATGACGATCACAGATTATGACATCGTCATCGTAATACTAATTACTAACCTATCCAATAATTTTACAATAAGTTATTTCGAAATATTAGGTATGTCGGCCCAATGCCCTTTAATTATTAGCTAACCCTTTCTAAATTATGTTATTTTGTATTTTACATAGTTTTATTTTATTTAAGGACCAATATGGATGGCAACCCTGCTATCGGCGCCAAAATTGTGCATCAAATTGTACGTCACTTACGTGATTAGCTATTATGAAGTACAAAATGTATTAACTGTCAAAATTAAATGATGTTTTAAAACGGGTGAAATTATAGCTGAGGTTTTGCAAAAGGCTGATGTACAAATTTGCCGCCAAATCATATAGTTATGCGTTGTCTATTCCAATATGGCTGACACACGGCATCTCCTATTGACTTAGGTATATTATAAGTTAGTTATTAGTTACTGTAGCTAGAAAGAAATTGTGATCTGTAGATGTTTTTTTATAGAATCTGAAATTATAGTTTGTACTTTGCAATTTTATTTGCGTTTTCTTTTCCTCTATACTGAACCACGAAACCCTTTACTATGTAGGAACCGTTAAGCCTGCGCACACCTAGGCCGCTGGCGTCGGCGATCAGTGAAACGCTGTCAAATTTGACAGCGATATTTGACAGCGTTTCACTGATCGCTACCGCCAGCGAACTAGGTGTGCGCAGGCCTTGCGACTCAAGTAAACTTAAATACAAAATGCATGAGAGCACTGGTGGTCTAGTGGTACCACTACCACTAGACCACCAGTGCTCTCATGCATTTGGCGGGGCCACCCCCACCGCCTTCCGATCCGAAGGTCGTGGGTTCAAATCCAGTCGTGTACCAATTAGTTTTTCTGTCGAAAAAAAATTATGTGCACTATGCCAGTACTCTCAAAATGGTGAAGGAAAACATCGTGAGGAAACCGGCGTGCTGTAGAACCTAAAAAAGTTCGAGCAACACGTGTCCAGGGTCACGCAAAAAGGGCCCGCCACAGCCCGCACATCGAAAATTTAAATACAAAATCACAAATATTAGAGGAGCTTAGACCGAGGAATTTAGACCAATGATGTCCGAAAATCCTCCTCCGATCCTCCGACCAAGACCGAAAATTTAAGGGCGTCCAATTACCTAGTCAAGTCAGTCAATAAACAAGTCGACCCTAATTGGTTTTAAAAACAAATGGTGGCCGTTCTTTTTCACAACATCAGAAAAATTTTCGATCAAATCAGAATATCACAAAATTCACTTTCATTCCAACGGCTAATTGAGCTAATACCTCAAGTAATGTGATAGTAGAACTCAGAATTACACCAGAAAATGAAAAACTTATGTGACTTACCAGAATGAAAGGAAACGAATCCAATCCCAAATTCATAATACCTGACACTTATTAGCGGCTCACTACTTAACTACTTTCATGTAAACAAATGCCAATGACGGCCGACTTGTATAATGATGATTCGTTTTCCGTCATTTTGGGAAGTCACATAGCTTTTTCAGAGTTCTGTTGTGTAATTTTGGTGGTATTTTAACCAACATTACTTGAGGTCTTAGCTCAAAGTGTTAGCAATTGAAATGAAAGCTTGTGCTTATTAGGTAATAGTCTATTTGATCGAAAATATTTCTGATGGTTGAATAAAAAAAAGACCACCATTTGTTTTCAAAGCCAATTTGGGCCGACTTGTCTATTGATTGACTTGACTAAAAACGATTTTATTTATGTAATATAATCCTCACTCAACTCTGACAAAATTTACCAAAACTGGACAGATGCCATAACTAAGAAGAAGAAGAAATAAAAACTATTTTATTTATTTATTTCAATATTATCCTCACTTGACACTGGCAAAATTGACCAAATTTACAGATGCCATTAATTACATGGCAATAGACTTGCAATAGACTAAGCGGCCTGCTAAGCTAAATGCTTTAGTTTAGACCTCTAAATGACTGCTATATGGATTGGTTTTCTGTCATTTCAGGAACTAACATAGCTTTTTGATTTTAATTGTTTTTCTGGTGTTATTTTGAGTTCTGTTGTGTAATTTCGGTGGCATTTTAACCAACATTACTTGAGGTCTTAGCTCAAAGTGACAGTGCAGTTGGAATTAAAGTGTATTATGTGATATTCTGATTTGATCGAAAATGTTTCAGATGGATTTGGAAGAAACAGCCATCTTTCTTCCAGAGACAAATTAGATAGGGCCGACCGGACAGACGACTGACGATTTGACGGAAAAGTATTTTATTTACGTAATATCATTTTCATTAAACTACTCGACACTGGCAAAATTGATCCGAAAAGGACAGATGCCATTCATTAGGAAGAAGGAAGGAAGGACTGCTTTATGAACATTATGAATAAGAGCGATGTATAGTCATCCGGCTTTCTTCTTCTATTCTCTTTTATCAATAGTCATTTCCATGCTTACTTTGGCCTTCCTTTAGTTTAAAGTTGTCACGATGCCGTACATACATACTACCTACATATTTTAAAGCACTAGGTAGGTACTTTGAAAAACCAGGTTCGCTATGGAGCAGTAGTTGTTAGGTAGCCATGGGCAAATACGAAGCCTGACAGAGATAATGCTCGTTGTGATGAAGATGGTTTCACCTAGGAAGAGGAATAAAAAGGTTGCGGAAGAAGAAGAAGAAGCTCTCCTTCCGAAATCAAATCCTATTCTTAAACGACTCAAAGTCAAAGTCAATAGTTTTTTATTCAGTACGATGCAAGAATCACTTTGAAACGTCTTAAAGCTAGGCGAGTCTAGGTGCCAGTTCCACGCGACCAAGCGTAGAAGAATAGGCAACAAACTACGTCTCGGTTCCTACCGTTTTTTTATATGATCCTTTGACAAATCAAAAATACTCTAAAATAATAGCAGTGAAGTTCCAGTGTGGTGCCACTTCACTTAGTCAGACGTATGCAATGCAATAATACAAAAGCAAAAGTTTCAAAGACAGCACACGCTACGCTTCAATGTTATACTATAGTGTCTACACAGCTTTGACATGTTAGCTTCCTATGGGTAGAGTGACCGGGACATCGGGCCACGCAGTTTTATCTATCTTAAATATATAAAACTCTTTCGTTACTGACTGACTGACTGACTCACTGACTGACTGACAATCAACGCACAGCCTAAACCGTTAGTCCTAGAAGCATGAAACTTGGAGGGTATGTTCCTCTTATAGCGTAGAGGTGTACTAAGAAAGGAAATTGGAAAATTCTTTCCCGAAGAGGAGAAAAAGGGGAAAAAAGGTTTAAAGAAAAATCAACACACAGCCTAAACCATTAGTCCTAAAAGCATGAAACTTGGAAGATGTGTTCCTCTTATAGAGCAAAGGTGCACTAAGAAAGAAAATAGGAAAATAATTTCCCTTAAAGAAGAAAAAAGGGAAAAATAGTTTAAAGAAAAATCACAAAAAATTGCTTTACAAAATACGCAAAAAAACAGTAAAAAAAAATCTGCTACCGCAGCTTCTGTCACCAAATTTGAATACACACAAAAGTTTACATAAACTCCACCGTAACCACTAAGACAAAATCGCGGAAAACACCTATCATACCGAAACTAAACACCGCACCGCTTCAAAAAATGGCTAAAGAACATACTCAAAACTATGGTAACCAGCTGGTCATGTCAAATTAAAAAAATCTGATTCGATTATACACCAACACGCATACGAAACCCTAAATTAGTCACTAATACAACATAAAATCACAAAAAATTGCTTTACAAAATACGCAAAAAAAACCATTAAAAAATTTTCAGCTACCGCAGCATCTGTCACCAGGTTTGAATACACACAAAGGTTTACAAAAAAACAATGATAATCACTTAGACAAAATTGCGGGAATCATCTATCATACTTAACACATTCGCGTGCAGAACGTATCGATACGTAAAAAAATCGAGATACGATGTCGCACAACGTATCGATACGTCAAATTTTATGTTTCTCTAACAACCAGAACGTAAGGAAACGTCCGTTTCTCATATAATGCTCCTATAGTGACGTCACAGTGCCACAACATATCAAAATTTTGATTTCGTAGTGTCACACAGCATCGTCATTTTAAGCGTTTTGTGGGTGCTTCTCACACGTACAAAGACACCTACTCACAAACGCAGAACGTGCGTTGACGTCAACTGGAGTATGCGCTGCCATACTGTCAGTCGGGCTGTGCACCGTTACGCGACGCACGTGTACAGTGAAGAAAGCTCCTGAGTTACGAAACTTTTAAATTGTAAGTTATCACATATTTTGTACTGGATTTAAATAATAGTGTGTATTTTATAGAATACAATAATTATTTTCATATTTGAGCAACCTGAGTAGTTTTATTTTAGTTCTTATTATAGAAATTCCATTGTTTTAGTTTAGATGAACAAAACAAAGCAAGTGAGAAGAAAGAAAACTAATAAAAAGGGTGACAAAACAAGCAAGGATCTATCAGAACCATGTTCTTCGGGCATAACAGTAAGTACTGAACGTTGTTTATATAAGATTTACACGTTTTTTGGCTAGTAATATTAATTTTATTAGCTTTTATTTAAGTTTAGCTATTTCAGTGTCGCTAAGACAGTTTGTCTGTGTGTGTCTGTAATCTCCAAATCCAGACCTTGAGGATCCAAAAGGCAACCCACATCGCGAGGTACCTCCCTCGCCTCAGAATCCAGACCCCGAGGACCCTGAAGGTAACCCATATCGCGTGATACCGCCATCGCTTCAGACTCCAGACGCCGAGGACCCTGAATGCAACCCATATCGCTTGGTGCCGCCCTCGTCTCAGAATCCCGACCCTGAGGACCCTGAAGGTAGCCCACATTGCATAGTGCCGCCCTCGCCTCAGAAACCAGACCCTGAAGATCCCGAAGGCAATTCACACTGCGGAGCACCATCATCGCCTCAGAATATAGACCCTAAGGACCCCGAAGACAACTCATATTGCGGGATTCCGTTCTCGCCTCAGACTCGAGACTACGAAGACCTTGAAGGTAGCCCACATAGCGAGGTGCCGCCCTCGCCACGGATACTAGTACCTGCGAGCCCCGAAGGCAACCTACATCGTGGGGTGTCACCCTCGCCTCAGATAGTAGTCTCTGCGAGCCTCGAAAGCAGCCCACATTGCGAGGCGCCGCCTCTGATATCAGATCCTGCGAGCCCTGAAGGGGATCCATCCGTAGAAGCCTGGCCCCGACAGGAATCAGCATGGGAAGAAACAATAGCAGAAATTCCGTTTTTTGAATTTGATGAGGTTTCTGCAGGGAGCTAAATTGTGAAGTTCCGTAGCACACTCTCCGAATGTATCCTGTAAAATGCCGATAGACTGGCAACTTTACGGTGATGTTCGAGACTAGGAGCTTGGACTCGACTATAGTGTCGCTACCAATGAGCCTTTTGGCTCGTCTCCCAATAGCTTCCAATGCCTCAAGCTGGTATTTGGCAGAGCCATCCCAGAGATGAGAACAGTACTCCATACACGACCGGACTTGTGCTTGGTACAGGTTAAGGAGCTGTTCCGGTGTAAAGTTCTGTCTCACCTTCGATAGAACGCCTAGCTTCTTCGCAGCTGTCTTGGCTTTGGACTCTATGAACGAGCCAAAATTCAATTTACTGGTTAGCGTACACCCTAGAAGCTCTAGTTGGTCTGAAATTGGAAGGGATACATCTCGGAAAGTACGAGTCAGATAGAAATGACTATCTGACTCGTACTTTCCGAGATGTATCCCACTCTGCGACTACCTTCAGCGTTAAGTTCATGCGTTCGATCATTGCCTCTCTATGAGACTGGATCTGAGATCCACTGGAACGTGCTTCAGGTATGTATCTCTCTACAACGGTGCTGTCGTCTGCATACCCAATGATACCGGGCCTAAGCAGATCGTTGATGTGCAGCAGAAAAAGTGTTGCAGAGAGAACTGACCCCTGAGGAACTCCGGCATTAATTGCCATTTGATCAGACGAGCAGCCGTCAACGACTACTCGAATTGATTGGTCCCTCAGAAAGTCTGATACCCAAACACATAAGCCAGTAGATAATCCATACGTAGGAAGCTTGCTTAATAGGCTGTCATACCAAACCCGGTCAAAAGCCTTCGAGATATTCAGAGAAACTGTTAAAGCTTCTCCGTTTCTGTCGATAGCTTCACTCCATAAGTGAGTGACATACGCTAGAAGGACTATGTTCAAAAAGAAGACCAACTACAAAGAACAACTATAATTTCAGAGATACGAATCGGCAAGAAATGCTCAAATTTCAATAATAATAAATACATACATACCTACGTAAGACAGTGTTTGTTTTAATGTATTACAGTCAACGTTGCGTGTAATATTATAGATTAGATGAGACAAAATGAAGCAAAAAGTATCCATGCATCGACGTAATGACACGTTGCGAATAATATATCAAGTAAGGTAAGATAAAATGAAGCGGGACGTTTCTTTACGTCGACGTAATCAGAAGTTGTGCAAGAGATAATAGTTAAAAAAAAAACGTTACGGGGTACAACGTATTCATACGTCAACGTAATGATACGTTGCGAGTAATATAACAGGTTTCGAAAGATTAAATGTGGCACAACGTCTCCGTACGTCGACGTAGTAAGACGTTGCGTGTAGTATAATAGATTAGGAAATATATAATGTTACAGAACGTATATGTACGTCGACGTACGGATACGTTTTGTATAACTTAATACGTTTTTAAGGATAAAATGTGGCAGAACGTAACTGCACGTCGACGTATCGTGACGTTGTGTTTAATTAAAAAAGGCTGAAAATGATTAAATGTTGCGCAACGTCACCATACGTCGACGTATAATGTCGTTCTAATCATAGTTGATTATTCAAATAAATAGAGATACTAAAGAACGTTTATAAACGTCAAAATAAATGTATGGGAGAAAACAGTGCTCCATCAGAAGTTTCGAAAAAGTGAGCACCGCGCGCGAACGTGTTAAGCTAAACACCGCTGAAAAAAATCGGCTACAACAGCACTCGCCTTCAAATTCAAATAAACTCTAAAGTACATGCTTAAAACTATGGTAACCAGCAGTTGGTCACGTCAAATTAAAAAAATTGATTCGATTATACACCAACACGCATACGAAACCCAAAATTAGCCACAAATCTATACATATATAACTCAAAGGTGACTGACTGACTGACTGACTGACATAGTGATCTATCAACGCACAGCCCAAACCACTGGACGGATTGGGCTAAAATTTGGTATGCAGGTAGATTTTAAGACGTAGGCATCCGCTAAGAAAGGAAAATGGAAAATTATTTACCGAAGAGGAGAAAAAGGGGAAAAATGGTATAAAGAAAAATCAACGCACAGCCTAAACCGTTAGCCCTAGAATCATGAAACTTAGAAGGTGTGTTCCTCTAATAGAGCAGAGGTGCGCCAAGAAAGAAGATAGGAAAATTATTTCCCTGAAAGAAGAAAAAACGGAAAATGATTTTAAGAAAAATCACAAAAAATAGCTTTACAAAATACGTAAAAAAACATTTTAAAAAATTCAGCTACCGCATTATCTGGCACCAGGTTCGTTTACACACAAAAGTTCACAAACAAACCGATGATAACCACTACGACAAAATCGCGGGAAACATCTATCATACATACTAAACACTGTTGAAAAAAATCGGCTCCAACAGCACTCACCTTAAAATTCAAATACACTAAAGTGGAGGCTCAAATCTATGGTAACTAGCAGTTGGTCATGTCAAATAAAAAAAACAGATTCGATTATACACCAACGACGAATACGATAGCCCAAATTAGCCACTTCAACAAATTCACGAAAGTTCTTTACAAAATACGCAAAAAAAACATTAAAAAATTTCCAGCTACCGCAGCATCTGTCACTTGGTTTGAATACACAAAAATTTTCAAAAAAACTATGATAACCACTAAGACAAAATTGCGGGAATCATCTATCATACTTAAACTAAACACTGCTGAAAAAAATCGCCTACAACAGCACTCGCCTTCAAATTCAAATACACTCTAAAGTACAAGCTCGAAACTATGGTAACTAGCATTTGTTCATATCAAACTAAAAAAACCAGATTCGATTATACACCAACGAATACGATAGCCCAAATTACCCCATAAAAGAAAATCACGAAAAAGAGCTTTACAAAATATGATAAAAAAAAACATTATACAAAATACGCAAAAAAAAACATTAAAAAATTTCCAGCTACCGCAGCATCTGTCACCATATTGAATACATAAAAAAAATTCAAAAAAACCGATGATTACCACTAAGACAAAATTGCGGGAATCATCTATCATACTTAAACTAAACACCGCTGAAAAAAATCGGCTACAACAGCACTCGCCTTCAAATTCAAATACACTCTAAAGTACAAGCTCGAAACTATGAAAAACCAGATTCGTTTATACACCAACGAATACGATAGCCCAAATTACCCACTAAAAGAAAATCACGAAATAAAGCTTAACAAAATATGCAAAAAAAAACATTAAAAAAATTCCGCTACCGCAGCATCTGTCACCAGGTTTGAATACACATAAAGGTTAACAAAAAAACCGATGATAACCACTTAGACAAAATCGCGGGAACCATCTTTCATACTTAAACTAAACACCGCTGAAATACACTTTTCATTACTCATACTCTGAAAGTAGGTCTGAAGTTGCCTGAGGGGCCTAATTGAAAGTAAAACTTTCAGCCCTAGGGAGAATCGCTTTCTACTGACAGCTGTCAAATTATAAAAAAAAACAAGTTCTATTTTATTCAACCATTTTCCAACTTTCTAAAGTCTTTCTAACTGCAAGGAGGTCGTTGAACCAAATTGCAACTTTTTATTCAGCAAGTAGGTTGGAAACCCATTACAACAGTAAGAAGTTTAAAAAGTCTAATAAGATAGCTCAATGTAAAATTTAAATTTAAATAACATAAAGATAGTATTAAATAAATAATATATCTTCTAAATTACTTGATTAATATATAGCTTCAACTATTTATTTAAAATAACATAGATTTGACATTTACCATTTTTTAAATTATGAGAATGAAAATAATAGCTGAATAATGCTGGTGAGCCGAAGCCGAAGGCCCGCCAGAGAAAAAGAAAAAAAAAACCGGGAAGGCGGCAATTCAATCTTCATTTTCACAAATTTTTAAAACCCAAGATTATCACTAAGACAAAATCGCAGAAAACACCTATCATAGCGAAGCTAAGCACCGCTAAAAAAATTCAGCTACAATATAACTAACTAATATAATAGCACATGCCTTTAAATTCAAATACACTCTAAAGTACAAGCTCAAAACTATGGTAAATAGCAGTTGGTCATGTCATTTAAAAAAACCAGTTTCGATTATACACTAACAAATACGATAGCCCAAATTAGCCACTTAAACAAAATCACGAAAAAGAGCTTTACAAAATACGCAAAAAAACATTAAAAAAAATTCAGCTACCGCAGCATCTGTCACCAGGTTCGAATACACACAAAGGTTTACAAAAAAACCGATGATAACCACTAAGACAAAATTGCGAGAAACATCTATCATACTTAAATTAGACACTGCTGAAAAATAAAACAACAGCACTTGCCTTCAAATTCAAATACACTCTAACGTACAAGCTCAAAACTATGGTAACTACAGTTGGTCATATCAAAATAAAAAAAGAACTCAAATATCCACGCGGACGAAGTCGCGGGCATCAGCTAGTCATTCATATAGCTATCTAGAGTATAGTACGCTTTCTTTATTAACACTGGAACCTACTTTGTTTTAATAATTATTAAACTTTAGGAAACTGTTAGCGCCATCTAGTATCGAGTAGCAGAATTATTATGTTACCATAGTAACCGAAATCAGACGTGTACCATGCATGTAATTTTTTTGGGCTTACGTGTTCACTTTTTGCATCGGTCTTTTACAATAAATTGAATTTCATATCACACTGATGATGAATAATTCAAATTACCGCTGTTTTTAATGAATAATACAGGTTTTTATACACCTCTGCCCTCTGCAAAGACGAACGTCAGATAATCGTATGGGAAAGGCAAAAGCGGTTTATCCACTAACGTTCTTTCCTGGCGGAAAGCTTCCTTGAGAAGAAGTGTATGCAAATTTAAACTTCCACTGTGAAAAGTTTAACATCAAAGATGAAAAGGTAAAGTGAGACCTCAAGAGAGTAGTTCAGTGAAGTGAATTTGATTCGCCACACACGAAAGAGCGTTAGTGAGTAGCCCGTTTTGCAAGTGGAAATCATATTTCCAGCTTTACAGGTTTAATGGCCTGCGCTGCGCACACCTAGTTCGCTGGCGGTAGCGAACAGTGAAACGCTGTCAAATATCACTGTCAAATCTCAAATCTGACAGCGATATTTGACAGCGTTTCACTGATCGCTACCGCCAGCGAACTAGGTGTGTTCGAGCCTTACCTAAACATAAATACCTAGACAATTGTCTTTCATCGCAATACGAGTGACGCCATCTATGGGTATTTTTATGAAACGATTTCTCCACATTGTTATTTTTATGGATTTTATTATTGAGGTAGGTTAGTTATTATAATTTATATTATTATGTGCATTGTAATGGCAAGGTTATGGCCGTTTATTTATTGAATGCAGTTTTTATTTACATTTTTACATTTTGCTCAGTGATTTATTTTTGCCGGTCTGTCTGGGATAGATTATTATTATGTGCACACGTGCACAGGTGGTAGGACCTTCACAGTTTAGATCTTTTTGCTTAGTGCTGCTTTATTTTTTTTTATTACAAACATTTCTAAACCATAACATCTACCTCATGCTACAATGCTTGAGTCGAGCCTAAAGGATAGATTTTTGACACTTCAATGTAGATTGCTAAGAAGAATTATTAAAAAATCTATGCTTGAGGCTCGACTCAGACTAAACCATTTGTTTTTTTACACGGGCCTTAGAAAAGGTACCTACATAATATAATAGCTAGAACTTTTTGTGAAGGAGTAATTAGCCTAGAGAAAGTCTAGAAAAAACCTCCTTTAGACGTCCCAAAATAATCTTTAGTTGATACTTGCTACAGGTACGGCCACATTTAGACCAGCATATCGCCTATTAGATTTCACCGTACCGCCTTTAGTCACATCTAAAACATAGATGCTGGCCACCATATAAGTACTTAGGCCAGTATATCGCCTAGATGTGGCCTTTCTTAAAAGAGATCTAAGGGGATATTTACCGTGACTGCAAACCAAAGTGAGGTTGTTTATCTTTCTTTCTAGACTCCACCAACAAAATCGTGTAAAAAATGTGTTAGAACACGTTTACGCTACCCACCTCCTTCGTGTCATCAACCTTCTCTATCTAATTTTGGCTCGTTCAGTTTCATGATCACGGCTCTGCTATGATATCACCAACGTACCTATCTACATGAACCGATGCGGTTTATCTGAAAATATAAATCAGTAGGTAATCTCCTTAATTTAATTCATCATCATCATCAGCCTGAAGAACTCCACTGCTGGACATATACCTTTCCAGAAAGAAAGAAAATATATTTATTTAACATAACATACACAGAACGGAACACTGACAAACATAATACGAAAACATAATATAATAATACATAATAATGAATAGGCACAATAAAAAAATACAATCCAACACAAATAAAAAGGTAGGTTAGTTACATACCCACTCTACTATAGTGTTAGAAAGACCGATTCTGAGCCCTTTCTATCCACCGCGATTTCCCGCGATCTTAACAATGTCGTCGGTTCATCTAGTTCTAGAGGGTGGGCGCCCCACGTTTCGTCTTCCAAAATGTAATTAATGTAGGGTTTTTTTTTATGTAACTAGCTGATGGAACAAGCATATGGCCCACCTGATGTTAAGTGGTAACCATCGCCTATAACAAAGCAATGCCTCGCAGGTCACGCACGTCAGGAACGCGCCCTTACGATGCACTGCCCTGCGTCCATCAACTGGAGGCATACAGATATTCAGCCTCACGTGCCAGTAATTTCACCGGCACCCACACCCTTCAAACTGAAACACAGCAATGCTGCTTCACGGCTGAAATAGGCATGGTGGTAGTACTTCCCCGGACGAGCCCATCACAAAGAGCTCTACTACTACTAAATAAATAAGGGTAATTAGTTTTGTAACGATGTTTTATAAATTTTATTTTATGAACCTGTTTTTTAGCATCCCATGTTGTAATGGAAAATCTGAGCTACTTATTTTTTATTTTTTTTGGGTCCTGCAAATGAGGTTCAAACGCTGTCGTACTTTTCGCATTTAAAACATCGAAATGCCTTCCGTGTAGACACTTCAATTGACTTGCCTATTCCATTTCTTTTTTCCCCTCGGCCAGGCTTTTCTTCTCATCATGTCTTTCAAACCAGTGTGGTAAAAGGATTTCAAGTGCGCCTCAAAGAGGCTCCTTTCGTGCAACTAACACATTTTTTCTAACTTTTTAGGTACGACATGCCTCCTCACGATGTGTGAGGTTTCCTCACGATGTTTCCCTTCACCGTTTGAGAGTACTGGCATAGTGCACATACAGTTTTGGGCAGAAAAGCTCATTGCTACACGACTGGATTTGAACCCACGACCTTAGGATCGGAAGGTGGAGCCGCTACGCTACCACTTAGACCACCAGTGCTCTCTGCGACCAGTGTAAAAGCCATTTATTTTACAAGGGGAAGTTATTTTTAGTTATTCTTCCTTTGGATATTCTTTGAGTAATTAGAAACCGAGGTACCAGCGTAACAGAACCATGCTATGCTATTGATTAATGATGTCATAGTCCAACTCCCAAGGGCGTAGAAAGGGGCAACGCACCGCCCGCCATCATGAAAGCTAGATACCATAAAGGTACAGCCAACATAAAAAAAATGATAAATTTTGAAAGCAAAAAGTATAGCCATCATTAGATGTTGACGAATTTTTCAATTACGAAATGGTTTGAAAAAAAAAGAATTTTATTGGACCCAGCTTAAAATAGATTATAATCACTGCACCAATAAATAATAATCACACCAAACATACCTACTATATTTAAGATCTCTACAAGGCAACATTTTATCGAGTTTTAAGCTTCAAAATATTCTCTTGGGGCTATCTAAACATTTTCAAAGTAGTAGGTAGTAGTTGTAGCTCAAAATAGCGCTATTTATAAAGTTCAAATTTTATTACCCGATCACCTAGCTAGAAGGGTAAATGTTTTCACAAGTCATTGCATGTGTATAATCTATGAGTATTTTAGGCTTACGGATGTTTTTTTTTATTTTTGTGGTGGTATTGCCCTGACATCATTTTCACCGTATACTTATAACCATGGTACTTCAAATTCACCTAATGCGGGTATACCTATCTACTAGAACCATGGTGGTTCTATCTGAATATTATTATCTGGTTCTGATGCGTATATAACTTCTATTTATTGAAGTTGAAATGTTGCCGGCGTACTTTGTTCAAAGTTTAAACAATAAACATTTTTTCATCCCATACCAGCTCTGAACTCGTAACCTTCTTGGTGTATTTGTGAATTCAAAACATCATGAAACCTATTTTCTTCTAACTGCATGGTGCCGAATATATCATACAACCTTTTTAAATTTGTTAAAAACTCATACTCGGAACCTTCTTGGTGTGTTACTTTTAGTCGCGCCATGTTCTTTTTTGCATTTCCTCGCTGAGGTGGGATGAAAAGTTACGTGTTGCACTCGAGTGCAAAGATTTTTCACCTTGTGCTCTTTTGATTCCTTCGCCAACGCTTAGGATTCTACCTTTTAAATTTTAGAATCCTGCGCTTGCTCGGTCATCAAAATTGAGCACGCGGTTAAAAAGAAGCTTTGGACTCTTTTAGAACAAATAACTATTTACTTTAGCTTTGAATCGAATTGCGTAATTCAAAATCCAGAGAAAAGGATAATGAATAACTGAAATTTTTGAATCTACTTTTGCTACTGCTTATGGCCGTGTCATCGGGGAATTGGGCTATTTCCATTTATTATTTAGACAGCCCTCACGGCTCAGTTGGTAGTAGCTCTGCCTTCTGCGCTGATGGAGGGTGTGGGTTTGATCCCCACCGAGAACATTTTTTTTGTATTTGTGTGGTAAACATACCTAGATGTTTGTTCTTTATCTGGGTGTTATTAAAAATTAATTTATGTGTTATATCAGCTATGTTTGGTTCTCATCGTAAAAGCTCTGCTTAGGTTGGGGCTAGATATTGTTGTGAGGATTGATTATTTATCAATATGGGTAGGTAAGTATGCGAAGAATATCGTTGGAAGCTAAAATAAGTACCACCACAGAGATTGTGCGACGAGTCACATGTACCTAATATTCGTAGAAAAACTCCCAAAATGATCAAGTATAGGTAAATCAAGTGATTGAATTTACATTTATTATTAGTGACTCAAAATCAAAAGTGTATTTATTCAGTAGAATTGCAAAGATCACTTTGAAACGTCTTAAAGCTTGTGAGTCTGGCCCAGATTCATAAACCGAACTTTGACTTTACTTTGATGGAAAGTTCAACTTTCAACCAAAATTATATTTCATAGTTCTGTCAAGCTCTTCTTTATTCAAAATATTGATAGGAAACTTCGATAAACAAAGCTGTCTTTGCGAAGACTGCTTTGCTGTAAAGCAAAGTGCGGTCTATGAATCTCAGCCTAGGTGCCAGTTCCATGCGACCAAGCCTAGAAAAACAGGCAACTATGCAACTAACCCCCGAATACTGAAACGCAACTCAGATTTAAGCACGTCTCAAGCGACGAATATTTGACAGTTTTCAATGAAAATCTGTCAAATATTCGTCGCTTGAGACGTGCTTAAATCTGAGTTGCGTTTCAGTATTCGGGGGTTAGACAGTAAAAACAGTCTCAAAATATTCAGTATAATTTACAAGCGGGTAAATATTTACTCTTTCATATTTACCCAGCAGTGGATAAAATATATAGATGGCAGAGTGCCAAATGCATTTGATCTCTGTATCTCTTGTTTCCCGTGCTGCCCGCTGTTTTTGTGAGTACATTGACGTTCGTTGGAACTAGGCAGCTAGCATTTTTAACAGACTTAAAAACAAGGCTGTCAATTCGGCTGTATTTTTGGAACGAAGTTCCTTATCGTGAAAGGGGACTAGACGGACTAGACGGAAAAAATTCTTACGAAAAATTGTCACGACACTTTTTGCTATAGTAGCTGTTGTAAGCTGTGCGGCATTCGCATGTTTCTCTGTCTGTCTCTCTCTCTCTCTTATAGAAAGCAAGCCAGATGTTTTCATTTCTATTTCGCATTGAACAGTGTGGTGTCGCGACGATTATTTTTGTTGAGTGTATACAGGTTTTTTGTAAATAATAATAAAGGAACTTCGTTCCATCCGGGTGTCCCTTGACACCTCTCAAGTTTTTTTATGTTTGTTATCGCTTATCTCAGTCATTTATATAGCGATTCGAAAAAATACGTACGAAAGAAAATAAGTCCACGCAAACAAAGCCGCGGGCATCTATTACCTACTATTGTACACATACATTTACAAGCACTGCTGGTTCAAATCCAGTCGAGCACTAATTAGTTTTGTATGTATGTAAAGTTCAAAAGCATGTGTATAGAGTGCACGAGCCTCTTTGAGGTACACTTAAACATCCTTTCACCACATTCTTCTTTTTCATGTCACTAGTTTGTTGAACCAGCGTTCAATAGTTCAAGAGCTAGTTCTATTGAATCAGTGTTCAATAGATTTGTATAATGTCCCAAAAGTTAAGAGCCGAGCGGGATTTGAACCCACGGCCTTCCCCTTGGTACGGGGCTGCGCTGACCGCTGCGCCATCGGATCCTAATCACACTCGTCGAATAACTCTTAGGCCCGTATTCCGAAACGAGCATTTTATGACAGTTCTCCATTGAAAAGTGTCAAAAATCTGTGCTTGAGGCTCGACTCAGACTTAAGCACTGTTTCGGAATACGGAGCCTAAGGACTGTTCGGCCTAACGGTCGCGTTAGCCTAAGGACTAACGCGACCGTGACACGCTATAAAATCAATAAAAAGTAGTGTTTAATAGATCTAGTGACGCGAAAAAGAAGAAAATTTTAACTTTGAAACTATCATGGTTTTAACACTATTTTTATGAAACAACGGGATACTTCGGCACAGTTGCATGCACCATGATCACGGTTGAGTTCAACCGAAATATCGGAAGTAAACTCAACAAAATGTAATCATGGGAAATATCCCGTTGTTTCATCAAAATAGTAAGAAAACTTTATACAATATGGAAGCTGACAGGTTTTAAAATATTTATTTAGAGCAAATTAACCTGTATTGGAACGTTGCCATTTTGTATTTTATCAACAGTTTAATTAACGATCTGGTGATATTGGTTCGTTTTCCTCTTATGAGATCGAATACGCGATTGTATGGTTGTTTGTTGATTGAGGTGTTTTGGAACGCAGTATAGGTATTGTTTCTTATTAGGTACGTTAACGTTTAATTTAAAAGTAATCTAAATAGACAGAGCGTTACCCTGACATAGAAAAACATTTTCGGTGGAAAAGTTTTCTCTAGGATTTTAGCTAATACGGTAGGGTTTTTTTTTTGTTATTTAATTTATTGACAAGTGATTGATCTTATACGCAAGCAAATATCTTGTGCGCTACGCTTTTTGCGTAGCACTTCGTAGCATTTTGTTTGATAATCAAGTTCAAGTTCAAGTTCAATAACATTTATTCCATTTTGATACATTTTGTACACTCGGAAAAGTCACATTATACAAATTCATATTAAATTCAGAGAACTTTCAAATAAAAATAAACAAAGAAATTCACATACAAATTTCAAATAAAAATAAAAATAAAGTTGGTAGGTACTTAACGTACATAGGCTAAGAACTATTACATACTAAAATCATCAGCCAAGGCTTCGTCAATAGTATAATATGATTTTAATAATAGAAATGTCCTTACTTTATCGCTAAACTGTCTAAAATCTAGATTTCGTGTATCTACGGTCAGCTTATTAAAGAAAGTAATGCTTTTACATACGAAGCAGATAAATAGTCATACATAGATTTAAGATTTTATTGTTAAGCTAGATTCTCTACAGAAGTTTGTTACCTAGATTTACATAATTTAATTTAATTTCGCCGTAAGGCCATTGTAATGCCCCAGCGGGGCTCATGTTCAGGACGTTATTACCCCCTAAGACCTATAATACACATGAAACAATGAATAAATGAATATGAATATGAATATAAGCTTTTACCAACTTTGGCCAGTCTTCGTTTTGGGATGACAACATTGTTTTTATTGCGTGTATTATAATTGTGCATGTCGCTTTTTAATTTATTATCGTCAGTGTGTAATTTAGCATAAATTAAATTTTGGAAAATATATTCACCTGTAAATGTCATTATATTCAATTCCTTAAACCTTAATAAGTTTACTCGCATGAATTCAAATACTCACTTAATTTATAGTACCAATATAAAGACTAGAATAATTCTAAAATCATTGCATATAATTTTTTTTATTATTTAGTATTGTGTTAGCTTAAGTATGGATCTGTGACATCTGAATAAAACAAATTGTAATAGTTTAATTTATATTATCTAATAATTATAGGATTTTACTGAACTTTTCTAGCTCATAAAGATTGCTCGACATAATCTATTTTTCAATCAAAATAGTTTTCATTAATATGTATATTGTAAAGTATTCACTGAAACCAAACGTGTTACTCACTTATAGTTATACTACTGAAGATTCGCTTTCAACTATACATAATAGCTACCTACTACTATTGCATCGACAAACTAGACTACAATCTCTTATCGTAGATTACGTCACATAGACCCACATAGCACTAGCATATACCGAGTTTTCGCCGGCCCCAGCGAAATCTGTCATTATGTAGGTACAACAGACAAGCTAGAATAGCATAGCCACACGCCAGTCACGGATTGAAGAGTGTGGAGACTGACGTGTTTTGGTGAGTTTTTAGGGGTTTTTTGTTGTTGTTTTGACGCTACTAACAGGGTCTATATCATATTTTTTCTAGAATATCTAATGCTATTTTTAGTTTTTAGTAGAAGCGCTGCTTTTGAAACTTTTGATAAGGATAATAATAAAAGATTCTTATTGGCCGTAGTTTTTTAACGATGGTTAATTAATTATCAGAGGTTCTAGAGGTTTTATAAAGTTAGCTTTATTTTTCTTTTTTTATTATAGCATCACGGCTTAAAGGCGATTATAAATATTGATGCATTTATTTTTGAATATTTATTTAAATTCGTGCATTTTTGGTTTTTGATTTTTTAGTCAGATAATTATTATTCAGTTTCTAAATTCTTGACAAATTTGATCTTTTTGTCAAAAGTTCCGTGCAAAAATCATTTTCATTTTCATTTCAGTGTCATTTTACGAGTCGCAATTTTAGAGTTACTAAAAAAAGTTACAACGTTAAAAGAAACGGATCTAAATAGGCAGTGTTCTCACAGGTAAGACACTGACACTGTGTCAACAAGCAAACATGACGACTTTCCTGTAGACTAGACTGAACGATTGTTAGATGCTGGAGAGAGCAAGCATGGTCCATCTAAATTCTAAATCATGTCATAAGCACTAAATAAGCAATGCTCGAGTTTGAGTTGAGCCTCAATAGATAAAAAGATAGGTACGAGTATGTTATATTATATTTGTGCATAATTGAGCGATCTGGTTCCGATAGTTGGGAATATGTACTAAGTCTTGTGTGGAATGTCCACATTATTTAAAATTAAAAAACATTACCGTCCTTGTTTTTGACAAGCCTATAGAAGAGACAGATATATTCCTTTAGTTTACACTATCTAGTTTGTATCATAGCTACAAGCTACATATACTCACTGTGTATGTAACATAGCCTACCCGTGAGAACCTCTAATTGGCTCTCTAAATCTAACTTTTGTGTATTCTTTAGTTATAAAGCTGGTTGGTTCTCCAATAAATATAAATAAACAAATAAATATATTTTTACCTGACTGATAAATTTATCTGTAAATGTATTTATTCCCTTAAAATAGTTTTTTTTGACAATACTTCATCAAGTGTCAAACAATTTATGCTTGAACACTTATTTTTGCATATGCGTGTGCGTGTGGGCATTATCTTATTCTCGTAAATAGTGTAGCCAGGAAAAGTATATGTTTAAATGATAAATATAAAGGTTGGTTTACTTACAAAAATAGACATAATGGTTAACGCCCAAGTACTAAATAATAAGTACCTACTTATGCGTAGGGTATGACAGATATAAATCCACAATGGGTTTGGTGTTACGAATTTGTGATAAGGATAAATTTATTTTTAAACATTGTGGCAGCTATCCTGATGCAAATATGATTGTGTGTATGTTTCCTGTGTTGTCAAAAGTTATAGTCATTTAAATTTGATCACTATAGGTACTGTCAACCATCATAAAAAAAACTTAACAGATTAATCATTTTGCAATTTTATTTTATTCCTTGTTTTCGAAGAGAGAATGGATGATTTCCTTGAGTAATTCATCGACGACCTCATCGTAGAAGCCTCGACAGCTACGATATACGGAAAAAGTAGAAAAAGTGCGGGGTTGTGCATTGCCAATGTGTATTTAAGGTACGTTGAAAATCTCGGTCGGCCCGAGAATTAGGCTCTAGATCACTAGGTACTGTCACCCATCATAAGAAATAATAGGTCTAAAAGGAGAAGATTCCACAAACTTCCACAAAAGTTTTATGATTTAAAATAAGGCAAAACGATAATAGATAGCCCTAACAGCTCAGTTGGTAGTAGCTCTGCCTTCTGCACTGTAGTTAGTGGGTTCGATAACACAAAATGTTCTCTGCCTGGATGTTGTTTTGTAGGTATTCTAATACGTATTCTTTTGTTCACAAAAACTTGTAAAAAGTAGATATTATTTAGTTATCTGGTTCCCATAGTACAAGCTTTGCTTAGTTTGGGTCTAGATAGTGATGAATGTTTTCTCGTAGCATTTTTCAGCGTGATTTTTGTTTTTAATCTTTGATTTTCGTTTTGTTTGGTTGTCTATATCTAGATCATAATCGAAACACATTACCCACGTTAATTCATAAGCAAACACAACATTAGCCTAAGTAGATGAATACCTACCAAACCTGCAGACTTCATAAACTCCTTGCTGCCGTAGGAAAAACAGGGAATAACGCATTTGCGAGCGTGCTGCGTAAGCAAAAGCGTTTTTGCTTTTCTGTGGTGCTGCGCATGCTGGAACTATAAAAGCCGTACCTATGAAGAAATAATGCTTGCTCTGAGTCGAACCTCAAGCATAGATTTTATGACAGTTCTCCATAGTAAAGTATCAAAAAATCGTTTCTGCATACAGGCCCTAGTGACAAAAACCAATGTACACACTGGATAAATTTACTTGCACCGAATAAATTCGGTAAAAAAAGGGCGCATAAAAATACGAAAAAATAGAGAGAAATCAGTTTTACAAAAATCAAGAAAAACGATGGGCCCACACTAGGACTAGCCGTTGTATCGCGGGAGACCTATAAGAGTTAACAACGACAAAAAGACGTGATTTGAAAGGCAAAGGAACAATAAATAAACCCTAATAATAAAAATAAGAACAGTGCAGTGACTACAATTTCTACCAAAAACTAAATAAAATATCGTCTACAAATCCGGTATAGAATAACAAAATAATGACAGTTCTATAAAATTAGGAAGAAACATTTTCGGAATACATCGCATCATATTCAAACCTGCTTCACACACACATATATACACATTTGCTCTACATCATTGGGTGCATTCAGATCTGGCAATGTTTTCAAACAAACAAACATTCATCAAAGTCTCAGCACATCCACTGATGCACGGCGGCTGTTTGGCCTTGACAACAGTTAACTGACTGGTATGGTAGAGTAGATTCATTTGTAGATGACTGTGAGAAACCACCACAGAATATGTAATACCTAACACCTACCATTTTCCACAATATCTGGGTCACAATACCTCCCTACATTTTATTCTTACGGAAGCGTTACTGAGTGGAACGATGCGGAACTTAAAAAAAAAACATTACATAGGACAGACGTGACATATTTACCTAAAGGCGGACGATTTCCAGCAAAGCTCTATTTTATTCCTTGTCTGCGCGAATTCGGAATCCAAAAAGCCAAGGACATTTTTAATGATTGTCTGTGTTCTGTCTCTTTTTTGCGTAGGATTAATGATAGAGACGCAAAGGCTATTATCGTGAAAGAAGTTTCGAGATTTTTGTTTTGCTGCTGTGTTGCTATGCTATTTAAATTTAGAATTATATAAATTTTATTACAGAGGTCAAGGGAGAGAAAGGTTTACTTTGAGCCATGTAAAGAGTTATCTTTTTCAAATGATATTACAAAACAGTTTTTATGCAAAACTCTTGCAGATGTCTAAAGAGGTTTATTATCGTTTATTAGTTATAGATGTTTTGTCCACAGAAATGCCAGAAGTCCACCAAGCCTTTGTGAAAGCCGGGCAGAAGCCAGGCCTAGAAATATGGAGAATAGAGGTGAGTTGTTTTTAAATATACCGGTCACGTTCGGTTTTCCAGATAGTTAGAAGTAAAGTAATTATGATCGTAATGCCCGAAATAAATGAATATCATTATAAGTACACGCATTCATTGTTGATGAAGTAGCTATATAATTACCGTATACCCCACACATGACGTGTTTTTAATTTAGCTACTGAGCCTTCCCTTTTGAAATGAAATGAAATGTTCGTTTGAGGTATGGTCAATATGCCCAAACTATAAATGGAACCAGATGGACCGACCTTATTGCATTGATCCTCGATCAATGCAATAAGGTCGGTCCATCTGGTCGGTGCATGGAAATAGCTCAGAATCGTTCTTCCTGGCAATGTGTAGGGGAGACCTATGCCCAGCAGTGGACTTATTCAGGCTGATGATGATGGTCAATATTGAAAATCTTCTTATTAATTTATTTAACTCTTTGTTGCACAAAAACTTAAATGTATGTACAAAAGGTGGGCTTAATGCTATAAGCATTTTCTACCTGCCAACCTTAGAGGTAGGAATGGCGTTGGCGTGCTTACATACAAAGGAAAGCTTAGATATTAAAATTAACAACATGTACCTACTTATTAGTTAAGGTCCGAAGAGATCTGCTTCAGGAAAAGCTTAAACCATCGGTCATAGCCTAAGGGGACAATTTTCTAAAGACTTTTCAATCAATGTAATATAATGTAATAAAATTTAAATCACTATTATCCAATTAGTAAAAACGGGAGTATCTATTAGTGAATAGCTTGGAAATGTAAGTGCATCAAACGAACACAACAACACATTTTCGAGCACATTTTCATGCGTCAATAGAATAAGCAACTCACTCAAGAATGTAGCACTTTACATTCTTTGAGTGAGTGCTACTATTGAGTGCGAAACTGTTTAGATTGAGATCAATGCTGTAAGATGATCCACATATACAAGCTGTATTTCGGGACTTTATTTGCGTTGTTTTCCCGTGTGGTATTATGACATCTTACCGCTAGGCACCCTGGAAGATAACTTTTACCCATATGACCAGACCAGATGATGACCAAATGATGATAAACATAAACTAAGTAGAACAACAAATATATAGTACTAATCCGCTAATCTAATCTAAGTAAGTTAATTTAATGTAGACTTGTGTGTGGACCCTTTTTTTTTTTTTTTTCCCAGGGGAAATCCTTTATGGATACCCACTAGCGGGGGAACTAGTGGGTTATGTCAGACTTTTGCTACTGACTAAAACCCCTGGGGTGTTCCTCTACATTTGCGCTGGGTGGACGAGGTCATGGCTTCGTTTCGTTCCACAACCCCGTCAGCGCTTATCCTTGTGGACCCATCTTAAGGAAGGGCTGAAGCCCTTTCCTCTTCATCTGAAGGCACCCTGAACACAAGGGTACCTTCCCTCTCTAGACCCTCACAGTGCAGGTAACAGATTCCCCGATCTGTTACCTGCGGGTCCCTCTATGGCGGCATCCGTGCCAGATAGGCACGACGCCGCTGGCCGGGCCTCTTGCGGCGGATCGGGAGTGAGCTTGGATCTTGCTCACGCTCCCGCTCTGCTGCTTCTTTTAGCTGCATTATCGTTGTGCAGAAAGTCTGCACTGCACTCCAACTGTCTTCGCTGACGACCATGGCATTCACCAAGGCTGGCAAAGACAGGTCCTGCCCAATAACCGCAGACAAGGCAGCGCGAGGCTCCACCCAGGAAGGACACTCTTCGCGCGTGTGCTGCGCCGTGTCTGCGATTCCTCCTCCGCAGTGATGGCACTCTGTAGTTGGCTCTCGTCCAACCACCTGACACAGGTACTCACCAAAGCACCCGTGCCCAGTCAACACCTGTGTCAGGTGGTATGAAAGTACGCCATGTTTGCGTTGAACCCATTCCCTGAGAATAGGCCGAACTGCCTCAACCAGTTCCCGGCTAGCTCCGGGGATCTCTAAACGCTCTTTCCACCTCCGAAAGAGTTTATTACGAGCCTCGTCTCTCCACTGAGCAACTTCACGTGGGTGTGGACGCAGGCCGTCTTCGAGCGCTGCTACACCTTGCCAGTAGCGTTCCGCAAGAACTTCCGCATCTAAGTCCCATGGTGGGCTGCCAGCAAGTAGACACGCCCCGGAGTGGGACACCGTGCGGTAGGCTCGAGCAGCTCTGAGTGCCATCACTCGCTGCGGGGCCCGCAGCAGGGGCACGTTTCGGGCGCTCAAAGCGTCTACCCATATTGGCGCTCCATATAGCGCTATCGAACGCACCACACATACAGACGTCGACACCACGTAACACCTGCTGTTTCGCTTTGCAGGATTTGCAGGTGTTACGTGGGGTCCACACACAAGTCTACATTAAATTAACTTACTTAGATTAGATTAGCGGATTAGTACTATATATTTGTTGTTCTACTTAGTTTATGTTTAACAATGGAATTCCGCAAAGTCACGCCTGAATCTATTAATTATCAAATGATGATTTAAAAATGCAATGTGAAAGGGTGCTACACCCTTTATTAGAAGTCGCTCACTTGCTAATGTCGTCATGTCTTTTACAAAGAATAAATATGGTGCACAGTTTAAAAGCCCGCCTCGTACAAATAAATAAACACGGTCTGTGTTCCCTCATAAATTTTCAACACCAACGATTTGGAGTATTCGCCAAGCTTCCGAGATCCTTGCAATGTCCTCAGTCCTGAATGTGATGGCCATCCGTTTCATTTTCCGGTTCGTGGTCACCATCCTAGAACTCTTAATTCCTAATACAGCGGTTGTCGGTTCTACAGGTCATTGGTATAGCCTGTCCATTGCAATTTCAATTCAATGAGTTACTGAAGAACTCCTTCGAATTAAGTATTCTTCTTCTGGACAAGAGACCAGTTCTTTCAGAGCAATGTTGTGAAAGGATATTAGTACGCCTCAAAGAGGCTCTTTTCGTAGGTACTAAGTGTCCACTGGCCGTGGTGGTCTTGGCATAGGAATAGGATCCTTCAATCACCTCCCAAGCATATCGGGAACCACCAGTAGATGGGCAGCAGCATCTCTTGATTGACACTGCAGTCAACACTCCGCCTGTCAAGGCCATGACTATGGAAAACCCCTTCTAATACTGATACGAGAAGCGTAACTATGGAAAACCCCTCCAAATATGGAGGACGCCCTATGTCAAGCAGTAGACTTATTTACACTGATGACGAAGTCCACCACAGTCTAATAGATAATTCGTTGTTCTCCTTCCTGCCCTTATCCCACTTTATGTGGTATCGGCATAACATGTTCTCCTCTCTTCATTCTCCTCTATCAGCCGTCATCTCTGTATTCACTTCTTTCTAATCCATGTCATCTTTCACAGTGTTCATCCATCTCTTCTTTGGCCTACCTCTACCCAAATATCCATCTACATTCGTACTCATCACTCTCCTAGTCACAAGACTTTCATCCCTCCTCATAACATACCCTTACCACGCCAGCCTGTTGCTCTTAAATGTTTCTGTTAATTTGTTATTTACACATACGTAACATAATAATATAACATAAAACATAATTCAAATTGAATGTGATGAAATGTTTCAAAATAAAATGTGTGAAAATATTTCTCTCGTCAGGATAGTCAATCATTCTTGTTCTAAAATTAGTTTATCTCAGTTCTAACTCGTATTCTGGAAGTCGTAAAGTAACTTCTCGTAATTTATGGTTCTTTTAGGTTCACATAGGATCTAGCTAGAACAAAAATATACTAGGTGGTAGGTAGGTATTAACTTTTTAAGACTTAGGTCCGTATTCCGAAACAGCGCTTGAGTCTGAGTCGAGCCTCAAGCATAGATTTTATGACAGTTCTCCATTGAAAAGTGTCAAAAATTTGTGCTTGAAGCTCGACTCAGACCTAAGCACTGTTTCGGAATACGGGCCAGTTTAATCGCAATCTATTTTTGATACTGACGGCAGTTTACAAATCATCAGGTTTTAGAGGATTTTTTTGACGATTTTCTTTTGCTCAGTCATTATTTTTCTACTAATTACCAAATCAGTCAATCAAATATTTCTTTATTCAATGTTATCACAAGGAGCTGGTATATTTTCTGTAGTTATCATACATTTTATATAGCGACGTGATTTTTGTGGCTTCTACAAGCTTAAAATCTAAATTATACAATTAATTAAATCACTAAACAACCATTTATTGATAGCTTATCTAACTTTTTCTAAATTAGGCACCCTGACTGATCCCGATATGGTTGTTAATGACCTACCAATACCTACTGACTTATTTGACCTACGCACTGGAGCTAAAAGTACGAAATGAAACAGTGTTTTACTTTAATAAATAAAAGTTTTAATAACACAGCGCAGCTCAAACGTAAAATATAGGCGTTTTTACAATTTTTATTTTCAGGAACTTGACCTGCGATGCACTGCCCTGCGTCCATCAACGTGAGGCATACAAATGTTCAGCCGCATATGCCAGTAATTTCACCAGCACCCACACCCTTCAAGCTGAAACACAGCAATGCTGCTTCACGGTAGAAATAGGCATGGTGGTAGTACTTCCCCGGACGAGCCAGCTCAAATTAGTATTAGAGTATTAGAATTGAGTTCTTTAGTAACCCTACAGCTTCCTTATAATAGAGGAAACTCTAGGATGCGATCAGACTCAAAAGGACTGTGTGACTACGGGTTTGATGGTTCTTTTTTTCAGGATTTCGAACCGGTGCCTGTACCTGCGTCACATCATGGAAACTTCTATTCCGGTGACTCCTACATAGTTTTAAAAGTAAGTCAGTTCGGTGCAGATTTTTCTGATGACGTCTTTGTGCAACGGCGACACGCCGACGGAGATCTAGGAGCCAGGAGTGAGATTGAGAGAGATTTGAGAGAGTAGAGTGAACCCACGATATATTAGAGGAGGCAAAGTGGATTGATTACTGTGAGCTGGATAAAGAATCATTTGAATTTTAGAGTCACTTTTTACTCGTAAGTAGTAAAACAGATATGGCATTGTTTAGGTGTCTGTGTTTACTACCTACATTTTATATCTTTATAGGATAACTTGTAATAGGCGCCGTATAAAATACGTGTCTAATATACAAATGCAACAAGATAAATATCTGTGATAAATATATAAATATAAATATATAATACATATATATTAAATATATATATTCAGATATAGTGGGGCTGGGTCCGGTGTGTGACTGTGTTGGGATAAACTCCCAACACATTATTGATCTGCCACCAAATGACGTCATCATGGCGCTGTCTGACCTTGAGTCCCAAGCGATCGTTCTGTCCTTTGTCTATCCCCCCATAAAGAAGCTTTTGAATTTATATCACAAAAGCCATGCTCGCCATGGCGAAACTATTCAGCTGAGTGGTTACCACTGGCACTCGATTACAAACTCAATCTCGATTTGATTTGAATTCTTTCGAAGCAAGTTTTGGTGAAAGGATTTTAAGTGCACCTGACACATATTTAACACTGTAAAGACATGCCGGTTTCCTCGCGATGTTTTCCTTCACCATTATGAGAGTACTTACTGGCATAGTGCACATAGATTTTTGGACAGAAAAACTGATTTGATACATGACTGGATTTGAATCTATAATAGTCGTTACCACTAGACCACCAGTGCTCTCTTCTGTGGATACGACCGAGTAGTTTACGAATGGTGCAAGTACTGGGCAAGCTTTGTCCACCTATGCTTATCAAAGTCACTTACTAAGCATAGGCCGGTTTTCCAGACAACAGGGAACAACTCCCAAAAGTCCTGGGACATCCACTTCTGGCTCGGCGAGTCCACGACGCAGGACGAGGCGGGAGCCGTGGCGATCCTCACAGTGAACCTCGATGACCAGCAGTTCCAAGGAGCTGCCATACAGCACAGGGAGGCACAGAACTACGAGTCGAAGCAGTTCCTGGGGTATTTTGAACCAGGTTTGTAGACCTTTTTTTTGTTGCTTGTAGCGTGATAGCTAAACAATTCGACTGCCATCAAACCTGATGGAAAGTGAAAATGCAGCCTAAGGTGGAGCACACTTAGTTATAATACTTATAATCCACTTGTTCACTCTTGAATTGAACATTCCAAGAGGGTAATGCTGTTGCTAGCTTGCAAACATTGGCGAATTTCTCTAAGATAATCTTACTATATCCAATGAAATCATGATATAGGTGTTCAACAGACGAAAGATACCACTGACGATTGCTGTTATAATTAAGTAGGCACTTATATAAACCGAGCTTTTCAAAGATCTGTGTTGTGTGCCTCTGTTTTTAAAATGCTTGGGAGGCTTTCCTCTAATCTTGGTATCTATTCAAGGAAATATTCGATGATAATAGTTCCTAAGTACCTACCTCATAACATCGCCTGATACATTGATGGTACATGACCAGGTTTTGCTAGTAGTATATCCACAAAGCAAAAACCAAAAGCAAATAAAGCTTAAAAGTACTGCCCTGATCAGAAAAGCCAGTACTTTTGCATTGATAGAGGTAGCAGCCTTGCTCTCGCATGAATAAATGGACAATTAAAAGATTTACTAGGAAGTAAGTCGTTCGAGCCAAGCGAGCCACTCAAATTATATTTCCTTGTTCCAGCGATCAGGTATCTAGATGGCGGCCATGCCTCTGGTTTCAGCCACGTGACCATCAACGCTGGCGCTGAGAAGAGGCTCTTCCAAGTCAAAGGGAAAAGGGATGTTAGGGTCAAGCAGGTATGTCCAACTTGTTAGTTATAACCCCGAACACATGATTCCTTAAGAAAGCATGAATCTGAGACAAATTTTCAATTTATGGCCCTTATTCCTAAAAGAGGTTTGTATTATGTCTGCTCCTTTTCTTTGCCTTGCTCGTCAGGAATCGTGAGATTCGGGAGTGCTCGGAAGCGCGGTAAGCGATTTGAATTTCGAACACGCGTAATGACCCTCTTTGGCCAAAAGCATAGAGCAACTACGTATGAACTAGTATGCAGGCCCTGCCATGGAGGCCGAAAGCAATGGAAACCCAAACTACGCAGCAAAGAGTTTCCGAAGTCACTTGGCATAGGACTGGCTGGAATGACAGGGAATGTTCAGAATTTGGACGGCAACCGGATTCAGGCCTTGACTTGAAGAAGCTATAACTTATTGCCTTTGATATGAATATGATTTCAGGTGGAGCCATCTTTCAACTCGTTGAACAAAGGAGACTGCTTCGTGATGGATGTGGACCACCAGATCTACTTATACGTCGGAGAGAAGGTGATCAATTAATTTGAAAATCATTAATCAATCAATAATCTCCAACACCTATGCCAAATAATTTGGATGGTGGGTATATTTTCAGGCCAAGAGTGTGGAGCGTCTGAAAGCCATCACTGTCGCCAATCAGATTCGAGATCAGGACCACAATGGACGAGCTCAAATTGAAATTATAGGTGAGACCATTGTTTTTTCACTGGGATCATTATCGAATAAGAGAAGGCCGAACAGAAATATTACTTACGCGAGTTGAATTTTATATGATATGAATAATTTACGTGAATATAGCTCGAAGAACTGACAGCCGTTCGGGAATAAAGCTTCTCGAAAGGCGACCACGAACCGGAAGAAAAAGCGTTAGGCATCCCCCCACCAGATAAATAAATATATAGAAAATTCTTTATTGCACAAATTAAAAGCTCTGTGCACTGTACCAGATGAACCGAAGACATTGTTAAGACCGCAGGAAGTCGGTGGATGGCGAGGGCTCAGAATCGTTCTTTCTGGAAATGTGTGTAGGGGAGGCCTATGTCCAGTAGTGGACTTCTTCAGGCTAATGATTAATTTACGTGAAACGAACTTCTGTTGTGTTATATTTCAGAGCAAGATTCAAGCGAGGCAGATATCGCCAAGTTCTTCGAGGCTCTCGGTTCCGGAGACCAGGAGTCTGTAGCGGAAGCCACTGAGGGAGGTGATGATGAGGTTAGAATCATACACGTATTTATACAGGGTGTCCCACGGATATGCCACATGGAGGGAAAGTACTTTGCATATTGTAGATGGAACATTTTATGTCCTGAACACAGATGTTTGTTTTCTATCTATGTATTCTAAGTATGTATGTATTTACAAAAAAAAAAAAGTATAAAGTATAAGGTTCCCATACAGTTCTAGATAGTGTTGTGTGTATTGTCCACAATATTTTTTCTTTGGAGTCACAAGGAATGTCGTTTTAGTGGTTAAAGTAAAGCAAATGTGTCTTTATTCAATGGTATCATCACTTTGAAACGTCGTCTAGAAGAAAAGGCAACAAACTTTTCCACAAGGCTTGGTTCCTACCGTTTTTATAACGCTTTTATTAGTTTCACCTGTATGTATGTATGTATGTATGTATGTAACCGACCCCTTTGAGCTCGATTTTGTCCTACTTTGAACGATCAGATTTGATTCAAACTTTGCACACCTGTCAAAGGTCGATGACAATGCAATAATATGAAAAAAAAATAAAAAAAAATGAAAAGAAATAAAAAAAATAAAATAAAAACCTACTTTGAACGATCAGATTTGATTCAAACTTTGCACACCTGTCAAAGGTCGATGACAATGCAATAATATGAAAAAAAAAAAAAAAATTAAAAGAAATAAAAAAAAAAAAAACCTACTTTGAACGATCAGATTTTATTCAAACTTTGCACACCTGTCAAAGGTCGATGACAATGCAATAATATGAAAAAAAAATATGAAAAAAAAAACAACTAAAAAGTAAAAAATAAATTATAGTTTAAAAAACTAAAAAAAAAACGCTTTTATAACTAATTGAACTAAAAAGTTAAAAATAAAACTGTAATAATCAATTGAAAATTTATATTATTGTACAAAAAGCGTGGGGGGCTTGATTTTGATTGTTGTAAATATTTTATCAATAGTTTATTATAGATATAATATAATAGTTGATTATAGTTTAGTCTGAAGTTATTATAAAAAGCACCCCACGTTTTTTGTACAATAATATAAATTTTCAATTGATTATTACAGTTTTATTTTTAACTTTTTAGTTCAATTAGTTATAAAAGCGTTTTTTTTTTAGTTTTTTAAACTATAATTTATTTTGTATGATCCTTTTGAGGCCTGCGCACACCAAGGTCGCTGGGGATCGCTGACGCCACCGACCTAGGTGTGTGCAGGTCTTTACAAAACAAAAATAATAATAATTGCTTTGAAGTGTCAAGGGGTAGGTCCAGCTTATTGTCAACTTTATGAAGTGCCAGTATTTGCAGGAGTTCGAGCGCGGTGAGAGTAAGGAGGTTTCTCTGTCTGAGATCTCCGACAGCACCGGCAGCCTCCGGATCACGAAGGTAGCGCCGCCGCTGACGCAAGACCAGCTAAACACCAAGGTATCATAATATTTGGTTCCCAACACATAAATATATAGCTAAAACGATTTATACAGATTTTTGGCAAAACAATAAATAATAATTATTCGAAATGATTGTGCAATTATATAACTTTTGACATATACTCGTACATAATTAACTTTTGACATACTCGTATACTTATTAACTTTTGACATTATAACTTCATCTACTGCATTGCACGCCTAGATTTAAAGGCCTGCGCACACCTAGGTCGCTGACGTCGGCGATCAGTGAAAAGCTGTCAAATTTGACAGCGATATTTGACAGCGTGATTAGACAGCATTTCATTAATTGCCATCGCCAGCGACCTAGGTGTGGGCAGGCCTTTAAGTAGAATACATTTGACATTTATAAATTTAACATCTTTTTCAACATGTATTTCATGCAATTATTACTTTGATCTTTAACCTTTGACTTGGACTTGACCTTATCATGATATGGTCAAGTCCAAGTCAAAGGTTAAAGTAATAATTGATTGAGGTGTCTATGGGCGAAGGTGACTACTTTCCATCAGGTGGCCCGTCTGCTCGTCTGCCAGCTATGACATAAAAAAAAAAAAAAAAAAAAATTCAGTGCACTGAAAGCCTGAAGAAGTCAATTCAAGGCCACCCTTTATACATTTTCTGGAAAAACGATTTTGATCGAGCCCTATTACATTTTCTCTTCTCCAAAGCTGGTGTTAAAACTTATATAATTTTTTTATAAATACCTACGGAAATTTTCCACGTTTTCATAGAATCAAAAATATCACGGTTGATTTTTTATTTTTTATTTCAGGAATGTTACATCTTGGACACAGGGAGCTACAGCGGCATTTACGTTTGGGTTGGACGAGGCTCTAACGACAAGGTATATGTATTTATATTTAATATAATTCTTTTACATATGTATTGTACATTAAATGAAGATTTTGGGGGGGACCTCTGCCCAGCACAGTGGGCCAGTGCAGGTTAAAAAAAACGTATACATATTATACAGGGTGGTTTTTTGAGAAGGACGGCAATGGCCAAGTCCGAAACCATGAGAGTTATGGAAAAGGTCGTAGGTCGTGGGTTCGATCCCCACCGAGAACAAATATTTGTGTAGTGAACATAGACGTTTGTTCTCTGTCTGGGTGTTATAATGTATTCTAAATATGTATTTACAAAAAAAAATGTACCTATATAAATATTATATCAGCTAAGTATCTGGTTCCCATACTACAAGCGGCTTGGCTTAATTTGGGGCTTAAAATACACTCTAGATAGTGTTGTGTGGATTGTCCAAAATAATTATTTAAAAAATCAGTTGTCTGTAAAGTCGATTTACTGACGATAGTTGGACGTGACAACGTCATACAGCTGTCCACGCGGACGCATCGCTCACTCAAGTAGGAGAGAGACAGATGTCGAACGCTGGCGAACGCGGAAGCCGGTTGTGCCTCTTTGTCGCTCGTACCGCGCTCTCACTTGCACTTCAAGCCTTAAATGGAACACCTCAGAGAGAGGTAACGCCGCATGAGTCATGTTTTTTCATGCGTGCAGCCGGTTCCATCGAATTATAAGACATTGTCACGTCAAAAAAAAAAATGGCCTGTCACATATTTTGTACTTACAATGTCTTTTTTTTAGGAGAAAGCTGAAGCGATGAACAAAGCTGAACAGTACTTAAAAACCAGCAACTATCCACCATGGGTACGTTATCTAATGTATTATTAAATTTACCTATAGATCCACGCGAAAGTTGAGCTATCTGCAGACCGGAAACGATCTAGATTCTAAAAAAATACCAAAAAAATAAAATTCAAACCAAAATATTTAATTAATCTATTATTTTATTTTACTAGATCGTTTGCGGTCTGCAAAGTTTAGCTATCTGCAGACCGCAAACGATCTAGAGATACACAAAGATTATACAGGGTTGTTTTTTGAGAAGGGCGGTGATGGCCAAGTCTACGAGAGTTAGGGAAAAGTCGTGAAAGCAGTCATGCCTCGATTTATAAGAAAAAAATATGTACATTTTTTTTTTCTTTTTTTACTGAACTCCTCTAACGAATTCCAATCATCAGAATTGTGTATTTTTCACCTAAAACTTTTATTTTTCAGGTCCCTGTGTCGAGGATTCCTGAAGGAGTGGAACCGCCAGCGTTCAAACAGTATTTTGAAAATTGGAATTAAATGCATTTTTTAGGTTCGTTATTAATGTTCACTTTTATTAATATTTTTTTGTTTTATGTTATAATAATAAAATGTTCTCAAATAATTTCCTACCGCACAAAACTCGAATAAAATATTTTAAGAATAAAAATTACCATTACGAAAAAGCTTTTATTTGCATAATTCCTGTGAATTAGGTACGCTAATCGGCGATGCGGGGACCAAACGGCTACTTGCAGGTTTGATACCTACGTAGCTCGTGAAAATTTGAACACAGGCAAAAAACTAATAGTATATTACATACCCAGGGAAGTAAAAAAGATAACCTGAGACATTTCTTATTTTACTTCCCTGGGTATTGAACCTGCACCTCAAGTAGTTTAGTTCTCCTAGTGGCACAGAAGCTCGTGTTATTTCCTTTTAATTGTAAGAATAATTAATAAATTCTATGTAAACCCTGCAAAATAGGTTTAATCTGTTGTTTACAAGAGTTTTCTCAATAATCAGTTTAGTATTATAAATACTTACACAATCAGCTCAGTAATCAACCAACTTCGTTGAAATACTAACTATAAACAGAATAACCAACAGATTTTACAGACAAAACATTATACAGAAATACTTATCCCAATGTAACCTACAAACAAATAACTATTGAAATACATGTATTCTTTTATAATGACGAAGTAGCCTACTTCGTCCCTAAAAATCCCTACCCTACTTGAAGTAGGATTTTTATACAACTAGTTTATGGACAAGCATATGGCCCACCTGATAAGTGGCAAACAACCATAACAAAGCATTGCTTCGTAGGTCACGTGCGTCAAGATTGTGCCCTACGATGCGCTGGTCTGTAGGCCTACTACAAGCTCTGGCTCTGGTTTTGAGTCTGTGTGAGTGTTGACTAAATAAATCCTACTTCGAAACGTCACACACAAAGAATAATACACTGGTGAGCACTCACACAGACTCAAAACCAGAGCCAGTCCTACCGGGAACCAATCGTACACCAGCTGACGTGGACACGTCACCGTCTCGCAATCGCTATTCATGCTTCTTGAAGAATCCGCTAGGAGCGCTTTTGGTTTCTTCATACAAAATGGTCAGGCACCGCACACAGCGTCAGGCACCGCACACCGATTTCATACGATTGGTTCCCGGTAGGGGTACAGAGACAGAGCTTGTGGTAGGCGGTAGGCCTAATGCTGTGCGTCCATCTACTTGAACAACTCCATCAACTTCCACTCCACCAACTTGTTTGTCCAAGAATAGACCATGTTAGTAACTTGATATAACAGAGTATGGCTGACTTCTTCATATCCGATAAGTTACCGCATTATTTCAAAATAGCCAAACAGACGAATATACAACTCACTAGAACGTTTTGGCGTGAAATAGTGAGATTGAGATTGTCGTCGCTCTCAGAATACCAGCTTAGCTGCTGATAAAGGAATGACCTGTTGAATCACTAGTAATTGCACGTTACTATGATTTATTCCGTGGTTATACATAATACCTACTACGTAGTAGGTACCCAGTACTAACAATAATGTATGTTTTTGTAGTCTGTCCGACCTGCTATTAAGATTTTTTATTTGGCTTTAGAACTTTGGGGTCGTGTTCTAAAATAATGCCCAAGCATTCATTTATCTAGTACAGAGTAAGGAATGGTTCTAATAAAATCAAGAGCGTCAGCTGGGTCGGAAAGATCAGAATCAATCGCCAAATGAAAAGTTACTACACATGTAAGGCATTTTTACCTCCGACTACAACACTGGGACCTCATAAAGGTCAGTTGGTAGTAGCTCTGCTTTCTGCGCTGAAGTGTGTGGGTTCAGTCCCCACCGAGTCTAAATATTTGTGTGGCGAATGCATAATAATCTCGGCCTGAGTGTTGCAATGTTGTAGGTGCGTATTTACAAAATAAAACATCAATGTACCTATTATAATAATAGTCTAAGATCCCGCTATAGAAGGACCTTCACCGAGCTGGTTATTTAATGAAACGTATTTTATATTTAATTAAACATGCCAATAAATATATTCTATATGGGTTGCCTATCAAATTTCAGTCCAGGATAATTATGATTAATTAATAATTAAAAAAAAAAAAAAAACTTTCCACTGGTTTGTTTATCAAACAAATTCTATACCAATCGAAAGTATAGACCCCAGGATTTTTATTCAATGAACATACCGGTGCAAAATGCTAGTATTGATTTACCTGTTTATACCTGTTACCAATATTTATTTGTTAATTATGTTGTATTTATTTATTTTTACTGAGCTTTGCGCTCCGTGTTACGGAAAACCTTTGAGAAGATGAAAGGTTTTCGATTCTAAATAATTATAAATGAAAATAAAAAACTTCTTTACTTTTGATTTTCAGGCCCAGACAAAGTCGCGTGCGCATACAAGCATCAAAATGATTGCTTAAAAACCAGTTTCAATTGTGACATTTCACTCATTGATCGCCTGTCAGTGGTCAGTTGTGGGCGTGCTGTGTTACAAAGTGGTTGTACCTAGTCTAAATATATACATACAAAAGAAGTGGTAAAAAATAACGCAAGTAAGTTCAACCGTATTCTAAATTGATGTTTAAATCGAATTTAAACTGTTTAAATTTTTATTTTTGCACTTAAATCCTTGCATTTAATATCTTTGATAGGTTAATTTGTCTATGAAGAAACTTTTTATAAGTACACACGAAGGAAGTCATACTGTTAATATACGTATTACCTACAACTGTAGGGAAGTAAAAACTGCTCTTATTACAAATTACGAGTACCTAATACCTAGGTGTCCTATCATGAGTCTAGATAGTTTTCCTTCCCAGTAGTTTCATATTTGTTTAGTTTACCCGCACCCGGTAAGTAAGATATGACGCGATCATTTACTAATTATTTTTGTGTGTTTCTTCGTTTGTTTTTTTATCTTGTTAGGTAAGAGGTTGTTAGAGGATATTTATGCTGATGAATATACGGCCAACACAATCTTTACTTTAGTTGTTTTATTGTACTGAATTATAACTAATTAACAATTGATATTTCAATAAAGAGATCAAGACACACGCACACACTTTGGGGAGTCAGAACGAACAGACAGACATGAATGAACGAACAAATTGATTAGGGACGGGACGTCTTCATAGTGTTGTGCTAGTGCCATTCCAACACTCTGCTCACGAGCTCAGCACTCATGATATGCCAAGGTGCTTCCGGAGCATCAGGAGCCTCGGTCCAGGTAGACCCTTTGTGAGGATATCGGCCTCCATTTCTTGTGTGGGTATCCATTTGATGCCGATGACCCCTTTTAGCACACATTCCCTGATGAAATGTTGCTTGATCTCAATGTGCTTCGACCTTCCACTGATGATAGGATTGGTGGAAAGCCCCTGAGCTGCCTGGTTGTCGCTGAAAATTATAACATTATTTAATAAAATGCCTAAATCATTAAGCAACATTTTTAAATGAACGGCTTCTTTAGCAGCTTCAGTTAGTGCTACATATTCAGCTTCTGCTGTAGATAGTGCCACACATCTTTGTTTCTTTGCTTCCCAGCTAATGCAACTATTTGCATATTTGAAACAATAGCCTGAGTAAGACTTTCTGTCTATCTTGCAACCAGCCCAATCGGCATCAGCCATTCCATACATTTCTTTATTTGACTTGGTGAAGCAGATACCAACATCCATTGTACCCTTCAGGTACCTCAAAATGCGCTTTGCATATTTGAAATGTTCTTCACTATAAGCATTATTGAATTGTGATAGATAGCTTACAGAATAAGCTATGTCGGGTCGGCTTGCCACTGACAAATACATTAGTGTACCAATTAAATTTAGATATGGAATATCTTTGTCACATTTATCAGATTTTTCCAACTTTAGGTATGGTTCAATTGGGGTACTCATTGGTTTGCAATTTTCCATTTTTTATGATTTATTTCAAGGCCAAGTACATATTTTGGTTTTCCAATGTCTTTCATCTCAAAACTTTTATTTAGATTTTTCTTTAGCTCATTTAATTCTTCTTTATTTGAATATGCTATTATTAAATCGTCGACATAAACAGCAATTATCATCTTGTTTGAGCCTTGTATCTTTGTATATATGCATGGATCAGCTGTTGATGCCTTAAAGTTCATTTTTCTAAGTTCACAGTCTAACTTGTAGAACCATTGACGGCCAGCTTGCTTTAAACCATATAGGGCCTTTCTCAACAAGCAAACTTTTTCACCTTTTATTTTATTTATATCATAAAGCATATTTCTGGCTTTATAGAATAGTTCCAAATTTTCATTTTCACTTTCATCCTGCATTATTTTAGTTATATATTCTTCAAGATATTCAGGTTTCTTCATTATTATTTTTTCATTTAATTCTCCATTTAAATATGCAGTAGTTACATCCATTTGATGAAGCTCTAAATCTTCTTCAACTGCAAGAGCCAATAATGTTCTGATTGAACTCAATTTGGCTACTGGAGCATATGTTTCGTTGTAATCAATTCCGGGTCTTTGAGTGAAACCACGAGCCACTAATCGTGCCTTTTTGATTACTTTTTCATCTGGGCCAATTTTTTCTTTAAGAATCATTTTAAAATCCACTATATTTTTAGACATTTTGTCTTTTTCTTGAATTTTCCATGTACCATTTTTTATGTGCGATTTTATTTCAGCTTTTATGGCTTCCTGCCATCCATTGTTTTGAATATCGTTTTCTTCGATTTCTTCACATACATAGTTGCACTCACCATCTCCAAGATCATAATCATTTGACCATACAGGAGGGTTTTTAATTCTGATAGGACGGCTAGTTTGGCTTGCCTCTGTTTTCTCACCAGTACTTTGACATTGCTGTTGTTGACTTTGTGCAGTTACGTTTTCAGCTACTGTGACCTCATTTTCATCTTTATAGTCGCTGAACGAGTGCATAGATTCATCATCATCATCAGTACTTTCTTCATTTTGCTGAAAATAAGAGGGCTGAAAAGATAAGTTATTAATTGTTGTTTCTTCTCTTTGTTTTCTGTTTCCATTAATATTTATATTTTCGGTTTCAGGTTGTTCAGGTTCAGGTAGAGTTAGGCCATTTTGGACTTCATTATTCTGATAGTACATTTTTCCATCTAGTATTTTTACATCACGACGTACAATTACTGTATTTTTCTTCGGTAAGTATATTCTATACGCTTTACTATATTTTGCATATCCAACAAACACACCTTCACTTGCTTTTGATGCGAATTTATTTCGCTTTTTCTGTTTGTTGAGTGTGAACACTTTTGATCCAAATACGTGTAAATGTCTTACAGATGGAATGCGGCCAACCCATCTCACATATGGTGTCTCACCATTCAGTGCCTTAGCAGGACATCTATTCACAATATAATTTGCAGTGAATACAGCTTCTGCCCACAGAGGTTCCGGAACCTTTGACTCAATCATCATACACCTGGCTTTTTCTACTAAGGTTCTATTTTTCCTTTCTGCCAGTCCATTCTGCTGAGGAGTGTATATGACTGTCAGTCTTCTCTGGATACCATTTTCTCTTAGATATTTGTTGAATTCATCATTACAAAATTCTGTACCATTATCATTACCTCTAACAAATGGTAACAGAGGTCCGTGGATCGTAACCACGCTCTGCTACCATTTGTTAGAGGATATTTATGCTGATGAATATACGGCCAACACAATCTTTACTTTAGTTGTTTTATTGTACTGAATTATAACTAATTAACAATTGATATTTCAATAAAGAGATCAAGACACACGCACACACTTTGGGGAGTCAGAACGAACAGACAGACATGAATGAACGAACAAATTGATTAGGGACGGGACGTCTTCATAGTGTTGTGCTAGTGCCATTCCAACAGAGGTACCTATTATTTTATCTGAGTAGGTTGGACCTCGCTTTTTAGAGCCACACGTTTCATAGCGAGTTGTGTTGAAAAATCAATAATGCAATCTGGGTGTCGATTCTGAAAAATCAAATCACTCAAGCGATCGCGTAAATCGATGTGAGTTGTCAATTTTTGTTTGAAAAATTTGAAAATGGAACGCGCATTTAGCGATCACTCGACGATCACTCAATCGAACCGTGTTGCTGGAATTGACGCCCTGATCAAGTTTTAAAAACGTTGGCGATCAAATCAAGAACATACAAAACTCTGTTTTCTGACTAAACCACAAACCCGTTAAGGCAGTTAGTACTGCCAGATTAGAATCTTGAGACACATGCAATTTTAAATCACCTTCGCGTAAGCAGCTTTGTTTTGGTTTGAAGGGCGTGGTGCCGGTGATATTACTGGCACGTGAGGCTGAACATCTGTATGCCTCAAGTTGATGGACGCAGGGAAGTGCATCGTAGGGCACGTTCCTGACGTGCGTGACCTACGAGGACATACTTTGTTATAGGCGATGGTTACCACTTAACATAAGGTGGGCCATCAGCTAGTTGTATAAAAAAAAACACAGAAAAGCCAATTTTACCCAACAAATATCCTGACATTGAATTCTTCTAACACAAGATCTAACAAGCGAACCTATGAAGTGCTTCTTTTTAGTACTTTTTAAACTTTCGCGATCTTATCACATACTAATGAAGTGTCAAAGCAAAATATATATATACCTACTTAGTTTAAATGATTTTGTCAGAAATGTTATCTGTTAAGAAATACGCAGAGGTGAAAAGGCTACTGTTTGCTTATAATTTGTGATAACTAGATACATGCGGGCTTAGTTATTTTGAAAATAAATAGCTACTTTTAGCCACAGTATTGATAGCTTTTAGTTAGATATTATTCAAAACCGACCTGAAAAAATAGTGATGCGTTTTTTTGCAAATTAAACCTATCTCGGACTCGTTTGAAAAACTCCATTGAAATCAATAGGCCTACCACAAAGCCAGACAGATTTGGCTCTGTCTCTGGTTTTGAGTCTGGGTGAGTGCACACCAGTGTAGGGTTACCATATCTCAGGATTTGTCCTGAGATTTCAGGATTATTCGACTCTTCTCAGGATTCCGGCCGGATTTAGCAAATGTAGTGATAGCTCAGGATTTTTAATAAAAAACAGGTTACATTTTAAAGATCTCTCTTATTAAACTACTAAAAATAATCTTCTTTTGGTAACAATTGCAGTTAAAATCAATACTTATGTATTAATTTAAAACAAACTTAAAATAATCTTCTTTTGGTAACAATTGCAGTTAAAATCAATACTTATTTATCGAAGTAAAACGAACTAAAAACAATCTTCTTTTGGTAACAATTGCAGCTGCAGTTAAAATCAATCCTTATTTATACAACGATAATAATACGTTTTTGAGAGAAAATTCTCATCTGTAGAAAATCTCAGGACTTTTCCATGGAAATCAGGCCTTTTCTCCGGACTTTTGAGTTTTTCATCTGGTAACCCTACACCAGTGTATCTATTGTGACGTTTCGACGTAGGATTTATTTAGTCAACAATCACACATGTTCAAAACCAGAGCCAGACAGAGCTTGTAGTAGGCCTACAGAGTCAGTATTTAAGAGGTAAGTTACAAAACATAGGGTTCACGTAATTTTCAGTATTTCTTAGCGCAAGCTTGGTGCGGGCTCGATTCGCGGCCGGGTCCATTATGCTACTTTTATTAACGCTCGCTCGTTCTATAAGAATTTACAAACAAAATTACTCATCGTGCGATTGACACTGCTCAACGAATGATTCAATGAATGACCTTGATTTCTTTGTTGCTCAGACTTGGGAAGGAAATAATTGAATTACCTACTTATACGTAGGTATATAAGTACTAGTAAATCTATGCGGTAGGCCGGTAGACAATACTACATAAGGATTACCAAGACAGTTTTAATGTATTCTTCTGTTCAATTGAACACTGGATTGTTCGTTGTTTTCGTTTTTGACGTGACAACGTGTTATAATTCGATGGAGCCGGCTGCACGCATGAAAAAACATGACTCATGCGGCGTTACCTCGCTCTGAGACGTTCCATTTAAGACTGGAAGTGCAAGCGAGAGCGCGAAACGAGCGACAAAGAGGCACAATCGGCCTCCGCGTTCGGCAGCGTTCGACATCTGTCTCTCTCCTACTTGAGTGAGCGATGCGTCCGCGTGGACAGCTGTATGAATGACGCTGTCACTCTAACTATCGTCAGTAAACCGACTTTACTAGTACTAGTAGCTTAGATGTTTCAATTTTTTCACCATCATCCATGAACGGGATGATGGTGAAAAAACTCAATCTCAATTTGGTGAAATGTTGAAAGAAATTCTCTGGATTTTCTGTCAAAACCTAAAGGTGCTGATAAACTTGAGCATTCACTTGTAATGAGCATTTGTGCGAATGCTACATCACAGAAAAATACGAGAACATTTTAGCGAGCATTCTATCGTTCTATATGTTTGGCTCGGCTCGTTGTTCAGTTCGACAAATATAAAAACGGCGAATGCTCGATGTTCTGTAACAAGTGAATGCTCAAGTCTATCAGCACCTTAAAATTGGGATTGGAATTGAGTCCAGCGTAACCCTGCTCGGCCCTACCACAAGCTTTTGTCAGTCTGGCTCTGGTTCTGGTTTTGAGTCTGTGTGAGTGCCGTACATTGTATTATACTGTGTCTTATCTTTCCTTGCTGTGCGTTCTATAAGTAAGTTCTAACAGGATGGCACATCTGAAGTTACTGGTGCTGCTAGCGTGCGTTGCCTGTGCTGTCGCGCGCACCACCTTCAACCAACAGCCGTCTATAACGGGACCGATTACATCTCTCACTGACAAGGTATTTTATTTATGTAACAAGTAACTGATGGAACAAGCATATGACCTTATGTTAAGCGGTAACCATCGCCTATAACCAAGCAATGTCTCGCAGGGCGACGATTCCAGTAACACAAATCACTCATGCGACCGCGTAAATCGATGTTGTTTGAACAATTTGAAAATGGAAGGTGGATTCAGCGATCACTCAATCGAGCCGTGTAGCTGGAATCGACGCACTGGTCACGAACGTCAGAAACGTGCCCTACGATGCACTGCCCTGCGTCCATCAACTGGAGGCATACAAATATTCAGCCTCACGTGCCAGTAATTTCACTGGCACACATAGGTACCCTTCAAATCGAACGACGGAACTGGCAGACTCACCTAGCTTTGACGTTTCAAAGTGATCCTTGTGATACTACAGAATAAATACTTTTGACTTTTACTTTGACTAAACAGATTGAAACAGATTATGGTGATAGAGTAATATTTCAAATTACAGGATGCTAGAACTAAGGCGAGGGTACACACAGCCTTCACTAACGCAGGCAAGCAAGCAGGAGTCGAGATTTGGAGACTTCAGGTACACAATTTAGACTTGGTCATGTGGAAATGGCTTAAGGCCTGCGCACATCTAGGCGATGGCGATGGCGATCAGTGAAACATTGTCATAGTCTATTGAGCGCTGGTGGCCTAATGGTCACACAGAAAAAAATGGGTCAACAAAGTCACAATAAATGCATTGTCAGAAATTTCCTGTCGGAGCAACTAAATACTCTGTTACTTTAGCAGAAAGAGCTTTGTTGAGTTCAGCAACGTTTTTATTGTCCGCTGATTTTCCTTCGTTTAATGTGCAAGGAACAATTTAGCTTTGTCCTTACATCAAAGTTAATAAAAAAATTGATTATGTTACAATAAAACGTTTTAGGTTTGTCAATGTGAACATTGTTAATAAATCTAACAAAGTAACTATAGTCGTAGCATTTAACTACCATTTGACATGCAATAGATACGTTGCTGTAGTGAAAATGGAACGTTGCTGGCGTGTCAATGTGAAAATTGTTAAAAAACGTAGCAAAGTAACTATAGTTGTGGCATTTGAGTACTTTTTGTCATACAATAAGTATGTTGCTGAGGTGAAAATGGAACTGATGGCATGTGAGTCAATGCGAACATTTTTAATAAATCTAACAAAAGACCTATAGTCGGAGCATGTGACTACTCAAACTCATACTCATATTCTTTATTGCAATTATTATGTTACATGGTAAAGTTTTAAAGTTAAAAATGGTGAATACATAACTACATACTACGTTTTGTCATGCAATACGTAAGTCGTTGTGGTGACAATAGAACGTTGCTAGTGTATCAATGTGAACATTGTAAAACAACCTAGCAAAATAACTATAGTCGTAGTATTCAACTACCTTTTGTCATACAATAAATATGTCGCTGAGGTGACAATGGAACGTTGCAAGTGTGTCAATGTGAACATTGTTAGTAAAGTAAACTAACAAAAAGCTGCTTACTAAATTTAGAACTAGATGGCGTGACTAAAATTGTAACGATCCTAGAACGCGCTGACGAAAACGCACGGCGTTTCCTTATATAGTAGAAGTGGTTTTATGAAATTGAATTCAACGGATTAATGAATCCGTTGAAGATTTGATACGACTGGAGTTGATCCGATGAATGCATCGGATCAACTTCGGTCTTATCAAATCTTATTTTTTTACCCCTCACACTTGAGGTCTTTCGTACCTACTAGTTGTACATTTTTAGTCCTACGTTTTCGAAATTAGTTCCGCTGACAAAAGATACATTGTTGTAGTATCAAAACACGCCTTATTGATTAAATAGAAACATTGTTGCAATGACAATTAATTCTTGACAATAGAAACATTGTTGTACTGACAACTTGATCCATGACAATAAAAACATTGACGCACGGACTATACACCATGGTGGGCTCTCCCCTGTTAAAGTTTTATTGTTGGAACTAACAATATTTTTTTCTGAGTGTAGCGGCCCCGCCTTCCGATCCTAAGGTCGTGGGCTCCAGTCTTGTACCAAAGAGTTTTTCTGCCCAAAAAATTATGTACACTATGTCAGTGCTCTCAAACGGTGAAGGAAAACGGAGCAAACCGGCATATCGTAGAACCTAAAAAGTTCAATAATATGTGTCAAGTGCACCGAAAGGAGCTTCTTTGAGATGCACCTAAAATCCTTTCACCACACTTAAAAGAAAGAAAGAAAGAAAGAAAATACATTTATTTGACATAAGTAAGACAAGTAAGACAAATAAAACAAACAAAACACACAGAACGGACAACTGAAAGCAGGCAGGCTACCTAAGAAGGTAATAATACATACAAAACTGGGCACAGAACACACTATTACGATCACAATAACAAGAAAACTGGGTCCCAACCAGTCCCGTCCTGTGCTGAATGGTTAAAGAGATTATTATGTCAAATAGGCCCTGACTCAGCTTTTTGCTGCTTGATATGGTAGTAGCTACCTGAAAACCAGCGTTGCATGTCAAGCAACGCTGGTTTTCAGGCAGGGCCAAAAAGGGTGACATCACACATAATTCATAAACATAAATAAAAATACAACCAAAACTGAATATTTACATACTATAGGGAATTTATTTATTGAGGGAATATTATGATAGATTCATTTATGAAAAATACAAATAAATGGTTCGAAAGAATCAGTGACACGATAAGATGAAGAAGAAGACTGATCGCACCACCTCAGATGGCTTACATGTGATCAAGGCTTTATTATCAAGATGTTCATCGTCATTGATATCAGAATAATACCTACTTCTTGTTGCAGAGCTTTGAACCGGTACCAGTACCTGCGAAGGATTTCGGAAAATTTTACAAGGGCGATTCTTACATAGTTCTCAAGGTATGATAAATTATAAGCAGATAACTTACACCCAGCACCCACACAAACATGCAAACCACACACTTAAATGTGCCTGGAATCTCATCCCAGTAGTTCTGTTGACCGAACCACTGCGATATTTTTTTCTCGCTTCTTCTGTAACGAAAAAACACCCTACCTCAGAATTACTCGAAAAATGTTCTATAAAAACACGAAAACAACGACAACTAGTTCTAAAAACAAGAAAACAAACAAATAAAAATATTTATTCGAGAAAACAGTTTTACAAAAATCCAGATATACAATGGACCCCGCACTAGGACTAGCCTGTATCGCGGGAGACTTAAAAGAGTTTACAAAATGTGTAAAGTGGCGAACAAAATGACGTGATTTGAAAGGGTAAGGAACAGTAGGTAAATAAATAAACCCTAATAATAAAAAAATCTGTGGCTAAAAAGGAACCCTTCCATATAACTACTTAGGTCCAATTTCACCGTTAAACGCGTTTAACTAAACTCGTTTATATGTACGTACACAAAAGAAATGCAACGACATTGACAGGTCTTTAAGCGCGTTTAGAGAAAAATGTACCAACTGAATGCTTAAGCGAGTTTAAACGTCAGTAGAACGCGTTCAATTTCAACGGTGAAATTGGACCTTAGTAATATGGGAGGACTTTGACCCCCCACTTGCGATTCGTAAAATGCTAATGCGCCCACCAAGGATGTTTTATTTACTAGGGATGGATAAATAAATTTCAAAGCGTGTCCGTTTTTTGTTAGTGTTCAGTTGTAGATATGTATTAGTGTGCGTGACTAGAGAAGTAACGACATTAACTAACCTATCGATGAATTACGACGATTTGACGACCTCTGTGGTGCAGTGGGCGAATGTCCACCTGCGACGCAAGAGGTTGCGGGTTCGATTCCCGCCTTAGAACAAATATTTGTACGATCTGCAGGTATTTATTCCGGGTGTTCTGGTCTTTTCTATATAAAAATAAAAAATATCTATACATGTAATGTATTGTATTATGTAGGTATATCAGTTATCTAGCACCCATAACACAAGTTCTGCTTATTCTAGGGCTAGATAATGTTGTGTAAATTGTCCAGCATTATTTATTGAATACCGAAATCAATGAAAAAGGCGTCATAATTGGATATAAACTCTTTGATTTGTTCAACTAAATTACAATAATATAATTCAATACACAATGAGGGATTTTCACGGTATGAAAATTTATGAACGGTTTAAACTTTTAAAATTCTCACTGCTCGCTTGGGTGTTGTAGAAAGGTCTTGTGTTTCCACACCACTTTCTTACATTTTTTTCCGTTCTGGGGCATTTTGGGAATCTAAAAAAAATTATAAATGAGATAAATAAACGAGGCCGTTAATTACTATTTCAGCCGAGCATTGTATACTTAGTACTATTCTCTAATTTGCGAGGAAACAAAAAACAAATTAATTCTAGAATCAGAAGTTTACTTCTTCAGCTATGTCTCTCAATCGAGTTTTAAATCTTATTCAGCACCCAACGACTAAGGCCCGTATTCCGAAACAGCGCTTGAGTCTGAGTCGAGCCTCAAGCATAGATTTTATGACAGTTCTCCATTGAAAAGTGTCAAAAATCTGTGCTTGAGGCTCGACTCAGACCTAAGCACTGTTTCGGAATACGGGCCTAAGTACCTACTTAGTATTTATTAAACAAAATAAAATTGTGATAAACCTAAGAGAACATAACATCCACAGCGCAGAGTAGGTAGGTAGGTATCAGATTTTCATTCCCGCCAATTTGACTGTGCGCGGTTTTTTTTAGCATTTAAAAAAAAATATTGTGTACAAAAAAAACAAAACGAAAGATGTTTCACATTATTATGATTCTACAACATTACAACAGTCACTTCATAATCCTAATATCAAGATATCAAGCTTACTTACCTTAAAACCTCGGCCTGCCTCCATGTTTTCTATACCCGTGCAGAGTCCATGTGATACCTAATTACACCTAAAAACTATGTATGCAGAAACTAAACCATGTGTAAAGCAATAAATGTATTGAGTATTGAGTACTTAGTGGTCATGATCCCCCAGTAGGATTACACTAGGATACCCGTATCGTGGGTATCTGGAACTACGAGTGACCCGCTACAAATATTTGCAGATCTTACAAACATTTATCCCGCAGTAAACTCATTCAAAGCATTGAGTTATATGCATTAAAAACGGAAACTAAAATATTATCGATATAGCCAAATTGGCTGGTGTAGTACATCACTAGCACAGATGCCTAAATCAATACATTTTATTTTACAATAATTAATGGTTTTACACTTAGTTTTCATCAACAACACTTATGAATAATGACAAACATGAAATAAAATTTAATTATTACTGTTTTCTGGTAAAAAATCTCGCTCTTTTAGCATGTAAAAAGATGAAATATATTGACTAAGACTTACGTATTAAATGACTATTCCGGGTCTTTTACACCTCCTTTTGTTGTTCTGGAAGAACAATACACAGCAGAACAACACATTTTTTCACTAGGTGAATTGATTTTGTAGAAACGCTCTAGTTTTAACACAATTTATTGAGTTTTCTCAGCACTGCACCACATTGTTTTGTCCAACATGTCGGAAATCAACAGACACGATTTACACAGGAGTAAGGTGTTGCCAAACTTACATCTACTTTCTCTTCTACTCGTAGCTACGTTCCGTGGGATAGACAAAGATAAGATCACTGGTGTAATACACAGCTAAGTAAGAGCGGCAACGCCTTATCGCGGCTTCCATTGTGATTCAACTTCCCTGGCGCCCACACTCTTCCAACCGAAATACAGCAACGCTGCTTACTGGTAGAAATATAGGCTCCCGGTTTACTTCTTAAAGGCGAACCCTTCACAAAGAACTATACCTCTGACTATACTATAGCAGTTAGACTATACGTGCTACCACTAGTCACCTCCCGAGGTATGCGATCGGCGAGAGGGGGACGATTCTCTAGTTCCCACCACAGCTGTTAATGGCAGACTGGCGAATCAGCCCGATGATAGGTCGTTCCCCTCTCTCGCCGCTCGCATACCGCACGAGGTGCCTAGCAGTTGTGGTACACTTCTAATGTTTCAGACAAACAAAGACAAAAAGAACCGTCTCTCATGGGACATCCACTACTGGATCGGCAGCGAGTCGACGCAGGACGAGTCGGGTGCGGCCGCTATCCTAACCGTGGGACTGGACGACAAGTTTGATGGAGCCGCAGTACAACATCGTGAGACTGAGGGATACGAAAGTGCACTGTTCACGGGATACTTCTCAGGCCGTGAGTGAAAACTATATCTATAAATTAAAACTATATCTACGCCCCGCGGTGTTACCCGCGATTACTTACTTCTTGCCTGTTCTTCTAGGCTTGGTCGCGTGGAACTGGCACCTAGACTCACCTAGCTTTATGACGTTTCAAAGTGATCCTTTGAGTTACTACTGAATAAATAAATCTTTGATTTTAATTAAAAAGTATGAACTTTTTCTCTATGTCTATGATAAGTTCATCCTCTGTATACTAAAGAGCTATCTGGTTCCTGTCGTACAAGCTCTGCTTAGTTTGGGGCTAGATACTCGTAATGTCTACAATATAATGATAATAACTCTAGCGCAACTTTAAAAATGGGAAGTAGGTAAAGTCAAATAAACAACATAATTGCCTCGTAATTGTGAGCTGCCCTTGGGTTCTATTAGTATTCGTTAGACAACTCCAAAGACAACCATTCATTGTTTCCACTGACGTCATCAGCTATTGACCCCATCGCAATCTGGAACCATAATCTTTACCCAAATAAGGATTAATTATTTTTCTGACTGGAAAGACGTTTTTATCCGCTAGAGGATAAAGTAAATTTGAATTTAGAATATCGTGTTCAATAAGTTTGTGAATACACAACCTATTTACTTCTACCTCCATGGTGCCGAACTTATCATACAACCTTTTTTATTTTGTTAAAAACTCGCACTCGTAACCTTCTTGGTGTATTTGTGAATTCAAAACACCATTAAACCTATTTACTTCTACCTGCATGGTGCCGAATTTATCATACAAACTTTTTAAATTTGTTAATAACTCATACTCGGAACCTTCTTGGTGTGTTACTTTTAGTCGCGCCATGTTCTTTTTTAATACAATATAGTAACATACAAAACAGTATAAAAAAAGCCAGTTTAAAAGTAAAACCCATAAAGAAAAAATATGAAAAACTTAGTGGTTATGTGGACCTCCAAGAACTCGGAGCCAGCAACTACCCGGAAGCCTGTATGGACAGAGAAGCCTGGCGGACTCTGGTGTCGGAGGCCAAGATCCACTTTGGGTCGTTGCGCCACAGCAGTAAGTAAGTAAGTAAGTAAGTAGTGGTTATACGAAAGAACTAATAGAAAAGAGACTTATTCTTAATTTTAATACGCCTGAATATAGTATAATAGATAAATTGGTAAAACGGAGTATTCGAAGTGATATTAGAAATTTTAACATTAATCTAGTCAAATCAGCTTTACAAAAAAGCACGTCCTTAAAACATGCAAAAAAAAGCATGGAAAAGGGTAAGCCATCAATAATTAAACTAAAAGATAAAACTCTGTACTCTGACAACTCCACAAGCAGCTCTGAAGCTAGTTATGTATATTCATGCTCCGAAAACATAACACCAATAACAGGTTTAGAAGTTCAACGCGCGCTGCGAAGCATGAAATACAGCAAGAGCCCTGGCGAGGATGGTATTACTACCGAGGCCCTCAAAATAGGCGAGCTAGCACTTCTTCCCCATATTACTAATTTCTTTAACTCCATTCTACTTTCTGGTAAATTTCCACTTAAAATCTGTCACTCAAATATAATTTTGCTGCATAAAAAAGGTGATAAATCCGACATCACTAATTATCGACCGATTAGTCTCATCTCACATATTTTGTATAAAACTTTTATTAAAGTCATCGAATCCCGTATTTCCGACCAACTCGACCTACATCAGCCCGCTGAACAAGCTGGATTCCGACGAGGTCTCTCCACTACAGACCACTTTCACTCTTTAAATGTCCTCATTGAAAAACACATTGAATTTAAATTACCTTTATATATAGCGTTTATTGACTACTCTAAAGCTTTCGATAGTTTATACCACAAATCCCTTTTCGAAGCCCTCCATAACCAGAATATAGATCCCACGTACATAAATCTCCTCCGAAATATTTACAACAATAGCACGGCGGCAATAAAACTATCTTCCACCGGTCCTTCCTTCCACATTAAAAAGGGGGTTAAACAAGGAGATCCGCTTTCCCCAAAACTTTTTACAGCTACACTCAAAGAAGTTTTTAAATCTCTTACAATGAGCTGGACAGATAAAGGAATCCTCTTAGGGGAGCGGAGATTGACTAATCTCCGCTTCGCCGACGACATCGTTCTTTTTTCCTCCTCAGCCGTAGAACTAGGTTGTATGCTCAACGATCTGAACTTGGCCAGCCTCGGGGTCGGACTAGCGATGAATATGTCGAAAACCAAACTTATGACCAACAGCACCAAACACAAACTGCACGTAGAAGGGGTTGAGATCGAATATGTCCATGAGTATGTGTACCTCGGCCAAATAGTTTCCTTCCAGGCGCGAAAGGAAAAAGAAGTTGCTCGACGCACTGAAAACGCCTGGAAAAGCTATTGGTCGATGAAACCCTTGATGAAAGGCGAACTTCCACTCTGCCTCAAACGCAGGCTCATGGACATGTGCGTTCTCCCCATTCTCACATACGGTGCACAGACTTGGTCTTTGACTCTTCAGCAACGGTCCGAACTCGAGGTTTGCCAGCGAGGTATGGAACGCAGTTTGGTAGGAGTTCGGTTATCTGACAGAGTCAGAAACTCCACACTGCGAGCACAGACCAAAGTTTATGACGTTAGCAAGAAATCTGCACAGCTCAAATGGGATTGGGCTGGCCACGTCTGCCGCATGTCTGACGATCTTTGGGCTAAAACCACAACTGATTGGGTGCCCAATGCAAGACGTCCACGCGGTAGACCACCACGGAGATGGCGCGACGAGCTAGATGTACATCTACCAGACTGGTCCAATCTAGCAATGGACCGAGAAAGCTGGAAAAAGGGTAGGGAGGCCCTGCAGTGGGACAAGATAGGCTGAAAATAAAATAATAATAAATAAATGTTCTTTTTTGCATTTATTCATTTCCTCGCTGAGGTGGGATGAAAAGTTACGTGTTGCACTCGAGTACAAAGATTTTTCACCTTGTGCTCTTTTGATTCCTTCGCCAACGCTTAGGATTCTAACTTTTAAACCACTCGCTACGCTCGTGGTTAAACTTTAGAATCCTGCGCTTGCTCAGTCATCAAAATTGAGCACGCGGTTTGACAATCTGATATCATCAGTCGTTCTATCACATCGATGAATTTATAGCCTTGAAATTATACACGTGAATTAAATTGTTTTATTTTTATTTTGTGAACTTGTACCTGACTTAAACTTAACATTATTTTTATTTTACATTTGACATTGTGTACCTATTGACTGATTGATTCTCTGACTATTTTTATATGATGTAAATATTTGCCACTACCTACCGTAATAGTGTAGAGTAATTATATTTTTGTATATTTTTATTTACAGAATGAGGATACATACCTACTGTGTAGCATATAGTTCAATGAATTACTTACTGTATTTGACGTGTAACCGTGTTATGAATAAATGAACTTTGAACTTTGATATCAGTCCACTGTTGGACGTAGGTTCACCTTGAGTAACATAGGCTATATTTATGTGTTTAAAAAATAAATGTCCACCCGTGCGAAGCCGGGACAGGCAGCTAGTAGTAAAATAAAAATTGCAAGGCAACCAACTAGCCTATTCAAGGGTTTTAACTCACATAACAGCAGGTGAGATTGCGGTTGAACGATGTCTGAAAAAAAAGAGAGTTTGAAGAACAAAATTGTCTATGCTCATATTTTTTCCTTAACTCCCAGCTCTGACGTACCTGCCCGGAGGCAATCCATCAGGCTTCAACCACGTGGTGACCAACGCCGGGGCCACCAAGCGCCTGCTCCAAGTGAAGGGAAAGAGGAACGTGCGAGTTCGCGAGGTTGGTATATCCTTTAGCCCTTTTTCTACCTAGTGATAAAATGAAATCTATCAAATAAATACAGATAGAACTCTGTTTATGTTTATTAAGGTAGGTAGCGAAAAACAATAAAATACGCGTTACGACGCTCTTTTCTTCCTTCCCGACTGGTGATGTTTTTCTTTGGCCGGTCTTAGTAGTGATGTCCCAATTTCTAAAACCGGCTATCATATCTTTTCAATGGAATGTTTCTCCAGTTAACACTCGTCATTTAGGACCCGTTTCGGTTTAGCAGTTTTGCTATAAAGTCGGTTTCTCAAGTTTTTTAAACTTATTACCTTAGGGGGTACGATTTCCATACAAACTTAATTTACACAACTATGGGCGAATAAAGTATTAATGTACACTGAAATAGCTGTAATAGGCTTTTACAGTGGTCCTTATTACCGGCCAGTTATATAAAGTTGGAGTGTCAGCCGTTGCTCGTGGCAGTCGGGGCTTCAGAAAAAGAACTAACAGACTTTTACGTCTATTTAGAAACAGTGATGTACAAAATTGACTCTATGCTAAAAGCTAGTACCCGTTAGAAAGAATGACGAAAAAATTACTTTTTTGGTTTTTTATTAATATTTCTGTTATCCTACAGTTTTCTCCAACTTTATATAACTGACCGGCAATAAACACCACTGTAAAATTCTATTACAGCTATTTCAGTGTACATTTATACTTTGTTTGCCCATAGTTGTGTAAATTCAGATTGTATCGGAATCGAACAACCTTAATCAATAGACTAATTCAAAATAAACTTATTTTTTATTATCAACTCGCCTACTATATATTTTTTATAGCAACCAGAATATTTTAAGTAACACCCGCTTGTGACATTCTATTATTGTTTGTGCAAAAGTTTTTTTGTGAACACTCATAGGACTCATATTCAAAGTCGTGGTAGGTATTATAATATAATTAGAGCGTTTATATTCAACACTTATTCAAAGTCGTGAAAATAAAATTAGAGCCGCGAAAAAGAAAAAAAGCACATCGTAATTCAACTCTTTTTTTCTCCGCAGGTTGACCCTCTCATCTCCTCAATGAATAAGGGAGACGTGTTCATTCTAGACAAGGACAACGATATCTTCGTGTACGTCGGAGAGAAGGCCAAGAATGTGGAGAAGCTGAAGGCTATTTCAATCGCCAACCAAGTCGGGGACCAGGACCATAGAGGCCGTGGACGTGTTGAGATCATCGGTAAGAAAGAACCTACTAGGTACTTATACTTGTAGATATAAAAAAAATATAATGTCCCAATAGTTAAGAGCCGAGCGGGATTTGAACCCGCGACCTTCCCCTTGGTACGGGGCTGCGCTGACCGCTGCGCCATCGGATCCTAATCACACTCGACGACGAACTCATATGGACTATTCGGCACTAACGCGACCGTATATAGCTCTTTCTACAGGTTTGACGTTACTGCTCGATAACCGAAGTTGCATTCAGTTGAATCGACGAGAGAATGTCACCTTGCGTTTTTATATTATTTTATTGATTTTATATTATTTTTATATTATTAATATTATGCGTTTTTATATTATTTTAGTGTTTTTACTACACTTATGCTTAAGTGTAGTAAACACTACTAAATCTTTGTGATTTCCTAAACAAAAAGATTTTATACTGTCCCAGAAGTGAAGAAGTTATCTACATAAAATCACGCCTGTTTCCCATAGGGGGGTAGGCAAAGACCACAATTTCGCTCAGACAGAATATAACTTTCGTTGCATTTACGTCATTTATTTATTTTATTTAGACAAAATGCTATTTGGTTATGCTTAATTTATCTATCTATACTTCTATATTAATATTATAAAGAGGAAAGATTTGCATTTTTGTATGTATGTTTGTAATGTATAGTGGCGGTATGAAAATGTTCGTCGATTTTCAACTTGATTTGTTCAACGTATCACGAGCACATAATATATTACCTTTTGAAACTGAATAGATAGAATACACCGATAAGTTAACGTCACAAATTATGTCAAAATGTGTTCATGATCAAGGCACTGGTGCAAGCGAAAACCGACTCTAAGGTAGCGAACATTTTAATACCGCGACTGTACCTAACTCAAAAACTACTGTGCTGATTTCAAAAATGATTTGACCATTGGAAAGCTACAGTCACCCTGAGTAACATAGGCTATATTTATGTGTTTAAAAAATAAATGTCCACCCGTGCGAAGCCGGGACAGGCCGTGTATTAAATAAAGTGGAAATGCTCAAAACCTATTTTCTCTACAGACACATATTCAAGCGACGTGGATTATCAGAAGTTCTTCGCAGCTCTTGGCTCCGGCAGTAGGGACCTCGTTCCGGAAGACTCTGCTGGCGGTGATGACCAGGTAAACGGACATGAGCCTTATTCTCGGGCCGACCGAGATTTTCAATGTCCCATATATACACACTAGCAGGGGGCTAATTCTCGGGCCGATCTCGATCATTTTGCAATTTTATTTTATTGCTTCTTTTCGAAGAGAGAATGCCAGATTTCCTTGAGTAATTCATCAACAACCTCATCATAAAAGCTTCAACAGCTACGATATACGGAAAACGTAGAAAAAGTGCGGGGTTGTGAAAAGAAGCAATAAAATAAAATTGCAAAATGATCGAGATCGGCCCGAGAATCAGCCCCCTGGGGGATGATTTTCGGGCCGATCTCGATCATTTTGCAATTTTATTTTATTGCTTGTTTTCGAAGAGAGAATGGATGATTTCCTTGATTAATTCATAGACGACCTCATCGTAGAAGCCTCGACAACTACGATATACGGAAAACGTAGAAAAAGTGCGGGGTTGTGAAAAGAAGCAATATAATAAAATTGCAAAATGATCGAGATCGGCCCGAGAATTAGTCCCCAGTTGGTGCCCGAGCTTCGCTCGTTATTTTTTTTTTGGTAAACTGTTGTTGTGAATTATATTTAAATACGAATTACTTACATACCTACTGATTAAATATTAATATTTTTCGATCTTACCGACATAATAATAAACTCCACTACTCGTCAATAGATGGTGTTCTCTGTCCCACTAACTCATGACTTAATCAACAGATGGCGCTAGGAGTTATGATTTTATGATAAAATTGATTATTTACTTTACGATTACGGGGACCTTTTCTAAAAATGAATCCTAGCTAGATCGTTTTATCGTCCCCGAAAACTCCTGTATACCTACTTAATTTCATGAAAATTGTTGGCTCAGTTTCCGAGATCCTAAATATATATGTATATATATACAAGATTTTCTCGTTTAAAGGTATAAGATTGGCATTGCACAACCCCGCACTTTTTCTACGTTTTCCGTATATCGTAGCTGCGAGGCTTCTACGATGAGGTCGTCGATGAATTACTCAAGGAAATCATCGATTCTTTCTTCGAAAACAAGCAATAAAATAAAATTGCAAAATGATCCGAGATGAGCCGAGAATTAGGCTCCAGGACATCATTTATCTTAGCGGAATTCTCTCTCTCTTCTCTCTTTCACTTCGTGTTGAAACAGAAATGAAGAAATCCACAGAAGAACTGATGTCACCGACGCATAGCTCGAAGCAATGGGCAGGGTCATTAGAAAGAAAGAAAGAAAACGTATTTATTTATGACGTCACACGGTAGATTAAAGAAACACGAACATTTTAGACAAGTAACAAACGAAAACACATGTAATAGCGCGAAGAACTAACAATCGTCGGAAGGTTCTCGAAAGACGTACCCTCACCCTATCTTCTCTCTCTCTATTTTCTCTACCTTTATTTTTCAATGCAAAATTACACCAAAGTGTACGAATCGGGAATAAATGTGTGAAGTTTTATAACTAATTTACTCAACAATGGAGTGTACGAATCGAGAATAACCCCTCACTGATGAGCTGACGACGACTCGTTCATTTTGGAAAAATGTAGTAGGTATAGGGGAGGCCTATATCTAGCAATCGACTTTTGCAGCACAGGAATATGTAAAAATGCGAAACTGAATAGTATAGGTAGGTATTGACAACGTAGGGCGTTGACATTATTGGCTTTTTCAGGCTTTCGAAAAGAAAGAGGAGACATCTGTCCAGCTTTCAGAAGTATCGGACAGCACTGGCAAAGTAAAGGTGACTGCGCTCCAGAGGCCGTTCAGACAGGAACAACTCAAGCAGACGGTAAACCCCCAACACTTAGAAATAACCCACTTTTTATAACCTTGGTACTTCCGAAAAAGAAGGAGGTATTTGGAGTGTATTTTTGCTCTTCGATATCTGACTGTAAAAGGCGTTTCTATTCGCTAAATTGTGTTAGCTGTAAGAATGGATCTTTGACATCTGAATAAAATAATTTTTATTTTTATTTTATTTAATAGGATGCGTACGTGTTGGACACAATCAGTGGCAGTATCTATGTGTGGGTCGGCAAGCAAGCCACCGAGAAAGAAAAGGCTGGCGCTATGGCCAAGGCACAAGAACTATTCACCGCTAAGAAATACCCGGCTTGGGTGAGTTCAATAAACAAGCGAGCAATTTGATACAGATTAGCAGCCATACTTATAAACGCAATTTAAATTTAATCATAGCTTAATGATAGCTCCGTCACTGTTTGTCATTACTCAGTGGTAAGAGATGGCAATAGTTTAAGCACTGTTTATCTTTTGTCATTTTTTTATAAGTAAGGTCATTATATTTTTGACTAGCTATACCCTGCCACGCTTCGCTGGGGCACATACGTGACTGATGCAAAAAATAGATAAAAACAATCCTTGATGCGGATTATATCATGCTAAAATTTCGGCTCGGTCGGTGCAGAACTTTTTGAGTTTTTGAAGCGTACTCAAACCAACATAAAATGTATATACAGGGTTATTCATTATTAGCTGCAAATACTCAGGAATTAGGTTCAACAAATAAAATAAAAAAAAAATATGAAATGATTTTTTTAAGTTTTGTTATGAAAATCCCGAGAAAATCGATAAAGAATATCCTTTGGAATCATTGGCGCCTTACCTATTTTGGCAATCATTATACAATAGCCGTAAAGAAATTAATAAAAAATTAATTTTGATACAAAAACTTATATCAGTTTAGGAATTAAATTGATTCGGCCTAACCAATATTCACGACCCAAAAATTAGGCCCTGTCAGTTTGTCTATCTAATAATGAATTTAAACATATACGTTCCTAATAGTGATTAATTGTCCCCAGGTGAAGGTAGAGAGGGTTCTCCAGAACACGGAGCCAGCTATCTTCAAGCAGTACTTCGCCACCTGGCGTGATGCCGGCATGGCTCACACCAGAACTATATAACTACAACCAGAAACCATCATGAACCAGTGCCATTTTGTTTTTTGATAAATGTATAGTATACTTTTGTAATAATTTTTAAACAAGTGAATTTGAACAGTGTAATAATATCTTGTTGTACTTTGATCAGATTTTTATTTCATACAACACAAACCATCACCAACACACGTAGGCAATAAATATTGCACATCGGCTTTTCTGCTTTCGTAGAGTGCTCTCTTTCTGGGGCCTAATTCTAGGGCCGATCTCGATCATTTTGCAATTTTATTTTATTGCTTCTTTTCGAAGAGAGAATGGCAGATTTCCTTATGTAATTCATCAACGACCTCATCGTAGAAGCCTCGACAGCTACGATATACGGAAAACGTAGAAAAAGTGCGGAGTTGTGAAAAGAAGCAATAAAATAAAATTGCAAAATGATCGAGATCGGCCCGAGAATTAGGCCCCTGATCATAGACTAAGGAAAACACAACTTGTTTTCCTTAGTCTATGCCCCTGATGCACACTACGCTATATGAAGCCGAAATTAGCCGATGTGCAATATTTGTTGCCTACTACATACTGTACATGTTTCGCAATTCTGTTTGATTGCGAGTTTTTCAAGTAGCGTTTCCACTGTAATTTAACAAATGGCGTTGGTAAAGCACCCCTGTGGGTCTATTGCTGCAACGCAAGGCTATAAAAAGAGCTCATATAAGGCCTACGGGAAGGCATGGCAAGGGATTATTTTTTTAACTAATGGACATTGAAACGTATCGATATAGAAATACAACACAAATTACTATGCTTTAAAATGCTGCCGTGGCATCAGAGATTCGCGCCACGTGCAACCGCGGCGGGATGCCGTGGCGTACTGCGGTAGGCAACAGCATACAAAGGACTCCGGCGCTCGTTTTGACATACCGCGGAGTGAGGCGGCGTGGCATGCCGTGGCAAGGCGCTGGAATGCCGCGGTATCTAAGCGACTATTGTGCGCTGACTGACGGCTAAATCCCTTGCCATGGCGTCCCGGTCTGCGTAGGCCCTACGGTCTAAGCCCTACGGCTATCGCTGAATCAGCTGTGAGTTTTCAATTTTAGTTTAAAAAATTTGAAAGTAGAACGCGGATTTAACGATCACCAAACGAACGCCTATTTGCAGAAATAGAGCAGAGCTGTATTATGTAAAAGATGACAAACGAGCTTACGGCTCATCTGATGGTAAGCGGTCACCGTCGCCCATAGACACCAACAACACCAAGGGTGCTGTTGTTGCGCTGCCTACCCAGAGATTATTAAGTGGAAGTTCATGGGTTTGAGTCCCAGTTCGTACTTTTGCGTTAAATAGAGCAGGGCAATATTAAAAGCCTGCGCACGTCTAAGCCATGATGCTCAGCTTATCACTATCGCCTGGAAGTACTTAGGTCTTAAGTAGACGGTCATGGGTTCGAGTGCCAGTTCGTACTTTTGCAATATTCATCATTATCATCATCATTATCAACCTGAAGAAGTCCACTGCTGGACATAGGCCTCCCCTACACAATTCCAGGAAGAACGATTCTGAGCCATTTCCATCCATCGACGTCCCGCAATCTTATCATTGTCGTCGGTCCATCAGGTGCTTTTGCAATATTATTGACTATCAATTTGATAGATAGAAGATAGATAGAAAATACTTTATTGTACACAACATAAAATTAACAAAGAAATACAGAAAAACGTCAGAGTGGAATACAATGGGCGGTCTTATCACTAAAAGCGATCTCTTCCAGACAACCTTGGGATGGACTGGACTTGAAAAGAACGATAGAGGAGAGGATGATGGTGTATATAAAAACAACAAGTAAGTTATCGGCAAGTTTATCATGCGCACTTGATGTGGAGGCAGGTTTTTCCGCAAGTAGGCCGCTGGTGGGCCCTTTTTGCGTGACCCTTGACACGTGTTGCTCGAACTTTTTTAGGTTCTACAACAAGCCGGTTTCCTCACGATGTTTTCCTTCACCGTTTTGAGAGTACTGGCATAGTGCACATAAAAACAACAAGTATAATTAGCTAGTTTATAACTTTTATTGTGTAAATAGATCTACAGTATTATGTTGTCGTGTGAGTCGTAAGGCCGCTAGCCGGGCATGGGGGTCTGCGAACCAGTCGTAAGGGCCGCGCTTACACACCAGCCGACCTATCAGCCAACGCATCGCTTCCATCTTAGCCACTAGGCAACTGACCTTCCTGGAACAAAAATACCATGTCACCATGTAAACTCCATAACAGCTGCTACTTCGCCACTGTGCAGTCAGTAGAACTGTGGGCGCGCCTCGTGAGTGAGAGCGTTCAGACTCCAAAGGCGTGCTATACGGGCCATTGTGTGAATAATAAATAAATAAATATTATAGACAATTCACACAACACTATCTAGCCCCAAACTAAGCAGAGCTTGTACAATGGGAACCAGATAGCTGATATAATACTAAAATACATTTTTTTTTTGTAAATACATACTTAGAATACAAAATAACACCCAGGCAGAGAGCAAACATCTATGTTCACCACACAAATATTTGTTCTCGGTGTGGATCGAACCCACAACCTACAGCGCAGAAGGCTGAGCTACTACTAACTGAGCTGAGAGGCCAGTCAATAATGTTATTGTTAGGATTACACTTACATATACAACGGGCCTCTATCATCCGGTTCACTACCATCTCTATGTTCTTTTGTATCTCTCAACTCCCCGACCATTTGATCCCACTGCGCTCTCACCACACCATACTCCGTCTCTCTCTCTTTGAGCAGAGAGTTGAGATGTTTCAGGTGGCATTCCGTGTCTCCGAACTGCGTTAAGCTGTCAATTATTGCTCTGAAATTGACAATAAGATTCTATGAGTTTGCTAAAACCATTTATCACTCTTAAATATTGGAAGGCAACATTAGAAAAATTTTTTTTGGATTTTATTTCTGTGTGTATTAGTTATGTGATATTTTGAATGTCAAATAAATACATATAATTTTTTATTTCATTGATTTATTGTAGATAATATAATTATGTATAACCTTACAGATACAAAGATTATTATAATTACAAACAATTACAGATACTTATACATATAAAACATTATAATCTACTTAGAGTAGGTAGTAAAATCTAGTGAATTGAATTACACTTTAGAAAACTACTTCAGAGGCCAATAAATCTTACTTTTTTCTTTGAAGAAGAGTCACATCAAGACTGCTGTCAGGGGCCGTGATTAATGTCTTGACAGCGTGTGCTTGGGTCAATGACTTTGCCGTAGCCTGTTCTAGTACCTTCCACACGGCTGTGTCTCCATATTCCTCTAACACATTATCATTGGTCCGCTCTTGCACTTGTTCTGTAGCTGTAGAAAGACAAATCAGAATAAAATAAGATAATGAACATTCCGGAAAATAATTTAGTAAGCCACTGTAATTAACTAAGTAGGCACTGATGGGCCCTTTTTGTGTGCCGCTTGACACATGTTTTCAAACTTTTTAGGTTCTACAACATGCCTCGCAATGCTTTCTTTCACCGTTAGTGAGTACTGGCCAAGTGCACAATATTTTCAAAAACTCATTGGTGCACGACTGGATTTAAACTCACTGCCTTAGCATCGGAAAGCAAGGTCGCTGCCACTAGACCCCCAGTGCTCTCAATAAGATAATGCATATATATTTTTAAGAGGTTATACTTTTATTACTGCCAACCTGTAGGGAGCATTGGATCATTTGATTTGCATGTATCCTGAAAGGTAGGCTAAAAAAAGGAAGAGTCACTGGTTGGATACAGACACAGTGCAGTACTGAAGCCTTGGAGCTTGAGGAACCGATAGAATTACTTGCAAGTAAGAACTGGATGCATAAATAAATGGGGCAGATGAGGAGGAGTTGAATATGGGATCTTTGCAAACCTGTAGCTCAGGTACGCACTACATACCTAATCAAAATGTTGTACTAAATAGACGGGATATTGCTCAGGCTTACTACAACATCGTTCTCTCACTTACCAGGTGTAGGCCTCGCGCTCAACAGCTTTAGTTTCGAAGAAAATAAAGTTAAATCTTTTATTTTCCTTGAAATTGTGTCTTCAAACTTTCGTCCCACTTTGTCCGAGAATAACTCAGCTGAAGCCTGGCGTAAGTCATGCTCAAAGTTATTGCTCACGTCTCTTAGCGACCTAAATGCAGACATTTTTCATAATTTTCAAAAGCCAAAGTTTGAAACTGTTGCCGATTTTGGAACCGTTGCGTTGCGTTTGTTTTTGTTTTGTTTTGTCTTGCTCTTGTGTGTGTTCACAGACTACTAGAATTAGCATGTGTGTGTTTGTGTTGTCCCTCCCTTCCCTCTCCTCAGGTGTTAGGCCGGATGGACTGCAAACTGCAAATGTCAATGTCATGTAAAGAGATAGAAAAACTCTCAAGTCGTCACTTCAACAAGTCTGCAGTATTTTGCAAAACATGTGTATCGCCAACTAGCGTATTGGTTCAGGGAAGAAGGATCCATGGAAGGAGCCGTAAGTTTAGTTTAGTTTAGTTTATTGCAAAAAATCTTAGGTAACATTACAGACATATCCAATACGTTGACTAAAGACTTTGTTTTAAGACGTTGCCGCTCTTACTTATCTGTGTATTACACCCAGGTATTGGTTAAATAAGTGCTATGCCAATTATTTCGCCAAACATACATGGCAAAAAAACTGTTTTCAGCGCCCGAAAAGAATTTCGTGACAGTGCTGCCAGAAGATTACTTTTGTAGCCATAAGTTGCTTTCAGCGTTGCACAAATGTTACTTGTGTAACATTTTAGTTTAGTTTAGTTTAGTTTATTGCAAAAAATCTTAGGTAACATTACAGACATATCCAATACGTTACTTAAAGCTATGTACACATAAAAATATATAAAATTTAGAAAAAATCTAGAAAAATAATAACAAAAGAGATCAAAATTAAATGTCCTATGATAAATAGAAAAATAGTTAGATACTAATACTAACTCACCTAATTCTAAAGAGATCACTGTCTATTATAATAGAAACTGATAGAAATCTACTGTTTGCATTCCAAGTTCTCACAGTATTGCAAGCACAATTTTACGTTACTTTTGACCCTCTCATGTTACAAATGTTACTTTTCTCGTGATAGTGTCACTTTTTAGGCTGTCTCATTTTATATATGATTATCTGCCACTGCCAGCACTGTTGCTTTTAGCAACTTATAGAGCCTATACGACTGAAAACGAAAAGGACTGGCTAATTTTTTGAAATTTGTAGGTTCATACAAAATCAACGTCAAATTTATTTTTACATATACTTATATTGATAAGTTGGATGTTAAAAGTTGTAGCTTGGAAGCTTGAAAATGTTCACAGCTTACAAATACCGCTTATATATCCTTAAAGGTTTGCTGGAAGAGAACTCTTTTTAGGGTTAAGCTCGCCTTTGTACATGTCTTTACTTTATGTTTTATAAATACTGTCTATATGTGTGTGCAATAAAGAATAAAGAATAAATACCGATAGCAACGAAAAAAACAAAACATAGGTTACTTTTCACAAGAAAAGGGTATTTTTAAATATTTCAGGACTTTTGTCGTATACCGGCTAGCACTGGCAGCTGGCAGCACTGTTTCGCGAATCGCGATCGCGTTTGGTATTGGTACAAATGGTACAATAATTATAATTTGGATTGGTTTGGTGATAATACGACGTTTCTCTTCGCATTTTAATCGATAACGAACTATCAACCTTTAAAGTAGCAGCCGCGATTTCCTTGTTGTTCTCATCGCAAACTAAGTGTAGTGTGCTGTGCTGTGTTATTTGCTCAATTAATAAAACGAGCAAGCAAGATGTCCGGGCCGGCATAAGTCTCCAGTGAGTTTTGCAAAAAGATCTAAGGTAACTCTATTTTTGCATATCTCCAAGAGGTAGCAACTACAAGTGAAACCTAACTTCTTAATCGTATCTTATACATCAGCAATCTTCACGATGATGGCTTTAGATGAAGACCCGGAGAGCAGCGACGCATTGATTAAATTACCAATGGATATCTACTACATACTCTTTAGGTATATAACACCGAAAGACTTGGTAAGGTGCCGACGAGTTTGTGTTAGATGGAGGGACGCTATAGACTATATTCTTAGAGAGGATAGCACCTGGGAGAGATTCTGTAGGCGTGAGTTCAAGAAGGTGTACAAGCAAGCGATGTGGAAATCCCCGAACATCACAAGCTGGTTCGAAATGTACCGAAGTCTGTCTCGTTGGCCCAACCTGCCGACAGCTGGGGATACCGTGCGCGAGATCTGCATCAGCGACACGATCGACGAAGAGATGCGAAGCGCGATATTCCAGGATAAGGGCCTTATTATGGTCCACAAAAGAAGCAGAGTGGTCTATTACAATCTCTCAACTCTAGAAGTGGCGAGGCGTAAAGGGTTCAGCGGACAGTACATCTCGCTTATTGAATTGGAAGATGTGGTGGTCATGCTAGAGTTGAACGCCCAGCTTCATATAGTCAACAAACCACAACATGACTGGAGCTCGGACCTGACTCTGAACACAGATCAAGATGATGAAATAGCATTCGAGAATGTAAAGTCATTCTTAGTTGGGGACAGAACAGTTTACTACACAAACTTCCACCAAAACTTGTATGCATTTCATTTGGACAATGATAAGGAACCCTCTCAGATTGTGCTCCCCGAGAGATTATCTCCCGGGATACCGGAAGGACTCTGTGCCTGGGGTTACACGAATGGATGTTTAAACATCCTTACAATGACAGGGAATATGTATGGATACGTTGATAAAAAAGTGCATCTGAAATTTAAATTGTCTATACATACTAACTTGATGGATTGCTTATACCAACATAATATGCTGGAAAACATAGACTGGAGACACTATTACATATTACAAAGCCATTTGGAGCAAAAGCATCACACCGGACTCCTACAATACATCACTAAGATGCAGATCTATGGAGATATTTTCTTCATTGGCACCCAAAGTGGGTGCGTCAGTTTATACTATAAACCTTTTGTTAATGGACAGTTGAATTTTGCTCCATTTGACCCCTTGAAAGAGTATGACTTCTCTGCACGTATTGAAGTACCGCTTCTGTCATTGTATCCAATCTTGAACATTGAGGTAGCCGAGACCCTGGAAGGACATACAATCATGGTTTGTATGCCGCGGAAAATCCTTATTATAGCTTACAAACATGGCCCTGGGAAGCCTGTGTTGAGATGTATTGTATCGGGGGCAGCTTCGACTTCATTGGTCTCTTAGAACCACGGACATACCTACCACTACACAACTAGCATTCCACACATTAAAGGCAGCATACCTATGTCCGGGCTAATAATACACTGCTCATACATAAAACCAGATGCTGAAACAAGCTGTATGCAGTCTAGGCCTTGCCAAATTTAAAACAGTATTATATCTATATTATGACTAAGTTGCGTGTATGTTTAAGATTATGCTAAGCGAATCTCAGTTTAATTAATTCATCTGCTTATTGATTGCCAAAAAATTACCATTAAGTTTAATTAAAATATTGTATAAAGGCCTGTTCACTACAAATGTATAATGACACTTTTTAAATTACCGCGATCCTTATACCTTTAATAAAGGTAATCGCGATAAACACCCATTTTTTCCATATAAAAATGTATAATGAAACTCCGATTGTGAGCAGGTTCACTATATGTGAACGTGGGCATATGTTTGGTATTGGAAAATATGTATATGTATGAAAAGCAGTAATCTGTGGAACATGCTCAGAATACGTTTGATGTGAACGCGGCCTATGGCTCAATCAACACCAAGGCGGCAGCAACTGTTAGAGGTCTTCAATTGAGACTGTTGTAATGAAGAATGGTTTATGCTGTCCTGCCGCCCGCTGTCATCTTGGTGTGAATTGCCATATTTAGTTATCCCCAGTCTATAAGTGCAGTAGAAGGTACGATAGGAAGTTAAGTTGCAACTTGTATAGATTGTTTCACGTAAAAAGAACCGGTCAGGTCTATTAGGTGGTATGAAGTGCGGGGGATACCATCTCGAGTGTTGCACGCACGCTGTTGATCCTTCAGTCGACTGCGGGGTAAATCCTCCAGTCCATTTTACGTGAAATTAGCTATACCTAACTAGTTTAAGCAGGATTTTCTGGATGTCAGCATTCTCTGCGAGACATCATCATCTTGTGATGTACTTTTGTGGGGTTCCAAAGATTTGGTTGAGGCAAAACTGGTAATCAAATGTTTGTGGAAACACCGCAGTCAAGACTGGCGTCCAAAATGTAAGACAAAAGAGCCAATTCTGTTGCTTTGATTCTAAATTATGATTATAGCTTTCTTTAAGAAAGAGACAAAAAACTATTAAAATTTGGTTTTCAATTTATATAAACCGACAGAATTGGCACCATTGGCGGCAGTTTTGTTACAGCAAAATATATGATGATTAAGATTGTTTAAAATATGGAAGTTCTTATTCTGGTTGAAATGGATATCTTAAAAACATTAGCAGCATACTGAAACCTGTCAATTGAAAAATTAAAAATTTGGACTTTACTTTAGGGTATATTTAGCATGACTTCTAAATTCGCGTAGAATAAAAACTGATTTCCCACAGTTTGCTGTTACAGCAAAACTGCCACCACCTACACTCTTAGTAAAATAAGGTATTTTATAGGCATCTTTTACAGTTATTTACTGTTTGTATTAGGTTTAATCATATTCTTGCTTCAGTAGGTACTTTTAAGTTACAGGGAGTCCTAGTTTTTTTATTTAGTGCTTTTATTAATAGGTATATACAAAATTTGAAAAACAGTAAACTTGCCTTTAAGTACATGAATTGTATTGATTTATTTGTATCAGGGATCCAACTGTAACCCTAATTACAGGGTTAATTAAAAGCGATGAGTAATAAAGCAAACGGGGCGATTACTTAAGAACAAGCAATAGCGATAGTAGTATCCAAATTGAGTCGATGATTGTGGATTGAAAATTTTTGACAGCACCATCGACTAGAGTCCGCGCAAGATAACTCTGCGCGTGGCTGATGGTGAAAAATATGAAAAATATGATCTGAAAGTGTATCTTCCTATCACGAACACGAATGCGGTAATCGAACTTGCTTGACGTTCTATGTTTGTGATTGGGATTCCAATCAGTTTTTTATAAATTTTCCGCTAACAGTCACGCGCAGAGTTATCTTGCGCGTACTCCAGCACGACAGACGGCGATAGCGATAGCAGTGAGATTTGTTCAATCAACAAGCGAAGACTCATTTTACTGCTATCGCTATTGCTTGTTTTAGGTAATAGCCCTGCTGCTATAGCAAATGTGCTTTATTATCATCGTAGCTATTGTTTATTGTTTAAAATGGCATTTATTACGATAGTGGGATGTTACCACGAAGCGCGAAGGAACTAGCTTTCATATCTATTATGATTTTGTGTATTAGTTTTAAGAATATTTAATGGATTTATATAAGTGTGCAACCAAAGATCTTTTTGACTACATGGAAGTGTCTCAGAATAAATTTTCTATTTGTCCAGATCTAATTAAAGCTAAGTTTGTCATGTAATCTTAGGTAGAAGTTACTTTTAGCACTGGTTTCACCGATAAAATCGACAGATCCATTATTAGACAGCTGTATATAAAAATTTTGCAAGCAGAATTTTGAACAGCTGTCATATATTTGATTGGTTGATTAGCAATCTGTGAAACCGGGCCATAATGTGGTGTACAAAATTTGGCTGCTGCGGTCTTTTTAGGTAAAGCTAACTTGATGGCAGGTCCAATAAAGAAACAAATCGAATAATAAACAACGCCATTCATTACCTCCCTAAATTATGTGATAAACGATTTAGAGGTGAGTATACGCGACGCCATTTTAGATTCGTTTCTTATATTCACGGGCTTTTATGCCATTTCAATTAAATTTGTGTATACGTTTGTTTGTACCATGTATTTGTTTACGATACCTACATATTTATATTCTGGAATCTTATATTATGGGACACCGATGTACTTTTAGAAACGAAATGAATGTTTTAATACATAATTTTTCGTAATAATCAGTGTTTTTATTATTCTTAATTTCTTATTAAACCCTGCTGCCAGAAATAATCGCTTAATCCGATTTTTTTTTTCATGTAACTAACTGATGGAACAAGCATATGGCCCACCTGATGTTAGGTGGTAACCATCGCCTATAACAAAGCAATACCTCGTAGGTCACGCACATCAGGAACGTGCCCTACGATGCACTGTCCTGCGTCCATCAACTGGAGGCATACAGATATTCAGCCTCACGTGCCAGTAATTACACCGGCACCCACACCCTTCAAACCGAAACACAGCAATGCTGCTTCACGACAGAAATAGGCATGGTGGTAGTACTTCCACGGACGAGCCCTTCACAAAGAGCTCTACTACTACTGCTACCGATGTTAGTTTGTTTTCAATTTATGTTTAAAAGTTTTGAAAATCGAACGCGGATTCAGCGATCACCCGAACGAGCCGTGATAGCTGTGAAGGAGTGAAATTTTGTTAAACTACACCAGAATCTGGAATCCGCCGCAGGGTGCCACTCTGTCGCGCGGCTAATTTGAAGCCGCCCTAGAACGAGCGATCGATAATAGGTAACCTAGTTCATTCAACTCGCGAAGGCGCGTCTGGCCGGCGACCTTTAAGTAGTTGATATTAAAATACCCTGTAGGTGAGTATACCTACGCATTACTGTGGGTGGGTAATGAGGGGTTAAATTACGGGGCTGAAAACCGTCAAACGATTTCTCGCTCGCTCTATTCAATAGATTTCCTGACGAAAAGTTGAAATGCGATATTAACCTAACGATACCAAGTAAAAAAAACCTTACAAAAACTTGTTCGGAGAAGTTATCGTTGTGTCCCAAACAAATCGATAACTTCTCCGAACCTTGTGGTACACAACTTTGTTAATTGCCATTGTCTATAAATACGTACAGTGACGTCAGCCCCGTAAGGCTTAAATAATTACAAAGAAAAAGTACCTACCTTGGGAATGATTACATGCTTATTCAGTTTTTTTATTACGCCTCATTCTTACAAGTTACCACTTATTTAGTTCAGTGAAATCCGTGATCGTGCTACTGCTTCTCCGTTTGATCTTCGTCAAGTTGTCATGATTCTCATCATCGCTGTTAGAAGCAGACGAGTGATACGCCATCAGTACTTCCTTCTCTCTCTTTTCTGGACGTCTCTTATATGGGAATTCATAGTCGAAACCGTACACTTCAAGCGAGTGATTCGATGGTTCTGTAAACTCAGCGGCGGATCGTCTGTAGCCGTTCACTTCAGAAAACTTTTGAGAAATCGATCCAGTCGAGCGCATGTACTCGTTTTCGTACTTGTTGCTGGATTTTTTGCTTGGACTTATTACTTTGCGTCGTTTTAACATGCACTCAGGGGGTTTGTAGCCCTCTCTCATCTTCGCTGATCTATCGAAGCGAATGGTCTTCTGTTTCCGCTTGTTCTTAGCCATTACTTTCAAAGCTTGGTACAGGTTTTGTGGCTCGTGAAACGAGACGTGATCCATTCTGAGCTGCTCCTTCAAAAGGTTGAGCAAACCGTCTTTTTTGTTCTTTCTGTAGGACTTTCGCGGGGTGATAACCGCGCTCTTGGACTGAGGCGGTGACGTTTTGCTTCTCTTGAAGGAGAAAGATTCTGTTTTCATGCTTTGCCTTTTCGTCGGAGTTTTCAGTGGCAGTTCGTTTACCCGCTTTGTGGAAGGAGCGGGCTGGAAGTAGTCAATCAATTTACCTTTATTCCAGCTGTTTTCGTCGTTCGGGATGCAGTAAAATTGCTTCGAATGCTTCTGAGTAACTTCGTTTAATGTCCCTGTTCCTACGTTCAGTTTCCTGGCAACAGATTCATCCATCTCTAGCGCTATTTTAGACGACACTGCGCTGGGTATCGGTGCTCCACTGTACTCTGCTTTGAAGTTATAAACGCTGAAAGTAGTCTCGAGAAGGTCTACGAAAAAGTTGTATATTTTTTTGTCATCTTTTTGTTCGGACACTAGTGTAGCTGGATCGGGATCCACTAGTTTCACTTTTTTCTCTTTTATCTTTCTACCTTCGGTAACTTCTCTGACAAGATTGCTTACGTTCTCGTTGGCTTCATCTGGTTCCAGCTTTACGAGTCTTGGTAGCTCGGACCACTTTATGTCTTCCTTGTAACTCCTTTCGGAGTACAAGGAAGGGGTTTGCAAGATTTCCTTCTTAGATTGCAGTACTTCAAACTTATCTATTTGGTTTTTGTTATCATTCAGTATTTTTGATTTAAATTTTGGTTTCTTTTTCTTTTCATTTTCCACGGGAACGTCTTTGTCTATTGCCGTATTATTTTTAGCTCTGCCTTTTTTGTCGTTGTTTCCTGCATCAGGATACTGAGTGCCAGTGGTGGATTTAGACAGTATAGTCAGAACTGAGGCCAGGAAGCGTTTGCTGCCGGGCCGAGGTCTCGGAGGCGGCTTCACCGGTTGAATGTCATCTATTTGCTTCACAGTAGCTAAAAAATAAAATGAGTGATCAGAAATTCTCGTGAACCCATATGCTATGGTAAACCCATACCTTGGGCTCAAGGTATGGGTTTACCATAGCTAGTGAAATCAAGCACATATCGGTTCCTTCCCGATGGCTTCTTCGTTTGTAGATCACTTTCGGTACCTCCTACCTACTATTAATTAACTATTTATTTTCGATAAGATCACGCTAAGTAAAGCCATTACGATCGGTAGCCCGGAAAATACCACTTCACCACGGCAATGGCATATGTGCCTAGAAAAAAGAAAAAAACAAACCTTGCGCGTTCAAAGACTTAACCAATTTATTCTCGACATAAAGGCCTCGCTTCTTCACCAGCGTTTGGAACTCCGCGCTGCTTTTACTCTTCTTCCTACGACTCTCAGTTTTGTTTCTTTTGGGTTCGTATTTCGTTGTTATTGCAATGTTCGATGATTTCGACTTTATCACCTTAGATTTGGGTCTCTCCATGTCGTCGCAAGAATGAGGCGTTACAGCATTTTTTCTATAAATTCTTTTTGTTTATCATGTTTTACGAAAAATGGGTTTGTGATTGTAAAGTTGTCATGTGGTTGTAATGTAATGGCTGTCGCTAGGGCTGTCGTGGTTTTTAGACATGCTAGCTTATATGCCGCTAGGAGTTTCCTGATTCTCTAATAGGCCGCAACGCAAAGAGATTGCTGACCTGCGGCAGCAAGGAGTTTAAAAAGTCTACGTCAGCGTTAGACCTCATTCGCACGAGAGCTTTTAAAACGTCCGTTAAAAAAGCGTTCAAATAGAACAAAATGTATTCCCAACAGACATCTAAATTGTCAAAGGCCCGTATTCTGAAACAGCGCTTGAGTCTGAGTCGAGCCTCAAGCATAGATTTTATGACAGTTCTCCATTGAAATGTGTCAAAAATCAATGCTTGAGGCTCGACTCAGACTCAAGCGTTGTTTCGGAATACGGGCCTAAGATTCCCAAGTATATGTTCACACGTCAGTGTTTTTAAAACGCGACGGTTTTTTATCGAGCTGTGTTATATTTTCTGCGCTGGACGTTGGGCGTTAAATCGAATAGACTAGAATAAATTTATTAGAAACCATTTTCACGTCTTACTGAAGCGAAAGCAGAGACAAGAGTGATTTTAAAGCGTTCGTATGAACAATCACATCGTAAACGTTTTAAAAGCGCCAACGCCGAGTTTTGACGCAACGGTTTTTTAGCTCTCGTGCGAATGAGGCCGTAAAATACAAAAGCTGTAGGTAAGGTTAGGACCTTTATTACCAAGTAGGTAAAAGAAAATATGAAATGAAAGAAATAAAAATACAGTTGAATGAGCTTTACTATACTATACATACAATGACGACGCGCCACCGCGCACCGTCTCGTCGCTTATAAGTATTCTCATTCTATTACCTCAATATTCTTTCACTGTATGTATAACTTTTTTAATTATATTTATTGTACGTCGACGATTGATATTTATTATTAGAGTTTGTAGGTGGTCGATACTCGTTCGAGGAGGGAAGTTGGGTGCTCATGGAAAACGTAAAAGTCTGGTCTGAAGTACCGGAATCGGCTTCGCAAACTGTGCCTGAGATGAGGTCTTGCACGTTGGCCCTGATGGAATTAAAACAAAATTAATAACTGCGTTTAGTAATAGATACTCACAGTACCTAATGTGAAGTTACTAATAAGTATAAGTGAGATGTATGATGGTTGTATATCTTCTTCAAAAATGAATTGCTGTTCGTTAGTCTCGCTAAAACTCGAGAACGGCTGGACCGCTTTGGCTGATTTTGGTCTTGAATGATTTGTGAAAGTCCAGAAAAGGTTTAAAGGCCTACGCACACCTAGTTCGCTGGCGGTAGCGATCAGTGAAACGCTGTCAAATATCGCTGTCAGATTTGAGATTTGACAGCGATATTTGACAGCGTTTCACTGATCGCTACCGCCAGCGAACTAGGTGTGCGCAGGCCTTATAAGGTGAATAAATATGTTTTTTTTTAAACATATTACGGTATAGGGGCGGTAACGGGGCGTGCGAAGCCGCGGGCGGCCGCTAGTAGGGAACAAATATTGCACATCGGCTTTTCGGCTTTGTAGCTTTCTGACGCACACTACGCCCTATGAAGCCGAAATTAGCCGATTAGGATATAGGTGCAATATTTATTGCCTATACCTACCCAGTACCCACCCACTTTGCAAAAGACTGAGATAGCCTTAACCTGTACCTAATACTTTCACTTTTAATGTAGGTCGTGGATTCGATCCCCACCGAGAACAAATATTTTTGTGGTGAACACAGATGTTTGTTCTCTGTCTGGGTGTTATATTGTATTCTAAGTTATACCTACTTATAGTTATACTTGTAAATTTTTTTGTATGTAGTTCAAAAAAAGATTATAAGTAAGTAGACAAAAAAAAATTATAAGTAAGTCAGCTATCTGGTTCCGATCGTACAAGCTTTGCTTAGTTTGGGGCTAGATAGTATTGAGTGGATTGCCCACAATTTATTTATATGTTAGGTGGAATGGGCTCAGAATCCTGGAAATTTGTAGGGGAGGTCTACGTCCAGCAGTGGACTTCTTCAGGCTGATGATGATGATGTTATGTAACACTCCTTTCATGGAGTCCATAATAAGATGATGGTTAACACCATAAAAGCCTCACTTGTAAACGTAGAAGTTGTATTGGTTGGGATCCAGCCTGGAGTACCCGAATCTTGGCAGCGTGTTGGTGATAACCCACACCTCGTCACCGGTCACGTGAATATCTGCAAAAATAATGTTATTACTTTTTTTTGAAACTATCATGATTTTAACACTATTTTTTTACTCGTGGACTTCAGTTCAACCGTGATCATGGTGCATGCAACTCGAAATATCGGAAGTCAACTCAACAAAATTTAATCATGATAAATATCCCGTTGTTTCATAAAAATAATAATTTGATTGAAATAATCCAAATTGTTGTATCAATAGTTGATAGATACAGTTTTTAGCAGATTAATTTAATGAATTAATTGCATATTTTTAAATTATTTTTTAAGTTCAAAACTGTATCACTACTTACCCAGCGTGCCATGGTAAACAATAAAGGGTATATCTATCTATCTTCCTGGAAAATTACTGGGGAGGCCTACGACCAGCAGTGGACTTCTCAAGCTGATGATGATGATGAATTTAATGATGTGTTTGTGGAAACGAAACTTCGCATCAAATGCAAGTTTTTTATGCAACTAGTTGATGGAACAAGCATATGGCCCACCTGATGTTAAGTGGTAACCATCGCCTATAACAAAGCATTGCCTCGTAAGTCACGCACGTCAGGAACGTCCCTACTATGCACTTCCCTGCGTCCATCATCTGCAAGTGTCGTATTTAAAACATTCCCTAGAGCAGCGGTGGCCAACCGGTGGATCGCGACTTTATGTAAGTAGACGAGGTTGCGCAACGTAATTACTAACTACTACAGAACCAGCATTTTGTATCATTTTTCAATCTCTGTTCCGTCGTTCATCATTAACTCAAGACTTCCATTCCAAAGTATTAAGTAAATTTAAGGAAATAATCTTACATGTGATATGATATGAAAAGGAACTCCTAAGACTGTTCAATAAAAAATACTACATGATTGTGTACAAAACACTAAACAGTATAAATAGGCCTACCATGAGCTCTGTCTGGCTCTGTCTCTGGCTCTGGTTTTGAATCTGTGTGAGTGCTCACCAGTGCATTATACCTACTGTGTGTGTGACGTTTTGACGTAGGAGTTATTTATTCAACACTCACACAAACTCAAAACCAGAACCAGAGACAGAGCCAGACAGTGCTCATGGTAGGCCTGGCCTACTGCTGTTTCATTTATGATTTCAAGAATTATGTAAGTGGTAGATCGCACAGGGTTTCGTTAGTAAATAGCAGATCTTATGTGTAATCAAGTTGGCCACCCCTGCGCTAGAGGATTAGAACAGAAGTAAATCTCACCAGCGGGATAGCTCATCCGCTGGTTGTCAGAGGCCAGCAGATGGAATGTCTGCGTGTCCAGAGGGCGGCGTGTGTTCCAGCAGGCCACGCCGTCACCGCCGATGTCGGCGAAGAAGGTCACGCCCGAGGAATGCATGTCGTGCATCGTGGACTGCGTGTTACTACCGCGCTCGCCTACTATCTGTTACATAAACCAAGCAACACGATTTTAGCGCCAACGCCAACTACGAGAAACAGTCCAACTTGATTATCATAATAGTCCAGTCATTTAGTATTTTTGCTTGGAAAGTTTTCCGGGAGTTTTGAAAATTGGTAATTTTATAGATTTTGATATGCTCTTTCCAAATTTCAACCTTGCCACCTCGTATGTTTGCCGCTCGCGCCGCCATGTTGTAAAAATGGCGCCCAAAATCAGTTTTTTGATAATAACTCCTTTACGGCGCATTTGACTGGAAAAACATATCAAACATATCATATCATTATTATCAAAAAACTGCTTTTGGGCGCCATTTTTCAACATGGCGGCGGGAGCGGCAAACATACGAGGTGGCAAAGTTGAAAATTGGAAAGAGCATATCAAAATCTATAAAATTATCAATTTTCAAAACTCCCGGAAAACTTTCTAGGTACCTAACCTCTATTTTTTCGACCAAATGACTGTACTATAACATAAATATAATAAATAAATAATATGGATCCACACAACACTATCTAGCCTCAAACTAAGCTTGTATTTTAGGGGAGACAGATAGCTGATATAATACTTTTTTTTTTCATAAATACATACTCAGAATACAATATAACACCCAAACTGAGAACAAACATCTATGTTCACCACACAAATATTTGTTCTCGGTGGGGAATTGGAGATCGAACCCACGAACTACGGCGCAGAAGGCAGAGCTAGGAGGGTAATGTAGTAGGGGTAGAACATAATGAATGTGCAATCAGAATTTTTAGTTTCGACTTAATGACAAAGTTATTACAACATGTTAAAATTTTCAGAAATCCTGCATAAAATTATGGAGACATTAGTTACGTAGTACTAGAGAGAAAAAAAAATACGCTGTTCGGTTCCGCTTGGTATTTAGCGTTTATGAATGAAATGATTTTTGCTTGTTGAATCATTTCTCAATATTTAACAAAAAATTTTGGTTATTTATAAATATTTTTTTTATGTCTCAAAAAAATCTTTTTTTTCGTGTATGTGTTCAGTATCAGCAGCCAATATCGGCATTTTTTTTTGGTAATTACAAAATAGTGGTGTATAGACAATATAGATGCTTCATAACGTAAAGCGTACGTAGTGTAAAGTCTACGTCCAGCATTGGACTAATGATGAAGCAATTTCAATACAAGTCCGTTGATACCCCTAAAATACTGATTACTCCTTCGGAATCTAATATCAAAGAAGCACCCACCTCATATCTAGTCCAGTAGTCAGGATCAGTGTGTGCGGTGCGGTTGTTGAGGACACAAGTGTTAACGGCGAACTCCTGAGTGCTGATCAGCGGGTGGAAGAAAGCGGCGCGGCAGCCTGAGCCCGGAGTCAGAGTTATGCTGAATATACCATCACTCCATTGGAAACGGTGTCCTGTAATGGTAATGATTTATGTTTTTATGTTTGTGTCCGAAATCCGAATTTAAGTACCCACATATTTCTGTCAGTATTTTAGAAAGGCATTTTCTTATGACTCAGTTTGTAACCTGGGCGTGTCAAGGTCTCAATCTTAATCTGCAGGTTTGAGTCTTTGTTTGATCCTAAGCATACCATAGACTTAAATTCGGGGTACAAGTTTGAGGTAGGTATGCCTATACAGGGTTATTCATTATTAGCTGCAAATAGTCAGGAATTAGGTTCAACAAATAAAATAAAAAATATTTATGAAATGATTATTAAAGTTTTGTAATGAAAATCCCGAGAAAATCGATAAAGAATATCCTTTGGAATCTTTGGCGCCTGACCTATTTTGACCTTTGATCCGCGCCCGCGCGCCGTGAGCGACACTCTACGTTCAGTCACTGCCTGGGTGGGTCATCGTTCTGTTCTCCATGGCAATCATTATGCAATAGCCGTAAAGAAATTAATAAAAATAAAATTTTGATACAAAAACTTAAATTAGGTTAGGAATTAAATTGATTCGGCCAAACAAATATTAGCTTTTTTGTATATGCTAGGAACTAATTCTGAACCTGGTTTAATTCTAGGTCTGTGTTCATAAGCACAAGCCTATGTTAAGGTCAGTCTTGACTGCCTTTAAATCCTGCCGTTTATTCTGTGTTTAGGTCCAAGCGTGGCTAAATATGAAAGAGTTTGCGTTGGCACTCACCAGCGATATTCAGATTAACAGCTGCTGGGTTGAAGTGGAAGTAGTTGTGAGTGACGCGCCAGCTCTCGTTGTCTCGGAGCGAGTACACCACTATGCCGAAGGTGGTCAGATCGGGGATGTACGCAAACACATCGTCACAGCCATTGCTCGTGTCTACAGTTATGGAAGCGAGCCCTGGAATAAACCATACTTACTGAATAATTGATAACTTACAAGATTTCTCACAAACTGGATGGGTCGAAGTGGAACAAGGAGTATCCGTGGACCTAAAGGGTTGTAATAGGATAGTTGAAAACACGAATAAAGCGACATTTCCTAAAAATGAATCCTAGCTAGATCGATTTATCGCCCCCGAAAACCCCTGTCAATTAAATTCCATGAAAATCGTTGGAGCCGTTTCCGAGATTCAGACTATACAAGATTTTCCCGGTTAATGTGTAAGATACAACATGCAACATGGAGGTAGGCCGAGGTTTTAAACTAAAAATTGTAGGTAGTGATGTCTGCTCGCGTGAAAAGTTGAGTGCCCGAAGATCTCTTACCTGTAGGCGTGTTGTTGGCTGGTACGTCAGACTGCTTGAGCTGGTATCTCATGATCTGCTGGTCAGTTCTCAGGTCAAACACCACGATAGAAGGCCGTTGGATCTGGATAGGATTTACTGTGGACAAAAACTGGATACAAAGCAAAACACATAGCAAGCTAGGTAAACCCACACAAAACCATCGTCTATAGTTCAAGCACTGTTTTTGAATACGGGCCTTAGTGTCTACCAGCAAACTACTTGCATTCAATCTGCTTTTTTAATCCACTTTCACTATATACGTTACGTTTCCATTTAAATTTTGTCTCAGATATTTCTTGATGGTAGCAGTCAAACTCATCTCTATCCAAAATAAGACTACTGTGCCGATACTTTATTTGTAGGGTAAGTACCTGGTAGTTCCAATAGCCCTGTGTCGACAGCCCACAGACGGCCACACCCGTCTGCCCTGGTCCTATAAATGGAGACCAGTTCCCTAGCCTCACGCAGCGAGGGGTAGGGCTTCAGCGCAGGGGAGCGTGACGTGTCGCTCAGGTCTATGTAGTTCAGGGTGGCGGGGATACCTGTGGGGTGATCACGTGACTTTGTTGCAATCAAATGCTTGTCCTGTTGTTGCTGTGTGTGAATGTTGCTGCAATCCTCAGTTTTTACATGATTGTGAGCTTAGATTGCAATAAAAAACGAATACAAGCAAGAAATGTATCGTCCGCCTTACAGACTGACGTTCAAGAACCACTAGACAAGTTCTTTAAAGACGAAAGAAAAGAATAATGTTAATATTATACAGGTACCCTCTGTTATCATTTTATTTGAACCTGCTTAAAATATGCAAAATTATTAATATCGGTCCGCTTATACTCTATTGCAACACGTATTGATTCAAAAAACTAGTCCTAAGATCTGATAATGTTAAATTTACATGCTTATGGCAATAAATACTGATTCATACAGATTGGCAAGGCACGGCAACTTACGTGGAGTAGAGGCCATTATTAGCCGAGCAGAGCCTTAACTTTGGAGAAAAAAGCAAATATCCGTTTTACTTTATGGTAGGATATACAGGGTTATTGGTAATTATATAAGAAACCAGTTAAGGGCTCCTTCTTTACATCATAACACGACTTTTGCTAAAAATCAATACACTTCCCAAAAAAATATTTTATGTTTTTGTTCTGCTCTTCACTTTTAGCTCTAGCGTAGACGCTTCATGGTAAAGACCGGTGACCGGACGGAGGTGCGAGTGCACTACCGTGACAAGTTTGTTATTTTTAGATTTGTATGGAAAAAAAATAATGAATTATTGAAAGTCGTAGAACAAAAGTTGTTTGTTAAGATGTACAGAAGGAGCTCTTAACTGGTTTCTTATATAATAATTACCAATAACCCTGTATAGTAAGTGAGTGAAGGGACGCACCATATCTCCTCCGCGGTAACGCGACGAACAGCCGGTCGCCCACTCTTTCAGCGCCCATCGGTACATTGTTGTATTGGATGAAGAAACTGTTCGATCTCTCTGGAAATTATTACTTGTTAAAAAATTAATTAATTTTTTTTAAGTACTGCTGTACCTTCTTCAAAAGATAAAAATGGTGAAGTGTGAGTGGGAAATGAGAGTTCCATCCAAGTTCGTTCAACAACCCCGCTTTTGTTTAGCCTGCTCTCTATTCGCCTTGTGCTGAACACTCGTTCTCAGGTCATGCTTGAGCTCAGGGCTTTTTATGCAGACCGTACAAGGCAGCATTTCACACACAAACCCACACACACCAGCTGGCCCACCACGAGCTCCATATGGTTATGGTTATGGCTGTCAAAATTGTGTCAACACATTCAAACCCAAGAAGAAAATGAATGTGTGGGTCAGCCATAGCCATAACAATATGGAGCTCGTGGTAGCCCTGCAGAGCTCGCGGATTGTGTTAGTAACGCTGTTTGACTGGCCTCTAGCTCAGTTGGTAGTAGCTCTGCCTTCTGCGGCGTAGGCCGTGGGTTCGATCCCCACCGAGAACAAATATTTGTGTGGTTAACATAAATGTTTGTTCTCTGTCTGGGTGTAATATTGTATTCTATGTATTTACAAAAAAAAAAAATGTATTCAAGTATTATATGCTATCCGGTTCCCATATTACAAGCTCTGCTTAGTTTGGGGCTGGGTAGTGTTGTGTGAATTGTCCACAATATTTATTTATTTATTTATTACTTTTACGGTTTTATTTCTTGCTTTCTTTTGATTAAAAAAACAGAAATAGCCCCAGGCACGGTAGATGTCCTCTCAAATCTCTTGATAGATTAGGTACTTGCTAGGCTGATGATTCGTTTTAGCGGGGTAGTCAGACATACGTCCAAATATAGTATTTGGCACACACCCATGCCACAGATCCCTTGCAAATTTTGCAATTCTAATGACAATGCGAAATTATGAATTAAAGTCCGCGCAAGATAACTCTGCGCGTGAATGAAAAAAAACTGACTGGAAATAATCTTCCAATCACAAATATGAACTTGCTATAAACGAAATGCAAGTTCGATATTCCCATTCATTTTTGTGATCGGAAGATATGTTTTTAGACCATTTTTAACCGACTTCCAATCAAAAAGGAGGAGGTTCTCAATTCGGTTGTATTTTTTTTTAGTTTTTTTTTTATAATGTTTGTTACCGCATAACTTCGTCATTTGTGAGCCGATTTGAAAAAATATTTTTTTTTCTGAAAGGTACTGCTCCCAGATTGGTCCCATTTTAATTTTATTAAAATTGGTGTTGCCATTCATTTTTAAATAATTTTTTTAATGTTTGTAACTGCATGCCTCCGTCATTTATGAACCGATTTAGAAAATTTATTTTTTATTTGAAAGGTTATTCTTACGTCCAGATTGTCCCAAACAAATTTCATTAAAATCGGTTTAGCCGTTTGGCAATGAAGTCGGTTTCTCTAGTTTTTTAAACTTATAATTATCTGTCATGTTTTCTGCCATCAGTCACGCGCTGAATTATTTTATGCAGACTCTACCAGCTTTTGACTTTAGTATGGGTTGACTCACCATCTAGTCCCGAAGAAGTAGTAGTTCTTGCTGTAGTAGTAGTGGAAGCATTTCTTCTATAAATATTATCTGATAAAAATAGAAAAAAACAAAGAAGAGTTTAAAAAAGAAATGTTTTAATCAAATCAAAATGTTACGATGTATGTACATTTTCGGATAATCTCTTTCGGATGTGCTCGATCACGCCCTATCACCGATTTGGATGAAAGTTGATCATAATATTTTAGAAAAAAATTAAGTTAAAGGATCATACAAAAAACCGGCCAAGTGCGAGTCGGACGTTCAGTTCGAAGTGTTCCGTACCATTATCTGTAAAAACGGCAAAATTTCGCACGTTCGCTGTATGGGAGCTCCCTAGAAATATTAATTTTATGTTAATTTAAATACTTATTTATTTTTAAAGTTACTCAATATTCTGTGAATATGTCAATCGTGTACCTACCTGTAGCCGTTAGATCGGGCAAAAACGAGAAAAAAAATACGTTTGTTTTACTCTGATTGTATTTGTGGATTAGCGGCAACGGTCCATGACATACGGTGACAAACGGACAGACACACAGACTGCGGAATCTAGTAATAGGGTCACGTTTTACCCTAAAAACGGTAGGAACCAAGGCGCGAGTTCTTCTAGGCTTGGGGCCTAATTCTCGGGCCGATCTCGATCATTTTGCAATTTTATTTTATTGCTTCTTTTCGAAGAGAGAATGGCAGATTTCCTTGAGTAATTCATCAACGACCTCATCGTAGAAGCCTCGACCGGAAAATGGTGAAAAAGTGCGGGGTTGTGAAAAGAAGCAATTAAATAAAATTGCAAAATGATCGAAATCGGCCCGAGAATTAGGCCCTTGGTCGCATGGAACTGGCACCTAGACTCACCTTATAGCTTTAAGACGTTTTAAAGTGTGATACAACTGAATAAAGAAGTTTTAAATTTGAATTAACAAGATACAACGCGATCGAACCCGCGGGCAGCTGCTAGTAGTTCTTCAACCTATAGGTATAAGTTAAAAGGAAGTCGAGCTACATACTTTGATTCCAATCCCTCTCATTATCAGGTGCGTCGTTGAAGAACACAGCATCACTGCTGAGCCTTTTATCCCTTCTTTGTAGCCCATCGGGTGTTGCACGGTCTTGACTTACTAAAAAAAACAAGTTAGTTAAGTCAGCTGCACCAGAATGGGAACAATTGGTATGTTGAATCTATTTTTTTCTGGGAATAAATAATGAAAAGATCACACTCAAGTTTTCATACTTTTTAACCGACTTCCAATCAAAAAGGAGGAGGTTCTCAATTCGGTTGTAATTTTTTTTTTTTATGTTTTTTTTTTTTTTTTTAATGTTTGTTACCGCATAACTTCGTCATTTGTGAGCCGATTTGAAAAAATATTTTTTTATCTGAAAGGTTCTGCTTCCAGATTGGTCGGTATTGCCATTTTTTTTTTTAATAATTTTTTTTATGTTTGTAAGTGCATGCCTCCGTCATTTATGAACCGATTTAGAAAATTATTTTTTTATTTGCAAGGTTATTTTTACTTCTAGATTGTCCCAAACAAATTTGATTAAAATCGGTTTAGCCGTTTGACAATGAAGTCGGTTTCTCAAGTTTTTTAAACTTATTAGCTTTAAAATATTTTATTGAACCCTGAACCTAAAATAAGCCGGTAGTTTCCGAACGAAACCGACCGAGTGTGACGTCACAATGATGCTGATAATACAGAGCTGACAGAGCCAATGCTATACCATTATGACGTCACAAATATGGCAACCAGTGTGAGTTAGGTAGTAACGACACCCTGAATACGAAAAAGAATTAACAGACATTTCGTTTACATATTGATTTTGAACTGCAGTGTTTTCAAATTCTGATGTATCTTATACCTTTTCTCTTTAAACGAGAAAATCTTGTATATATATATATACTTAGGATCTCGGAAACTGAACCAACGATTTTCATGAAATTAAGTATACAGGGGTTTTCGGGGACGATAAAACGATCTAGCTAGGATTCATTTTTAGAAAATATCCCCTTAATCGTAAAGTAAATAATCAACTTTATCATAAAATCATAACTCCTAGCGCCATCTGTTGATAAAGTCATGACTTAGTGGGACAGAGAACGCCATCTATTGACGAGTAGTGGAGTTTATTATTATGTCGGAAAGATCTAAAAATATTAATATTTAATCAGTATGTAAGTAATTCGTATTTAAATATAATTCACAACAACAGTTTACCAAAAAAAATACCGAGCGAAGCTCGGGCACCAACTGCTAGTACCTAACTAATATGACCATGAAAACCGTTTGTATGACGCATCGTTCATATGATGCATTCGTTTTTATAGTGTTTGCCTAGTTAGCTACACAGAAGGTACATTAAAAGGAAATCACAAATGTTTTATAATATCTAGAATTATATATTTATTTTTATTTATAATCTTAGACTGATGTTTAAAGATTAACCTTGCCACAAACAACTTCAAAGCAAAATATTGAACACAGTATAAAGAAAACGTTTTTACAACAATCTTAAACAATGAATTACAAATAATTGAACAAGTTTTGCTGTTAACACATCGTACCTACCAACCATTTGGAAAGTGATATTTGAACACCCTGTATCTGTATGCCAAGCTTATAGTTAGCTACAATAATGATTAACTGTTAGATTTGCACAAGGACATCCTAGAAGAACCGGTTCCACTGCACTTCATTGCCGACACGTTTTAAAGCTTTTGTTATTGTTCTATGTATTTAGCTACCTATAGTACTAATATTATGAAGAGGAAAGATTTGTATTTTGGTGTGATAATGATAATGAATAAATTCGAAAACCAATAAAAAAAACAATAAAAATCTGTGCCGATTTCAAAAATTATTTCACCATTGGAAAGCTACATTCACCCCGAGTAACAGCTATATTAATGTGTTTAAAAATACATGCCCACCCGTGTGAAGCCGGGACAGGCAGCTAGTTAAGTATTAAAGTAACCTTTGTGTCTATTCTAAGATGATTTATGTTATACAGCGTCAGGAGTAACGGTTTTTACCCATGCCTTTACTTACGGGACTTTATAGCGCCTGGGACAGGGTTTTTAGATGGAATAGGCTTGCCCAGCACATATAGCATCCTGACAGTCTAATCTGCCCAATCCACAAGAATGACTGAGCCATTCTAAAGTCAAACACGAGGCACTCTGACTTGAGTAGGTTAGGTTTATTTTAAAGCATTTCCGTTTAATTGGGTGGTACCAGGGAGCAAGGGGGACACCCTTCTCCTCAAATTCGTGCTACACTATACTAAATTTTACTCGCCTACACTGCACTTGTCTAAAAAAAAAAAAAAAAAAAATTATACGTGGCAATGAGGCTCATGAGAGTCAAAATGTTGGAATCCTCACCAATATTTCCGTCAATGTTGTAAGTCATCTGTTTCCAAGCGTACACTTCAGAGAACTTGCCTACGCGTCTCTGCTGCGAGTGTACGCGTAGGATGCATACTCCCAATAGTATGAGGAAAAGCTTCATCATGAATCACTGAAAATACAAGTAAAATATAATGCCGAATTTTGTATGGAAGGTTGCGTCTTTTTTTTATTTTGATTTTTCTCGCGGCCTTTAACAAAATCTTGTTTTTCTAGTAGGTACATACATAGTCATGTAACACCTACTATAAAAACAAGTGTGTTGATGGTCGCGAGAAAAATAAATAAAAAAAAGCGGCCAAGTGCGAGTCGGACTCGCCCATGAAGGGTTCCGTAGCAACAAGTAACATAGTAACATAGTTCTTGTAGTTCTTCGCAAGGTAAATTGCGGCTTACGATTTATGACGTATAAAAAAAAACTACTCACTAGATCTCGTTCAAACCAAATATCGTTGGAAGTTTGCATAGTAATCATATATTTTTTTTTTAGTTTTATCATTCTCTTATTTTAGAAGTCAGACAGACAGACAGACATGACGAATCTATAAGGGTTCCGTTTTTGCCATTTGGCTACGGAACCCTAAAAACGATGTATTTTGAAAACACTGTTGACATGTCTTTTGAAAAACTACAAGGCCTTCACATGGGCTATTGAACTTAATGACCATTTAGACAAACAATCAATTGATAAACGGGTCTTTCACATAATTATTCTATTATTATTTTTATTCAAAATGTAGGTATTTATCCTCCTAATATTAATAACGCGAAAGGTAAGATGTTGTATTTTTGGCGGTCCAAGATACAAACATCTTAGCTTGGTAAATATTACCATAGTATTGGTAATTATGGTAATATAGGATGGCTTTACTATAGCATGAATTCGCCATGAAGTTATTTTCTGTGTTTAAAAGCATCAAATATGGCAAAATAGCTTTCTACCAAAAAACCATACATTAAATTGTAGCACAAACGTCTCCAGGCTGTATGTAGATACTTATTCGATGGAGGTCGCATGCATCAAGGCACATATTAGTTTTAAAAATATTTTTTATCGTTTTTCTTTTGAGTCATATAGTATCAAAACCTTATCTATGCCAAAATAGTCTCTATGAACTAATCTTCCATCTTGATTAATAAGTTTTTTACAGAAACAGCATTCTCCCTACCAAAAATGACTTTAAACTTTTGAGTAAGTTTCAAAAGCGGCAATCTCCTAGACAAAATGACAAAATAATGAATCAAAACACGTTTTTCATGTTTATTTCAAATGTAAGTAAAGTGGAGAATGCCAAGCCTCCGCTATACGCTGGTCTAAAAACAAAACACGACCGGAAAGTTGGAAAAATTTAAAATAAAGATGGCGTTGCCTGACCTGAGCTGTGAATTCATGTATTTGATACCAACTATTACTTATTCTGTGCTTGGGTCTGACATTTGTCACGACATTACAATGTGTTGACTAGAATACGCTTCGTTAGACAAAAACACAGACAGATATTCAGTAAATAAATATAACCCAATTGTTATGTTAGCTGATTCCCGTCGCAGAGTTTCCATTGCATATTTTTCATCCAGGATTGGTGATAACAATGGCAAGCTGTGCGGTATTTTTTAAACTACCACGAACGCTACATTTTAAATCTAACTTATATAGTAGTGTAGTAGTAGTAGTCTAATTTATATAGTATAACAAGCAAATAGCCCCAGATTTAATAAAAGAAACCTTCCACCAAGAGAGATTTTCCTCATATTATGCAAAACCAGAGTGAGTTGCAAGTTCATAAATGTCGGTAGTCGGTGAATGAACACTTGTATTTTTTAAAGGTAAAAAACGGAACCCTTATAAATTCGTCATGTCTGTCTGTCTGTCCATCCGTATGTCACAGTCACTTTTTTTCAAAAAAATGAAATGAAATGAAAAGAAATAATTTATTTGCTTGAAGTATGGTACTTACAAAACTGTAAAAGCTATATGTACTGATAAAACTTGGTAAATAGATGTATTCTGTAAACCGCATTATGATTTTTATACTTAGAACTTGTAATATTTAGGATGCGGAGTAAAACACCATTGAATTGAGACTGATTTATTGCCAGTTTGCGGTAGCTGGAGAAAACCTTATCCGCGAGTACCCTCACCTATTATGAATACATTACAATTTTCCCCTCTTAGAGCTACTTATGGTATCAAACTTATAAACTAATAAATATGCCATTCAGAACAACTGCTAGTTAATTACACAATAGCGCTATCACTTAAAACCTAAATCTATGTTAGTGGATATAATAACAGCCAGGCAAAACCAACTTTGTAACATTGTATTTCTTATTCTAATTGCACAGCAAAACATTAAATCAAGAATTAGCTCTGAACTACTTTTCCTTACACAAAAAAAAAACATAGTACGTACTTAGGTATAATTCTTATTTCTTAACTTCTACTTAGGTAGGATAGATAATTACCTAGTCGTAAAAAAAAACATAGTGACTTTTGCATAGTGACAGTTGAAACATTAGAGTTTATAATTAGGTTTCGTAGTACGAGGGCGAAGATAATTCGCTTTTTTTTTAATGGAGCCACCACCATCATCATCAGCCTGTCGGGAAGTAGATGGCAATGTAGGCGTAGGTGACGTCACTACCAATGACGACGGAGACACCTCTGCGTCATAGAATGCTGCTTCGGTAGATTCAGCAGGTTTAGGTTCAGGGGCGGGTTCCGGCTCACCTGCAGCATTGGTAGTGTCTTGAATGCTCCTAGCAAGCGACAATCGATTGCTTCTACGCATCGGCATTATCTGATCGATGTGTCTGGTTTTGGTGACGTCCTCGGTACGTACCTTATATGTGACCGCACCGGTGCGTTCCTCGACGACACCTGGCTTCCATTTGATGATACTGTTCGGGCGAAGCTCCTTGACCAGTACTTGTTCACCTTCGTTGACATCCCGCAGTACGCCTCCTGCGTTACGTACCTGCGCCTGCTGCGCGGTCTGCACGATGTCGGCGGTGTGCGGGCGCAGCATGTCGAGCCGCGAGCGCAGCCGGCGGCCCAGCATGGCGGCGGCGGGCGAGCGCTGAGTGCTGGCGTGCTCGGTATTGCGATACTGAAAAAGAAACTTACTCAATGCACGCTCAACGTTATCTCCTTCGAGAAAGGCTTTCTTGATAGCCTTTTTGACGGTCTTGACTGCATTCTCGGCAGCTCCGTTACTAGAAGGATGATACGGTGCTGCCAAGACGTGCTGGACGGCGTTGCATTGTAGGAACCTTTCGAATTCTGCCGAAGTGAACGGCGGGCCGCCGTCGGTTACCAACTGTTTGGGAAGACCAAACCTAGCGAAGCACTCCCTTAGCACGGTCACGACCTTTGCAGCTGTGGTGCCCGTGGGCATCCCGAACACCTCTATCCATTTCGAGTGCGAATCTATAAGCAAAAAGTAAGTCTTACTTTGGAAATGTAAAAAGTCAGCATGAAGTCTAGACCATGGCTGGGTAGGCCAGGCGTAGGGCACGGGCGCTTGGCACGGCGGCGCGTCCCGCACGGCGGCGCAGGCGGCGCAGGCCCGCGCTCGCGCCTCGATGTCTGCGTCCAGCAGCGGCCACCACACATAGTGGCGCGCTACCTGCTTCATGCGTACCACCCCCGGGTGTCCGGAGTGGATCTCATCCAGGATTCGCACGCGCAGCGATGCAGGCACGACGACCCTGTAACCCCAGACGATGCAGTCGTGGTCTATGTGTAGGTTGTCTTTTCTATGGAAGTACGGTTTTTCGTTTTCAATTTCCGTACCCTCCGGCCACCCACTCATTAGATAGCCGTAGACCCTGCGCAAGATTAAATCATTCCTAGTCTCTTTAGCCACATCCCTGTGACCGATCGGGAAGCTGTCTTCCACGAAATGTAGGTACGAGGCGTCATCACGGTCGGACTCACCTTTGTGATGTTGCAGCGGCAGACGCGACAATGCGTCGGCGTTGCCGTTTCGCTCCGTCGGCACGAACTTTATGTCAAAATCGTAAGCGGCCAGCCTGACGGCGTACCTTTGTAGCCTGCTGGCGGCGGTCTGCGGTATACCTTTTTTTGGACCAAAAATATAGCTGAGCGCCTTGTGATCAGTCTTTAGTATGAACGGCCGCCCATAGACGTACTGGTGATGGCGGCTCACTCCGTACACGATGGCGAGCGCCTCCTTGTCTACCTGGCTGTACCTGCGCTCGGTGTCGGAGAGCGTGCGCGAGGCGCAGCACACGACGCGCTCGGAGCCGTCGGGGTAGGCGTGCGACAGCACGGCGCCCAGCCCGTACGCGCTACTGTCCACAGACAGCACCAGCGGCAGCGACGGCTCGTAGTGCGCCAGCGCCGGCTCGCGCGTCAGCACCTCCTTGATGGCGCGGAATGCGGCGTCACACTCACGCGTCCATTGCCAACTAGTTCCTTTTTTGAGCAAAGAATAAAGCGGCTGCAACAATGTACTCATATTAGGGATGAACCGAGCGTAGTAATTTATAAGCCCTAAAGCGGCTCTCAATTGTGACACGTTTTGTGGATTTGGAGCTCTCGCAATCGCCTCGACCTTACTACTGTCAGTATGCAAACCGTGCTTATTGATCCTATAGCCAAGATAACAAACTTCTTCTTTAAAAAATTCACACTTTTCAAATTTAACCCTAAGTCCTGCCTCCTGTAACCGTGACAGAACCGCCCTTAAATTTGCCAGATGAATTTCTTTCGAGGCCCCCGTTACACAGATATCATCTTGGAAAGCCACACAATTTAGACCATTGAGCGTTTCCTCAATTAACTTTTGAAACATTTCAGGTAGACATTTTAATCCGAAAGGTGCTCTTTTATAAACAAACGTACCTATATGTGTTGTTATGGCAGTAAGTGGTCGCGAGCTCTCCTCTAGAATACACTGTAAATACGCATGTTTTAAATCTATTTTGCTATAGTGCTGCCCTCCACTCAGAGCGGCGAACAGCTGCTCGATTCTTGGTAGTGGATAGTGAAAATCTTTAAGAACCTTGTTTACAGTTATTTTGTAATCACCACATAACCGTATGGATCCATCGCGCTTGATAACGGGAACAATGGGTGTTCCATAGTCACTGCGATCTACCTTGAATATCACCTGTTCGCGCTGCAAGCGTTCTAATTCCTGTTCAACAGGATCGCGCAAGGCGAGAGGGAGCGGGCGGGCCTTACAGAATATGGGCGTATCGTCTTTCAAATGCAATTTAAGTTTGGTTTTACAACTACCTAAGCCAGATTTAAAAACATCCGGATAATCTAATTTCAATTGTTCTACCTTGGGGTCAATCCCCTCAGACAGGTGGTGCAAGTTTATCGAATCTAACTTTAGTTTACGTAGCCAACGTCGGCCCAGTAGAGGCGGACCGCCGTTGTCAATTATGAAAAGAGGCAATGGTAACGTTTCGTTGCCATTTTGTACATTGACTACGACCCGGCCTAGTGGAAGGATGGCATCTCCTGTGTATGAATGAAATTTATTGTTATCGGAAGTAATCGATAGGTGAGACAAATGTTTATCATAAAAAGACTTACTGACCGCCGATATTCTGCTGCCTGTATCTATTTCAAATAACACTTTTGTATTTTCAACCGTTAGTTTATGATGGTACGGACCGTCTTTAGAGTCTCTCTTAATAGAAACTACTTGATAAAGTCCATCGCTTGCATCTGAATCGGAGCTTGAATTTTCTTCTTTATTGATAAAGTTCTGGTACCTGGATTTGGGCGGGTCCTTTTTATTTTTGGAACACATCACTGATAGATGACCTTTGACACTGCACTTGTCGCACACATACGACTTATATCTACACTTATTAGGCGCGTGACGACTCTTTCCACAACGCCAGCAAGCGCCCCTCGGCTCGCGCGCTGCCGGCGGCCCCTGCGCCACCCGATGCAGCCCGGCCACGGCGGCGCCCTGCCCGAGTCCAAAGCCGCTGTCGCTGACGGTCGCCGAGGGCGCAGCGCCAGCCGCGGCCTCTGCCGCATGCCGCTCCGCCGCCTCCAGCGCGAGTGCCAGCTCCACAGCTCTCTTGTAGTCTAACGACGACTCGGCGAACAGACGCGAACGCATGTCCTCACTGCGCAACCCGGAGACAAACTGGTCGTGCAGATTCACCTCCAGTGTCGTACCAAAGTTGCAATGCGTCGCGGAGTGCTTCAAGCTTTGTAGAAACACAACAACTGTTTCGCCGACCGCTTGGCGTCCCTGACGAAATGTGTGTCTTTCCGCTATTTCAGATCGCTTGGGTTCTAGGTGGCTAGTCACGAGCTCGACGAGCTTATCGAAGGTATTGTCTTCTGGATGATCGGGAGCGCACAGGTCGCACATCAGCTGGTATGTCCGCGCGCCGACATGCGTAACCAACGTGGCCACATGTAGTTCGGTTTTGATTTCGTTCAACAAAATGAATTGCCGAACTAATCGAACGTATGATGTCCAGTTCTTCCCTTCTTCTAGCTCAAACTCGGGTAATTTGCCGAAAGGCATGGCTAAATACCATTAATCGTCGCCAATGTAATATTTAGGATGCGGAGTAAAACACCATTGAATTGAGACTGATTTATTGCCAGTTTGCGGTAGCTGGAGAAAACCTTATCCGCGAGTACCCTCACCTATTATGAATACATTACAGAACTGACACTCAAAAAATATTTTTTCTTAAAACTTATGAGTTTTCTTAACATTAAGTAAAAGATTATTAAACCAGTTAAGTATTTACGACAGAGATGCGTTAACGTCATCGTAATTAGCCTTCTATCTATCGACTTTAAAAATTAATGAGGTATCGTCAGCAAATAGTACTGTTTCACATAGTTTTTTAACCAAAAAAGGAAGGTCATTTACGTACACTAGAAACAAGAAAGGACCTAATATCGAACCTTGTGGCACCCCTATGTCAATAACTGACCCAAAAGATCTCTCACCGCCCACATCAACTTTAAGGATTCTATCAGTCAAGTACGATTGTAATAAGTCAATGGAGCGATTTAGAATACCGTAATGTTTAAGTTTAGATATTAAGAGGGTGACGGACGCAGCTCGCAACTTCAATTCGAGGCGCGGGCAAAAATTGCTCCGAATATAGCTATCTCTATTCATTTGATGCGGGCGCCACGGAATATATAATAGTAGTATACACACACAGGCGCTCGTGTGACGCGCTACTTCTATACGTGAATCCAACCATAGTGCCGCGCTTGTGCGTGTGCGTCAGCCACTGATAACGATTTTTATGCATTGCCTAATTTCGTCAACGTTACTAACACCCGTTTTCACTAAACCTAGGCGACGCCTAAATCGGATGCCTAAATATTAACGGGCCGACGTACACAGCTCGCAACTTCAATTCGAGGCGTGAGCAAAAACTGCTCCGAATATAGCTATCTCTATTCATTTGATGCGGGCGCCACGGAATATATAATAGTAGTATACACACACAGGCGCTCGTGTGACGCGCTACTTCTATACGTGAATCCAACCATAGTGCCGCGCTTGTGCGTGTGCGTCAGCCACTGCTAACGATTTTTATGCATTGCCTAATTTCGTCAACGTTACTAAGCGTCAGATAGGCTAGTGGCTAGGGCGTGCGGATTCACACTGAGAGGACGAGGTGGGCGGGAGTTCAAATCTGGTCAAAGAGAGTTGACTTTTTGCACCCTACAATTTTATGTTTTTATTTTTTGTGGCTGCATTACCTGACTAACCCTCTAAGCTTATTGCTTGCTTGTTTCGCTTTTCTAGTATTCAATAAGCAAGGATTGGTCATGCTCTGAATGCAAGAATAAAGTGAAAAAAAAAACAACATTCCTGAACCGATAAAGAACCTTCAGAGTAGCTATTTACGCACTTAGAAAAGACACCAGGAAATTCTCTAACATGATACGAGTGAGTTTATTCATCAGGTAGGGTTTGTGCGGGTTCTGGACCAAATTGAAGAAGAGTAAAGAGAACCATTGACTCCGAGTTGAGTTGAGAGAGCCATTGACCCCGGCGCGGAGCGATGGAGTTGTGGTTGATGACGTTCCAGTAGAGGATGATGGGTGGGAGTCCGCTCAACATCAGGTGTGGTGTGGTTTGCTTGACCTCATTGGCCTAGTGGTTGGAGGGTGCGGGTTCAAAATCAGTGATAACGTTACAGTAATAGATGATGGGTGGGGTCCGCTCTACGTCAGGTGGGGTGTGGTTCGCCAGACCTCATCGGCCTAGCGGTTGGGGGGCGTGGGTTCAAAACCAGTCATGACGTTACAGTTGAAGATCATGGGTGGAGGTCCGCTCAACATCAGGTGGGGTGTGGTTCGCCAGACCTCATCGATCACACACACACAGCAATAAAAAACACGCAAAGCGGCTCACTTACCAAAGTTCAGAAAGTCTAATAATGTGACTGCATTTAAAAATATACTTTATTCGTTGAGCAATTAGGTTGCTTTTATTCTGCTTATTTACATTCGCAAAACCAACGATTGCGAACATCGACCTACAATTACATGGACCTCGGCTTTCGCACAAAACTCGCGAAAAAAGTGTACCAAGCTAACCTACTATAGGTGGATACTTATATAATGATTATAAACAAACTGAAAAAAAAATTATTTATGTCTTATCACAATTACTATATAGAACTCAATTTTGATTGCATGAAGCAACTTCTAGTGAACGTTACAGAAATTTTTCCAAGTCTTTTTATCAATATTTCCACCAGACGTTGAGCAGTACTCTGTTTATTGAGCTCCAGTTATATAAAGAAAAACTATTTTGTTAAAGTATTTCTCAGTCTTTTTATCAATATTTCCACCGGACGTTGAGTGGTAGCAGTTTTTTGAGCTCCAAATAAATAAAGTTTTTTTTTTAATTTCTTAGTCGTTTTATCAATATTTCCACCTGACGTTGAGCTGTAGTTTATTTCTTGAGCTCCAGAAAAATAAAACAGAAATATGTTGTTCAAATTTTTACAAGTCTTTTTATCAATATTTCTACCTGACGTTGAGTGGTATCAGTTTTTTAAGCCCCAGATAAATAAAGAATAAAAATATTTTGTAGCCATTTTTCTTAGTCCTTTTTTCAATATTATAACCTGACGTTGAGCGGTAGTCGGTTGTTTGAGATTCAGATAAATAAAGAAAAAAAATATTTTGCTGAAATTTTTCCAAGTCTTTTTATCAATATTTCCACCTGACGTTGAGTGGTAGCAGTTTTTTTAAGCCCCAGATAAATAAAGACTAAAAATATTTTGTGGCAATTTTTCTTAGTCCTTTCATCAATCTTTCCACCTGACGTTGAGCGGTAGTCGGTTTTTTGAGATCCAGATAAATAAAGAAAAAAAATATTTTGCTGAAATTTTTCCAAGTCTTTTTATCAATATTTCCACCAGACGTTGAGCGGTACTCTGTTTATTGAGCTCCAGTTATATAAAAAAAAAACTATTTTGTTCAAGTATTTCTCAGTCCTTTTATCAATATTTCCACCGGACGTTGAGTGGTAGCAGTTTTTTGAACTACAAATAAATAAAGAAAAAAAATAATTTGTTGTAATTTTTCTTAGACCTTTTATCAATACTTCATATACAGGGTGGAATTTTGTAATGCCACCTGGAGGGAAAGTACTCTTAATACTCCAGATAGAAAATTTTACTCACAGGAAACATTCCTTTATTTTTGAATAGAAAGCAAACTGCATTCAAAGTTTTTCGAAAATTCTCTCACACCCGGGAATTGAACCGGCTAAAATCAGAAAAATTATACCTTGTACTTTTATTGCATCGATCGTTAGTCAATTATAAGGATGAAATCTCTCTAACAAACATGATAAATTAAATGAAAGAAAAACCAGGAAATCTTAAATTAATTTAATTATTTACAAAAAATGGATAACTAACTAGTTACTTGAAATTAGTTGCTTGAAATGGGCTCCATTCTCTTGGATACACAAATTTATTCTTTTAACGAATTCATTTCTTTAAAAGAATAAATTTATTCCTTTTGAAAAAAAAAAATTTATTTAAAAATTATTTTATTTTTAATTTTAGAAATTGCTTTCTATCCAAAAATAAAGGAATGTTTCCTTTGAGTAAAAGTTTCTATCTGCAGTATTAAGAGTACTTTCCCTCCAGGTGGCATTACAAAATTCCACCCTGTATAGAAATTAATGGTTCATAATTTGTTTTAGTCAAAATGTTGGCTTTTTTCGAAATTTCGGCAGACTTTTTGACCTAGTGCTGCACCTTGATTTCGTTTACCCAACCTACAACCTACCTAGGTACTTAGTATTTCCCATCTTCACTTAGTACCCTTCCTAAACTAACAATTATCAAATATCTAAGCATTATGTTTTATGCCAGTGTAGGTATTTAACTAGTCCGAAGTCCGAGCGATTCACACACACAACCGAAGTGTCCCGTGTGCTTCAAGCGTTTCCTCCCCCTGCACCCCGCCACCCGCACCGTGCGTGCGCGATAGCAATAGTAGCCGTTCGAAAATGCCATGAATTTGATCGTGTTCCGTAATACCAAAAATGATGACTGAAAACTTTTTGTATTCTTTACATAGTATTGTTATTCTGTAACTAGACAATATAAACTAGGTTCCTTAACAAAAAACACGTAAGATATTGTTGTTTTTAGTACGAAACCAATAGGTAGAAAACTTGATAAGTTTAGCATAAAAATGTGCAAAATGCGATTGGTGTTTATTTCATTTTAGGTAAGTAATTTGAAATAAAAACTGTTGAGGAACCTAGATAAATACTATGCAAATACAATTATTACAATAATATAGTGTAAATCTGTCTAAATTAGAAATCATTTTGGTATTCCGTTTGTATGAAAATTTTCCATACGTCAGCCCCTTAACTAGTTTTTTCGTGTGCGCGAGCTGCAAGCAGCTCGCGTGTCGGTGTGCTACTCCCAGTTTTACATTACACTTGCACTTGTAAAACCCCAAAAAGTAGTAAAGAAAGTCCTAAGTAACCCTAAAAGTCGATCAGTGAATCAAGTTCCTCAGTGTAGTAAAACCCCAATCAAAGTCCTAAAGAACCCTAAAATTGTTTACATAATCAAGGTCCTAAGTGAAGTAAAATTCCAATTAAAGGCCTAAGGAACCCTAAAAGTTGTTTATTTTATCAAGTTCCTCAATGTAGTAAAACCCCAATCAAAGTCCTAAGGAACCCTAAAAATGTTAACATTATCAAGCTCCTAAGTGTAGTTGAAACTCCAATCAAAGTCCTAAGGAACCCTAAAAGTCGAACACTTAATCAAATTGCTCAATGTAGTAAAACCCCAATCAAAACCTTATACGGAACCCTAAATTGTACGTCAAGCCAAAACCCTTAACGGGTCGAAACCGCTGGAAGGAACCCAAACGTTGACTACCGGGTCGCGTGCATCGCGAGCTGCAAGCAGCTCGCGTCCTCAATGCGTTCCCACAGGGGCGGAACCCTAAACCAAGTGAAGATCCAATCAAACACCTTAAAAAACCTAAAATTCAATCTCCAATCATAGTCCTCAGTCGAATGAACCGTTTGAACGACCTTAATCGGACGATTTTTGCAAAACCGGAAGTGGCACAGCCGCCATTTTGAATTTTGAACTCAGTCTAGTGAACATTTTTTCACACCCCTAAGACACCCTAAATTTCAGTAGGAGGGGGTTCTAAATTTCAGTAGGGTGGGCGTGGTCGCGTGGCGGCTCGCTTCGCTCGCCGCAACGTTCCCCCCGGGTTCAGGAGGAGGGGGTTCTGGGGGCTTGAGGGGGGGGTCACAGCACGGCTCGCTTCGCTCGCCGCGACCCTCCCCCCGGGTTCAGGAGGAGGGGGTTCTGGGGGGCTTAGGGGGGGGGGGGGTCACAGCAGGCTCGCTTTGCTCGCCGCACTGTTCCCCATGGTTGCATGGCGGCTCGCTTCGCTCGCCGCAATGCTCCACTCGAAAAAAAGGGTCAAAAATAATAAAGAGGTCTAGAGGGGGGAGGGGGGCAAAATTTATTTTGCTTTCAAAATAATCTCACCTTCCCTACATGACCCAAAAAAAAAAGTCTTGCAAGTCACTCCGCTTGGAAGATACGAAAGGGGGGGGTGAAAAAAGGGGCAAGAGGGGGGTGTTTTTTTTGTTTTTTCAATTCAGGAAGAAACCCTCTATACGAAACCCTAATCGAAAACCCCCTATCTCGACGGCATCCGGTAGCACTCACAAAAGGGGGGGTCCTGGGGGGCAAGGGGGGCAATTTTTTTGTACAATAACATTCTTATCTTTTTTCTTCTCTTTCGTCTTTTCCCTCTATTTTTTTTTTTTTTCTGAAAAGTAATATTTCATCAAAATCGGCTTAGCCGTTTTGTTTTATTGTTTGTTACTGCATACCTTCGTCATTTAATTTTATGATCCAATTTAGTAATTTTTTCTTTTATCTAAAAGGTTATACTTCCAGATCTGTATGTAAATCTAGTAAGTATAACTTAGTGCATAGAATTCATGCCTATGGAAATAAATAATAATAATAATAATAATAATGCTGGACAATTCACACAACATGATCTAGCCCCAAGCTAAGCAAAGCTTGTGTTATGGGTGCTAGATAACTGATATACATAATACAATACATTACATGCATAGATAATTTTCATTTCAATTCATAAATGAATTGAAATGGAAATTATTTATGGGTGGCTTTAAGCTTTGCACTCATTTAGGCCTTCGGTGCTCATTGCGGTGGAGATCAGTGAAGCATTGTGAAATAACACTGTCTATTCGACTTATATTATTGTATTTTATCGGCATTTAAAAATATTAGGTATACCAAAGAGTTTCGACAACCCCAACTGACTCTTCAAAGTTCTGTCAAACGCAAAATCTTGGGAAACTCCTTGCTGCGTGTATAGAAATAGGCACATGTATTTTGGTATTTGGGTATTTGAGCGCACCGTGCATGAAGCCTTTGACAGAAAGTTCCAGAATTCGGGACATTACAGACACCTCCAGATTTAAAAGACGGCAATCAAAAATACTCTAAACCCATGATATTATTGTTATGACTGGGCTCTCAGCTCATTTATTAGTAGCTCTGCCTTCTGCGCCATAGGTCGTGGGTTCGATCCCCACCGAGAACAAATATTTGTGTGGTGATCATAGATATTTGTTCTCCATCTGGATGTTATATTGTTTTCCAAGTACCTATGTATTTACAAACAAAATGTATTTAAGTATTACATCAGCTATCTGGTTCCCATAATACTAACTCTGCTTAGTTTAGGGCTAGATAGTGTAGTGTAGATTGTCCATAATATATATATATATACTTCCTTTTCATTGTAATGGGCTCCCAAACTCTTTGCAAAATCGACACTATTTTTATAAAGGCCTAAAATCGGCTACATAGTTTTTGAGTCTTCTTCTTGTCATGTCAATAGAAAATTAAAGCTGGTGTGGTGGATTATGAATGTGCCTCAAAAGTTTTGCTACTTCACGTTGGTTTCATTTATGGTTTTCCTTCACCGTTAGAGTGTACTGACATAGTGCACATAGGTTTTTTGGCAGATAAACTAATTTGTGCATGACGGGGTTTGAACACACGCCTTTAGAATCAAAAAGCGGGTCGCTACGACAATATAACCGGTGCTAAGCAACCAGAGCGCCCCTCCACCTAATGGACCGATGACATTCTAAAGATCGTGGGAAATCGGCAAATTGTTTTTTCATGGAAATGTATAAAGGAGGTCTATATCTAGCAGTGGACTTCTACTTACTGATGATGATGACGGAAAGCACTGGGTAGATAGGAAGATAGCTACTTATGCAACTACAAAAATGGAGGTATTTAACAAAAGCATTGCGCTTCGCTGGTCACGCACGATAGGAACGTGCCCTAGAATGTACTAGATAAGTTATATGCTACATAAAATATATACTTCTACAGGCTGATGATGATGTGAATACAGGTTATCGATCATAATGTATGATGAAGATGGTATTATGTCATTTCGTTATACTGTGACAATTTGTTTTATGTTACACTGTGGCAAATTTATAGTACCAGTAGTAGCTATGATTTAATCTAGGGTATATTTTACGTAGTCAGAGATGAAATGTCATGTCGCGAAATTTGACATAGACCTCACCTCGTCGGCCGCGCGGGCTGTACTGAGAGAAGTAGCTAGGAAATCCTACCTATATATATTTTTGAAAATTTGATTTTTTTATAAAAACTACGGCAACTAAGAAAAGTGCAATAACATCAGGTTTTTACGTATTTATTTAGGTATACGGGAACAAAACTTTCATTGCAATGGCTCTAACAGCAACGGAAAAAAACCATTTCAAATCCAAAAAAAATTGAGAGTTTTTGGCAAACTTTGCGTTCAATTTTATCGAACCCAGTGAGTTTAAGAGAATTTCTAGCCGGAACATAATTTTTTTACACCATTTAATTGTTATATTTTACAAAAAAATTAAATGGATTCGTCCATACAACGAAAAAAAATGCTACTTTACATTTTCGGTTTCACCTGATGTAGGCCCTTAAATGACATTTCTGCTAGATCTACCATGTTCTTTATATATTTGATAGGCAACCAGGCCGGCCCAAAAAACAAAACCAAAAGATTTTTTGCAATAGTTCTAGAACTACCCTGTCATCAAATTTATATAAATAGCCCAGACTGTTTAAAAGTCGTGTTTTCTGAAGAAAATATAAATCCAGTTTTGGGAATTGCTAAATTAAATCTAAGTATACCTAACGCCTCAGACCAGTTATTAGTATCACACCTTTTGATATCTTAAAAATTTAGATTAGGTAAAATAAGTTGGACAAAATAACTTGGACAAGTAAAATAAGTTTGCATGTTTTTTTGCTGTAATAGCATTAAGTTTAATTTCATGCATACAGATACTTTATTTAGCCTTCAGATTACAGACATCACAACACAAAGCTTTAAATATACACAAAAAAGTATTATAGCGGCCAATTACACCACCAATTATAGAAAGGAAAAAAATAATATTTGCAGACGCTTAGCAATTTAAGGTACACGCTATACCATGCATACAAGATATATGCCTAAAGAGCCAAGAGCTGCAAAACGGTCCCTGACTCAGCGTGAAGTTAGTTGGCTAGCAACTGACGCTGGTCTTCCGTCAGTAGGTAATTAAACAACACAACAGTGGATATTCCTAAAAACTAAAATAATTTACTGTATCGAATCACAAAAATAGGTAATTACTTACCATGTACAAACAATTCACGATGTAGGTAATATTATTTGAATCGTGTTTGTTATAGTCGCAAAAAACGTTAATCACTGTGCTCGAACAGCAAGATTCATGGAAATTTTTCAAATAATAATCAAACACGTCTATTGATAACTAGATCCAAACGAAGACTACCTCCTATTATTTAACGATCGGGTAATATTTGACCATGGGCGATAACTTGTTGATGAGACTTAGGGCCCTGTCTCATAGGGGTACCTGGTTGCACTATCAAAAAAATGTGGCAGCTGTGTTAAAGGCGATGGTTAAAAGTCAAAGTCAAAAATCGTTGGTTGTGGTTGTAAAATTACTTTGAGACGTTTAAAAGCTAGATGAGTGTAGGAAATTTCATTAGCGGGTTGTATAAAAAAAATCTTACCCAGTGTCTGCCTGGTTGCGCAACCAAGTTGAAACTACGACGTGAGAAACATGCTTGTGGTGGGGTTTAAGTTTGAGGCCTCCTTAGTGTATCTGTCTGTTTGTCTCGCTATCTCTCTACATTTGAATGCGGTTATGTTTGGTAAAGGGAACCCATGCAATTAGGGTTCGGGGACTTTTAGGATTAATGCAAAAAAAAAACAAAGAACTTACTGAAAATATTAGTTTTATTTCATTTACAGTTTATGATGTCGGTATTTTACTAGCCAGCTGACACCACCTATATTATACCTATTCTGTAAAATTATGATAAGAATAGGTCAAAAGTTATCAAGGTGAATGTTGTTGTCCCCCATAGATAAGGATTTAGAAATAATGTCAACATTTCGTAATAAGTAAGTTCTTTTGAAATTAAAATCTTGTGAGTAAAATAACACTGCAAATGCACACATAAATGTCCTGAGAAAACCCCTGCTTATTCAACTTTCAAAAGTTGACGGTGTTGCCGTTTATAACAATAAAAGTAATAGTAGGTGGGTATAACGTATTTAATTTCCAAAATAATTATAATTACATGATGTGGTGCAGTTGAAGACTTATTCTTCAAAATATAAAAATGTGTAGGTATAGCTTGGGGGCATGAGTAAACACCAGTTGCCCCTGACGTTATATAAATCTTTTAGAATAGGTGCAAAAGGCCTGTTTACTTTTTTACAGTCAACAAACAAATTCGATTTATCAATTTCAGTAATTCAATGGCCTTTTCCTATGAGTACTTGTACCTATACCTAACCTTACCTATAATTATCTGCTTTTTCGCTGACTGTACACTGTACACTTGAGTAGAGACAGATATAAACATTGATATGTCAGTGAAATAGCACACTGCTTGGACGTCCTGTACGCAGCTATATGTTGACTTGGACTAAGTAAATGTTGAATGATCAATGCTTCTCACGCTTCACACGGCGTTCCCTTGATCAGATCGCTTACATTGCCTCTGAAAAATATAGTTAAATGTTATTATTGACCTGGAGTTTGACCTGTAATAGTGTAAGTAAGAAGTGGTTTTACCTGTGCACATAAAAGTTCTTTTCTTCAGGGTTCAGAGTGAAGTACACGAACCGTGGTATTTGGTTGGCGAGCACCCATACCTCATCTTTGACTATTTTAAGATCTGAAATAAAATGTTGGCATTAGCTCACTAGTATACCTACTATGGTTGCGCTGTGGTTTCGCCAAAAAAAAGCCAGTTAACCTTAGCTCACTATAGTATACCATGGTTGCGCTGTAGTTTCGCCACCAAAAAATGGATACAGCTGTATGGAGGTGGAAGGCGTCTCGTGTCGTCCGCTTGGTTGCGCAACCAGCCAACCACTATGGTAACCCTGTGAGATAGGGCCCTTATAGGAGTTATTCTTTTCCTCACGATTTTTGTAATTAAGTAGGTAACGATTCTAAGTAAGCAATGCACCTTTAGCCATCTTACAAATAAATGAAACCGCCTCACACAAATATTTCCACGAACAGACATTTTCCTGTTTAAAAGCACTGGCATTGCGCACATACTTTTATTTTTCTTGCAAGATCTCTTGAACTGTGAGTCAGTGCGAATACTTTTTTCTTTTTATTGAATTCATAACGGGAAAATATCCTGTGCTTAGTTTCCAGTTCTTACAAATTGACAGTGGACAAGTAAAGGCCTGCGCACACCTAGGTCGCTAGCGATGGCGATTAGTCAAACGCTGTCTTGACGGCGATATTTGACAAAGTTTCATTGATCGCCATCGCCAGCAACTTAGGAATGCGCAGGCCTTAAAGTCGGTGAAGGAAAAGTCCTAGATTTGAAACCACTTTTTGCTATAATTATAAATTGAAGCCCTATTTACTTACGAAGCGAGTTGATATTGCTGTTACTACGTTGAGGACGTTTCTGATTGGCACTGACTTGGATTTTTTGAGCCAGACAGAGCTTGTTTCAGCTCTACTGTAGGCCACACCACAAGCTCTGCCTGGTTCTGTCTCTAGCTTTGGTTTAGAGTCTGTGTGAGTGCTCACCAATGTATTAAACTGTGTGTGACGTTTCGACGTAGGATTTATTTAGTCAACACTCACACAGACTCAAAACCAGAGCCAGACACAGAAAGCCAGACAGAGCTTGTGGTAGGCCTACAGGAGTTGATTTCTCAGGCTGATGATGATAAAAAAAACACTTTAAAATTTTCAGTTTGACAGAGATCAAACTGAAAATTGAAAAGAAGTGATTCTTTTTAAATACAAGTTTATTTATTTACCAGATATATAAACAAGTTTCTCATGGTCCTGAGCAGCAATACCCACGTTCTCCGGCACCAGAGGCTTGTCGACATTCCAGCAGAGGATAGCGTCCTGCGTCAGGCCCGCGAAGAACAGAGTGCGAGAGGCGGGGTGGTAGCCGTGGGAACCACTCTGCGTGTTGGGGCCTTTGTCGCCTTCCAACTAAAAAGTACATGAAAAATAACATTTACACAAATAATCTTACAATTAAACAAATATTTACAAAATGTATAAAATACACAAGAAACAGTTGAGCTATCTGCAGACCGTTACAAACGATCTAGAGATAGCTGAACTGATCCAAATCCAGACCAGACGGAAGCGTCCCGAAAACGCTGGCGGCATTGCCAAAAGTACATTAAATATTAAATATTCAATAATTATAGACAATCCACACAACACTATCTAGCCCCAAACTAAGCAGAGCCTGTACTATGGGAACCAGATAGCGATATAATACTTACATACATTTTTTTAAATAAATACATACTTAGAATTCAATATAACACCCAGACAGAGAACAAACATCTGTGTTCACCACACAAATATTCTTTCTCGGTGGTGATCGAACCCACGACCTACGGCGCAGAAAGCAGAGCTACTACCAACTGAAACTGAGCTGAGAGGGAGAGGCCAGTGAAAGTAGTAATAAGAACCTAGCTGCAAGAACTTACCATGACGTCAAGGTCCTTGTTCCCCTTCTTCTTCAGCGCATCAGTCCGCACGGAGTACTCCCGCGTGGAGACCAGCGCGTGGAAGTACAGCTTGTCATCCGCCAGCGCCGCGCTGAACAATCCATCCTGCCATGGTATCACGATACCTGGCATTTATGGGACATTATAATAGGTACTTAATCTTTGTAGTAAACAGTTTGTTTTTATTTTTTAAAGAATAATCCTTTATTTACACAAAGAAACTTACAATTAAAAAAATATTTACAAGATGTACAAAATACACAAGAAACAGTTTAGCTATCTGCAGATCGTTACAAACGATCTAGAGATAGCTCAACTGATCCAAATCAGTGCTAGACGGAAGCGTCCCCAAGACGCTGGCGGCATTGCCAAATTGCGACTGATCGAAGCGACGCGTGACCCAAGAGCTGGAAGGTATCTGGCGCAGCGTATAAGCATTGCTATTCAGCGTGGCAATGCCGCCAGCGTCTTGGGGACGCTTCCGTAAACAGTTAAAGTGTAGTAAACACTTTAGACTCAATAAAAGGTTATGAAAAAGCAGGGTGACATCTCTCGTCGATTAAACTGAATGCAACTTCGGTTATCGAGCAGAGTAGTTGACTGTAACGTCAAACCTGTAGATGGAGCCACGGTCGCGTTAGTACCGAACAGTCCCTAAGATGTTATTCGTCGAGTGTGATTAGGATCCGATGGCGCAGCGGTCAGCGCAGCCCCGTACCAAGGGGAAGGTCGCGAGTACAAATCCCACTCGGCTCTTAACTTTTGGGACATTGTAAAAATATAAATGTAAATTACACCGAGGCCAAGTTCCTAGGTTTTTAGCCCATAACTAAATGACGCAGGTTCGGTTCCTTAAGCGTTGTACATACATATCTAAGCTTTCTGTGTAGGCGATCAGTGAAACTTTGTCAAATACCGCTGTCATATTATTATTGTATTCTATGTAGGTATGTATTTACAAAAAAAAAAGTATTTTAGTAATATATCAGCAATCTAGTTCCCATAGTACAAGCTCTGCTTAGTTTGGGGCTAGATAGTCTTGTGTGGATTGTCCGCATTTTTTTTTTAAATATTCGTTTCACTGATGCATGCTAGAATTAGTTGAATATGGAAGATCTAACACTAAACCCTGACACCTGTATCCACACCTATGTTCGAAATAAAGTTATTATGATTATGATTACTGATAGCCATCGCAGAACGCTTATACGTGCGCTAGAAGAGATTATAAACCTCACCAGCTACCGTGAAGTTCAGAGAAGCAGGATCGTGCCTGAAGCTCGGATGAGTGAACGACCAGCTATCGCGGTCCTTCAGAGAGAACACCACCAGGCTCTCTGTCGCCAAGTCGGTTATGTAAGCGTATGCGTCTTCACAACTCTCTCCCACGTCGACCGTTATTGATGTAAGTCCTGGAATAATTATATCATATTAGGAGCCAAAAAAAAACACAAGTGTATTTATTCACTTTTAATCACTTTGAAACGTCTTAAAGTCTATATCATCCATACTAATATTATAAATGCGTTTGTAACTCTGTCTGTCTGTGTGGCTTTCACGCCAAAACTACTGAACCGATTGAAATGAAATTTGGTACACAGATAGTTGAGGGCCTAAGGAAGGACATAGGCTACTTTTGATTGTGAAAAAAGGTTTACAAACCTTTTAAAACGTTATAAAGAGCATCACATTGATGTTTCTGTCTCACTCTGACACCAAAACACTCCGACGATCACCAATCACCAATTGCAATGAAATTTGGTACACAGATAGGTTAAATCATTAGAAAGGACATTTATGCAACTTATTATTGCAAAACACTTATTGAAAACACCATTTTTCATGAGAATTACACTTTTTTGTACAATTGCGACGGCTTTCGATCGAGAAATTTCTGTTTGTGTAGGTGATTGACTGACTTTTTTTTTGTGCTGGCGGGGATGCAAAGTCTTTTCGCCAAGTCCTTATGACTGACTGATTGCCGACCAGTGTTGCCAGTGGCAGATAGTCATAAGCGTCGATGGATTGAAAAGATCGATATTTAAGCTGGGAACATATTATTAGGCTTTTTATTGCGAAAAAAGGGTTGTAAGGGGTTGAAAATAGGGGTTGAAAGTTGTATGGAAGTATCGTCATTTTTAGAGCTAGAAACTTATAACTTATTTTTTAGTCTGTTGATTTGATATAAAAAAATATTACATTCAAAGTTTGTGCTGGGGGGGTAGAGGGAGGGGAGTACAGGGGGGAGTGTGGAGGGGAGTACAGGGGGGAGTGTGGAGGGGAGTACAGGGGGGAGTTGGAGGGGAGGTGCGGGGGGAGTGTGGAGGGGAGTACAGGGGGAGTGTGGAGGGGAGGTGCGGGGGGAGTGTGGAGGGGAGGTGCGGTGGGAGTGTGGAGGAGAAAACAGGGGGAGTGTGGAGGGGAGTACAGGGGGGAGTGTGGAGGGGAGTACAGGGGGGAGTGTGGAGGGGAGTACAGGGGGAGTGTGGAGGGGAGGTTTGGGGGGAGTGTGGAGGGGAGTACAGGAGTGAGTGTGGAGGGGAGTACAGGGGGAGTGTGAAGGGGAGGTGCGGGGGGAGTGTGGAGGGGAGTACATGGGGGAGTGTGGAGGGGAGGAGCGAGGGGGGATGTGGGGGGAGTACAGGGGAAGTGTGGAGGGGAGGTGCGGGGGGAGTGTGGAGGGGAGTACAGGGGGATTGTGGAGGGGAGTCTGGGGGGAGTGCGGGGGGAATGTGGGGGGGTGTTGAGGAGAGTGGGGGGAGTGTGGGGGGAGTTCGGAGAGGAATGCGGGGGGGATGAAAGTGTGGCGTAGTACGACGCCATATGTCTAAGTTTAGTAAGAGAGCAGACGACTGTGTCACGTGCACGCGAATATGACGTTGTTATTTAATTACTGTTTCTTCCGCTGCTAATTAAAAATGCTACCCATAGACACTATACCACGCGGACGAAGTCGCGGGCACAGCTAGTCTGAAATAAAAACAATAATAATTTGCAGCTCTTGAGGTCGTTTAAGTTTAATTCCACTCCCAATCTCGATTTGGTTGGAGTTTTGACGGCAAACAAACGAATCAAGATTGAAAATTGGAATCGAATGTTGAGAGCACAAACATGGTCTGGATATCATCTATTCAGAAATGTAGTAGGTGTAGGTAGGTGTGGTGTGAAGGACTATATCCCATGTGGCTATCGTACATTGATTTATTGATTACCTCCAGTGGTTCTGTTGTTGATTAAATCAGTGGGCTTCAACTCGTATTTAAGGAGCGTCGTGCCGTCGTTCGATTCCAAGTCGAATATCACAATCGATGGGGGCTGAACTTGTCTTCTAGCACCTGTAACAGAAATATTTCGGTTTAAATATTCTTGATAGACCTTCCTCTTATAGTGTCACTGATTCTTTTTTAAACCAAAGCGATAAGCGATGAAAGGGCTTTTAAGTGCGCCTCGGAGAGGCTCGTATCGTGCACTGATATACCTGAACCTATCAAATGATCACTCCTTAGCACTGATATTTCCGGTCAACAGCTTAGGCAGAGTTTACTGTTTCTTCTCCAGGAAAATTAAAACCAAGTTTCTGATGAAGTTCGATCCCCACCGAGAAGAAATATTATTTGTGTGGTGAACACAGATGTTGGTTCTGTGTCTGGGTGTTATATTGTACTCTAAGTATACATATATAAACAAAAAAAGTATACATACTAATATAAGTATTATTATTAGCTATTTGGTTCCCATAGTCAAGCTCTGCTTAGTTTGAAGCTAAATACTGTTGTGTGTATTGTCTATATCATAGTATTTATTTATTTATTGGGGAATATTTTTCAAAGCCTTCATGTGTCACCTGGTACTTCGAGCAGGCCAGTGTCTACCACCCAGAGTCTGCTGCAGCGATCCACAGCCGGTCGGTACACTGAGACCAACTCTTCGTACCGCGGCGGCTCAGGCACTGGCGTCAGGAACGGAGACAGCGTCTTGTGACCCGATATGGAGTTCAGTGTTGCTGGTATTCCTGAAAATTTAGTTTTTATTTAAACAACTACTAAATATGGAACAAACAAATAACCCGCCTGCGGCCTTACTCTCGGGCCGATCTCGATCATTTTGCAATTATATCTTATTGCTCTTTTCGAAGAGAGAATGGATGATCCTTGAGTAATTCATCGACGACCTCATCGTAGAAGCCTCGACAGCTACGATATACGGAAAACGTAGAAAAAGTACGGGGTTGTGCAATGCCAACGTGTTTTTAGGGGACATTGAAAATCTCGGTCGGCCCGAGAATTAGACCCCTGATAGTAAGTAATAACCATCGCCTATAACAAAGCCTTGCTTCGTAGGTCACGCATGTCGGCAACGTGCCCTACGATGCACTGCCCTGCGTCCATCAATTTGATGCATAGAGTTTTTCAGCCTCATGTGCTAGAACTTTCACCGGCACCCACACCCTACAAACCGAAACACAGCGATGCTGCTTCACGGCAGAAATAGGTATGGTGGTAGTACTTCCCCGGACGAGCTCTTCATAAAAAGCACACTCTATTATGAGGTAAGTTATAGTTTTGTAGGTTATCATTATCTAGACTTAACGTACCTCCCTGACTTTTTAGTCCTTCTCCTCTCATAGTTTCATCAATTGAGTCATGTCTGTCTGTCTGCCTTCTCATTGTCGGTCAGCTCCTGTACTGTAGGCCTACCACAAGCTCTGTTGGCTCTGTCTCTGGCTCTGGTTTTGAGTCTGTGAGTGCTCACCAGTGTATTATAATGTGTGTGTGTGACGTTTCGACGTAGGATTTATTTGGACAGCACTCATACAGATTCAAACCAGAGCCAGACAGAGCTTGTGGTAGGCCTACTGTTTGATGATTCTGCTTGTAGTTTATGTGCACTTACCGAATCGTCTTCTTGGTACAGTCACGATCGTATCGTACACCGCCAGCCCTATGAGCACGTTGTTGTAATGGATAAAGTACTTCTCGCTGTCGGTAAGCTCCTGCTTGAAGATTCTGTTTGTTGTATTTGCCCACTTACCGAATCGTCTTCTAGGTACAGTCACGATGACGTCAGTATACTTATCATCATACACCGCCAGGCCGATGGGCACGTTGTTGGATGAAGTACTTCTCGCTGTCGGTAAGCTCCTGCTTGAAGATTCTGTTTGTTGTATTTGCCCACTTACCGAATCGTCTTCTAGGTACAGCCACGATGACGTCAGTATACTTATCATCATACACCGCCAGGCCGATGGGCACGTTGTTGGATGAAGTACTTCTCGCTGTCGGTAAGCTCCTGCTTGAAGATTCTGTTTGTTGTATTTGCCCACTTACCGAATCGTCTTCTAGGTACAGTCACGATGACGTCAGTATACTTATCATCATACACCGCCAGGCCGATGGGCACGTTGTTGGATGAAGTACTTCTCGCTGTCGGTAAGCTCCTGCTTGAAGATTCTGTTTGTTGTATTTGCCCACTTACCGAATCGTCTTCTAGGTACAGTCACGATGACGTCAGTATACTTATCGTACACCGCTAGTCCTATGGGCACGTTGTTGTACTGGATGAAGTACTTTTCGCTGTCCGTCAGCTCCTGCTTGAAGATCACGGGGCCAGACTTCTTCTTGAAATCGGAGTCACGTGTATCTGGAGTCAATCGTCTTTTTAAGAGAAGTAGGCCTAGCTTAGACCTCTGTTTGGTTCTGTCTCTAGCTCTGGTTTTGAGTCTGTGTAGTGCAAACCAGTGCATTATACTGTGTGTGTGACGTTTTAACGTAGGATTTATTTAGTCAACACTCACACAGACTCAAAACCAGAACCAGAGACAGAGCCAGACAGAGCTCACGGTAGGCTTAGAGGTTCTCAATTTATATGTAAAACCTGACTTCCCTAAGCGAGGAAGAAGGTTAATTTTTTAATGTGATGACTGCCTTCACAGCTCAGTTGGTAGTAGCTCTGGCTTCTGCGCTGGAGGGCGTGGGTTCGATCTCCACGAGAACAAAATTTGTGTAGATGTTTGTTCTCTGTCTGGGTGTTGTATTGTATTCGAAGTTACTTGCTTATGGCCTGCGCACACCTAGTTCGCTGGCGGTAGCGAACAGTGAAACGCTGTCAAATATCGCTGTCAAATCTTAAATCTGACAGCGATATTTGACAGCATTTCACTGATCGCTACCGCCAGCGAACTAGGTGTGTTCGAGCCTCTATTGTATTGTATTTACTTACATTTAACTCCATATAAATCATATTTTATTTGTTTCCATGAAAAGTACTCTTCCATTTTCCCCTGAGCGACACTTTCCACATATTGAAGAACAAAACTCAGAAATAAAATCCTTAAAAACATCGTGCTACTCTCATGAAGGCTCATTTAATATTAACTGACCGGTTGCAACATACCTATCTGTATTAACATAAAGAGACAATATAGCCACAACAACATAATACTAAGTGGTAGTGCTATAATTAAATATAAGGGTTCTGTAGGTACCTACATCAGATTGCAGACGTCTTATAAAAAGGCCCCTAAACCGACGAGCATGTGTGAAGAATGTTATGAGAATGAATGAAGCGAAAGAGAGAGGAAATCTGTGATCTCTGCCTACCCCGACCCCGACCCCGAGGAAATCGGCATGTCATAGGACCTACAAAGTTCATACTAAGGAATATTATAATACTCTCTAGTTCATACTGAAACCACTGGTTTTTATTTTTAATTTCTTCAGAAGGACCGTCACGCCTCATTCCCATTTCCTCTTAAAAAATATATTTTTATAAGCCTTATTTTCTTCAGCTGACACTCAATTTAAAAAAAAAACTTTTTATAGGTGCATTTGGTCGTTCTTTTTTCAAAAAAGAAGCATTGCGATACCCTACAAAACCAGCTTTAGGTACTTGATTGGTTCCCCAGATTGTGACGGCCGCTACCTATTTAGGTACTTTTTTATTGAATTTTAAACGACCTTTCACGCACACGTTGACCTTTTGACAGATAAAATAAAATATTGACTGGACTTATTTATCGAAATTCGCGAAAGTGTCTGAAAGAATCCAATAACAAAATCATTTTTTTGATAAACTGTGGGCAATCGGATTGCACACAAGATAGTGGCTCGCGATTTTCCATAAATAAGTTGTTTTTTTATGTCTTTTAAATCAGGGGGCTAATTCTCGGGCCGATCTCGATTATTTTGAAATTTTATTTTATTGCTTCTTTTCGAAGGGGGAATGGATAAGTTCCTTGAGTAATTCATAAACGACCTCTTCGTAAAAGCCTCGACAGCTACGGTATACGGAAAACGTACAAAAATTGCGAGGTTGTGAAAAAAAGCAATAAAATAAAATTTCAAAATGATCGAGATCGGCCCGAGAATTAGTTCCCTGTTAAAAGGTCAAAGTGTGTGAACGAAAAGTACATCAACGATTGTCTTCGCAGTACTTACTACTTAGTGATAGTCTTTGGAAACATTTACTTATACCAAAATAGCCTTTATTTTGATATAAACGTTTGTACCAAAACTATGAAGCATAATTATGAATTACATACTTAGCCGATCTTCTTCATAACGCCTCAAGAAGGCTCTTTTTGCTCACCTAATGAACGATGTAACATAGCGTCTGCCGCATTCTAAAAACTAGGATTTATCTTTGTGTGGTCAAAATTATTCTTATACGTCCCATGAGGATAATGCAACTAAAACCAGTTGTGGGTAAATCCTTAGGATAGTGAAGTGTAAATCCCGTTTATTATGCACCACCTATAGCCACTTTGGTATAATACTCGTAAGTGCACCATATACACACCACACTACGAATTAGGTACCTACTTATTATACTTACTCTTTGCACCACACCTACTTTATACCTATGATCGCGGTAAGGCCGCAGGAAAGACACTAACGGACGTAACGCAAAAACCTATGAACCACGAACTGTGAGTGTAATTCTCTCGCTTAGAGAGAATCACAGTTCTTTGGTATTATATTCCTTGGTTTGATTGTAATAGGTTTCCAACTTCCATATCAGGTTAAGGTCCCGTTTTTCCACGGACGGGTACGATACGAGGTGTCTACGATCTTTCTATGCCGGTAACAGGCTTGGCTTATGCCGGGGTAGGTTGCCGAGGAGTTTCAGGCTCGTATGAAACTAACAACGGGCTCAGAAGCCAAGCTTCAATTTTGGACAGTTCTCCATTAAAAATAAAGTCTTTCGCTCGGAAAAAATACCTCCTAGCTCCATAGTCTTCGGGCCTACAAACCTGGCTAGAAGGAATACCCTATTAATCTTTGGTTATTCTTTTAAAAACCATACAGGAATTGAATTGAATTGAATTCCTAACATCCCTACAAACCATAGACTTTTTAAACTCCTTGCATACGTATGTAACCTAAAGAGGTAAAAAGGCTTAAAACAGCATAAAAATTACCATAAATCAAGATGGCATAGAAACGTCATGGTTTGGTAAACATGGAGACAAAATTTTCAGTGAAATTACTATCTAATTTACAAGTTGCAATGGATAAGAAGACGAACAAAGATGCAGAGAAGAAAACAGAAAGGGTGAAGGATCGAGGAGATCTTAGAAAAACAAACAACAGTAAACCAAATCGTGACGACTTGTTACCGAAAGATTTTATGCCCGACCGAGGGGACTCCGAAATAACAAACCAGAAGTTGAATTCAAAAACAAGCATTGAAAAGAAGAAAACAGAAGAAGCTAAGAGAAACAGTGATACAAAGAAAGATACAAATAAAAAAGAAGAAATCCCAATACAGATCAAAACATACCTTGATTTAGAAGGTAGAAAACTTCTTAGAGAACGTTATACGCTCAAATTGAAAAATAGTCAAAATTTGAGTAAAAACTCAGACGTGAAAGTTGAGACCAAGGAAATGGATAATAAAAATGGTAAGTAGGTAAGACCTAATTGCTTCGCCACCATTTGGGTTGGTCGCTGTAGTGTCATTCTTAGAAGCTTACATAAGTAGGATTTGAAGGACCACTCCATCGATGTTTATATTGCTGAATTGAATTCCCTGACAGTTGCTTTTGATCTTATGCGATCACCAACTCACTCGCGCCTACCAAGTGTTGTGACCTATAAGGACCCCACGGTCCATATTGCCCGTAGTCATCACTCTTATTCAGGCTGATATGATGATGATGATGAGTCTTGTTTATAATAACTTACCTACAATGACGCGATCATGTTTTCAGATAAAAAAACAGACGAGGAACCAGTCATCAAAGGAAACGAATCATCGAAGGACTCTGTCTACACGGAACCAAGAACGGACAAGAAGCCGGTAAAAGAAGCGCCGTGCAGCCAGAGAAAACCGATCATTAAAACAGTAACGGTTAAAAACGACAATCGCGTGTACAAAGCGGTCACCTTCGTCGACCAGAAACAGCACACACCTCTACAGATCAACATCCCCAACGAATACAAAAAAAAAACTAAAGTCGTCAATTTAAATGTAAAACTAAAATTGAGCAAAGAGTCCCTGAAAGAAAAACCAGTAAAGAAGGTTAAAATCGTTAAAAAGAACAGGAAGAAGCGTCGTGTTTTATCGCCGGAACTGTTCATGAAAGGGAACGCTTCGCCACCTACAGAAGTGGCAAAGTGGGCGCCATCTTGTTTAAATCACCACACAAAGCCGTATTACGAAGCATGGGTGGATACGACCCTAGCGGCCATATCGAAATGCTCAGATAGGGATAAGCTGTACTTGGAGAAACGGAATATCATTCAGACGTTCCAAAGAGCGCTGTTAGAGAGGCCAGACACTCCCGATCTCATGTATGAACATAATAATGACGAAAGGTATACGGGGAGGATCAAAGTTAGACAACGGTAGGCATACTTTTGTTTTTGAGTTGTTTTTTTTCTTGATAAAATAAAGTCAGTCTAAAATCATTCATTCATTTGAATCGCAAGGATCACTTTGAAACGTCACAGCTAGGCGAGTGTAGTGTAGGTACTAGTTCCACTCATCCAGCCTAAAAGAATAGACAAGAAACTTACAAATAAGATGTAAACTGGCCTTTGCAACTTACTTATGTAGGTATGGTTTAATCTTTTTCAAAAACCATGCACTCAAAGGGCTCGTGAGACTGCAGTACCGGGAACAAATCGTACACCAGGGTGTCGATTCTGAAAACACAAATCACTCAAGCGATCGCGTAAATCGATGTGAATTGTCAATTTTTGTTTGAAAAATTTGAAAATGGAACGCGGATTCAGCGATCACTCGATCGAACCGTGATGCTGGAATTGACGCCCTGCTGACGTGGAGACGTCACCGTCTCGCAATCGCTATTCATGCTTCTTGAAGAATCCGCTAGGAGCGCTTTTGGTTTCTCCATACAAAATGGTGGCAGAGGTGGGCGATACGATCGGCGATAGGCGGGCGTCAGGCACCGCACACCGATTTCATATGATTGGTTCCCGGTAGGGGTATTGCTCACTAGACTAGAAATACGACCAAAGATTACAGCGGCCGTTCTCAATATTCAATAGATAGGTTGAATATTCGGGACGGTTATATTTGAGTCGCGAAGAAACACTCAATTAATTACTCTGATAGAATCACTTATCTTTTCGCATTCTCACGCCTACCGAAAAAAATATAATTCAAACTAATTTATATTTCTTTCCACAAGCATGAAAGCAAAGTGCTTTTGCCTAGACCTCCTGGATATGTAATGGGGAGGTTTGCAGAACGCAATTCTTCTATATTTTGCGAAGAACTGATGATATGGATGATGCATGAAGAAATGCGACTTTAGGCCCCGAATTAAGCAGACGGGAACCAGATAGCTGATATAATACTACTTTAAAAATAATAGGCAGTAGATCAGGTTTATTATATTTATTTACAGCACAATCATATATTTACAGTAAGCACAATAGTACTAAATTGCCTAAGAATCAAAGTAAAATTAAAAAAGTATCTTATAAAAATCTATCACACAGTATACTACCGAGTAGATACTACCTTAAATCAATATTGCAAGTAAATTATAATTTGCTAGTTATTATACTTATTTATACGGAAGATACAGGTACTTATCGCGATTACCTTTATTATTTCCCGACGTTTCTACCGTGTTACAACAGCCGTGGTCGCGGGCAGACTTAATCGCGGGTATAGGTAGCGGCACATAACTTTAGCGCTGACCGTTATTGCGCAGAAGTCAAAAATAAGGTACCTGTGGGGGGCTAGCGGGATGAAGGGCAGGCGTGCGTAGCGCTGATTGGCTCTCCAGTCGCACTCCGCTCTCTGTACCAATAGGACACTGCACACATCCACACATCCAGTGTGCGCGACAAGCGCACACTACGACGCACGCGCAGCTATCCCCTCCGCGTATCGCACAGCGCTAAAGTTATGTGCCGCTAGTTATAATCGCGATAAATGCCCGTTTCTTCCATATAATTATATGGATAACGATCGCGTTAATTTAAAAAGTACTAGTTATCATACTATTATGTTACATACGAGAAGAATAAGAGTTATACTTATAATTGCCCGTCAATGAAATTTTCCTGGCATTACATTAACCCAAGACACGATACATAACCCCCTTTATGCTTTCAAGTATGTCTATGTTGTTGTTGTGTAAGTATTTTCGTATTAATTTTCTTTTGTATGTATCTACACATCAGAAATTTTAGGCACTTATTTATTTATTCTTTCTTCGCACTCAGTCCCCTTGTAAATATCTTGAGTCCATTCCATCCAAAGGTTGTCTGGCAGAGATCGCTAATTAGCGATAAGGGCGCCCATTATATGAGGCAAATAGTTTTAAGTATTTTATGTACCTGTTCTTTAATTATTTGTTGTGTGCAATAAAGTATTTTCTATCTATCTATCTATCTATGTTGTCTAAAGAGTGGTCAAAAGCACGTCTGATTACTGTGTTCAATCTTCGTACTGCACAACCTCGCAGGCGATAACATTCGGGTAGTTTTCTTCTTCCGCTTCGTAAACTTCATAATCGGCCTCGTCTACCTCTTCACCGATTCCGTCTACCTCATCACTAATCCCTTCCACCTCGTTACCAGTCTCTTCTACCTCGTAACTAGTCCCTTCGTCACCGTTCTCTTCAAATTGTTCACCGTTCTCTTCAATCTCCTCACCGTTTTCTTCAATCTCCTCACCGTTCTCTTCAATCTCCTCACCGTTCTCTTCAATCTCCTCACCGTTCTCTTCAATCTCCTCACCGTTCTCTTCAATCTCCTCACCGTTCTCTTCAATTTCCTCACCGTTCTCTTCAATCTCTTCACCGTTCTCTTCAATCTCTTCACCGGTCCCGCCCACCTCATAACTAGTCCCTTCTATCTCGTCCCCGGTCCCGTTTACCCCGGCTATTATTTGTTTAGCATGTGTCTCCATTGCCTCTTGGTCTGTACGTTGATGGTTGCTGACAATCTGTCTGTATTTCCGCTTCTGCTCGTCTGTCATGTTGGCAGGATGGTTTTTGAGATGGTAGTTTAGGTGACTGGATTGCTGGAATCATAAAATAAGTAACATAAATATTTATACACATATCAGAGGCAAAAAAGGTCATCCGGAATACGGATGAACAGTTCGCCTTAGAGCGCTTGAAGTCATTTTACACCGGACGACGGATCGTGTTTCGAAGGCGGTGACCGGTACATGTACACATAGCCCCTACACAACTATTAATCGAGTAAAAAGAACAGTCCGTCGTCCAGTGTAAAAAGCGGACATCTGCAACCGACCTGTAGTCGGTCTTTTATGAGTTTAGTTAAAGATCGTTGGTGCCCGTTTTAAAGTGAGCTTTGCGTTGCTATGGGTATTGCACATCCCGACTTTTAAAGTTGTTTTTTATACCCTGCGGTTGTTATTAATAATTGTGGCGTAGCGTTAGTCTAGTTAATCCGTGTTTTGTCTCTTGCATTGACATGCATTTGTCAACTCGAGCAAATGTGACAAAACACGGATTAACTAGTCCAACGCTACGCCAGGATTATTAATAACACCCTGTATGTATAGGCTATTCCACGTTTCAGTCACGCTGTTCAACCCGATAAATGAAAAAAACAAAAAAAAAAGGTTTTTGATAAAACCCGATAAATCAAAAAATTCTGATTCTCGTGAATTATATTTTTTTTTTTTGCAATTATCGGATTTTAACACTGCACCCTCGATATAGGTGATGTCACCTATTTTGTGGTATGGGGTGCGGGTCTTGCAAACTCACCCCCGCCATCTTTTTCCAGCGTTTTTTTTACGTGACGTGACCTAAACCTACATCTATTATTTATAGTACGTTATAGGTGTACCTTTACCGTTTTGAGAGTACTGGCAGTGCACATAAATCTTTCGACAGAAAAACTCATTGGTAAATGCACTCGTGTACCAATGAGTTTTTCTGTCGAAAAATTGATGTGCACTATGCCAGTACTCTTAAAAGGTTGAAGGAAAACATCGTGAGGAAACCGGCGTGTTGTAGAACTTATAAAAGTTCGAGCAACACGTGTCAAGGGTCACGCAAAAAGGGCCCACCAGCGGCCTACTTGCGGAAAAACCTGCCCGCACATCAAGTGCGCATGATAAACTTGCCGAATAGGTGTACCTTGAATCGTTTCTCGCAAATAACACATTGCAAGGGCGCCACGTTAGTATGCGTTCGCATGTGTTGCCGCAGATGGACGGTTTGTATGAAGCTCTTAGAACATATCACACATCGGAACGGCTTCACCTGCAAATTAAAAGGTCATCATTCAATCATTAGATCGTGTTTAACTTTTATTGTTTTAATAATTTATTGTTGTAACAAAAATATAATATATATTGTATTATAATTTATTTGTAGCTGGATAGTGTTGTGTGGATTCCAAAATATGTTAATTATTTATGCTTTTTTTAATTTAGTTTGAATAATAGTACTTTTTAAATTACTAAGGGTGTTATTAACAATTCTGGCGCAACGCTGGAGTAGTTAAATCGTGTTTTGTCACATTTGTTCGAGTTGACAATTGCATGTCAATGCAAGAGACAAAACACGGATCAACCAGTCCAACAACGCTACGCTAGGATTATTAATAAGACCCTGCACGAAAGGAGCCTCTTCGAGGCGCACTTAAAATCCTTTCACCACACTTGGTTCGAAAAGAATCAGTGACACGATAAGAAGAAGAAGAATAAGACCCTAAGGGCCATATTAATAATCCTGGCGTAGCGTTGGACTAGTTAATCCGTGTTTTGTCACATTTGCTCGAGTTGACAATTGCATGTCAATGCAAGAGACAAAACACGGATTAGCTAGTCCAACGCTACGCCAGGATTATTAATAAGGCCCTAAGTGGGTAATACAGGTTTTCGTTATTTCTGTACCTACATATTTATTTCTACTAGCAACCCGCGCGAAGCTGGGGCGGATTTCTAGTTTATATACATTTCTGTGTGTTGGTGTGTCTATCTACAGTTTTCGGGATAGTATTTAAACGTTATTACCCCCTAAGACCTAACCTATAATACACATGAAACAATGAATAAATGAATAAATGAATATGAATATAAACTTCGTAGTTACCTTGGTGTGTATGCGAACATGTTGTTCGAGGCCCGACTTCTGCGTGAAGGCCTTGGGGCAGAAGGTGCACGAATAAGGACGGTCACCTGTGTGCATTCTCATGTGTTGTACCACGCCGCCCTGTATTGCAAAATATAAGTTTAAAAACTTGGGAAACTTTTCCGACCGACTTCATGGCCAAACTATTCAACCAATTTTTATGAAATTTTAATGGGACCGACAACGTGCGTGACCTACGAGCCAAGACTTTGTTATAGGATGGTTACCACTTAACATCAGGTGGGCCATATGCTTGTTTTATCAGCTAGTTAGTTAGCTAGTAGGTCGACGGTAACTTGACGAGTCCAATCATCATCATCATTATCAGCCTGAAGAAGTCTACTGCTGGACATAAGCCCTACACATTTCCAGGAAGAACGATTCTGAGCCCTTTCCATCCATCGACTTCCAGCGATCTTAACAATGTCGTCGGTCCATCTGGTGTGTGGGCGCCCTATGCTTCGTCTTCCTTTGAGAACTTTTATTTCCCAACGGTTGTGGGTTCTTCGAGCTTTATGGCCTGCCCAGTGCCACTTGAACTTACTAATTCTCGAGTCCAATATTAGTTAGTAATTACCTGAGCAGAGAATTTCTTTTGACATACGGAGCACTCAAACCGTTTCTTCTGGTAATGGAACATGTTCTTGTGCTCTATCAAATCGCCAACGTTGTCGAATCCCTCCAAGCATTGCTGGAAATATAACAAACAATTTAAGCAAGTTATAGGCTCACTAATATATATGATCCCCATAGACACTATGGGCCTTATTAATAATCCTGGCGTAGCGTTGGACTAGTTAATCCGTGTTTTGTCACATTTGTTCGAGTTGACAATTGCATGTCAATGCAAGAGACAAAACACGGATTAACTAGTCCAACGCTACGCCAGGATTATTATTAATAAGGCCCTATGGGTGTTATTAATAATCCTGGCGCAACGCTGGAGTAGTTAAATCGTGTTTTGTCACATTTGTTCAAGTTGACAATTGCATGTCAATGCAAGAGACAAAACACGGATCAACTAGTCCAACGCTACGCTAGGATTATTAATAAGACCCTAACACGATTCAACTACTCCAGCGTTGCGCCAGGATTATTAATAAGACCCTATAGGCATAAACTCGTGTATCTCGATATTTTACGTAAGACGTGGTAAACTAATCCTACTAATATTATAAACGCGAAAGTTTATAATGAAGGATGGATGTTTGTTACTCTTCCACGTAAAAACCACTGAATGGATTTTAATGAAACTTTACAATAATATAGCATTGACGAAGAAGATCAGAATAACACATAGGCTACAATTTATAAAGATATTGTAACGGAGAACAGATGTAACGGGAACGGGGCGAGTAAAGCGACGGGCGGCCGCTAGTAATTAAATAAACTGAATTTGTAGTCAGAGTACCTCCTTATTTCTATACCTCCTTATTGACTGCCTTCACAGCTCAGTTGGTAGTAGCTCTGCCTTCTGCGCTGGCGGGCGTGGGTTCGATCCCCACCGAGAACAAATATTTGTGTGGTGAACGCAGATGTTTGTTCTCTGTCTGGGTGTTATATTGTATTCTATGTATTTTACAAAAAAAAAAGTATTTAAGTAATATAAGCTATCTGGTTCCCATAATACAAGCTCTGCTTAGTTTGGGGCTAGATAGTGTTGTGTGGATTGTCCGCATTATTTATTTATTTATTATTTATTTATTTGACGTCACAACTACTGTAAGGATTTGCAGTTTGGAAAAAATATAGATCGTGACGTCCACGTTCAGAATCGGCATCTATTCCAATACGAGTGTAGTCGCGAGCTCACGCTTGTGGTTTAAAATCTATACTAATATTATAATTAGGAAAGATTTGTATGTTTTTAATAAATAAACTCAAAAACTACTGTGCCGATTTGAAAAATTATTTACTATTGGAAAGCTACATTCACCCTGAGTAACATAGGCTACATTTATGTGTTAAAAAAATCGGTTGTCTGTAAAGTCGGCTTACTGACGATAGTTGAACGTGATAACGTCATAAGAAAATACTCGCGGACTCGGACTCGGACTCGAACTCGGACTCGGACTCGGACTCGAACTCTCGGACCCAGACCCGGAACCCGACCGAACCCTTACCCTTACCCTCATTTACCCTTAACCATTACCCGACCCGGGCTCGGGCTCAGGTAAATGGAACGACGAAACGACGAAACGACGTAACGACGCATGAGTCATGTTTTTTCGTGAGTGCAGCCGGCTCCATCGATTTATAAGACGTTATCACGTCAAAAAATAAATGTCCACCCGTGCGAAGTCGGGAAAGGCCACTAGTTTTAAATAAAATGTATTAAGTATTTTAGATTTTTACCTCGCACGTGAAGTCCTTGGGTCCTGTTTGGTGCAGCTGCGATAATGGACGCTCGCAAACCTGGTATACAAAACATTTGTTTAAAAACCGAGATAAAGAATATCGTAGATCCTCGCAGACTATTTTGTAAATTTAACCAAGACATGGTATGAAATTACCTAATGTAATTTTTTTATGCCGTTTTACAATAAACAATTATTATTCGAAGTAAGACAGGGCCTTCTAATGAGTGTGCTAAGTATAATGTGTGTTGTTTGATGACTTTGTTTGACATCTTCTAGGCTTGGTCGCGTGGAACTGGCACCTAGACTCACCCGTATTTAAAACGTTTTAAAGTGATCCTTGCGATTCTTTTGAATAAATACACTTTTGATTTTGATTATTGTAAAGATAGATAACACTTTATTGTACACAAGGATACATCACAAGTAACAGCGTAATAAAATAAAGTACAAAGGGCGGCCTTAAACTTTGACCTTTTTTTTTGAACTTTTTTTTGTAAACTTTGTTGATAAAAAAAATGATTGTTACCTGGCAGCGCGCGGCGCGTCGACGCGGCCGCGTGTGTTCAGACAGCTGGTGTTCCGAGTACTCGCAGCACGAGAAGAACATCTGATGACACGTGCCGTCAGACCCGAACGTAGACGCCTCCAGGCACTCGAACGGACCCCTGACACAACATTATCAACTGTACACATAATTGCTATTTATTAAAATAAATAAAATATTACTAAGCAAAAGTTTGTCCTAGTGCCTGGAGGCGTCTACGTTCGGGTCTGACGGCACGTCGTCAGACCCGAAGGTAGACGCTGTAATGGTACATATTTTAGTTTAATATATGGCAAGCATTGTAGTTTTTGTAAGTTGTCGTCGCGGATGCGGTTGGCGGCGCTGGAAGGTAGCGTCCTAAGAAGTCGAATGGCGGTTAGCAGCGCGGGCGTTTCATTGGAGGATCCGCAACCGTTTTGCAACAGCAGACGCAGCTACGGCCTTGATTGGCTGCGCAATCGATGACACTGACAGTTGGGATGACAATCGGACGAATCCGGCCTGCCTCGGCCGAGAGAGCAAGCGAGACAACAGACGGGAATATATCGCGACCCTGCTCATTGAATGAGGCAGCGTCGCTCTCTTTGGGCCAAGCCATCGCAGCGGGAGGACGTGTTCGCAAGCAGCAGCTCCGAGCAGCCATCTTGGGGCCTTGCATAGACGCAGGCCGAGCTGATCTCCGGAAGGTGATTTGTTGCCGCCGCCTCCCGAAAGTCGGGCAGCCTCCGCTCCGCTTCCTTGCCGTAGCATGCTGGAAGACGTGCAGCGTGGACCTGGTATCTGGTATGGTTGACCCGCGATATTCGCTCTCGCTAGAAAAGGTTTAGTTCGATAAGTCTCCCCCTGTCGTGTTGTATGATTGTGTTTGCTAGTGATCTGATCTCATTATAATTATTGATTGAACACTTGTTATTTCTTTGTCGAGGGAACCCACAACTCTGCTAGGTACTCATGTCACGGCCTTAGAAAGCAGGACACACGGCATCGAACCCACGCCCTCTTGACGCTCTGCTGACTGAGGCCGCTGGCAGGCAAACTATGCATGTAGATAGGATCCTGTCTATTCTAGGAAGGTAGGAACCTGACTAGGTAGGTATATGGTAGAAAGTACTAGAAGAAAGACATCGTGATAGTAGCAACGTGACAACGCCTCCAGGCATTCGAACGGACCCCTGACACAATATTATCAACTGTACACATAATTGCTATTTATTAAAATATTACTAAGCAAAAGTTTGTCCTAGTGATGAACTAGAGAGCGCTGGTGGCCTAGCGGTAGCGGCCCTGCCTTCCGATCCTAAGGTCGTGGGTTCAAATCCAGTCGTGTACCGATGAGTTTTTCTACACAAAAAATTATGTACACTATGCCATTGCCCTCAAACGGTGAAGGAAAACATCGTGAGGAAACCGGCATATCGTAGAACCTATAAAGTTCGAAAATATGTGTCAAGTGCACGAAAGGAGCCTCTTTTAGGCGCACTTATAATCCTTTCACCACATTTGGTTCGAAAGAATCAGTGACACGACAAGAAGAGAAGAGTGATTTACTGTATTTATACCATATTTAACAACATCTACAATAGTTAGCATGTCCGTGGGACGCTCTGCATACCGCCAATTATTAACCGACTTCAAATAAAAAAGGAGGAGGTTCTCAATTCGGCTGTATTTTTTTTATGTTTGATAACGCTAAAATCGCTAAAATCGGTTCATCAGTTTGACCATGAAGTTGGTTCCTCTAGTTTTTAAACTTCACATGTTTTTACAAAATATCCTTTTACACACATCAAGGCGATCTGCGATGGTACCTATTTGTTTTTTTTTATTCTCCATGTATTGAATGCTTTACTAAAAGAAGCTTTTCAGGAAGAACTGTTCTTCCTGGAGCCTAATTCTCGGGCCAATCTTGATCATTTTGCAATTTTATTTTATTGCTTCTTTTCGAAGAGAGAATGGATGCTTTCCTTGAGTAATTCATCGACGACCTCATCGTAGAAGTCTCGACAGCTACGATATACGGAAAACGTAGAAAAAGTGCGGGGTTGTGCATTGCCAATGTGTATTTATGGGACATTGAAAATCTCGGTCGGCCCGAGAATAAGGCTACGTACGCACTATGCTGTTACCCGCAAGCATAATTATGTACGTAAAGATTCATTTCTATGCGCACTGCGATGCGGCTACCCGCAGACCGCTCCGGTCGCTCGGGCTGCGGCCGCGGCCCGAGTGACGTCCACCCGGATGGTTGCTATACGCACTGTGCGGCTCAGTCTGCGGCTGCCGCATAGCGGGTAACCGCATAGTGCGTATGTAACCTTAGGCTCCTGGTAATGTACAGAAGAGACCTGTCCAACAGTAAACTTACACACAATGGACTTACAAATTATTTTGTGTAGGGAAAAGGTGTAACTTTATATTTTTTATCTTAAAAACTCACGTTATAACTTCAGGCTCCTTTTTCAGTACAGGTTTAGCCTTGGTTTCCTTCTTCGGCCTCTTCCTCTTCCTCGTCGTTGTTTGCAGCTCATTCGTTTTCATAACGATATAGCTAACTTCTTTGGCGGAGAAGGCTACGTTAGTGGGCCCGATGCTAGATATGATTTCCGCCGCTTTAGCCATGTCCTCCGGTTCGATTTTCGGTATTTTCGCTTTTTTAGGAGATTCCTGGAAGTTTAAATTTTATAGTAGAACGGCCATTGTGGCCGGAAGTGTCGCCAAAATACATTAGCATGTTCTTTCAGTAGTCAAACAATAAAAATACAGTCTTGTGCAATGAACATGAAGTCAAGCAACGAGTTAACAAAGAAATACATTCTTGAAATCCTCATTTTTCTTAATAAGTACGAAAACAGTTTCGAAAAGTTTGCCGAATTTTTAGCTGGGAATCGAAATAGCATGGTATACATCCTACATTTACATAAATATATACGTGACTATTGGATGTTGGTTTATTAATTTTAAAAATACTTTTTATACATACCAACTTAGTATCGTCAGTCCACTCTTTAGGATCGCCAGTTGAATAGGCATTTATATGCACAATTTTGGCATGGTTCTGTAAAAGAATGTGTGGTTTAATATCTTACTAATATTATAAATGTGAATGTTTGTATGTATGGATGTTTGTTACTCAATAACGCCATAACGTCTGAACAGATCTGGATGAAATTTGGCACAGAGATAGATTATAGTCTGGAATAGCTTATTGGTTCAGCTGACTTTTTAGGGTTCCGTAGCCAAATGGCAAAAACGGAACCCTTATAGATTCGTCATGTCTGTCTGTCTGTCCGTCCGTGTCACAGCCACTTTTCTCCGAAACTATAAGAGCTACAGTGATGAAACTTGGTAAGTAGATGTATTTTGTGAACAGCATTAAGATTTTTTCACAAACATATAAAAAAAACAATAAATTTTGGGGGTCCCCATACTTCGAACTGAAATTCAATAAACTTTTTTTCATCAAACCCATACGTGTGGGGTATCTATGAATAGGTCTTCAAAAATGATGTTGAGGTTTCTCATATCGTTTTTTTCTAAACTAAATAGTTTGCGCGAGAGACACTTCCAAAGTGGAAAAAAGTTGGTCCCCCCTCTAACTTCTGAAATAAGAGAACGATAAAACTAAAAAAAATATGTGTTGTACATTACTATGCAAACTTTCAACGATATTTGGTTTGAACGAGAACTAGTCAGTAGTTTTTTTTATACTTCATAAATCGTAAACCGCAATTTACCTTTCGACATACTACAAGAACCTTTATATTATGTTACTTGATGCTACGGAACCCTTCATGGGCGAGTCCGACTTGCACTTGGCTGCTTTTCATTTGTATAAGCCACAAACCCATAACAATCATATTTTTATCCCTTTCCCTTTTATTATGTATAGAAGATCTCATCCTTTCTCATCCTTTATGCATTATAAGATCTTTATATTGGCACACTCAGTGAGTAAAAACATGCTTTGTTTCATGATTTGTTGTTTGTAATGGTCTGCAGATAGCTCAACTGTTTCTTGTGTTTTTTGTAGATACTTCTATTATAATGAATACTCGTCTAATTTTCTAATTCTAATTGTGTTGGGGGAATAAGATCTGCACTGACGTCCCGCGATGGGGTGTATTGTGCATTGTCCTCCGCTAACCCTTACCCCAGCCAGCCCAACTCCTTCAAAATAGCGGAGTAGGACTTTGGGTTGGTGGCAGCAATGTTCTAGTTGACCCAATGGTGGCTCAGATGTAAATGCGAAAGGACAAGACTCAATCAGTTCTTTGAGCCCTGTCTTGCACCTCGCTTCTTCCGTTGGGGAGCAGTGCAGTACTACATGCTCCATGAATACTTGTATTAGTTATAAGATTAATTTACCCTATTCGCCATATTCATGGTTTCATACCATGTTTCAAGTGTCACTATTTAACATCAGGAGAGATTGCGGTCAAGCGACACCATGCAAAAAAAAAAGTGTTATTTCTAAGTAGTTACCTGCAATGCCACGCAGCTGGCAAACACTTTGTTGCAGAGGCGACAGGAAACTTCCATCTCATCTTCTGACTCCGGCTCCGACTGCAATATTTTTTAAACATTATTTTACTTTATAAAATCCACACCCTTAAGCTTTTTAAGTGTACATAGAAGTTATGTGGATACTAAGTAATCTCTGTGTGCTAATAAGGGCTAGTCTATATAACTTAATCAATCTAAAATCATGACTGTGACACTGAGCTGTGCTGCATACTTTATAAAGGCAGGTGGTGAAGGAATGGGTTCAAAAAGTGGCTCATGTTGCTGTGCTATTATCTTAATATGATGGACCAGTTTTAACTATTTTGAAGCCCCAACCGATTAAGAGGATTGTGATAGAAAGTATTGTGCAGAGGTTATTTACTCACCTTAATCTGCTCTGGGGACATCGAGTAAACGAATATTTCGTGTCCTGCCATCGCAAATGGTTCAAGTTGAATGTGTGTGTACGTAGTTCAATATTGAGATGAACTTCACTGGAAATAATAAAAACACATCAGTTTTTCTTCTATAAAATGTTAGTTCAATTTATGTGATCATTCTTCCAAGTCAAATGCTAGCCTGGCTGAAAGTGAAAACCTAACCAAAAGTTAGTAAACTACTACGACAGAAAACCTACCTATTATTAAATCTACAAAAACAATTAAACTTTCTGAACTAAATTCAAAGTATTCAAACCAAAAAAACATAGGCGGGAAAAACACAGACCAACCAAAGGAAATAAAATTTTCTTTTTTAGTTGAAATGAAAAATAAAAATTTGGCTATGGCATGCTGTATTGATACAGCCCATGCAGCTTTTTTGAAATTTTAGCCTGCTATTATTTTTAGGTTAGCCTAGAATAGATACATTCAGCTTACCAAAAATTCATAGATTCAACGAATATCAATTTCACAATTTCAGTTTACTTAATCAAAATAAAACTTTAGTTGCTGCCACCCGGGAAAAGATTGGCGTTTGTTTTTTTTTTATCTATAAATCAAAAGAAGGTTATGATAAAAAAGAAAAAAAAAAGAAAAAGAAGTATGGCCGCTCGAAAAACTTGAATTTGTTGAAATGTATGTACTTGACGTATTCCACACAATAATGCTGAGTTGACAGTGACAGCTTCACCGCTGTCTGACATTCTATTTCTGTAAGAAGCATTCGGCTTTCTTCTTCCTCTTCTTTTTTTGACCCCGAACGGTGAAGTTGCGCCTGTTGTATGTATTTTCTATTTCCATGTAATTTAATATGTTTTGACCTCAAGAATTGTATAGCTTTTATTCTGAGCAATAAAAGAAGCAATCTAACATTACTGCCTGTTTTTCATGCAACTCCGTCCGACTGCGTAACCTGCATAACCTATTAGGATCATCCTCAATCTCAAGCCACATGCTGTGGAATCTGGATACACGCAGATCCATCGTCACTGTAAGACCTCTCAACAGGTTTTGAGGCCCAGCGAAGTACTCCCGAAGAAACGGCTGTGGAAAAGATCATATTTTTGTGTACGGTGCACGTGTTTGCACGAAATGGAGACACAGCGGTTATCGGCGGTAAGCGTCGTGGAGCCTGGCATCGGCGTTGCAATGCCCTCGCCCGGTGCAGGTGTGCATATTGATAAACTCGAAGGTGTATGTAATTACAATAGTTGGAAGTTCCAAATGAAGATGTTGCTTACGCTTGAGGATTTGTGGAAATTTGTTGAAAATGGAGACAGCGGCGACTCGTCACGTGATCAGCGTGCTCTTGCACGAATATGCCTTTCTGTAAAGGCCACGTGTCACCAACATGTGCGGCTCTGTAAGACAGCTAAAGAAGCCTGGGATAAACTAGCAAGCACTTTCGAAGATAAAGGGCTTTACAGGCGAGTGCTATTATTGAGAAAGCTGCATCACACCGATTATGGCCAATTTATTTCAATGACCGACTACATTGATGGTATCATGACACTGGTTCAACAATTGGCTGACATCGGGAGGATTATAGATGATGCGGAGATAGCAGAGCTACTACTTAGCGGTTTACCAAAGGAGTTTGACGCTTTAGTCTCAAATCTTGAGACAGCATGTTTATCGAACAGTTTGTCAAGTGAGCTGGTGCGGTCAAGATTGATACAAGAAGAATATCGAAAGAACAATCTCTCGGATAATGTTGACACTGCTTATGTAACGAAGAACAAGGCAAACAAAAGTAATATCATTTGCCATTATTGCAAGAAAAGTGGTCACATTAAATCTAAATGTTTCAAGTTGAAGAGGGACACTGCGAAACCAGATGAAGAAAAATCACTGTTGGCTACAGCGTTTGTGGCCAAATCACAAGACTGTTGGCTGGTCGACTCCGGGTGTAGTGCGCACATGTGTAATAATAGAGACTTATTTTCAGAGTTAATTGACTGTAACAATGCAATTAGTATTGCTAATGATGAGAAGTTGGAATGTTTAGGTAAAGGCATAATTCCCATTAGAACTGGAGGTGCGGTAAGAAATATTACAAATGTTTTGTATGTGCCTAAACTTTCTCATAATTTGTTGTCAGTCAGCTGTCTCATTCAAAGGGGCTTCACTGTTTTATTTAATGATCGGGGTTGTTTTATTTATGACAAGAGCGGTAAAAATCCTGGCAACCCAATTGTTTGTGCTTTCAAAGATAATGGTCTTTATAGGGTTAATTTTGGGGTGTGTCAATTGAGTAGGTATTCGCAATTAGTGCACTCTTCTCTCCTGTGTAATAGACAGGAGGTCCAGAGTACAAAGGTTGCTGCTCGTGTGCCTATTGAGTTATGGCACAAGAGGCTTGGCCACCTTAGTGCACAAGGTATGTGTAGTTTAAAGAATGGTAGTGCAACTGGTGTTCTGTTTCAGACTGACAATGAGCAGGTTCTGAAGGAATGTGTGCCGTGCTTGGAGGGGAAGATGGCTGCCAAGCAGTTTCCGGTTGGAGAGGCAAGGCGAGCTACCCAGTCCCTCGAGTTGATCCATTCTGATGTGTGTGGGCCATTGCCTGAGAGCAGCTTGAGTGGGGCGAATTACCTGGTAACGTTTACTGATGACTACACCAGGAAGACCTTTGGATATCTGATGAAGCACAAATCGGAGATGAGTACTGCACAGGCAGCGAAGACGAAGGTGTCCCTGCTGCGTCGCCAGTGCGTGGCGTCCCCGACGAGCGGGTGAGGCCTTTGCATGAGGCGTCAGCTGAGGGCGGAGGTGATGCATCACCCCCGGTATCCGTTAGTCGGCGTCCTGTGCGTAGTAGTAGATCCAGGTTACCGGTAAAGTACAATGATTATGAAACAGACTTCTCTTTGATAGCGCAAGAGTTTCCACTTGCTGAACCTCAGTCTTTTGAGGAAGCTGTTAGTTCCCCTGATAGTCATGAGTGGCGGGCGGCTATGCGATGTGAATATGATTCACTTATTGCTAACAATGTATGGAAGTTAGTTGATAGGCCCCCTAATGATAATGTAGTTAAATGTAAATGGGTTTATAAGAAAAAATATGATGCTAATGGTAACTTTGAGAAATATAAAGCAAGATTAGTTGCCAGGGGTTTTACTCAAATAAGAGGTGTAGATTATAATGATACTTTTTCCCCTGTCGTGCGTCATAGTTCTCTAAGAATATTGTTTTCTTTAGCTAATGAGTTAAATTTAAATATAGACCATATTGATGTAACTACTGCCTTTTTAAATGGCGATCTTCAGGAAACCATTTTCATGGAACAGCCTCCTGGCTTTAGCAATATTGATTGTAAAACTAAGGTTTGCTTATTGTTGAAAGGTATTTATGGCCTTAAACAAGCCAGTAGAATTTGGAATCTAAAAGTTCATGATTTACTGTCTAAGAACGGCTATAAGCAAAGTAAGTGTGAACCCTGTGTGTATACAAAGCGTTCTGACAAAGATATAACTATAATTGCTTTGTATGTTGATGATTTTTATATATTTTACAGTACTAAGTGTAATGAGTTGTTACCTTTACTTGAATATAATTTCAATATAAGAAACTTAGGTAGTTTGAAAAACTGTTTGGGAATGAATATTGAGAGAGATCAAGTAAATGGTATTATGAAAGTAAGTCAATCTGAATACATAAAGAGATTGTTGCAACGCTTTGGTATGGAAAACTGTAAAATTGTGAAAACTCCTATGCCTACCAACTGTAAATTAGTTAAGGGAGAAACTAATTTATGTGATGATCAGTATAACTATAGGCAGCTGATGGGATGTCTTATGTATTTATCTGTATGTACTAGACCTGACATCTCATTTGCTTGTAGTCAGTTAAGCCAGTTTAACAACTGTTTTGATGTAACACATTGGCAGGCAGCTAAAAGGATTTTGCGGTACTTGGCAGGTACAATTAACTTTTCTTTATATTTTTATAAGGGAGGTAAATTGAATTTGACTGCTTTTGCAGATGCTGACTGGGCTAATGACCCCAATGATAGAAGGTCTTATACAGGGTTTATTGTAAAACTGGGAAATAATGTGATTAACTGGGAATCACGTAAACAACGTTGTGTAGCACTTTCTAGTACCGAAGCAGAATATTTAGCAATAACAGATGTATGTAAAGATATTTGTTTTATAAGAAATTTTCTGTCTGAGATCATACCTAAAGAGTATCATGTGACAATATTTAATGATAACCAGTCTGCTCAAAAATTGTTAAAGGTTAAAGAATATTGTCATAAACGCACTAAGCATATAGACATAAGATACCACTTTGTTAAAGACTTAGTTCAAAATGACTCTGTAGCAGTTAAGTACTTACAGACTGATAGTATGATTGCAGATATACTTACAAAACCTTTATGTACTGTAAAACATGATAAATTTATTGCAGATATGAATCTTAAAGTCTGATATTGTAATAAGTGTTTAATTGTATTGTTATAATTATTACTATGTGACTGATATGATATTGCTTATAAATTTATGTTCCTATTGCTGACATTACTCACTATTTTTGTTCAGTAGATACTTACCTTTGCCTTTGTGGAGTAAGTACTCATTAGACTTTATAAGTAGAGCCATAGAGTTGTGACTAAAAATGTATAGAGTTGTAGAGTACTTATGTTGTTAGATAAATGTAGAGCTGTAGAGTATCTAAGATGATTTTGTTGTGTAAAGTTTTATTACATGATATTGTGTGGATTAAGGGGTAGTGTTGAAATGTATGTACTTGACGTATTCCACACAATAATGCTGAGTTGACAGTGACAGCTTCACCGCTGTCTGACATTCTATTTCTGTAAGAAGCATTCGGCTTTCTTCTTCCTCTTCTTTTTTTGACCCCGAACGGTGAAGTTGCGCCTGTTGTATGTATTTTCTATTTCCATGTAATTTAATATGTTTTGACCTCAAGAATTGTATAGCTTTTATTCTGAGCAATAAAAGAAGCAATCTAACATTACTGCCTGTTTTTCATGCAACTCCGTCCGACTGCGTAACCTGCATAACCTATTAGGATCATCCTCAATCTCAAGCCACATGCTGTGGAATCTGGATACACGCAGATCCATCGTCACTGTAAGACCTCTCAACAGAATTCACAATGTTAAAAATTTTACACTGCACCAAAACTGATATGAAAATTTCACAATACGCCAAACTTAGTACAAAATAAGCAAGGCGTGGCTAGGTTAGCTGAGACGCCATTTCGTCGAGACTATTTTGATCGATCGGTCTGCAGTGGACGCGTTCCGATCCGAGGTAGGTTGGTACCATTGGTGTAAACTGGCGCCAAAAGTTTGAATTATCTTTAGCTTCAGCCCGCAACGAACTGGGTTATTCTGTTTTATCAATACCAAGTTACTATGAATGAAGAAACTGTAATTAAGTTAAAGGTTAAACAGCACTTTAAAGGCGTTATTCTTATTTTTGAAGCAAAATATAGCATAATTTTTAATTATAAAAAATGGCAGTTGCGAAAGCAACGACGATCAAAGAAGCTATCAAAAAATGGGAAGATAAAACTGGGCTGAAATCTGAAACTGCGACTGAGATCAGTTTGATTTTCCAATGGCCACCAATTGAAAAGATGGACAGCACTTTGGCAACTCTCGTTAATTGCGAGTAAGTAAATATTTACGCAAAATGATACCTATTCAGTTAGGTATGTATTGATACTATTTTTATGAACTACGAGATGTTTATCATGATTTAATTTTGTCAGCTTTGATTGTCAACTCAGTGTTTTATGATTTCAATTGCCTCTTGTACGATTAGTACCTACGTAGGTACGCACTCTGAAATCTAGTTTATGTTACAGAAAATTAAGCCTATCAACAAATACTATAGAGAAAGTGACAGGATTGAACACTCTCAAGAAACTACGTGTACTGTCTTTGGGAAGAAATTATTTAAAGTCTTTTGCCGGGATGGTATGTAAAAGCTAAACAGATTCATCAACATTTTTGAAAAAAAACTATCACTAATTCCATAAAAAAACCCATTGCAAAGGTATCAAGCTATGATTTTAGGAATCACTCGGAGACACACTGGAGGAGCTGTGGATATCATACAATCTCGTAGAAAAACTGAAAGGGATTCATGTGCTACGAAGTTTGAAAGTACTTTACATGAGTAATAACTTAGTGAAGGAATGGAGCGAGTTCAACAAGTTACAGGTATAGTTTTGTCTTTATAGCAACCGTCGGAGGTTTTGAGAGAACCAAATGAAAAAGATACATCATCAATCTATATTATTCCAGTTCTCTACTCTGTTTTTTCTCTGTTCTTGTAAATATTTTGAGTCCATTCCATCCAAAGGTTGTCTGGTAGAGATCGCCGTTTAGAGATAAGACCGTCCATTGTATGAGGCAAATAGTTTTAAGTATTTTTATGTACCTGTACCTACTTTTATAATTTGTTGCGTGCACTAAAGCATTTTCTATCTATCTAAGCATTTTCTATGACGACAATAAATAAGATATAAGTCGTGTAAACCAGCATATACACTTAAAACTATTAATGAAAACTTTCAGGAACTGCCTCATTTAGAGGATCTGCTATTCGTCGGTAACCCGCTTTACGACGGCTGCGAGCTAGAGGCGTGGCGGTCAGAAGCAGCCCGGCGCTTGCCGAACTTGAAGAAACTAGACGGGGAGACTGTGCTGCGAAGTGACGATCCACCTTTGACCGTGGCTGATATGCAGGTTTGACATTTTTATGTATCACCCACACTAACTATTATTAGCAGGGCCGGATATTACCCTATCGGGGCCCCTTTCTTTTAACCTTTTCTTACTTTTTAAAATATATCACCGGATACACAAACCGGATGTTAATCATGAAGAATATCACGAAAGAAATGTTTTTTTCTTGGCCCGCATCGACCCCTAGGCACCGTGGGCCTCTAGGTAGTTGCCTCATCCGCCCTAATGGTAATTTCGCCCTGACTATTAGCTCCGCCTCGATCTGAAGCAAGGGAAAACGAAATGGCACGGAAAGGGGTTCAAACAAAACACGTTATTGTTTTTCCTTTCCAAATAGTTTCTACTCAATTTCAATTTCAATTTCAATAGCCTTTATTAACAATCTTAACACTAGTATTACAAAATAAAATGTACTTAATAATCTATATGACATCGGTAGTAAGGTTGTTTTGCTTTCCAGCATAGGCCTCCCCCAAACTCTTCCATAATTGTCTATCTCGCGCTTTCCTCCTCCAATGTACGCCAGCTGTCTCCTTGAAGTCATCTTCCCATCTTCGGAATGGTCTACCTCGGCTCTTTACCCTTCTCTAGGGTACCATTCGGTAACATCTTTCGCCCATTTTTCTCTCACTGTCCTGATAAGATGGCCAGCCCAATTCCACTTTAGCTTTTTGATTGTGTAAATTATGTCTGTTACTTTTGTTTTTTTCCTTATGACTTTTAAGTTTATCTTATCTTTTCTTCTTACGTTTAACATGCTTCTTTCTATGCTGTGTTGACATATTTCAAGTCTACTGATGTTTTCTTTAGTTAGGGGCCATGTCTGACATCCATATGTCATTATAGTTTCTACTAATTAACTTCAAATAAAGAATCAAAATTATATAATTGAGAATAACCCTTGTTTTTAGCCGGATGGCGGTGATGCTGTGGAAACTCTCGTCAGCGCGGAAGGAAACGACTGAGGAACTTAGATCTGGACTAATTCATGGCATGGACAAATAAATAATACTTGGATGATCGACATAATTTAATTTTAGTGTTTTTTCAGATATTTAAGTCTTTTTTTTCTGTCTTCTTGTGTCTTTTAGTCTTATCTCGCTTTATTGTGTAGATTAATAATTACCAGAGTTCCCTAAGTTACACACGGATTATGCATCAGGCTAAGATCAGGCTATACCTAACCTACACACACTGCTTGCTTTATAAATCATAGTAAATATACATATTTTACTTTTGTCCTTGTTTATGTAAATGGTAATTTTCCTTTTATTAGCTTGGTAAATTAACCTAAGGAAACCTAAGACTTACAAGGATGAACATAATCATGATACGTCCATGTTTGTATTTGGAACTTGAATCCACTTGCTACTCGTAGTAACTTGAGTTTACGTTACCTGGCATAAGATTTAGTACCTATGAACTAATTTTAAAGAAACCAAAATATATGTGTGAAATATAATTTTATTTACAATTACAATACTTATTGTACATCTTCATAGAAGGCATTCTATTACATACTAAGCATAAAGATAAGTAATCTTCTGATCTCGCCCCACAAAGACTCTTTTTCTCAGGGGGGTCTTCAGATGAAATTACTAGTAACATTTTGGCATGTTTTTGCCCGGTTTCTTACTCAACGGGTATCCGTTTGACACTACAGAATCGTGTAGTGTTAGGCCCTTAATCAGAAACAGTGCTTGAGTCTGAGTCGAGCCTCAAGCATGTATTTTTTGACAGTTCTCCATTGAAGTGTCCAAAATTTGTGGCTCGACTCAGATCCATGCACTGTTTTTGAATACGGGCCTTTGTTTAGTGTTATTCTGACTGTACTTACATGGACCACCACAGAGGGCTTATTCTGTTTTCAACATCTGTCGTAGTTAAAGGTCAGAATAAGCCTACAGTAGCGTGTATGGAGGCATCAAAGAGGTCGTAGGTTCGTGTTCACTTTTGGTATACATTTTTAAATTCACCTAAAATTCTTGTTCACACTAATCATTAAAATAAATTATCAGACATTTCCACAAAATATTTAAATATGCCAATAATCACAATTTACATGTTAAAAAATAAAAGGTTGGTCTTTTATCACGACAAAAGGCAATTCGTACTGTATCCTAATACATAATAATTATTATAATAATAATAATAATGATTCCTATAAGTTGCACGTGTAAAGGAAACAAATATGACCACTTGGCAACCCTTAATCACAATGTGCTGTACAGTGTCATCAAATTAAGGTGCTCCACTATCAAAGAGAGTAACTGACCATGAAATGAAATGGCGATATTAAATCCTGAAAAGATAAATTGGTGGCACTGTACTTTAACAAATTTAGGGTTCTAACTATGAAGGAAGCTATTTCGATGTATCTGGGAAAAATAAAACCAAATTTGTAAAGTAAAGCAAACGTTATACACCCCAATAAATGATGGTTTTCCAGATACTACACAAGCATGCATAAGATTTTTTTTTATTTAAAAAGTGTTCATTCATAGTTCGCTTGAAGTGTATTTTATACGTACTAGCTTAGAACTGTGTACTTATCAAATCTGCAAATAAAATAAATTATCATAATAATTGATCATATTTAAATAAGAAGGTATTCACAATCAATGCCCACTAGGATTGTATATGTTTATTTTCTGTGTAAATTGTTTTTTCGTGCCTAAAAATCAGATCAGAATAATATTTACTGTTATTCTCCGTGGGTCTTACTAATAATCCCCTGGCGTAGCGTTGGACTAGTTGATCCGTGTTTTGTCTCTTGCATTGACATGCAATTGTCAACTCGAGCAAATGTGACAAACCACGATTTAACTACTCCAGCGTTGCGCCAGGATTATTAATAACACCCCGTAACTTCGATGTTTGCGATTCGTAACTACCATCAGTGGTTTTATTGCTTAGAAGATGTTGGAACCGTTTATGCCAGCAACTTAAAAGAACCCTAGGTTTTACCGTAAAATCTAGGGTTGTTTTAAGACGCTGGCATAAAACTTTTACGGTAGACAGTAAAGTAATAATCAAAAACACTCTTATTCCAAACGTATACAATGATGTACGAAGTTATTTACAAGAACCCAGTAGTCTTAAAAAAAATAGATTCTCGATTTAACAGTTCAATAACATCCAAACTCGTAGAGCCACCAAGTTTTAAAAGAAATTAAGGAACTTATATCGATATTTTATTCTATTGCTACTTATTTTGTTTCACAAATTTTCTATAATTGCATGGTTTGACAATAGTGAACTGGTAAATCGAGAATCTAATTATTAATAACTATAGATAGATTATGGTAAGGGTACATTATAATTTGGTAATCCTAACGCCATTCAACAATAATTATATCAGACTTTTTCATTCTACCTTTATCAAATAGTTCATAATGTTAACTTATTATAATAGCTTATCTTATGTTTCCGAGTTGGTAGCCAATTTATTTGACGGAATGTTAAGGCTGCTCTAAGGCCTCCATCACTGCTAAACAAGTGCTATAGGTGTAATCACGCAAGAACACTAGATGGTAGAATAGGTGAGTTAGAGCAAACGCTCCCCCTTCTACCGTTCTTTTTTCGTGCCGATATGCTCTAGCCAAATTCAATGTAGAATGTTTGTAAAAAAACCTCAACAGAAAAATCAAAAATTATCTTTCAGGCAAAATCTTAAATCGACATGTTATGCAAAATCGGTGAAAATATCAACGACAGAAAACTGATTTTTACAGGTTTGTTTAAACACCAAATTGAATTTGGCTGGGCTACAAGAGTTCCTACAAGAGTACTCCCGGATGACGACAAGTGGCGGGATATCGTTGGGCGTGAAACAGACCCTGATAAAAATAAATCATAAGACGACCACGACCGCTCTGACAAGAGTGAAGCGACTGATAAGATATACTAGCCATCCCGTGCTTTTGTGTCCGAAGAACAGGAGCGCAGATGTAAACGTCACTGTTAATTTAAAGCCCGTATTCAAATACTTAATTTCTAGTGTGTAAAAAACTGATCTGTCCAATCAAAGTGCCGCATTTTGATCACAAACACTATAAAATACTGTCAGGAACATCGTCCGTGATCTCCAGGCATGGTGGACACCCTTACATCTCGTAGTACTAACCCAGTATCTACTAAAGATCCTTTTAGGATGTGTAAGGGGTAGTTAGCACTTCCAAACGTTTCAACATTTCGAGTATTTGATTTGTGAACATAGGACATTTTTTACTAGTGCTATTTTTAAATACAGTAGCATCACGCTACCGAAGTGTCTTTTGATTCTAAGGTAGGTTTAGTTTACAATTTCACATGTAGATCCTACGCAGGTGTTGAGCCGATGTGATGACATTGCATTGAGGACATATCTTCTTGGCATGTAATGATTGTAGCCAGCACACCTGTAATACATAATATGGTTTAATAAAAATGATTTAGAGCAATGATTTAGGGAAGTTTTCAATGGACAGAGAGATTTATCCATTCGATAGCATTATTCCGTAGATCGATAAACCTTTACAAGTAAAATCAAATTTATTTAAAAAAATAACTTCAATGAATACAATATAGACACTAGAGCACTGGTGGTCTAGTGGTACCGGCCTTCCGATCCGAAGGTCTTGGGTTCAAATCCAGTCGTGCACCAATGAGTTTTTCTGTCGAAAAATGTATGTGCACTATGCCAGTACTCTCAAAACGGTGAAGGAAAACATCGTGAGGTAAACGGCGTGTCGTAGAACCTAAAAAAGTTCGAGCAACACGTGTTAAGGGTCACGCAAAAAGGGCCCGCCAGCGGCCTACTTGCGGAAAAACAAGCCCGCACATCAAGTGCGGATGATAAAATTTGCCATCTTACAGTATAGACAAAAAGTCTTTATCGCAGATTATCTTTGCCAGACAATCGTAATTCTAAAAAAAAAATCATTATGTTTTCTGCACTGTTTGAGAGCAGGATTGGGCCCTGTAAAATGAAGAAATTATTTTATGTTCTATTTACCTCACAGTAGACATGCCAGCACTGGATGGAGACAGCTGGCGAAACGTACGGGGCTAGACATATAAGACACTTTGCCTGAAACAATTAATACCTAAATCAATACAACGACAATTCTTAAATTATAGACAAAGCTCTTGTGGTGGTAGCAACCTCTCTTTCTGATCCAAAGCTCGCGGGTTCGAGACCATCAGTATTTACCTCTTAATTTATTTACCCAAAATATTCAAGTATGCAATGCTAGTTCTCTCATTTATATAACAACTAGCTGTGCCCGCGACTTCGTCCGCCTGGAATAGTGATTGGGTAGCATTTATAACTTCCAACGAAAAAAATCTGTATTCGAGTGCATGTGGCACAGTCAGGGTCGGGCAGACGCCGGGTAAGCACAGTTAGGCATATTTCCCCCCCATTTCCAAACTATCGGACGCGTCCGACGTCCGCGGCTTACATCCGATAGTTTGCACACTTCAGTGTACATTCATTAGCTAGATATCTTCAGTCGCGGCTGTCAGCCGCGTCCGTCGGACGCGTCCGCCTAATATGTTCCCAGCTTAGACAATTTAGGTTAAATTGTCTAAGGTTCCCAGCTTAAATATCGATCTTTTCAATCCATCAACACTTAGGACTATCTGCCACTGGCAACACTGGTCGGCAATCAGTCAGTCATAAGGACTTGGCGAAAAGACTTTGCATCCCCGCCAGCACAAAAAAAAAGTCAGTCAGTCACTTAAACAAACAGAAATTTCTCGATCGAAAGCCGTCGCAATTGTACAAAAAAGTGTAATTCTCATGAAAAATGGTGTTTTCAATAAGTGTTTTGCAATAATACGTTGCATAAATGTCCTTTCTAATGATTTAACCTATCTGTGTACCAAATTTTATTGCAATTGGTGATCGTCGGAGTGTTTTGGTGTCAGAGTGAGACAGAAACATCAATGTGATGCTCTTTATAAGGTTTTAAAAGGTTTGTAAACCTTTTTTTACAATAAAAATTAGCCTATGTCCTTCCTCAGACCCTGAACTATCTGTGTACCAAATTTCATTTCAATAGGTTTAGTAGTTTTGGCGTGAAAGCCAGACAGAAGGACAGACAGACAGACAGACAGACAGAGTTACAAACGCATTTATAATATTAGTATGGATTACTTTTTTTATGTTTTTCCTACATTACAAGCTAAAACGAATATAACAATTAAATTTACCTCTGGACCACCATTTTGTTTCTGTTCCAAGTCTTTGATTTTCGCTTTTAATGCTTGTATTCGTGTCTGAAAAAAAAATATATATGTGAAAAATAACAGGAATAAATTTAATAAATTTAATTTTGGCACTGATTTGGATCAGTTGAGCTATCTCTAGATCGTTTGTAGCGATCTGCAGATAGCTTAACTGTTTCTTGTGTATTTTGTACATTTTGTAAATATTTGTTTAATTGTAAGTTTTTTCTCTGAAGTATACTTATTACAGGAATAGAGAAACAATAGACAATGATTTTTCAGAAGATTTTTTTGGGGTCATTTCGCACAAGCATATATTTTGGTGTAGTTGGTACTAATCTAGCAGCTTTCCATTTTTAGGGCTCCGTAGCCAAATGGCAAAAACGGAACCCTTATAGATTCGTCATGTCTGTCTGTCTGTCTGTCTGTCTGTCTGTCTGTCTGTCTGTCTGTCCGGACGTGTCACAGCCATTTTTCTCCGAAACAATAAGAGCTAGACTAATGAAACTTGGTGAGTAGATGTATTCTGTGAACCGCATTAAGGTTTTTACACAAAAATAGAAAAAAAACTATAAATTTTGGGGGTCCCCATACTTGAAACTGAAACTCAAAAAAAATTTTTTCATCGAACCCGTACGTGTGGGGTATCTATGGATAGGTCTTCGAAAATTATGTTGAGGTTTCTAATATCGTTTTTTTCTAAAACTATAAATTTTGGGGTCCCCATACTTGAAACTGAAACTCAAAATTTTTTTTTTCATAGAACCCATACGTGTGGGGTATCTATGGATAGGTTTTCAAAAATGATGTTGAGGTTTCTAATATCGTTTTTTTCTAAACTGAATAGTTTGCGCGAGAGACACTTCCAAAGTGGAAAAAAGTTGGTCCCCCCCCCTCTAACTTCTAAAATAAGAGAATGATAAATCTAAAAAAATATAATATGTTGTACATTACTATGCAAACTTCCAACGATTTTTGGTTTGAACGAGATCTAGTCAGTAGTTTTTTTTTTATACGTCATAAATCGTAAACTGCAATTTACCTTTCGACGAACTACAAAAACCTTTATATTATGTTAATTGATGCTACCCTTCATGGGCGAGTCCGACTCGCACTTGGCTGCTTTTTTCTTTAGAAATAATAATATGTATCTGGGTGGGAGTGTATATTTTACAAAATAAAACATATTATGTTACCTCTGCACTGGCTTCAACTAGACCATTGGGTTTAGGAGTGTATTCTACTTCTTTCTTTTCTTCAACAGCATTTGAATTGTTTGTTTCCATTCCATTGGGTTCCACAGCATCTGGTGTTTCCTCTGCCTGAATAACCAATAAACATACACAGTCAAAAATCATCTGAAGTTGATTCTCGGTAGACAGAGATGCTCTGTGAAGTATGAAATTCCCAACTAACACAATTTACGCACAAACGGGTCAGTTCAAACCAGCCAAGTTACATTGGTCGAACTGTAGAGACTTACATCAGGTGCTGTCCTTGATGGAGAATACTGTACTGGTCCATACAGCTCCGTGTCTTCGTCGCCGTCTACTACCTAGAAAACCAGTATTTTTATGTAAGTTCATCTTATGAGCATAATGTATTATCCAATGTATAGTGGCGGAATTAAAATGTTCGTCGTATTTCAACTTGATTTGTTCGACGTATCACGATCACATATTACCTTTTGAAACTGAATAAACAGAATACACTGATAAGTTAACGTCACAAATTATGTCAATATGTGTTCATGATCAAGGCACTGGTGCAAGCGAAAACCGACTCTAAGAGCCTGTCCAGATGGGGCGTTTTACGCGCGAGTGTCCTCGCGCGTAAACATTCGCGCGTTCTCCAGATACTAGAGCGCTATACATCCCGTCCAGACGCTGCCGTGCGATTCCTCAATCGCGCGTAAAACGCAGCAACTCGCCGGACTCTCGACTCGCACGTGTTACGCGCGAGCGCCACGCGAGTCGAGATACTCTGGTGCCATTGCTGCGTCCAGCGGTGCGCGCGAGCCCGACGCGAGTGGACGTATTTGGAACGAAAATGGAGAGTGATAATTTCTAGTAAATCATCAAACGATGTTACTGACATCCGAAAGTAGTTAAAAAACTTTTCGTTATGTTCTCTGAGCTTTGGGTATAATGTCATAAACATACTATGCGTCATTCTGTCACGTAGAATTGGATGCACATTAAATCGTCGACGACGACGTTTCCATCGGCGGTATGCAAGCCGCAACACGACTGCTTTGTCTGGCTCTGTGTTTATAACTGTCCCTGGGTCCCTCCCAAATACATCGCGCGTAGGAGCGCGCGTAAAACGCGGCATCTGTACGCAATATAAATTGAAACGCGCGAGTGTCCTCGCGCGTTCTCCAGATACTAGAGCGCTATACATCCCGTCCAGACGCTGCCGTGCGATGCCTCAATCGCGCGTAAAACGCGAGCAACTCGCCGGACTCTCGACTCGCACGTGTTACGCGCGAGCGCCACGCGAGTCGAGATACTCTGGTGCCATTGCTGCGTCCAGTGGTGCGCGCGAGTCCGACGCGAGTGGACGTATTTGGAACGAAAATGGAGAGTGATAATTTTCATAATTTCTAGTAAATCATCAAACGATGTTACTGACATCCGAAAGTAGTTAAAAAACTTTTCGTTATGTTCTCTGAGCTTTGGGTATAATGTTATAAACATACTATGTGTCATTCTGTCACGTAGAATTGGATGCACATTAAATCGTCGACTTTCTCTTTGTTAACGACGTTTCCATCTGCGGTATGCAAGCCACAACACGACTGCTTTGTCTGGCTCCATGTTTATAACTGTCCCTGGGTCCCTCCCAAATTCATCGCGCGTAGGAGCGCGCGTAAAACGCGGCATCTGGACGCAATATAAATTGAAACGCGCGAGAGCACTCGCGCGTAAAACGCTCCATCTGGACAGGCTCTTAGGAGACGAACATTTTCATACCGCGACTGTACATAATTGTGTTTCATCTAATGGATTCGGCCATTCTATAAAATAGTCATGACAAACGAATTTGAGCGGCCGAAAAACTACACCGCGAGTCTTAATCAACTTAGCACACCAAACCGGTTTCTATATTTACCTAAAGTAGCTAAGTTTTCTTCTAATAAAGTCCCAACTATCGATGTTTAAAAATGTTTCATTATGATAGACTAGCGTGCGTCTTCGCTCGCCCCGTTCCTGTTACTTTTTCGAGATAAAAATTCCTATGTGCTATTCCAGACTATAATCTATTCTTTGTGCCAAATTTGATCTAGATCCGTTCAGACGTTCTGGCGTTATTGAGTAACAAACATTCATCCATCCATAGGGAGGCAATAATGTACGACCCGTTATTGCGCAGCAGGATAATGTACAGCAGGTTAATGTACACACCGTTATTACGATGCCAGGGTTTGGATTAACGGGGCGTACAATAAAAGGTCGCGAAATAACATGCTGTACAATGTCGTCACGTGTTGTTATTGTACGCCCCGTTATTACGATGCCAGTTAAGCCTAGTGCACACTGTAGCAATTAAATATTGATTTTGCTGTTTTGTTCTGGCAGCGGATACTTGTACTTGTCCTTGAGACTTTATAGGGCGGATCCGACTTGGATAGGTTAGGTTATGTTAGAACATATAAATAACGCACAAGGCGAGCGAGCAAAGCGAGCGTGCCGCGGCAGCGGCCGCCGCAGTGCCAGAAAATGTTTTTTTACATTTACCCCAAAGGGGTAATATTCTCTTAAGGAGCAGTATCCATTGCCTACAAAAAATAAGAAATAATTGAATTGCTTCAGTGTGCACGGGCCCTAATGGCATCCAATTAACATGCTGTACAATAATATCACGTGACAATTTTGTGCACCCAGTTAAATCGCAGCCAGTTATTGTACGGCAGGTTAAAATGAAACCAAAAAACGATAAAAGGTTTCGTTTTAACATGGTGTACAATAACATGCTGTACAATAACTGGACGTACATTAACCGGACCCCATCCATACACACTTTCGCATTTAGTGGGAAGTGGGATTTTTTTATCAATTAACGTATTATGGCGTGTGTTTAGTGTAAAAAATACAAACTTTTTTCTTTCTTTAATGATAAAAAAAATAGATAGTGGTACACACCAGTGCCTGATCGTTGGAAGCGCGTCGCACGCAGGTGGCCGACCGTGCCTCGGTATCTTGTAGGGCAGTAGCTCGTACTCGCCACTCCCCACACCATTGATACTCGGTGAAGGAACCACCTGGTTCATCACCCTGAAAACATATGCTCAAGGTTAAACACACTGCAAGAACCCAGCTGGGCAAAGAGGCAGCGCGGAGGGCAACTTTCACTGTTTACGAGACGTGACGCCGCGCTGTGACTTTTTTGGTAGTGGCCTGGAACTATTGATGGACTAGGCTTGCACAGCTGAGTTGGTCTTATTCACAGAAAATATCTGTATACAACGTGAGTTTGAATTCGTATGTTATCCCGAAAGGTGGTGATAGGGACCATGGTTTTGCACAAGCTATGAAAACATTTCTGTGAAATACGAAATCTAAATCTTCCATACAAAAAAAATAATCAATTTGACAAAATATTTTGTGTGAAAACCCTACATCTTGGGCGGGGCCGGCGCTAATTTGGTAAATAGGTAAGTAGTAATAAAACTTACAAACTAGGTACATATCAATTTACTGGCTTTCCATGGTATAAGCACTCTGTTCTGAAGACGGGTAGCTACATAGGTAGGTACTACTACGAGTACTAGGTACAGGTAGGTTTTGCACACATTATTCACAAGCACTTAGGTAGGCCATACCTACGACAATTAAATGATTTTTGTACACTGAGTTTAACTTTTCAACATGCGCTCGCAACGAAATAGTCCACGAAATACTGAAAATAACTGAAATGCCTATAACTCGGATTTTTAATTAGACGAAGCTAGCTGACGTTTACTGTGTTGTCAGTTTTTGATGAAATAAAAATAGTGTTGTGACAAAGTGAATGATTGAAAAAACTCCTGAATGAATGAAATTGCCTCGTTTTTCTAGTGAATAGTTAGTGTGCCGAACTTGACTTGACGTGCTTGTTTGAGGATCCATATCGTTCGCGCGAAACAATATAGCAACAAAATACACAACAATTACCACAAACACAACGTAACGAAAAACTTTACAAAAACAATAACTAAACAGCGTGAGCGCAAAAAAACATTCGTGATATCAGACCAGAGGTTAGAAGCCGAATTACAAACAAAATGGTGACGTTCATCGGTGTTGGCACTAGTCGCCACGCCGCGCTTTGTAATAAACCGTCAAAAAACTGATTGTAGTTACATACTACAAGTAACTTATATCAGAGCACTTTTATACATTTTTTTATACAAATTTCAATATTATTTTATAGTTTGAAATGATTAACTATTCACTCATTGTTCATTCATCTGATTGAACGAGAACTGAATGCAGCACTATTACTTTAAATGTAGCAACATTATTTTACAAAGTGACATTAGCTACTGTCAGTCGGTATCGTCTAATTAAAAATCCGACTATAAGTTTATTTTTAGATTTTCGAGTTCGGTTTCCTTTGACAGCTTAGACAATTTAACCAAATTGTCTAAGTTTGACAGTGCCGAATAATTTTAGGGTCCCGTCCCGTTTTCATTGAAATAAAAAACGGCGAAACAAACATTATGAAATACTTACTTAACCCAATATTGGGTTAAGTAAGTCGTGTGTATGATGACTTCGTAAGCTCTCGATCCGAATTAAATTAAAGTAAATAGGTACCTACTCTGTACGTACTTTATTTAAGTTTCTCGTATCATATCTTAAAGCAATGCCAAAGTCGGAGATTTTCATAAAGTAGGTAGTCGCAAAATGCACTTGTTGTTTATCACTCAATCACACAAATAAAACTTGTCTTACATATGTTTTGGTACGAAAGTACCTACCACTAGTTTTTTTACAATGTGTAAATAAAATAATTTTTAATGAGTGTAGGCATTGCATCACATCCTCTTCGTTCTGAATCATACAACAAATAAACAAAATAAATACTTGAACATAAATTCCATGAAAAATATTATACGGAACCCAACAGACCCCATTTTTATAAAATTAGGATGACGATTCAAAGGAGGCGGTAATACATTTTTATTGCTTTTTGACTTGCCAATGGCAGATTTTGGGTGTCAAATAAGACATAGTTCAACAGAGGTCAAGTACCTAATCAGCTGGTTATAGGGTTGCCTAACATGCTTTTAAGCAAAATCATGGCGTAAACTTTACACACCATTTGTTGAATGAAAAAGTCCTGATTCAGAAAAGTCATAGAACTAATGCTGTTGGCATTCAGGAGTAGCTTATCCCCCTTTCGGGATAACATATGAATTCAAACTCACGTTGTATATGTATATCCACGGCTTTATCAGATATAGTATGGTATGGTAAATAGAGAAACTACGAATGCTCGCAGCACTCGCCGTCAAACAGAAGTGAAGAAGCATCACTATGTTGGAGTCGGAAAGAAGATTTTAAGGGTGTGGGTGCCGGTGAAATTACTGGCACGTGAGGCTGAATATCTGTATGCCTCCAGTTGATGGACGCAGGGCAGTGCATCGTAGGGCGCGTTCCTGACGTGCGTGACCTGGGAGGCATTGCTTTGTTATAGGCGATGGTTACCACTTAACATCAGGTGGGCCATATGCTTGTTCCATCAGCTAGTTGCATAAAAAAAAAAAAAGATCTGAGCTTTTAAAATTCATAGTTCATCAATTTTAAAAGCATTCATGAGGTTATGGTAGCTTAGGTGGGCCATAATACTTGATGGCCTATTAGGTTATAGGTTATTGAAAGTCACTAACCTCCACATCAATAGTCCCCTCATCCTCACTATCAGACACCTCATCAACCGAAGCCCCGGTTCGCTTCAAGCACCTAAGCGCATGCCTCTGTAGTCGGGACACGGGGAGTGTTGCATTGCAGACGGGGCACTCGCCCTCGGCCGCGAGCGCAGGAGGAGGGGAGCTGCGTCTCCTGGCTCGGAGACGACGGAGCCGGTTGCCGTGGACCCTCTGAAGCGAATATGATGGAAACTAAACTTCACATAACCCAGAACTAGGATAACTCATCCCTGAACTGATCATACCAGGATGAAACACTGGAGCGATGAAATACGCGATCTGGCGAGATGATGCTACGCCTTTCTTTGTTATTCTAGGTTATTTTGTAATTGCTAAATTTTAAGCCCTGACTAATTTAAATAAATCTTTAAAGCAATTTCTTGTTTGTACATAATCATCATTATATCAGTTAACTGCTGGACGTAGGTCTCTCCCAAGACGTGCCACTGAGCTCAGTTTTAGGTTCTTCTCTTCCAGTGCTTGCCTGCATTTAGCAGATCGTCACCCCCACCGATGATCACTTCTTCAACAGCTTCATTTCAAAGTGATCCTTGAGATTCTACTGAATAAATATTTATTATCACAGAAAGCTATAAATAATTAATAATCATCATCATCAGCCTGAAGAAGTCCACTGCTGGACATAGGCCTCCCCTACACATTTCCAGGAAGAACAATTCTGAGCCCTTTCCATCCACCGACTTCTTGCGATCTTAACAATGTCGTCAGTCCACCTGGTGGGTGGGCGCCCCACTTTTCGTCTTCCGGTTCGTGATAATTAATAATAAGATATGCAAAATCAATAAAAGAGAAAAACAGGTAGGTACAACAATGGTTATTTATGTTGTAACAAAAGTGGGTTGAATTTATATGATATATCACAAATACAAAGTGTGCTGTTTATTTTTATCAGAAGATACTTTTGTATTGACTAGTCTTGATGCATGTTTACAAAGGTTTGTACACAAGGATATGCATCAGACTATACACTGCTAGCTCTTATGTCCTTGCAGTAAGGGTCATTTTTCTTTGTTTTAGGTAACTTGAGCTGTATCCTACTGCATATACTGCAGTCTGGAATGTATATGTTATGGACCAAGTGATTAATGCGGGCATTATGAATAATGCCCGAGCATTATGCATAATGTCTAGCTCTATTGGGCTAAGTGATAAATTCTTCATTATTTATCACATTGCCCGGTCATTATTATATTGCTACATGACAATTGGGCAATTTGATAATAAACACTTTAAAGTTGCTTAAAAGACGTAGAAAGCCCCTACTTTTGATAGCAACAGTATGGAAGCTTCCTTTAAACTCCATTTCCCAAGGGTATAAAAAAAAACCTAACAACCTAACCTACTCAAGTCGGGGTGGCCCGTGTTTGTCTCCCAAGGATATAAAAAAAAAACCTAACAACCTACCCTACTCAAGTCAGGGTGCCCCGTCTTTGATTTCCTAAAGAATATAAAAAAAAACCTAACAACCTAACCAACTCAAGTCGGGGTGCCCCTTGTTTGGCTCTGGAATAGCCCAGCCAGAAGCTCGTGAGGTCGTCCATGAGCGGAGCTAGCCAATAACAATTAAAAATAGTAATTAAATATGTTTGTAATTATTTGAATAGTTATTATCAAATTGCCCTCTCCTATTGGGCATTATACATAATGTCCGGTCATTATGTTTAATGCCCAATTTATCACTTGGTCCATAACATATACATATTTCTAATTAAGCAGTTGAATTTTTAACCAGGAACCACTGAAGTAAAACCCAAGGTGTAAGCTAATTATTTTGTAAACATTACAACATACCTGATAGATATCACTTCCTGGACATCCAGTTACATCCACCTCTTGGTCGTCAGGAACGTCAACGTCAGGACTAGTGCTGGGTCCCGGCAGCGCCAGACCAGTAACGCTTAGCTTCCTCTTACTCCCACCACAGGATAGCTTTTGCAACCTTTCCACTTCTAACGCAACATGGGACTCCAACTCTCCTTGCCTAATAGTGCAACTGCACACAGGACAATTTGGATGCTCACTAACTTTCTTCCTACTACGAACACAATTCAAAATTACGTTTTCGTCATACTGCCCGAAATTCAGATTCAGATTCCCGCTAGAACTTCCTTCCATGTTATTGTACAGCACTATCGGTAACATCTCAAAACAGTTGTTGTTGACATCGGTTATAAATCGGTCTTCATCACGGCGATTGTCACAGAAAAATACAAGAACTCACTTTGCACTTTTAACTAGCAGTTCGATAAACCCGCACGAACTTATTTTGCAGTCATTTCATTTGTAATTATGTAATTATAATTCGTTGAAATGTAGCAAAACAATAACACCGGATCGTTCGTTTACAATTTTGTCATTTCGAATTTTTAATTTTAACCATAGATTTGTCTGTCTTTGTCAATGTCAAAGTCAGAATGAAAATGAAATAAAAAAAATAATTGTAAACTTGTAAACCTTGGCTTAGCTTAGAAAACACGGACGAAGCACGGACGTTGATTCCAGCCAATCATTCCTTGCCTTGGAGGAAAGATAAAAAGAAAGAAGTAATTTGGTTCTACGGTACGGCTATGCTGGTGCTATAGGTGTTGCTGTCGCAGCCTATCACCACGATTCAGCTCTAAGGAATATATAATTTAATATTCACTTACATACACGGGGCGTGTATGGCAACTGTTTAGTGAATGATCCATTGGAGAGATAAAACCGACAAGCCTGAGCCTGCTAGTCAATGGTATAAACCACCAATGGAAGACCTACAAAACCGCGGTTTTGTGTAGTGTGCTTGTGTGTAGTTGCGAATTTATCATATTACAAATTACCAAATTACAAATAATAAAATTATTCAACCTTCTCTACTTTACCTATGGTTTTTGTTGTTATTACATTGTTATCGTTCATTCATTTCATTCAGATAAATAACCTCAAAACTCATAATTTCACGCAATTTCATTTCACACGTGAAACTCTTCGAGTTTATAAGTGTTCTGTGATGTACAACTTTTGTATTTTGTTTCCTACTAGAAATAAGTAAAAATGCCCTCGATTCATATAGACAAAATCTGTCCTAAAAGTGAGATATACCCGTTCATAGTGAATTTCCAAAATGGTTATCCCACTGATCATTTTAAGGCTCGACAATGTTTGTTATTGAGTGATGAAAAAAAAGACTCCAAAAGTATTGCAGTTGATGTGGCGCATACTCTGTACACAGGAGAAGAGAGTGACGAAGGGCTGGGTACAACGTTAATACTTGCTCGCAACAAAATAACCGGCAAAGTCAGACTCATAGAAGTAGGTAACATAGAACTCAAACCTGAGATCGTTACTGACTTGGAATCTGCTCAATTGCTCGATAACTCGGCGTTGGAGCTTGGCAGAAAGTTCGGCTCCAAAAAGTTAAAGAAACATTTGGAGCAGTCACAGAAACTAAAGCAAAATGAGCAAGCAGTTGTGGCACAGATGGCTAATGTCTCACAAAACCTCACTCAGGACCAACTAGATGTGTCCTACGATACTCAAACGCACAATGACAACTTCTATGTACCTGTCATAAACAGAGAGGCTACTACAGTCACAGAAGTCTACAAACTTGATGAAATTTTGAGTCCAAAACAATATGAAATGATAACTAATGATATCAATAACATAGAACTAAAAGAGAAGCTGAACCCACTTATACAAAGATTGATGAAAAATGATTTGACACCAAAACAAAAGGTTTTATCTTTGTATGCTAGTTCATTGTTCAATCTATATAGTGTTAAATCAGCAGCGATAGCTAAAAAAAGTTTCATAGCCTGTTACGAGTCCCTGACTTTGAACAAGCATATTCTCCAAAATTTCTTCTCATATGTAAATGGGAAAAGATGCAGACCTATTCAGTATAGAGACAAAACTCTGATCTACACTATGGTGCTAATGTTATTGATCAATAATTTTAAGTTTAACTTTGACGAGTTTTGTACACACACTAAATTGGCCGTCAGGACTGTGACGACTAAGCTAGCTATGGCTGGAGCGTATGTTGTGATGACTGATAGTGTAAGAATCGCACAGTTAAAGCTACCTCTAAACAAACCTCCAAATCGAAGGAAAAGTACAAAGTAATAAATAAATATTTTCAAACTAGGTATGCATCATCATTTTAATTTAATGACTACATAGTTATTTAGAGATAGTAGTAGCAGAGAAAAGTACTATACCTTTCTCTCACATGCTTTGGTGATACATGCGAGTATGTATGTATGTATGTATGTGTGGGACTCCTGTTTCCGCAATTGGACTCAAAGTCGGTCCGTTTTGCGTCAGGAAACGCTGACTATACTTGTAGCCAGCCTAACTCCTCCCAGAAGCGCAGAAGCTTCCTGGGGGCTTCACAGGCTTGGAGGAGTGACCTGGGGTGGTCCAGGATTTCGCGTCGTTGAGTTGCTACGCCCTCGCATTCCAGAACTACGTGGGCAGCTGATTCTTCTTCGGATAGGCATCCCCTGCAGAGTGGACTGCAGTATACAAGTACTCGTATACTCCTACACTCGTATAACTACTTGTATACTCGCATGTACAAGTACATGCGAGTATACAAGTAGTTGAAAAAGATTTTATTTATTTATCCATCTGACAGATAGAGAGATTTGTATGATAGCTGAGATGGGGGATGAAATAATAATAATAATAATAAATATTGTTGGACAGTAGATAAAAGACTGTCCACAATATTTATTATTATTAGCTGCTAGGTATACATAGATAGGCCTCTCTGTAAGTATATGCCACTCTTGGTGGTCTTGGGCTAGTCTCATCCAGGTCTTGCCGATAATGTTCGTGACATCGTCTGCTCATCTTGCCGCAGGGCGACCGACGCTTCTATTGGACTTGGACGCCATACTCCACTATTCATCACCTGGCCTAGGGATGAAGAATACTCGGATGATCGCAAGTATGGAGAAACACAAAGACTGATTATAAGCAGATAATTATTTATTACAAAAAGTCCACAATAAGTGAGCCTGCACTACATACAAGAGATTAAGTTTACGAAATATAGAGTACCTAAAAGCTGGTAAAAATTAACGGCGTACCTATTGTTACACCGGCTAGTAGCGTAAGATAACAATCAGAACCTAGTTCCAAATGATAGTTATGATAATTTAAAGACAAGGATTTTTTTTGGCTATAAAGGTAGGTCGGTATGACCCGCGCCATTAAAAAAACTAAACACGAAGTGCTGTGCGAGTACCTCTGCGAGTGAGAGGTAACGATTATAGGCGCCATCTTGGATTCGTTTATTTTAAGACGTAGGACATACTATCTAAAAGTAGTTCCAATAAGTACTAGATACATAAGATAATCTAAAATGCTGTCCCAGGCACTATAGCGTCCCGTAAGTAGGGGCATGAGTAATCATCAGTTGCCCCTGACGCTATATAAAACATCTACAATAGATGCAAAGGCCTGTGTACTTTTTTTTTTACATAAGATACACATAGGTAGGTACCTAATAAATAGAAAGTAGGAGTAAGTAGATAGGACCTACTAACTAGGCATTTAAACTCCAACATGGAGGTCGGTAACTACCTATCAATTATTTAATTTATGGCACTTTATATTGTGTAGCCAGCTAGGACTAATTAGGTAGAATAAGATGATATTGTGACCAACAAGAATTTTAGTAAACTCTTGTTTTTGTAGTTTAGGATTTAAGGTGACATTGGTTCTGTCTTGACATAATCATCCGAATCCAGCGATTCAAGTTTAACATCAGCCGTAGTACTTTCTGGTTCCATATACTGGTGCTGTGGACCTAACCCTGAACACGAAGGTCCCTGATCATCACTCATTTGCGTCGTGCACAGTTCACTGAGTACCATTTCCGACTTTTCTTGTGTGATTCTCTGGCGTTGTATAGCGAACTCTAAAGAGTTGAAAGATGTTTTGCAAGTGTTACATCTGAAGACTTGAGAGTCGCGGAAGTGTTTAACTCTATTGAAAACGTGGATGTTGAAATCGTCGTTAAATCCCTTGACGCAATTCTCGCAGTCCACAGTAAAACTACGCTTCCATGACCCGTAGTTCGCAAGTTCTTCTACCTCGAAGTCTGTATGGAACTTCTTGATGTGTCGCTTCAACGTTTTACGAGTGCTAAAGTCTTTCATGCAAATAATACATCGTGGCATAACCTTCTCCATAGGGTTCGAACCGTAATCTGCGTGGCACACTGCGTTGTGCTCATCAAACTTACGCGGCCCTTTGAAAACCATGTTGCAAACTTCACACTTGTAGATCTCATCTTCGGTTAAATGTTTCGTCGCTAAATGTATTTTTAATGCTTCTTTGGAGCCGAATGATACGGAACACAAATCACAAGGATAGGTGTTCATGTTGAACGAGTGAATCAACTTCAGATGTATTTTACAAGACTTTGCTGACTCGAATCTTTTATGGCAGATGTGGCATTGGGGAAAGCTGGCAGAGTTGGGATGCTTAGTCCTGACATGCTTGCGTAAGCTGCGTTTCTCTTTGAAAAGTGTCTCGCATTCGACGCATTTGTACCTCTGCATCCCCATGTGAGTGTACTCAATATGTCTACGAATGTTTCTTTTTGATTTGAACCGTTTCTCACAGTAGTCGCATTTTGACCATGTATCGTTATTGTGAACGATCTTGATGTGTGAAGCAAGGTAGTATTTGTTACTGCAGACCTTTGAACAATACCCGCACTCAACCGCCTCGACAGTTGTATGTTTCAACTTAATGTGATGTTTCAATGAGCGTTCGCTATAGTACAGCCGGTTGCAGTACCGACATTTGTACGAAGTCAGATCACTTGGATCGATTTTAGTCGAGGAGATGTTACAATCAGCGATCTGAGATTGCGGATGAAAGATTCTAGTGTGGAATTCCAGACTGAGAATATCGGTGAAGAGCTTGTCGCAGTAATTGCAGGAGTTTACGTTAGGCGGCGGCAGACAAATCTTCTTATGTTCCGTCATTGTTTCTTTGCTGTAAAACTTATTGAAGCAGACGTTGCAAGTTGACAGGCAGTACTCCATATCGTGGTGGACTTTCATGTGGTCTTTTAGCTCGTAGACACTAAAAAACGCTGAAAAACAAAACTCGCATTTGAAGACTGCTTGCATTACAATCGGTTCTTCGTTGTTTTGTCTTAGCAAATAATTCTTGCAATACTGATAGAACACCTCAAATGAATGATCTAGTTTTATATGCCTTCTCAGCAGTAGTTCGTCATTGAATGGTTTATTGCACGTCTCACACAAGAATGCGTTCATTGCATTGTTGAAGTCACTGGATTCATTGTCGTCAGATTCAACATTATCTACGACAGATATGTCATCAGTTTTCAGATCGTCATTGTTAGGATCATGTCTAGTTCTGACGTGGCGTCTTAAACTCTGATTCGAAGTATAGATTTTAGGACAAATTTCACACCTGTACACCTCTTTCTTACCGTGGTACATTTCTGTATGTCTTTTGAGGTTTCTGGTATTTGTGTAGACCTTATGGCAAAGGTCGCATTGTATAAGTTTCTCATTTCCATTGTGGACCACTCGAATATGAACCACTAAAGAGTTTTTGCTCTTAAATACTTTTTTACATCTATCGCAAATAGGATACTCCACATCTGGATTGTGAAGCTGGTTCATATGCCTTTTTAGATTTCTTTCCGTAGTGAATATTTTATCGCATATATAGCATGTGATTTTGGGTCCAATGCCTTGTAGATGGACTGTGATCATGTGAGATGTTATGTTTTGTTTTCGGGTGAAGATTCTACCACAAATGTCGCATTCTGGTGAAGATTGGCCAAACCTGTTGTGTCCACGAGACAGGTGCAACTGTAAACCAGCTGGACTCCCAAACTTACAATCACATATCTCACAAAAGCATGATGTATTGTCATGATGACAGTTTTCTATGTGGGTTTGGAGATTATACTTTCTAGTGAATGCACGGTTACAGTAGTCACAATAGTAATCCAAGTTATTTTGATACATAAATGACATGATTACAGATAATTATAACTTCTTTAAAACCAGATCAAAATGTTTTTTTTTTTGCAACAACTGCTTATCATAGGACTACTACAAGGATGTCACTTAGGCCCTATTTTGAATACTATTTACAATGTACAGGTATATGCTTAATCAATATCTGTTAGAACTTCCAAAATGTGTTCAGCTATACAAAATTAACAACTAATGTGTAAAAAAACTTTGTGCAAAATAAATAATTTAAAGCCAATATTTCATTTCTAGTTGCTGAGATTCTTAGATCTATACACTCACAAACTAGAATTAGTTACAAACAATCTACATGTAATGGTTTAACCAAACAGCAACCTTATTAGACAGTGCTTTTAACTGATTCACAGACAAACATCAGCTTCATAATATCGAGCTCTGCAATTATGATTCTATAACAAACTCTTGGTCAGTGGCTTTAAAAGAAATCACAATATAAGTGAGGCCTTCATGAATGATGAATCCAATCACCTAGATGGAAATCTCAATAGGTTTTGATAATAACTTCAATGGCATTCTTGTTATTCATTACCAAAACCTGAGACTTTCGTACAGCTCAAGAGAGCTGTGGACCAGAAGATTAACGGAATTAACTTAGCTTTATCAGAGTTCACAATATTCACAGATGGTTGATATAACTGATGCTTGTGCTGCCTCTGTGGTTACCTGTAAATAAATAATTAAATATGTTCAAATATGCCTTTGCCGTCCAATAAGACTTAATCTAAATTGAACATGAATATATCCTTTTAAAAATACCTACAGGTTACCATTACTCACTAGCATCACGATGCAAATAAATGGAAAACCTGGATAACCGATATTCCAGTCTGTACTTGTCTTTATAGGGACACATACAAAATCACAGAAAACTAAAGATTAACGCAGTGTATTATTATTATGGTAATCTTACTCTGACCTCGGTAGAGTACTCAGACTCACCTGCCGCAGTGTTGAGGTATTCCAATCTGGTGCTAACGTAATGAACTATCTCCATTTTATATCGATCGATGCAATGGCTACAGTGTTCTTCTTTGTTGAACATTCCTTCATAAAGTTATTATAGTTTCAGACACAAATGAAACGCTGGTCGGTATTTTACAGTTGTTTTCCACTTAACAGTAACAGCAAGCACCTATTTTACGAAATACTAATTTTTATTTACTCGTCCGATTAATGTTCTTTCCTTGATTCTGTTTCAAGTTTCAGTTTCATGTTTTGTTTGTTTGTTTTGTTTGATTGATGTCAAAAACCGGAAATAGACTTAGCCTAGCCTTGAGAAAGTATTCTGGAAAATAGGAATGTACATCAAGCAGGACCTTGATTGATAGAGGTAAGTAAGCAAGCAGAATCCATATAAGCAAGAGTTAAAAAAGTCTATGGTTAGCAATAATGGCGATCGTTTGCTTGCAAATATTTTTAAGGAAGTGACTATTTGTACGGGTGCTGGATGAATAAATTATATTTATTCGTACGGATATTATTCAAACTCAGGGCACCCCGACTTAAGTCACAAAAGTAACAGTAGGTTGTTAGGTTTTTTTTTTTATACCTACTTAATTTCAAGAATGGTGCATGTCAGTGCAGAGAGGACCCTTCCCCCGTCCTTCCTCCTCCCTAACAATACTAAAGGCAACCCAAATTTTAACTTTACTACGCCTTTTAAGCGACTGTAAAGTGTTTTGCACCTAGACTCACCTAGCTTTAAGACGTTTCAAAGTGATTCTTGCATCGTAATGAATAAAAAATTATTGACTTTGACTTTGACTTTTTAAAAATCCAGATTCAAACTCGGGGCACTCCGTTAAAAGTCACTAAAGTAACAGTAGGTTCTTAGGTTTTTTTTTTTTTATACCTACTTCATTTCAAGAATGGTGCCCCCCCCCCTCCCCCCGCAGTACCCGTATTAATAATTATAAATTGTTCGTACAGTACCTGTATTAATAGACTCAGCCTATTTTTAATCTATAATTCATATTGATTATTCATTCATTCATTCAGTTACGTTTGTTTTGTTGTGTTTGTTTTGTGTAGTTGTAGTCGATCCAAGTCGATCGAAGTTGAATCGTACTTTTCTTTTTGTCTTCTCAATTTTCATAAAAACTAATTCACGCCAAAATGAATGATTTTACTGTTTGTAGAGTGTGTTTAGCTGATAATATAAGGGTGCATTCGATTGCCAACACAGAGCTTCAAGAAATATATGAAAACCTTACAAAAACAAAGGTAAACCTACTGTTTTGTAATCAAAATCTTTAATTCGCCGACTTCGTTACGTTGCCGTGGCCCTGTCGGCCCTTTAATGGGTACTGGGGAAATATATTCTCTATTGTCAGTATTGTAGATACCTGCTAGGTACAACCAGCTCCTCCAAATAAGACAAGCCTAGAAAGGGGAGGCAATAATGTACGACCCGTTATTGCACAGCAGGATAATGTACAGCAGGTTAATGTACACAACGTTATTACGATGCCAGGGTTTGGATTAACGCGGCGTACAATAAAAGGTCGCGAAATAACATGCTGTACAATGTCGTCACGTGTTGTTATTGTACGCCCCGTTATTACGATGCCAGTTAAGCCTCGTGCACACTGTAGCAATTCAATATTGATTTTTGATGTTTTGTTCTGGCAGCGGATACTTGTACTTATCCTTGAGACTTTATAGGGCGGATCCGACTTGGATAGGTTAGGTTATGTTAGAACATATAAATAACGCACAAGGCGAGCGAGCAAAGCGAGCGTGCCGCGGCAGCGGCCGCCGCAGTGCCAGAAAATGTTTTTTACATTTACCCCAAAGGGGCTATTCTCTTAAGGAGCAGTATCCATTGCCTACAAAAAATAAGAAATATTTGAATTGCTTCAGTGTGCACGGGCCCTAATGGCATCCAATTAACATGCTGTACAATAACATCACGTGACAATTTTGTGCACCCAGTTAATTCGCAGCCAGTTATTGTACGGCAGGTTAAAACGAATCAAAAAACGAAGAAAGGTTTCGTTTTAACATGGTGTACAATAACATGCTGTACAATAACTGGACGTACATTAACCGGACCCCTAGAAAGTATTACATTAGTGCAGAAACAATCCTCGAGCATATATTTTTGAACTTATTCATTGAAGAACTGTCTAAAAATCTTAGACATTGTTTCTGCATTCGGCTTAGATCACTGCTATATTTATCTTACTGTTACATATCTGTAAATGAACTTGGTTCTTTGAAAGACAAGCTTAAACACTCAGTGTTACCTTCTTTTAGCTATTTGCCCAAGATGACTGGCCGGTCACAGTGTGCTATGTGTGCCATGCACAGCTTCAAAGCTGTTTCAAATTAGTGGATTTGGCTAAACACTCTGAGTCGCTGCTCTTGCAACTCTATCACAGCAGCATTAAGGTATGTTTCTATGATAAACAACTATATACTCTATACTCCAGCAAAGTTCAATGTAGAATGTTTGTAATCAAATTACTGATAAAGTAGAAATGCTGAACTGATAGTTCTGTTGTTATTCTTTGTGTGTATTATGGACCTCACCGAGGTGGTCCCTTCAGACTGGCCATAGCCCAAATTTGAAACATGTGTTGCTGCTAATTCAATCATGTTTAAAACAATTGTGCTTTTATTAAGCTAAAATTCTCCTTTGAGTGATAAGTTTTAATAATTGTTAGCAATAAACATTGTAGGCAAGATCTCAAATCAACAAGTCAAAATCTGTTAAAAAACTATGACATTTTTTTTGAGATAAGTTCTGTAAGCTTGTTTATAATCATTCTACATTGAATTAAGCTGGAGTATAATTCTCTTACTACTATTCTATGGGTAACATCTCAGCTGAGTAGTTGCCTGCTTATAGAAGTAGGCAACAAATATTGCACATTAGCTAATTTCGACTTCATAGAGCGTAGTGGGCGTCAGAAAGAGATGACGCTCTACGAAAGCAGGAAAGCCGATGTGCAATATTTATTGCCTACAACCATACATCAAGAAACAATGTTAACTATCAACCTTTTCCCATTACAGTTATCTCGAGACACCATCCTTCTTATAGACAGACTTACACTCAGCTACTCAATAACGCCCATAGAGTCTATATCTCTGATCGATGAACCACCGGTCTTCGAGCCCAAAGAAAATATTTGCAATGTGAAGAATGAAACTAAGAAGTTGAAAGTAGAGCCGCTTGAAAATGGCGAGGGATATATGACTGAAGTTGAAACAGGTACTGTGATTTATAATGAGTTAATACTTACTTTGAGGGACCTCACCTCATACCTATGGGGCCTTATCTCATACCTCAAAGGACCTTACCTCATACCTCAAGGGACCTCAACTCATACCTCATGGGACCTCACCTCATCCCTCAAAGGCCCTCACCTCATCCATCATAGGACCTTACCTCATACCTCTAGGGACCTCACCTCATCCCTCAAAGGCCCTCACCTCATCCATCAAAAAGGCCCTCACCTCATACCTCAATGGACCTCACCTCATACCTATAGGGACCTCACCTCATCCATCAAAGGCCCTCACCTCGTACCTCAAAGAACCTTACCTCATACCTCAAGGGACCTAAAAAACATCACCTATGTTCGTGTGCCAGATAAATACTTTCCATTTTGTTCTTTAGCAGTTATTTATAGATGAGATGCATGTCCATATCTCAGATTCTTTTTATTCTATAGCCATTGTTTTGAGTCAAATTTTGAAAATTGCATTTTGTACAATTTTTTTCAGACAATGTGGCAGATATCAAAAGGGATTTAGCAGACTATGATGACAATGTCTCCTCAGACTCTGAAGACAATATTCCACTGACCAAGTTCCAAGTGACAAGGCAAATAGTTAAACATGTTAAAATCAAACGAAAGGATAAACCAAAACGAGGTTATCAAAAAGGTAAGAAGGAGAGCACTGGTGGTCTAGTGGTAGCGCCTTCCGATCCTAAGGTCGTGGGTTAAATCCAGTTGTGTACCAATGAGTTCTTCTGTCGAAAAATGTATGTGCACTATGCCAGTACTCTCAAACGGTGAATGAAAACATTGTGAGGAAACCGGCGTGTCGTAGAACCTAAAAAGTTCAAGCTACATGTGTCAAGCGTCACGCAAAAAGGGCCCGCCGGCCGCCAGCGCCCTACGGAAAAACCAGTCCGCACATCAAGTGCGGATGATGAATTTTCCGAACGATATAACTAATTCAAACACCCTTTTATGGGAATAATTTATTTTCTATACTTTGTGTAAGCAAATACCTGAAAACTAAAAAGTATAAAGTTGAATTAAATATTGATATTATGCTCCCGATTTACAGATATCAAAATAGATGCCCAAGAAGTATTCCTTACCAAAGAGCAACAGACAGAAGAAGTGTTAGCTCGTTCCAAATCACTGAACTACCTAAACTCTCCGTTCAAATGTCACCTGTGCTACAAGGGATTCGTCAATGAGCTAACCTACAGCAACCATACACAGAAACATGATGAAGTGAGTAGTCTATTGACTGTAACAGCTGTTTAAATAAATAAACTATAGTTTAAAAAACTAAAAAAAAAACGCTTTTATAACTAATTGAACTAAAAAGTTAAAAATAAAACTGTAATAATCAATTGAAAATTTATATTATTGTACAAAAAGCGTGGGGTGCTTTTTAATAATAACTTCAGATATAATAAACTATTGATAAAATATTTACAACAATCAAAATCAAGCCCCCCCCCACGCTTTTTGTACAATAATATAAATTTTCAATTGATTATTACAGTTTTATTTTTAACTTTTTAGTTCAATTAGTTATAAAAGCGTTTTTTTTTAGTTTTTTAAACTATAGTTTATTTTTAACTTTTTAGTTTTTTTTTTTCATATTTATTTTTTCATATTATTTGCATTGTCATCGACCTTTGACAGGTGTGCAAAGTTTGAATCAAATCTGATCGTTCAAAGTAGGTTTTTTTTTTTATTTCTTTTCATGTTTTATTATTTTTTTTTTCATATTTTTGCATTGTCATCGACCTTTGACAGGTGTGCAAAGTTTGAATCAAATCTGATCGTTCAAACTAGGTTTTTTTTTTTATTTTTTTTTATTTCTTTTCATTTTTTTATTTTTTTTTCATATTATTGCATTGTCATCGACCTTTGACGGGTGTGCAAAGTTTGAATCAAATCTGATCGTTCAAAGTAGGACAAAATCGAGCTCAAAGGGGTCGGTTACATACATACGTACATACAGGTGAAGCTAATAAAAGCGTTATAAAAAATCTTCAACTTCTTATCGTGTCACTGATTCTTTTCGAACCAAGTGTGGTGAAAGGATTTTAAGTGCGCCTCAAAGAGGCTCCTTTCGTGCACTTACACATATTTTCGAACTTTGTAGGTTCTACGATATGCCGGTTTCCTCACGATTTTTCTTCACCGTTTGAGAGCACTGGCGTAGTGTACATACATTTTTGGGCAGAAAAACTCTTGATTTGAACCCACGACCTTAGGATCGGGAGGTGGGGCCGCTACCACTGGGCCACCGGCGCGGCGCTCTACTAATAAAAAAATAAATATTGTGGACTAAACAACACTATCTGGCCTCAAACTAAGCAGAGCTTTTACGGGAACCAAATAGCTGATATAATACTTGTACACTTTTTTTTGTAAATACTTACATCGTAGTGCATCGTAGGGCACTAGGATGAGGCACTAGGATAAGGCGTTTGTGACGTGCGTGACCTACGAGGCATTGCTTTGTTATAGGTCATGGTTACCACTTAACAACAGGTGGGCCATAGGCTTGTTTCAATAGCAAGTCGTATAAAAAAAGCTCAACACCCAGACAGAGAACAAATATCTACGTTCACCACATAAATATTTGTTCCCGGTAGGGATCGAACCCACGACCTACGGCGCAGAAGGCACAGCTTCTACCAACTGAGCTGAGAGGGCAGTCAAAAAAGAGAGAGACCATTGGGTCAACTAGAATATTGCTGCCACCAACCCAAAGTCCTACTCCGCTATTTTAAGGAGTTGGGCTGGCTGGGGTAAGGGTTAGCAGGGGGACAATGCACAATACACCCCATCGCGGGACGTCAGTGCAGATCTTATTCCCCAAATCAATAAGAATTAGAATTAGACAGTCAAAAAAGTCTGTTTGATTAAAATAATATAAGTTTAAAAAACTTTAGAAACCGATTTCATGGCTAATCTGCCTGAACCGATTTTAGTTCAGTTGGTATTTGAATTTCTATGGGCCCTAAGCTACCTACTTAATAAAATCCGGTTACTCCCATTTGTTCAATAGGACTGTGACGTCATAGGACTTTTGATACTTTTTTATCCTTTTAGTTCCATGGCAGAACTAATAAATATTATATTCCAGCGCAGCGGTATACACAGATGCGAAGTGTGTTTGCTTCGGTACGACAACCCGCGATTGCTCCGCAAGCACGTCTCTCTGGCGCATGCGCGCCGATACCGCTGCAACAAGTGCGAACACGTCTCCAGATCCACGTGAGTCTACAAGGGCCATTCTAAAATGCTTGAGTCAACCGAGCTACAAGCATAGTTTTTTGACAGTTTGACATTCTTCTCGTCGTGTCTCTACTTTCATGTAGTAGAGCTTTTTGTGAAGGGCTCGTCTGGGGAAGTACTAGAGTGCCTTTTTGTGCCGTGAAGCAGCATTGCTGTGTTTCGGTTTGAAGGGTGTGGGTGCCAGTGAAACTACTGGCACGTGAGGCTGAACATCTGTATTCCTCAAGTTGATGGACGCAGAGCAGTGCATTGTAGGGCACGTTCTTGATGTGTGTCACTATGTGCCTGATTAGTAAAATTAACTTGTTCATTTTAATAATTGTTTCAGGTACCAAGCTCGGGACCACGACAAGTGGCATGAAGGATTCAGCTTTGAATGCCAACTATGCAGCAAGGAATTTAGGTAAATATTGTGAAAGGTCTCGATAACCACTATTCCTATTAACTGAGCTAACAGCTCACGTCGTAGTAGCTCTGTCTTCTGCGCTGGAGAGCGTGGGTTTGATCCCCACCGAGAACAAATATTTGTGTGGTGACCTACTCCCACCGAGAATAAATATTTATGTGAGAAACGAAGATGCATGTTCTCAAACTCTGGTTGCATTAAAGATCTAAGCAGCTTCTGGGATCTGATAGTATCTATAGGTAGCGGCACATAACTCTACCGCTGACCGTTATTGCGCAGAAGTCAAAAATTAGGTACCAGAGGGGGGCTAGCGGTATGAAGGGCGGGCGTGCGTAGCACTGATTGGCTCTCCAGTCGCACTCCGCTCTCTGTACCAATAGGACACTCTGCACACATCCACACATCCCGTGTGCGCGACATGCGCACACTACGACGCATGCGCAGCTATCCCCTCTGCGTATCGCTCAGCGCTAGAGTTATGTGTCGCTAGTTATACCAAGCTTTAAAATTATTCCTGCCTTTTTTAGGAAAAGAACGTCGTATTTGACCCACATTCGTAAGAAACATCCTACGGAGTGCGTTTGCGAGCTCTGCGGGTTCAGTTTCGTGAGCCAACATGGATTACTGCTGCATAAAACAAAAACGCACAAACTGGACATGCAGGTAATTTGAGAAAGTAAAGCGAGAGATGATTTTGCAAAAGATTTAGGCGAATCTGCGTTAATGAAGCATACAATCTGTATAGATTATATATATGAAATATATATGAATGTTTACTCATGGGTTGGCCTCTCAGCTCAGTTGGTAGCTCTGCCTTCTGTCCCAGGCCATGGGTTCGATCCCCACCGAGAACAAATATTTGTGTGGTGAATGAATACAGGTGTTTGTTTTCTGTCTGGGTGTTATATTGTATTCCAAATATCGACCCTTCTGGGATCAATTGTCGTAAGAGCCAACTCATTCTGGCATCAAATGTCGTAACAGCCAACATTGCCAGCATTGAGTAACGACATTTGATCCCAGAAGGGTCCATATGTATTTTCAAAAAAAAAAATTATATAAGTATTATATCAGCTATCTGGTTCCCATAGGACAAGCTCTGCTTAATTTGGGGCTAGATAGTGTTGTGTGGATGGTCCACAATATTCTTTATTTATTTATCTGTTTATAAACTAACATAACTTTGGGAGACTTTCTTGTACCTGGGCATACTAGAGATTAATATAATATCCATTATTTTTTTCAGGAGGAAACATCACAAGTACCAGAAATAGAGAGATTTTGCGCGAATTGCAGCATACAGTTTGCTTGTTTAGATGCCTATCAGAGACACCTACTGAGCTCCGTCAGACACACAACTAGAGAAGAATATAGGTAACAGATCATACATGCTCCTCATTTTATATGGGGTTCGTATAACATGTTCTCCTCTTCCATCCCACTAGGTCAGCCATCATTTCTATATTCAAGAATTACACTATCACCCAGCTGGTCACACGTACGACGACGAGCCCAGCAGTGGGACACAATAAAATAGGTTAGAGTCTGTTCAGTAAGAGAGCCGTCGTGGCCAAATTGTGAACTAACGTTTCTATTTTTATATGGCAGCTCATCCCTTTCTTTCTGTCAGCATTTTGCATCATAAAAATTAAATAAAGGAATAGTACACTAGCTTCGATAGGATCAAAACGCAACAGACGCGCTATTGTATTGCCCACTAAACAAAAAAGCACAGCTGCGCCCTCATATCCCACGACGGTTCTCTTTCTAAACAGACTCTAACAAAATAACAAAGATAAACATAATACTTTTTGTCCTGAAAAATACGGCGCAAAGAAGCTACCACGCGGGCGAAGCCGCGAGCAACTGCTAGTTACGTATTATGTATTAAAAATAATTCCATGTGAGCCTAATTCATTTTTGACGTGACAACGTCTTATAATTCGATGCAGCCGGCTGTACGCACGAAAAAACATGACGTCATGCGGCGTTACCTCGCTCCGAGGCGTTCCATTTAAGGCTTGAAATGCAAGCGAGAGCGCGGAACGAGCGACAAGGAGGCACAATCGGCCTCGGCGTTCGGCAGCGTTCGACATTTGTCTCTCCTACTTGAGTGAGCGATGCGTCCGCGTGGACAGCTGTATGACGTTGTCACGTTCAACTATCGTCAGTAAACCGACTTTACTGATAACCAATTTTTTTTATTATTTCCAGCACCCAATGCAATATCTGCCAGCTCAATCATCTGGACCACGGATCTCTAATGATACACATGAAGGTAACAAATAAATATTCGTAGACATCAATAAATAGTATATTCGTGGATAATTTTCACACAACGCTATCTAATCTTACTTCTAATTGTGTTGGGGGAATAAGATCTGCACTGACGTTCCGCGATGGGGTGTATTGTGCATTGTCCCCGTGCTAACACAACGCTATATAACCCCAAACTAGTCAAAGCTCAACACTAGGTACTTCTGTAAGAATAGTCTATAATGGCGATAAAGTCATTTTCAATATGATAAATAATATTTTCGTGGGTATTTTTCAAGCAACGTTATCAAGCTCCAAACTGCATGCATTTCCAACAATATTATGTTGTTTTAATTTTTACAGATTCACAAAAGCAAGTTGCTACCTCCACCTCGGGCCGTTAACCTTAACTCGGCATTAGTTAAGCTATCTTGTGACGTGGTAAATATTATAATACTAACCTTTAACTGACGACCTATACGTCTCACAGACGTCATAACTTTTATTATTACAATATTTTCTAAAATACGCGATTCGCGGAGCCACGTCTCTCGCTACCTTCCGCTTCCACCATCTTCTTGCCGCTAGCCCACGACGCAGGCACAGCGAGTGCATACGTGTCCAGACCTGAGCTATCGCCGTTTCACAGACGTAAGTACGGTGTTTATGTGCTAAAACTGGTACGTCTCTCCGTCGTCACCTCAGTGTATATGTAAATAAGCTTATAGTATCTCAGTGACGTGACATCGGATAAATAGTTTTTTTTAAATATTATAGAATGCCTCAGCAGAAGAAAATGTCGATTATGAAGCAAATAACTCCCAATGATGCTGAAGGTTTGGTTTCTACTCCGCCAGATCGACCTCAAAGATGATTAAATAGTTAAGATATCCAAAAAAACGCCAGTAAATGTACCAAATACAGGGTTATTCATTATTAGCTGCAAATACTCAGGAATTCGGTTCAACAAATAAAATAAAAAATATCTATGAAATGGTTTTTTTTTTATTTTGATTTAAGTTTTTGTATCAAAATTTTATTTTTATTAATTTCTTTACGGCTATTGCATAATGATTGCCATGGAGAACAGGACGATGACCCACCTAGGCGGTGACTGAACGCAGAGTGTCGCTCACGGCGCGCGGGCGCGGATCAAAGTTCAAAATAGGTCAGGCGCCAATGATTTCTTTATCGATTTTCTCGGGATTTTCATAACAAATATTAAAAAAAAAACATTTCATAAAATTTTTTTATTTTATTTGTTGAACCTAATTCCTGAGTATTTGCAGCTAATTATGAATAGTCCTGTATATGTGTTGTCAGTTTTTTTTATTTGGTAGTTAGAGTAATTTCTTTTGTTTTATTTTGATGCTCTTATAATTATGCAAAAAGTTTTTAAGTTCATTTATCGATTTTATTTTATATATATAGTTTAAATATATATTCTTATAGTTTAAAAAAAATGGAGACTTAAGTAAATCTCTAAAATTGAGTAAGCATTTATTTAGATATCGATAATAAATGTGGATTATTCTTAAAATAGAAGTGATATTTTATTTTTTATTTTTAATATAATTACCCAATAATATTATGTATCTACGGTAAAAGCTTTGAAAAACTGCCATGCTTTATACGTAAGTTTTGAAACAATATTTATTTTTTGACGTCTGTCAGACGCTACCGCGGCGTTAGTGCTACGTTTCGACCACCTCGTCAGCCAAAGGTTAATAATAAATACTGTGGACAATTGACAAACCACTATCTAGCCCCAAAATAAGCAGAATAGTGCTATCAGAAGCAGATAGCTAATATGATAATAGCAGATAGCTCTTTGTGTGTGGCTCGTCCGGGAAAGTACTACCACCATGCTTTTCGTCTACGAAATGTTGTTTTCGTTTCGCCAACGTATTTTTGGTGTCTCATCTTTTTCCATACAATAGAGAGAGACAAACTAGGCGAAACGAAATGTTGTAAATGAAGTGGGACTTGCCCTTTTGTACCCCGATTCGGAGTTGCTAGCACATTTCGTCTATTTGTCTCTCTCTATTGTATGGAGAAAAGATGAGACAGCAAAAATACGTTTGTCTCATCAATTTTCCGTACAAAAGAGAGACAAGTGCTGAATCGGGGTATACTGTTCTTATTAGAACGTGTTCGCTTCATCAATTCTTACTAAATATCAGTTGTATTCGGCAGTGTGGCGCTATGTTCGTGAGTAGGTCACGGTTGGCGGCGCACGTCACTCGCAAACACTTCGGCGTGAAGCTAGCCAAGTGTGTCGTTTGCGAAGTCTGCGGACGACAGTTTTCGGTAACTATTATGTTTATGCTAAGTATGCTGTTGCAATGCATTGCTCTTATAAAGAGAATGCATTAGCGGCGATAGGCTTTAGACATCTGTGTTCACCACACAAATATTTGTTCTCGGTGGGGATCGAACCCACGACCTACGGCACAGAAGGCAGAGATACTACAAACTGAGCTAAGAGGCCAGTCAAATATAGTATACCCTACCTTCCTAATAACTACCTACCTACCAACCCTAGCTTTTATCTACCCAGTATACAGGGTGGTTTTTTGAGAAGAGCCGTGATGGCCAAGTCCGAAACCACGAGAGTTAGGGAAAAGTCGTGAAAGGAGTCATGACCTCGAATTATAAGAAAACAATAACTGCATATATTTTTTTTTCAAAATGGGCCTAACACTCGTGGTTTCGGACTTGGCCATCACCGCCCTTCTCAAAAAACCAGTCTGTATAAGCTCATTATAAGTAATAGATTAATTATGAGATGGAAACTGTATCCTACTTACCTTATGTGTCATGGTAATCAATAAAGAGTATCTATCTACTAGTAAAGTTCTATAAACCGAAGTTTTTTCTATGTACGACGCTCAAACCAATTTTCTTATGTTTTCCAGTGCAATGCGTTGCTTCGCTACCACCTGCGCCGGCACCGCGGCGAGCGTCCGTTCGCGTGCGTTCGCTGCTCCAAGCGCTTTGCGGACGCATCGCAACTCCGCATCCACGCGCGTACGCATTCCGGCGAGCGACCGTACGCGTGTCACACGTGCGCTAAACGGTTCGCGCAGAAGGCGGCGCTAAACCGACACCATCGGGTAACTTAATTCTTCTTGTCGTGTAACTAGTTTTGTAAGGTTTTTAAGTGCGCCTCAGAGACCTTTACATCATACATGCTCAGTAAATAGGATTTTCTTTAGCGCAAAGAGGCTGTGTAAGTAGGCGTGTGCAGCCCAGTGCATTGTAAATGCGTTCCATTTTCAAATCTTACCGTCAGGTAGCACTATGCTTGATACGTAATGGTTCATTAAAGTTCAAGAGCTATGCAAACCTCCTTGGTGATGGTTCATTACAGTTCAAGAGCTATGCAAACCTCCTTGGTGAAACAATCTCTTTTCTTACAAAATGATATGAAAACTTTTTACTGAAAAGATATAGCTCACAGATGTGTGCATAAGTGTGCGTCTACGACTGTTTTAGCAGATACCTACCGGTACAAATATTTTACTATTAATTTTAATAAAATTAATAATATTATTGTAAGTTCATTTTTCTCAAATTAAAATTACATTTTGTCATACCCGTATAAATGTTGTGTTATTGTTGTATTGTAAGCCTATTTCTGCCGAAAAGCAGCATTGCTGTGTTTCGAGTTGAAGGGTATGGGTGCCGGTGAAACACTGACACGTGAGGCTGAACATCCGTATGCCTCAAGTTGATGGTCGTAGGGCAGTGCATTGTAGGGCACGTTCCTGACGTGCTTGACCTACGAGGCAATGCTTTGCTATAGGCAATGGTTACCACTTAACATCAGGTGGGCCATATGTTTGTTCCATCAGCTAGTTAAAAATTTACCTCGCATGAATGATGTAAAGTAGAATGCTTACCTCGGTCATAAGTAGCTATTGCACCCTCGAACTATATTTGCATGCATCTAAATATCTCGGGTACACTCGATCCATTAGCGCCCTTTGCGAGCTGCGCTCGCACGGGCGCCAAAAAGGATCTTGTTCTGCAAAAGCTCACTTACTGCCCTTGTATAACAATCTACTATTGTAAGGTTTTTAAGTGCGCCTCAGAGACCTTTTAGGCTCTTGACACTTTGAACTTTTTGTAACAATTGTATGTTTTCACACTTTGACATTTTGAAAAATAAAAATCACTGAACTTATTGAAAAAATCGCGATTAACTATTGTAGTGCAATCCGAAAATTGCATACAGCAAAAAAACAATATTGTGATCCTAAGACGTTTTCCTACTTAAAAGTTTATTTTTATACGAAAACCAGAAAAGCGGTTTTCCCCTCAGCTATAACATAAATTGGTTCAAGAAATATTTAAAAAGTTTTTCAGGATAAGGCAACGCAACGACAGAACCCTTGGTGTTGTTGGTGACGGTGACCGCTTACCATCAGGTGGGCCGTAAGCCTGTTTCTCTATCAGTAGTAAAAATAAAGCAATTTAAGAAATTAAAAGGTTATTTGGAAGTAGATACTACAATGCTCTTTTTCGTTTGTCAGGTGCACACCGGCGCTAAACCCTACGCCTGCCAACTCTGCTCTAAATCCTTCAGCCAGTCCAACTCGCTGAAGACGCACGTGCAATGCGTGCATCTCAAAATGGCGCCTTACCGGAAACGGAAACGAGCTACAAAAGATGATTGTCAAATTGAAAATAAAGATAAGTAATGTTTAAAATGTGTTTAATTCATCCTTTAGTTTTACTAGCGGTCCAAAAGTACTAAGTTTAATCTGGTTTAAATTCTTCTTAAATTCAAGAGCTTAGTTCTTAACTTTTTATTGATTTTTATAGTGTTTACTACATTGCTTGACTAACGTCAAACCTGTAGATGGAGCCACGGTCGCGTTAGTGGCGAACAATCCGTAAGAGTTATTCGTGATTAGGATCCGATGGCGCAGCGGTCAGCGTACCAAGGGGAAGGTCGCGGGTTAAAATCCCGCTCGGCTCTTAACTTTTGGGACATTATAAAAAACTTAGTTTTCGGGGTTCTGATGTAGCTTCCTCCAATTGAGTTTTGAATGTGGCCTCCGGAAGTACATCAATATGAATTAAACTGCTTGCTGTTCCATGCAAAATGTATATTCCTTTGTAGATTTCGATTTAGGCTATTTTTATTATATGAAGTTCAAAAGTTTTGATATTTTTCATGCCGTGCGAAACCGGGCCGAGTCAGCAAGTTACATGGTACATTACCAATCTTCGATCGACCATCCGTAGTGTAGATCGAATCGTCTGAAATATAAATTAGCTGTTAGGTTTACTGGTACAGTAGTAGTTTTTAACCAGAAAGAGAAAGAAAAATTTGGAAAAAAACCTACAGTTCGCCCGGCGTAACTTAGACGCAAGTTACTTTGTTTTTTTTCTGTGGTACACCATGACTGTGTACAATGGTACCTTATTTTAGACTTCTGCGCAATAACGGTCAGCGCTAGAGTTATGTGCGGCTACCTATAAGATTAGTCCATGCTATAAGAGTTGTCAGCACCTTCCCGACATCGGCCTGTCGATGTCGGAGCAACTTGTTTAAAAAGAAAAAGTTCTAAGCATTCGTTACCCTTTCCTAGGACTTTTCGTTCCAGTGGTGGTTATACCCGCTTTGAACAGTTTCTTCCTTTGTTTCTTAAGCTCGCGCTGTTTGTTTTTCTTGGCGGCTGCTAATTGCGCGTGGTAGTTTGTCAGGGCATTCTCGTTGAAAGGGTATTTAGCCTTAGTTTTATCCTTCACTATTTTGTTAAATAAAGTATATTAGTTACACATACACCCCCTACTTACAAACGTTTTAAAAAAAAAAATAGTGTTTAAAAAACTGCTATATCTTTCCGCTGTGTAATGACAAACAGTGACTTGGTATAGTATATTTCATTACAAGTGCGGGAAGGCTGTCATTGCAAAGAGTTCCGATTAATGTCTACCCGAGCCGAAGGCGAGGGTTGACAGTCGGAACAAGTTGCAATGACGGTTCCGCACGTGTACTGAACGACTATTTTTAATACAGTTGCGAAAAAATTAAGCAATTTAATAAAATAATAAAAATACGATTTGCTTTTTTCTCTTCTCTCCACGCAATAAGTTCGTCGTATGTATGCATGTAGCGACTTTTTGACTTTTCCGGTAAAATGTTCTCCGAAGCATTTTGTGCAATTATACTGAGTTCCGGTGGTGTTAATTCAAAAAAACTAGGGTCGAAATTACTCATTTTGCAATAAACAAATAAACTCGCAAAGAAAATTTCTGAAAAATGGCGCCAACCGTAAAATATAAGCAGAGATTTTTTTTTTCTTCACCCATTCTGGAAGGCAAAGGGAACTATACCCATACAGCCAAGTCTTCAGTAGATTTTTTTTATTGATATGAATTGAAAATGAAATTTAATGAGATGAAATGAAATGAAACCTAACATAACTCATTCAATCAAATCATTAAATCTGTTAATGAAACAAATTAGTAGCTTCTTTTTAGAAATAATTTGTATTTGCATGAATCATAAAAACTTCGATGAATTTTATTAGTAAAAACTTCATGGTTGGTTTTTCTTTTTAGACATTATTTTGACAGTTGGCAAAGAAAAAGCACTAGTGCGGGAATGGTAAAAAAAAGCACGCGTGTGTAATAGCCCACATCCCGAACGCTATACGTCCCTGCAATACGCCACTTTTTGAGCAACTGTATTAAAAATATCTATACCATAATAATAAATAAATAAATACCTGGACAATCCACACAACACTATCTAGCCCCAAATCAAACAGAGCTTGTACTATGGGAACCAGATAGCTGATATAATACTTAATACATTTATTTTTTTGGAAATGCATACATATGTACTTCTATTGATAATGAAACGTGTTCAAGTGCAAAAAGGAAGCTCCTTTCGTGCATTGGACACATTATTAATTACTGAATATTATATTTATAATACAATATAACACCCAGATAGAGAATAAACATCTGTGTTCCTCACAAATATTTGTTCTCGATGGGAATCGAACCCACGACCTACAACGCAGAAAACAGAGCTACTACCAACTGAGCTGAGGCCAGTCGAATAAGGGTGTTAGACTAATCTAGCAGTGGACTTCTGATGATGATGATGAAATTTTTTCCTGGTTTGCATGTTCGTTTATTCCCATTAGTTCTGTTGACAGAACCACTGGGATCTTTTCTCCAACTTTAAAGGCCCCTCGGTTCAGAACCGAGGCCAGTACCCGAAGTCGGAGTTTTGCTACCACATTTCGTTACCAAATGTTGTTTTCGTTTCGCCTATTTGTCTCTCTCTATTGTATGGAGAAAATATGAGACGGCAAAAATACGTTACGTAGTTAGAGTTGTTGTCTCATCTTTTCTCCATACAATAGAGAGAGACAAATAGGCGAAACGAAAACAACATCGAAATGTTGTAAATGCACTGGGACTTTGGGCTCAGGTGGCCACAAATGGTGACGTGTACTTACGCGGTATATGATAGTCCTCAAACACAGTATTTGGAGGATTCTTGTATTTGGCCTCTATCTCATGAAGCATCTCGCACAGATGTATTATGGTCTTGGACTGGTATAGTATATTTATATACATGTAAAACATGTACGCTATCGGTGTTAGATATCTGAATCAAACAATAATAAATTAAATTTATTTTTCATCCCACCAGCTCTGAAAGTGTGTTTTTGCTGTTTAATTTCTGACTGGAAAAGCCGTTTTTATCCGCTAGAGGATAAAGTAAATTTGAATTTAGAATATCGTGTTCAATAAGTTTGTGAATACACAACCTATTTACTTCTACCTCCATGGAGCCGAACTAATCATACAACCTTTTTTATTTTGTTAAAAACTCGCACTCGTAACCTTCTTGGTGTATTTGTGAATTCAAAACACCATTAAACCTATTTACTTCTACCTGCATGGTGCCGAATTTATCATACAACCTTTTTAAATTTGTTAATAACTCATACTCGGAACCTTCTTGGTGTGTTACTTTTAGTCGCGCCATGTTCTTATTTGCATTAGTCATTTCCTCGCTGAGGTGGGATGAAAAGTTACGTGTTGCACTCGAGTGCAAAGATTTTTCACCTTGTGCTCTTTTGATTCCTTCGCGACGCTTAGGATTCTAACTTTTAAACCACTCGCTACGCTCGTGGTTAAACTTTAGAATCCTGCGCTTGCTCAGTCATCAAAATTGAGCACGCGGTTAAAAAGCAGCTTTGCACTCTTGTATAACAAATAACTATTATAACACATTTGCTCGAAAAGGGTCTCTTATTCCACTAATTTCAGTATCGTTATGTATGTCATTACGCACTAGTGCGGTAATGTAATGTAAAACGCACGGGTTGCTTTCTAATAAGGTAAAACGTACGGTTTATCAAGATACTAAATTTATGAAATGAAACTGAATGAAACCGAATGAAACTGCATGGAACCGGATGAAACTGAATAAAACCGAATGAAACTGCATGAAACCGAATGAAACTGAGTGAAGCTGAATTAAACTGCATGAAACCGAATTAAACGGAATGAAACCGAATGATACCGAATGAAACCAAATGAAACCGAATGAAACTGAATGAAAATGAATGAAACTGAATAAAACCGAATGAAACTGCATGAAACCGTCTGAAACCGAATGAAAGTGAATGAAGCTGAATGAAACTGAATAAAACCGAATGAAACTGCATGGAACCGAATGAAAATTAATGAAACTGAATAAAACCGAATGAAACTGCATGAAACCGAATGAAAACGAAAAAAACTGAATGAAGCTTAATGAAACTGAATAAAACCGAATGAAACCGAATGACTGAATGAAACTGAATGAAACCGAATGAAACTGCATGGAACCGAATGAAACTGAATGAAAATTAATGAAACTGAATGAAACTGCATGAAACCGAATGAAACCGAATGAAACCGAATGAACTTAATGAAACTGAATGAAGCTGAATGAAACTGAATGAAACTAAATAAAACCGAATGAAACTGCATGAAACCGAATGAAACGGAATGAAACAAAATTAAACCGTATGAAACTGAATGAAACCGAATGAAACTGCATGAAACCGAATGAAACTGCATGAAACCGAATGAAATTGAATGAAACCGAATGATACCGAATGATACCGAATGATACCGAATGATACCGAATGAAACTGAATAAAACCGAATGAAACTGCATGAAACCGAATGAAACTGAATGAAAACGAATGAAACCGAATGAAACCGAATGAAACTGAATAAAACCGAATGAAACTGCATGAAACCGAATAAAACCGAATGAAACTGAATGAAGCTGAATGAAACTGAATAAAACAGAATGAAACTGAATTAAAATGAATGAAACCGAATGAAACTGAATGAAACGGGATGAATTGGAATGAAATTAAATGAAATGACATTTACAATCTGTTATGTCATTTCATTTCATTTCAAATTCTCTAACTGCTTTAACAAGTGATAAACAATTTATTCGTTTAATTTTTATTTATTTCCTCGCAAATGTGTTATAAAACGTCGTATGACATACGTGCGCTTTGATAATTACAGCCTCTGCTTTCTTTCTTTGCTTTCTTTCAATAACGCCTCGGCTGTAATTTTCAACCTACCGCACTTATATCATAATGTACTATTATGAAAGTTGGATATTACAATGAGCGGTGTTTAGCCTCAAACTAGTACGGGCAAAAACTAAAAAAATATGGAGTGTTTTTGTTTCAATAATTTTCAGTATTTGCCCTGTAAATTCCAATTGTAATGCTGCGTCACTACCCTGAAAGATACGATTGTATTCATTCTAGTGCAACTGACTATACCTACCTAACCATTCCACGCGACTACCTAGGTGATTAAAAGTATACAGTCATGGTGGAAGTCCATGTCAGGTCAGGAGTTTTAATACTTATTTTTAGGGTTTCGTAGCCAAATGGCCAAAACGTAGCCCTTATAGATTCGTCATGTCTGTCTGTCCGTCCGTATGTCACAGCCATTTTTCTCCGAAACTGTAAGAACTAGACTGATGAAACTTGGCGAGTAGATGTTTTCTGTAAACTGCATTAAGATTTTTATACAAAAATAGAAAAAAAACAATACATTTTGGGGGTCCCCATACTTGAAACTGAAACTCAATTTTTTTTGTCATCAAACCCATTCGTGGGGGGCGTATCTATGGATAGGTCTTCAAAAATGATGTTGAGGTTTCTAATGTCGTTTTTTGAAGTGAAAACTTCTTTAGCGGCGTTGAGCACTTTTTCTGTAATGGGTATAAAATCTTAAACTCGCGTCAGGGCGTCAGGGCGTCAGGATCACGTGACTTGATCGAAAAAGCGTAAGACGCTACAGATACGCTAGTAGTTACTATGACACGGTAACGTCACAGAATAGATAATAGTTAGTAGCAAGCATACCAAGGCGTTTTTCGTGACTGTAGTAGGTATAGGTACATACCTATTATAGATTTTATGAACTAGCGACCGCCCGCGGCAGGTAGTAGTGGTCATTGGTACATGATTTTATAGATCTACTGTATTTATTTAGGTATTATGAATAGCGAAAGAAAATGAGTGAGTACTTTATAAGTTTTAATACGAGCGGCAAGTTTTCACTTCTGCCGGCACTCCCGGAGTGCAACCCGTCTTTTTTTTTTAAACTAAATTGTTTGCGCGAGAGACACTTCCAAAGTGGTAAAATGTGTCCCCCCCCCCTGTAACTTCTAAAATAAGAGAATGATAAAACTAAAAAAAATATATTATGATGTACACATTACTATGCAAACTTCCAACGATATTTGGTTTGAACGAGATTTAGTACTTAAGTAGTTTTTTCTTATACGTCATAAAACGTAAACCGCAATTTACCTTTCGACGAACTAAGAACTTTTATATTATGTTACTTGTTGCTACGGAACCCTTCATGGGCGAGTCCGACTCGCACTTGACAGCTTTTTGTTTTATGGACCTCTAAGTCAAGACGCCCGCGCCACGACTGAAATCTTACGACAAAAGCGAGAACTAAGCCGCTTTACGTACAAAAATGGTAGTACTAGAATATGATTAAGTTTTTCACTTTAATTACGCGAGGAAATAGAAGACCAGAGTAAGTTGACATACCTGTTCCGTTGCCCCCCGTACTTTACCATGATGAGGTGGTACAGTTCCACGGCTATTTGATAGTGGACGACTATCTCTTCTACCAAATATCCGACTTCGTAGTCCAGGTTGTTAGTATACAAGTAACGTAGCTTGTAGTAATCCCTGAGCTCCTGAATACTGAAAAAAAACATTTAACTTCTAACTTTTTGATACTCCTTACAGCTCAGTTGGTATTATTAGACCTACCTTCAACGCTGCAGGGTTCGATCCCAGATGTTTTTCTCGGAGTTGTATTGTATAGTATTTTAGGTACAAAAAAAGTATGAAAGTATTATTAGTACATTGTTACCTGAGTGTTGAAAGTCACGTTTTTTGAGTCCCGAGACGGGTTTGGCGCCAGAGCGTAGCGAGGGCGCCAATGGAGCTTGAGGGACTTAAAAGACTTTCATCCGAGGTAAACACTGTGCTTTTCATTACGAATACAAGGAAAGTAAAAATAAAAACATGAAAGAAAAATAAGTGAAAATGAAGATTGAATTGCCGCCTTCCCGATTTTTTTTTTCTTTTTCTCTGGCGGGCCTTCGGCTTCGGTTCGCCAGCATTATTCAGCCATTATTTTCATTTTCATAATTTAAAAAAAGCAGCCAAGTGCGAGTCGGACTCGCCCATGAAGGGTTCCGTAGCACGACGAACTACAAGAACCTTTATACATGTTACTTGATGTAACATAATAAGGTTCCTGTAGTTCGTTGAAAGGTAAATTGCGGTTTACGGTTTATGACGTATAAAAAAAAAACTACTGGCTAGATCTCGTTCAAACCAAATATCGTTGAAAGTTTACATAGTAATGTACAACATATATTTTTTTTAGTATTATCATTCTCTTACTTTAGAAGTTAGAGGGGGGGGGACCAACTTTTTTCCACTTTGGAAGTGTCTCTCGCGCAAACTATTCAGTTTAGAAAAAAACTATATAAAATAACCTCAACATCATTTTTGAAGACCTATTCATAGATACCCCACACGTATGGGTTCGATGGAAAAAAAATTTTTGAGTTTCCGTTTATGACGTATAAAAAAAAAACTACTGACTTTACATAGTAATGTACAACATATATTTTTTTTAGTATTATCATTCTCTTACTTTAGAAGTTAGAGGGGGGGGACCAACTTTTTTCCACTTTGGAAGTGTCTGTCGCGCAAACTATTCAGTTTAGAAAAAAACTATATTAGAAACCTCAATATCATTTTTGAATACCTATTCGTTGATACCCCACACGTATGGGTTCGATGAAAAAATTTTTTTTGAGTTTCAGTTTCAAGTATGGGGACCCCCAAAATTTATAGTTTTTTTTCTATTTTTGTGTAAAAACCTTAATGCGGTTCACAGAATACATCTACTCACCAACTTTCATCAGTCTAGCTTTTATGGTTTCGGAGAAAAATGGCTGTGACACGGCCGGACAGACAGACAGACAGACAGACAGACAGACAGACAGACATGACGAATCTATAAGGGTTCCGTTTTTGCCATTTGGCTACGGAACCCTAAAAATGGTAAATTGTTTGCTCAAATCTATGTTATTTTAAAGAAATAGTTGAACGTACGAGTACGAATATAATAATTAAGCCGTATAACACGAGGATAGTAGGCAGTGCTAATTTTTATCATATTTTTTATAAATATTGTTGACATCGATGATATATTAATAAAGTAATTTAGAAGATATATTATTTATTTAATACTATCTCTATGTTATTTAAATTTTAATTTTACATTGCGCTCTAATTAGACTTTTTAAACTTCTTACCGTTGTAATGGGTTTCCAACCTACTTGCTGAATAAAAAGTTGGAATTTGGTTTAACAACCTCCTTGCAGTTAGAAAGACTTTAGAAAGTTGGAACATGGTTGAATAAAATAGAACTTGTTTTTTTTTATAATTTGACAGCTGTCAGTAGAAAGCGATTCTCCCTAGGGCTGAAAATATTACTTTCAATTAGGCCCCTCAGGCAACTTCAGACCTACTTTCAGAGTATGAGTAATGAAAACACATTTGTAGGCCTACCACAAGCTCTGTCTGGCTCTGGTTTTGAGTCTGTTTGAGTGTTGGTTAAATAAATCCTACGTCGAAACGTCACACACACAGTATTAGAGCCAGAGACAGAGCCAGACAGAGCTTGGGGAAGGCCTACTCAGCTATTGGACTCCCATCGTAGCACTGTACAAATTCAGAGACCATCTATCATATTTACCTTAAAAACGAAACTACATAGGTAATAATTGTACGACTTATTAAACTAGCACGAAGAGGTATGTCAGGATCGTAGCAAGTGGAAATCCGTGAGCCTACCCCCATGGGAATGAAGCGAGATTTTATTCGTGCATGTTTATAGGTAGTGACTACGACCGTGTAGGTGTGACAGTAGGGCTATGCATCCGACCCCGGAAACGTCGATAGAGTTTTAGGTTTTAGGGTTTTTTTTGTGGGCTTTTTATTTTGTAAAATGAAGGTTAAGTACTCACGCGTTTTTGTAAGTAGTTCCAATATAGTAGCACGCCATAAGTTTCTCGTTATTTGTACCGACAGGATCTTTAGTTCCCACCCAGTCTACGTTGCTTTTTATTTTCCGTAACTTCACCTCCCATTTATCATGTTTCGCGTCGTACCCAGCTAAATAACATAAATAATAAGCATTGTTATCTGGTCGCTTTACTTACTAAATACACAACATTTATTTATAATCGACATAAAATAAATAAAAAATGTAAGAAGTGGAGAAATAATAAGTGAATGTAATCTGGATTATATAATCTTTAAAAATGTTGAAATGTGCGGGTGAGTGCATATGACCCACCTGATGTTAAGCGGTAACCATAGCCTATAACAAAGTATTGCCTCGTAAGTCACGCACGTCAAGAAAGTGCCCTACGGTGCACTGCCCTGCGTCCATCAACGATGTTTCGCCTCACAAAACAATCTGTGATTATTTTTCTATGCTGAAATGTGCGCGCGATTGTCTTGACTTGATATATTGACTTGTATAGCGTGTGAGGTGTGTGTGTTGTATAGGGTGTGGGTGTGTGTGTTGAATAGCGTGTGCTTAGCGTGTTTAGCGTACGTTCGTCGTCATTTTCATTGACCGTTTCAGAGCGATCAAAAAGTGCGGCGAATGATCTCGGCGTCAGATTTTCCATATCTTGCTCCTTTTGCTCTTCCACACTGATGTTCATGTATGTCCTGAGATCTATCTCTGCGATAGCAGGCCGCTCAGTGGTAGTAGTGGTAGCAGACTTTCTTGAACCTGTTAGTGATAGGAGCTAGAACAGAGGTTCCCAACCTTTTTTTTCTCATAGACCACTTTCAAAATTTTGCTCGTCGCGGTGGACCCCCTGCCCTGCCCTGCAGCTACATTTTTACTATACTTAGTCCCAGTCATCAAAAAAAATATGGAGATTAGATCTAACTATGGAAATTTGCATTGCTGCTGAGTTCCTACCACTAATTAACAGTTTTCGCGAAAAAAGTGAGAATTTATTGGTTAATTAATTAATTTATAGGTGAAGCCAATATTTTAATCCTTCACTATCGAAACTCGTAGACCCCGCTTACGAATTTTGCTCACGCTATCGTAAGACCCCGTCGAGTCTCCCGTGGATCCCTGGGGGTCCACCTGGACAACGTTGGGAATCAATGGGCTAGAACAGGGATCCCCAAACTATTTTGGACAAGTGACCCCTTTTCCAAAATGTTACCTCAGACCCCCATGGCCAAATTACCTACTTTTAAGATCAAACCCCTCACAATGGTCCGCTTACCTAAAATAGCTGCTAAAGAGTGTTATTTTTCAGAGGTATCTCTCGATTTAGGTCAATAGAAGAAGGCTCAGTGAGAATTAGCAATGCTTTAAGTTTGCAGAATATTATGAATAAGGGGGCTTATCTTTAGTTTTTTCCTATTAATACAAAACACCTAGGTACTAAGGTACCAATTGGAAAACTTTGCACTTGGTGTGATAAAAGTGGACTTCATTTTCTCATCAAAATTTAACAAAATAAACGTACGTTGTACGAACTTGAGACTTACTACAACAATGCTATTTCCTACAAAAATATTAATTATTCTTAGTACACGTAACACAAAATAAACAATACAGTACCTACCTACCTAACTTGAAAGTTTGAAATAAGAACTTGTGTTAATTTAATAGGGGTCTATTTTTAGACCTCGTCGACCCCTAAAATCAGTTTTCGTTTATGTCGACCCCTAGGAAACCAATATCGACCACTTTGGGAATCCCTGGGCTAGAAGGTCAGTAAGGTGCCCAAAGCGGCTTTAGCTCTTAGTGTTCCCTATGACGTATCACTACATTATGCGTTACTTACTGCTACGGAATTAACCCTTCATGAGTGAGTCCGACTCGCGCTTGGCCACTTTTTTTATAAAATTATAAATACACTCGCAGGTGGAGCGGGGACGGGTCGTTAGTAAAAATATAGCTTAAATTACTCAAGGATAATGTAGTTTTCTAATAGTGAAATTATTTTTAAATCGGTCGCGTAGTTTTGGGTTTAATTCGATAAAAACATAGGTACCTTTCCTCCGTATTAGTATATCCGTATCAGTATTAGTAGGTATATGACACATTGTACGACCGAAGATTATTATTAGTGGTGTGCGAAATCGATTATGAATAATCGATTATCAAAATTATCGTTTGCAATCGATTTTTATTTAGATAATCGATGACAATCATCGATTATTGGGAGAAAACCGTTCAAGTTATGATAACCTTACAAAAAAGGAATCCCCTGTAACAGTAATAAGTATTCAAGTGCTTTTAAGAGAGGAAATCCTAAGTTATCTTTTAGCATTGTTTTACGGATTCAGGTTCATGAAACGTGCAGGATCTTAGACGAATAAAATTGTTTTCTTCTGACTTGAAGTTCTGAGTGGGTATTTTCTTCAATTTTAAAATGAAACACCGTGAATGTGTTGCGTGTGTGGACACATTTTGACAAAACTGACCAGGAATCAACTTGTAAACCGTGTAAAAAAAAAAATTACCACGCACTAAGTTGATACTGCTTGGAAATTAATCCAATTCCTCGATTTTTATTATATTGTTTCAAAAATAAATGAGTGATTTGATTGTTTTTTTTTTTTATAATCGAAAATAAGACAATTTTAAACCTTTTTTTTTTCATTAATAATCGGACCAAATCGATTAATAATAGATACTATAGATAGCCCTTAGGGCAGGGCTCGATATCGATTAGATAAATAATCGAATCGGCACACCACTACCTCCAATTGTATTGTAATTAGTATTATATTATGAGTAATTATGGCATTTATGGCTATGATATGATGCTATAAATTAAATAACCAAGCATCACTACAAAAACTTATTTTCCGAAAGCCTAATTATTAGACTCCATAATGTTCAAACAATGTATGGAGGATAGTGTTGGTGCGTGAGGCAAAACGCAACGATAGCGCGTTTTAGGATTGATCACTTTTTAGCAGCGACATCTAGTTGTGAAATTTGTACCAAATAATTTTGAAGACATCCATCATTGGCGTGGTTCACAGAAGAGAGAAAACGCTTGCGTGGTTATTGCTCGGCCTATTTTAAAAGGGGTTTGTCAAAAATTGTATGAGCGCAATAATGCCAGGACTCTCAAACGGTGGATGTGGGTACGCGAATCGCGAAACTGAAGTGGAGATGGGCAGGGCACTTGGTTGGCAAGAAGGGACGACGAGAGATGAATGAAGGCGGCTACAGAATGGTGGCCAAGAGATGCTCAAAGACTAGAGGCAGAGCCCGTTGGTCGAACGACATTGTTGCTAATGCTGGGAATGAGTGAATGAGACTCGCGAGGGACCGGAAAGAGTGGCGGAATAAAGAGGAGGCCTATACTCAGCAAATGGGCTGAGATGATGATGATGATAGTGTGACGCCGTGCTGACGTAACTACGTAAGCGTGTATTAGATCAGGGTAACTTTATATTAAAAAGAAAATATAGAATAGTAAGATAATGATTTAATTACATCAAAGGCTTTACAATTTACACTTTATTTAACGAAATTATAGCTTTAGTCACGTTATTCAACACAAAACTACAAAGAGATATAGCGAACTAGGTACTTATCTTAACCAATCAAAGGGTGTACTCAGAGCCGAATCACATCGACAGTACCCAGAACGAAACGATAACCTCCTCAGTCGAGTCTCAAGCCCAGAATAATCCACCGCCTCGCCTAGCCTCAGTCAGGCGACCCACCTGACAGTTGATAGACAGCGCCCCCTATCGGCATTATCGTCATCCGTTCTGCGTAGCTTCTGACTACCAATAACAATTTATTGATATAATAAATTGTTATTAATTTTTAACAAATATTAATAAAATATAATATTATTTATCAAATGGTTTTAAAGCAACTACAATGTTTTTAAATTAAATAAAGTAAAATAGCTTTTTATTTTAAACATTCAAGACTATCCTTCTTTCTTACTTCAATAATCATTATTATTTTAATACAGATTTCTAAAAGCATTTAAATATCAAATTAAACTATTTATAAAAACCAATTTCTTATCAATCATTTCAAAACTTATAATGAATATTACTCATTTCTAAAAATATAATAATAAAATAAAATAAATCTATTATTTTGAATAAGTTTTAGCCCCTATTATCTACTAGATACGACACGGCCATTCTGCAAAATACTTCGTCCCCGAAGTATCTCTAAGTATTTTCCACACCCACTGGCTCACCTACGAGTCAGGGTGCTAGTGTGTCCGAAATCCTGGTATCACATAGGCCAATAAAGTACTAAATAACCTGACATGAAATCTGAAAGCACAAGAATAATGTTAACATAAAAACTATTAAACAATCCTTAGCCAATTTACTCACCATACCTATGTAAGGAAAAAAATAATAAAGTACCATAGGTTGGGCTGTCATGCTAAGTTCCATTGCGAGTTGGCATCGCGATGTCCAAACAAAGGATCAGGCCAACTAGGTCTACCAACATTTATACAAATTTTATCATCAAGCTTTGGCTGTCGACTGTCGTGCTCAGTTCCATCGCATAATCGCAACTACTACAATGTCCAAACGTTACACCAGTCCAACCGTACATTTAAAAGAATCCCCCAATATTTTAACGTTTGTCTGTCGTGTTCAGTTCCATCACGTAATCGCAACTATCGCGATGTCCAAACTTTACACCAGCCCAACCGTAAAATTAAACAACCCATTTAGAAGAATTCCCCAATAATTTCACGTTTGTCTATAGTGTAGTAAAGAACAATGAGCTTGGTCATTCTGCCTCTCTACGACTTACAAAATTGTATTGAACAAAATTATGGCAAGAGCAATTAAAAATGCGGGTACTCTCACAAAAGAAAATAAAAGTATTTCTTGGCAAAAATAAAACTGTTCGGATAGGATACCGTTAGACACTATTTGGCCAAATCAATGCAGAGCCTAACAAGGCCTTACCTTACTTTTACATCACTTGAAGTCCACTCCGTTTTATTCCAGATACATACACGGCTTTGTATCGTACTTCGGATAACGTATGAATTGTCACTTTATTTGTCAGTCGATAATATTTCCGGTTTACGATATGGCACTTCACATTCTGGAATAAGAATAAATGTTAGTTTTCTGTGGGCAAAAGTTCTATCCCACGCTCTGATATTAGATCAGGGTAACTTTATATTAAAAAGAAAATATAGAATAGTAAGATAATGATTTAATTACATCAAAGGCTTTACAATTTACACTTTATTTAACGAAATTATAGCTTTAGTCACGTTATTCAACACAAAACTACAAAGAGATATAGCGAACTAGGTACTTATCTTAACCAATCAAAGGGTGTACTCAGAGCCGAATCACATCGACAGTACCCAGAACGAAACGATAACCTCCTCAGTCGAGTCTCAAGCCCAGAATAATCCACCGCCTCGCCTAGCCTCAGTCAGGCGACCCACCTGACAGTTGATAGACAGCGCCCCCTATCGGCATTATCGTCATCCGTTCTGCGTAGCTTCTGACTACCAATAACAATTTATTGATATAATAAATTGTTATTAATTTTGAACAAATATTAATAAAATATAATATTATTTATCAAATGGTTTTAAAGCAACTACAATGTTTTTAAATTAAATAAAGTAAAATAGCTTTTTATTTTAAACATTCAAGACTATCCTTCTTTCTTACTTCAATAATCATTATTATTTTAATACAGATTTCTAAAAGCATTTAAATATCAAATTAAACTATTTATAAAAACCAATTTCTTATCAATCATTTCAAAACTTATAATGAATATTACTCATTTCTAAAAATATAATAATAAAATAAAATAAATCTATTATTTTGAATAAGTTTTAGCCCCTATTATCTACTAGATACGACACGTGCAAGGCGGTGAAGTTTTTGGCGAACATCGTCAATGTTAAAACGGCCGGGCGGTCGGAGCTACGACTGCGAAGCGGACGTACGCGAGTTCAAGCCCGGTCCAGCTATGAAGATTTTTGTTCGACATTAGTAACGGCGAGTGCCTTCTTTAAATAAAGAACCGAAAGTTCTGGACTAAAACAAGAAATGATGTAGGTAGGAAAAGACGATCGGAATCCAACAGAAGAAAACGAAAAGACTGTCGAAATTCAATAAATGACGATCGAAATCCAATAAATGACAATCGAAATTCTGGGTATACAAAGGAGCTGCAGGCGCGTCTACGGGCAGTTCAGTGGAAAGTGATCTGAAGAAAGGAACAAGAAGAAAAAGTGGAAAAAGTGAACAGTGAAGTGAACAGTGAAGTGAAGTGCAAAGTGGTAAAGTGCTCCCAGTGGACTGTGTTTGGAGCACAGCGTTGGACAGTGGACCGCATAGTTCGCGGGGACCGTGTCGGACAGTGCTACGCGTTTCGTGCAGTGCTACGCGTTCAGTGCAGTGTTACGAGTACGTAGTGCGAATAAATCGCTACTTTCGGTAAAATCAGTCGTTTCCTTCCAATCCCTGTACCCACTTCCGTAACAATATGATTTGATTTGTTAAGTTTATTGTTAAGTTAAATTTTATAAACAAGTTTGTTACCTAGGTTTACCTAATTTAATTTAATTAGCCGTAAGGCCATTGTAATGCCCCAGCGGGGCTTATGTTCTGGACGTTATTACCCCCTAAGACTTAAAATACACATGAAGCAATGAATGAATGAATATGTATAGGGTGGTTGGGACAACTAAAACACCCGTTCCACGCTATTATCACTTTTAATTTAGACGTACACATACATAGGGATAACACAACGAAAGAACCAAACTAAAGCTAACAAAAGTAGGTACATAGGGTGCGCGCGCGCGTGAGCTCCGCTCGGGAGTTTACTTCTGACTGCTGAGGGGAGCCCCGCGTTTGTTCCTAGCCGTTGCGAGGCGAGGGGACCGACGCGGCGTGGAGGGAGGGGGGCAGGGAGTTCCTATGGCGATAGTACGCGCTATATCCTCCCCCTCCAAGTCACAAGGACGGCTCGTCTGTGACTTGGCTGGTCGGCCTCGGCGGCGCTGATGTGCGATCGCGGTAGATGTGCCGGCATAAGGAGTTAGCGCGCTGGCATGGTACTTTCCCTTACAAACTCCTTCACAATCTTCCACGATAAACGACGTCGGCGAAACGGTTTGGGAGATGCGATACGGGCCTTCCCGTCTCGGCGCAAACTTCTTAGTAAAACCTTTGGACGCGTTGCTCATCATGTGGGTGTCCACCAAAACCAAGTCACCCTCCTGGTACGGAAGAATGTCGCGGCGATGCTGGTCGCCGGTACTCTTTCTGACATCTTGTTGATCTAAAACTCGCTGCTTTACGTCCTGTAGCACACGAGCAAACTCTTGCAAATATGGAGTTATCTGGGGAACGAAATTCTGTTGCTCAACTATGGCTCGGAAATCAGTATGTACTGACATAGGAGAACGTAACTCACGAGCGAATGTGAGGTACGCAGCGGACTTTCCAGTTCCCTGATTATACGCACTGTTCAGTGCAAAACGCACAGTCGGAAGGGCGTTTGGCCATTGGCGATGTTCAGGCCCAACAAGAATGGCTAGAAGCTGCTTCAACTCACGATTCTTGCGTTCCGCGGGATTCGCTTCCGGATGATATACCGGGATCAAAGACTGCTGAACTCCCAGAACAAACATAGCCTTCTGCATAACGGCTGATACGAATTGGCTTCCGTTATCTGATATTACTCGGCGAGGCAACCCATATCGCATGAAAACTTCTTCAATGAGCGCTTTAGCGCATGATTCGGCAGTTGCATCGCAGAGTGCAAAAAGCTCGACCCATCGACTTGCAGTATCTTCAACGAGAAGTATCCACTTCTCTCCTTTATCGCCTTCAGGAAGAGGGCCAAACAAGTCCATCGCTAGTACCTCGAAACGTTGTTGAGGCACTGGGGTCTGGAGTAGACCTGCAGGCTTCAGATTTGTGGCTTTATATTTTTGGCATATGTCACAGGACTTAAGATACTGAGCCACATAAGATCTCATATTCTTAAAATAGTACCTCTCCTTGATCTTCCTCAGAGTCCGCTCTACACCCAAGTGTCCAGCAGTAGGCGCGTCGTGCAGCTCCTTCATGAGCTCTACCTTTAGAGACTCTGGGACCACTAACTGGGGTTCTTCGGATTCTCCATCCGGATCACAGCGGTATAACATACCCTTAGAAAGATAGTAACCTCGGTCAGTCCAGCGTACCGCTGCTTCGGGGTTACTGGCGTTCTCAAAATCTTCTATGATTTTATTGACATCTGAATCATTAAGTTGCGCTTCACGAATGTCTTCTGGTCTGCGTTGTGGCAGATCGACAACAACTGGACAAACGTCGCAGGAACTCAAGCTTGCCTGCTCCGTTTCGTCGTTCACCGGACGGCTGAGAGTATCCGCTACCACGTTTACTTTTCCTGGTGTATACCCGATGTCCAAGTCATAAGACTGTATCTTCATTGCCCACCGAGCTAACCGACCACTTGGCGTCTTCAACGACAGGAGCCATTTCAATGGTTGATGATCAGTAGCTACAGTGACACGCGCTCCCTCAACATATCCTCGGAATTTATCCAAGGCCCACACCACCGCTAAGGCTTCCCGCTCTATGGTATGGTAGTTCCGCTCGGCGGGTGTCAAAAGCCTACTTGCGTATTCAATTGGTCTTTCTTCAGTAGGAGACTCTCCTTGCATAAGTACAGCTCCAATAGCATACCCGCTGGCATCTGTTCGCAAGACAAACGGTTCTTCGAAGTTTGGCTGTTGAAGAATAGGACTAGAACGCGCTACTTCTGAAAACTGCGGAATAAACTTGCGGAACCACGCGCAGGTTTGCAAGAACGTCTTTAGCTCTTTTAGGTTCGTCGGAGGCTTCATACTCATCACTGCTTCTACCTTCGTAGGATCTGGTTCGATGCCTCGTGCTGAAACGACATGACCCAGGTAAGTGATTTTCTCTCTTGCGAAAACACATTTCTCTCTATTTGCTTTTAGGTTGAACAGACGAAGGCGTTCGATGACTTGCTGAAGATCTTTCAGGTGCTGTTCCACACTTGGCGATATCACCAAGAGGTCATCAAGGTACGCCAGTACACAGACATCTTTTAGGCCAGATCTCATCCGGTCCATCATCCTCTGGAACGTCGCTGGACTGTTTTTCAAGCCAAAAGGCATCCGGCGGAACTGGAACGTACCGAAAGGAGTAGTAAAAGCTGTCTTAGGACGATCCTCTGGTGCTACCATAGTCTGCCAATATCCAGCCTTCAAGTCAATCGTAGACATAACGCAATTCTGCTTTGTATTTTGCAGCAGCTCGTCGATCACCGGAAGCGGGTACTTATCAGTTCGAGTGACGCTATTAAGTTTACGGTAATCCACGCAGAACCTAATCTCACCGTTTTTCTTCGGAACCAATACAACAGGTGAGGCCCACTCGGACTCAGCTTCTTCGATGATCTCATCTTCCAACATCTTATCAATCTCTTTTCTAATTATTTCCTTTTTGGCAGGTGTTACGCGATATGGTGGACTCGCTATTGGCGCCGCATCTCCGGTGTCAATGCGATGTACCGCGAACGTGGTTGGCGCTCCCCCTGGAGTGAAAATGTCTTCATTGTCATTCAGGAGTTCAGACAGCCGATCTCGTTCCTCCGTAACAAGATGGGTTCCCTCGTCTTCGCGGAGACCCACAGACGAACAAGTGAGGGGCTGTAATGGCCTACCTTCAAAAAGAATTGACTGAGGCGACCGATCATGCCTCACAAACCATTCCCCTCGATCGAAGTCAAGTACCATGCCAACGTCCTGGATGAAATTCATCCCTAACAAGCTTTCTGTTGCATCGGGCAACATTATAAAGCTAACCACTAATGCCACTCCCCGTACCTTGACATCTACATGTGCAACATCTACATGTGCAACATCTACATGTTGCGAAAAACTCCGCCCATCGGCGTACTTAAGTTCAATGTACACATTGTGGAACTCGTGTCCATATTTGACCAAAAGGGTCCTTAGGCTAACACTACCTATACAATGCTTTGCACCGGTGTCTATGAGTACGTTCCCTACTTCACCGTATATCTCTACGCTAAGCACTGGACGCACACGCGAATCTATGTTATCGGAACTCGCGGACACTGATTGAAATGACGTCACTGCAGATACGACCGGTTTCTTCTCCTTGCACGTCGGACAGTTGGACCGTATGACGCCAGGTGCTCCGCATCCAAAACAGGTTATCGAAGACGCTCGTGTCTCTCCCTCGGCTGGGTTGTCCCTCTTTGGCTTAGTTAGGCGCTGACAGTTCTCTTTAAGATGTCCATACTGCTTGCAATAATAGCACAGCGGCCGTGATCTCTGAGTAGTAGGCACAGCAGCAGGTGCCGTAGGCGCAGTTTGCGTAGCAGGTGCAGTAGGTACTCGCGGAACTGAGCCCGAAGAAGGTAGCACTGGTTTGGTGTCAACAGCGGCTCGCGGCTTGACCTCGTCAAAGAGATCCTCGGTACGTCGCGCTTCCATCAGTAATCCGGCAAAGTTATCAAAACTCGTACGAGGAACCTTCTCGCGAAGCCGTCGGTGCAACAATCCGTACGTCATATCAAGCTGGACGGTCTCTGTAAGTGACTGCGGCGGCAGTTGAGCAAACAGCGCTCTGATGCGGCACACGAACAAATCCGTCGATTCATCCGCTCGTTGCTCTCGTTCAAAAATATTACGGTATAATCGATGCGGGGGTAATCTGGGTCCAAAAGTCTGCTTCAGGGCATCGATAGCAGATTGCCAAGTCAAGGTAGTGTCCTTGACCCCTTGCCACCATGTCGCGGCCATCCCCGTTAACAACATCGTTAACCCACGTAAGGCGTTGTGGTCGTCGACTCTGACACACTCTTTATAAGTTTCGACGGCGTCGATAAAAGCTTCTACATTGCTCGATTTTTCCCCGTCGAAACGCGCCGTACATTTGGCAAAATTGCCAGAACAAGTAGGTACAGGTGTACTTACAGGATCGCTGCGACTTAGCCTGTTAATCAGCAGTAGGAGTTGGTCCGTCGTCATCACGACCGGAGCAGCAGCGGCTGCAACCTCTGGCTGTAGGTAAGTGCTGGCCGAATGCGCGGCGTCAGCGCCAGCGTCAGCGCTGCGCGGAGCCGAGTCCGGCGCGAGCGCGGACGGCGGAGCCGCCGCGTCAAAGGACGAGCCGCCGGCAGAAGCCGGGCTCGCGGCACGCGATCTCGTAAGCACCATTTTGACTATTGTTTTACTTCCCAGTCACTGTTCACAAAACCGACACAAAATACCTATTTAACACACACTAGGTATTCAGTTTTATGCACTAAACAAGACTGTACACGAAGTAGGACCAAAAAGTCAAAACACGAAATAGTCACACGTTATTCACTAACTAAAATAATGTTTGAGTCACAGAAGTACACAGAATAATAATAACACCCCTTCGCTTTATAGTTCACAGTTATTTACAAAACACAGTTCACAAAGTTCGTAAGTACGTGTGTAAGCAGGTAGATAGGTAGATACCTACTTGTGTCCGTCGTACTAGCAATTTAGGTTCAGGTAGGTACCCGAAACAAAACCCAATTACTGCGCAGGATACGACTAAACACGACACCACGCCACGCTACGCCACAAAACTCAGTGTTTATAATAACAAACTGTAACGGTCTCTTTGTGTTTTTATGTGTACGCTCGCTCGACTTCGAGACGCAATCGAATGTTCCAGAACAGAACGATAATGTACTTGTCTATGCGCTACCAATGTATAGGTTGGTAGGGACAAATGCACTCACTGATTTTAACTTAGTTTTTTGAGTAACACTTTGAAACGTTCTGCTCCACGTTAGGCTGCCATTTATAGGGTGGTTGGGACAACTAAAACACCCGTTCCACGCTATTATCACTTTTAATTTAGACGTACACATACATAGGGATAACACAACGAAAGAACCAAACTAAAGCTAACAAAAGTAGGTACATAGGGTGCGCGCGCGCGTGAGCTCCGCTCGGGAGTTTACTTCTGACTGCTGAGGGGAGCCCCGCGTTTGTTCCTAGCCGTTGCGAGGCGAGGGGACCGACGCGGCGTGGAGGGAGGGGGGCAGGGAGTTCCTATGGCGATAGTACGCGCTATATATGAATATTATGAAATATTGTGTAAATTGAGATTTTGAATATCAGTCGTCTAAAATATATGCATAAATAATGTAAGACCTATAAAGTATTTTGACAGTAGGCCTACTTACATAGCAGTAAAATTAATTCGAAATACTTCATTGCGCATATCCAAAAAAAGCTAGGCGTATAAAACTTGCCGGTATACCCAGTTAATATACAAAAACACTTAAGTGTAAGTATTATTTTCCTAACTAAGTACCTAATTCATAAAGATATTAGGTACGTGACCAATACCTAATAAAAACTCATAAAACTTATAGGTACAACTGTAAAAAAATAATTAAATTCTATATTTATTGCAGAATTTCTTTTTGGTTCCATCATTATCCACTTACCTACCGGTACTACTATTAAAAAATCTGATCTTGATTACCTATGGGTTATTTTTCAATAATTTGTTCATGGATAGTATTATTAACCATAATCATAGGTAAGTTTTAAGTTTCGTTTAAAATAAATTGCGATATTGAGTGGGGTTTTATTACCATTCTAAAATAAGATTGGCTAAAAAGGACAGTTATAACGATGCATTCCCTCTCTAGTACCGAGAGGGAAGGTTCGGGACTCCAAGAATCGCGCAAAACACCACGTTAACAGTTTGTAATCAGGTTTAATAATAAAAGAACAGTTACAGACACAAACAGTGAAACTGACACAATACAAAAGAATTAACACGAGACAATAAATAATAGGGCGGGAGCGGATAGCGGAGGAAGCATGAACGCTCAAGTTAGCATTGCGTGCGTTCCTCTGACCGACTGCCTGCGTCCGCGGCGAAAGCTTGGCTTGTCCGGCTACGGGTTCCTACGTGAGTCCACGGGATTGGCCCATAGCCGCTACCTGCCGACGCGCACTGCATCCCATCTGGCTGCCACATGCGAAACCTTAGGCGGAGCTCGTCGTCTACGCATTGCGAACGCGCGAAAGATGGAAAACGCGGGCTAATATATTCAAACTAATTAACCCGCGTTACACAGTGCTTAAACCTGTGGTTCAGTTTTACTAAAAAGTCGCTGAATGCTCTACGAGTCTAATACAACAACGGGATGGGATGCTGATGGGGCTGCCTCCCTTCTGCAGTGCATCCACAATATTTGCGGAGGCACGAGTAGATGTTTTTCATGCCATTCTTCGCAAAAAGACAGCCTGACTGCTAGGCAGCCTGCGGAGTAGCGCCAACAGCATCCTGCAAATGCTACCTACTAAAGCTGTGTTTGTTGTATTGCTTTTACATACAAACATAGCCTAAGATAGCCTGTAAGTTTACTAACACAAATGGACCACAATGTTGTCTAATCAATAAATAAATAATTAATATTATTAAACTATTGTCTACACGTGTTGCATTGCATTATGATTTGCCAATGGCCAAGATAAGCAAGTTTGCGCTTACGACGCGTAGACAAGCCATGGGGTCTACGATGTCCACGTGGGCGCAACAAGCTACGCTCTGTTCTGTTCTATTGCCATCGCTTACCACTGGGTAATGTTGTGGCAGGGCCAACTTTGAGCAATGTCTCTCATACCTAAGCGCTAGTTATGAGGGATTATGCCTTTCAGTCTCAGAATGCCAATGGAACTGGGGAAAGCACCCTTCAGACTTGCATGACACTTCGGTCAGATTGGACAAGATTAAGATTACCACAATGGTTGAAGAGCTGCTGAAAGATTGTAAAGTAGGTATATTATATCATCATCATCATCATCAGCATGAGGAAGTACGCTGGACATAGGCTTCCCCTATACATTTCCAGAAAGAACGATTCTGAGTCCTTTCCATCCATCGACTTCCCGCGATCTTAACAATGTCCATCTGGTGGGCGCCCTACGTTTCGTCTTCCGGTTCGTGGTCGCCATTCGAGAACCTTTATTCCCCAACGTTGTCGGTTCTTCGAGCTATATGACCTGCCCATTGCCACTTCAACTTACTAATTCTACGATCTATGTCGGTGACCTTGTTGTTGTTTGGTGGGTATATTATGTAACCCAGGTATATTGTAAGTTGTAACTGAGCACAATCAATCACCATTGGGCTTTAATAATTATATTCTGTTTTTTTTGTAGCAGAGCTTTGTGTGAAGACCTCGTCTGGGGAAGTACTACCACCAAGCCTATTTTTGTAAAGCAGCTTTGCTGTTTTTCGGGTGTGGGTGCCGGCGGGGTCTTGAGAGGGACCTACGTCCATCAGTGGGCGGATACTTGATGATGATGATAATTATACTTAGCTGAACACTTGTTTGATATTCAAGATGAAGCAGCGTCAGTGTCACGCAGTTCGAGAGCAGCATAACGCCGAACTATCTTATGATATTGGACTTGTTATGGGTAAGAATAATAATGCCTTTAACCTACTTCAATAGTTTATGACTGAAACATTTATTTGCTTGCATTGATTTATTTGCCGATAAGCAAACATTTTATTAGTTTCTTTAGCACACACGTAGAGATCTTAAACTGCACGTCCCATCTACTTCAGTCAGTCAAAGTAATTTGTTCTTTAATGCCTACATCACAAAGATCATTTTGAAGTACTTTGCTGTGAGCCAACTTCAAGAAAACGTAGTGGAGGGGTGGGCATTTTTAGACTGGTTTATCACACTTCTATGGCACACTTGGGATGTTATGTTTAGGATGCATTGAGTCGTGTAAATAACAATATGTAGTAAGTTTATGCTGTTCTTTCCTATAGGCAAAATCCGTGAGAAATACAAACGCATGATGACAATCTACCGTATGTCAGCTGATAGGAAAAACAACCGCTCCACTATGATCCCGCCCGGCATCCGTGACTATAAGGCTCTGCACTGGATCATCGACATGGAGATGGTGCATTTCTTGCAAGTTGACATCGACAAGCTCATCCATGTGCTAGAAGTAACCACCTTGATCTTCCTTTCTTACTTTGCATTTTTTTGGCGTTTACTCCTAAAGAATCGGTTTTTTTATATAAGGCGCCCGGTATGAGAAAAATGTGGGGAGTGAAATCTGCTGAACGAATGACCTCGTTACGTTTTTGGTGCGCAACCTATCTTGTGCAACTTTCTAATTTGGTATGAGCAGTGCAGCTAGATCGTGGGTAGTGTGTACCCTTACTTTGCCTATATGGAGTAAACTCCAGTCGTGCGTCGGAGCTGACACACACAATTTTTTTTTTATTAACTTTTTTGCACATACTTACAAAATAGAAGGTAAAGAACAGAAATAGAGGATATCGACATGGAGAAGGTGCACTTCTTGCAAGTTGACATCGACAAGCTCATCCATGTGCTAGAAGTAACCACCTTGATCTTCCTTTCTTTCTTTACTTTTTTTTTTCTTTAATTGTTTTTGCACATAATACAAAATAGAAGGTAAAGAACAGAAATAGAGGATATGTACAAAGGCGAGCAAGAAAACTGCTCAGGGTTAACCTGAGCAGTTTTCTTACAGCAAATCTTTGAGGCTAGAGAGAGGTGTTTTTTTTTGTATGTTACGCTATGTGGGGTCAGCACAAGTTTTATTTTTCAAATGAACTCTAATAATGGTCATCTTAGCGCTCACTCCTTTCTTACTCATGTCACCTTGATCTTATAATATTTTTTAAGTGAAATCTTCTTGAGACTGAGGTAACATTTTATTGACCATCGCGGCTAATCACGGCGCTTGAGTTCGGCTTTTTTTCCAGACGATTCCAAACAAAACTATCCATTCTATGGCAAATAAGGGACTTTTTGGCCCAGGACCTCCGACAGGACCGGGACCGGAACCGGAACCGGGTAAGAAAATAAAAAAAAGGAAACAACTTATGAAATTGCAAGTATATTTACCTCATTCATGCATGGATTTACTTTAGTGCAAAAAGGCTGTGTAAATATAGGCGTTTGCTCTTCAATGCATTGTAAATGCGTTCCATTTTCAAATCACTTTGCCGTCACGCTGTGCTTGTTACATACCTACCACATATTATAATTATAATGAAACATGTTGTATTGAATAGACTCAAATGAAAAGCCTCCGCCGCCCCTGCCTAGTCTCCGGACGTCTAACATCACAGGTAAAAAAGATTATTAACTGATCTTCTTTATGCCTTGCGCACACCTAGGTCGCTGGCGATAGCGATCAGAGAAATGCTGTCACATTTGACAGCGATATTTTACAGCGTTTCACTGATTGCTATCGCCAGCGACCTAGGTGTGCGCAGGCCTTATAAGTGCTCCGATATGACAGTTTCCCTGATGACCGCCACCGCAGAACTCTTAGATGTGCGCAAGGCTCTAGCTAATCTAAACCCGTTACTTAGTTATACAGGGTGTCCCATAAGTCAACGTCCAGCCGAAAACGGGTGATGCGCCAAGTCATGACAGATACCAGAAAAATATAAAAAAAAATATTTGTTATGTAACTTTCGAGTTATGAGTATTTATAAAAAACAGAAAAAACTGACACCCTGTGATGATCTTTTAAGTCCTGTGACTACAAATATTAACTTTTCATGAAACTTTTTTCTGCAACGTAAACATGAATAACCCTTCTGTAAAATACAATTCAAAATTAAGCCATTACTGCCTCAGTTTTCAATGAAATCGTGGAGTTTTGGCCAACGTTTCATTTCAGATAATTACATCACCCAACTTTAACCGTCTGTACCGCAAAAAAAATGTACTACACTATCATGGCATGTAACTTTAAAAATTGGCGCATTTATCCAGGATTCCAAAATGGTAAAATATTTCCTTAGTTTTGGAAATAAAAAATGTTATTTCAACTAAACCGGATTTCTAATAAATTTTATTTCAATAGATAAAATGTTTGTACCCTTTAAATGATGGACTTAAAATGCCTACGCTGTGTTTTTAAGTGACTCACAATTCACAGGTACAAGTAAATTCCATTTCGACAATGCAAGTAAACAGATAGATCCACCATCTTGTCGAAAAAGTAATAACCATGGGTTTTCAAGTAATTTGTTAGTTTTAGGTAAAAGTTTGAAATAAAATTCAATCATAGGATTACTTCAATCGTGATTTTAATCTAAAGTTTGCCTTCGCCCGTCGCTGGTCTTATTACATGGTTTTTGACGTGACAACGTCTTATAATTCGATGGAGCCGGCTGCTCGTACGAAAAAACCGAAAAATCATGCGGCGTTACCTCGCTCTGAGGCGTTCCATTTAATACTTGAAGTGCAATTGAGAGCGCGGAACGAGCGACAAAGAGGTACAATCGGCCTCCACGTTCGGCAGCGTTCGACATCGGTCTCTCTCCTACTTGAGTGAGCGATGCGTCTGCGTGGACAGCTGTATGACGTTGAAGCTTTAGATTAAAATCAAGATTGAAGAAATCCTATGATTGAATTTTATTTCAAACTTTCACCTAAAACTAACAAATTACTTGAACACCCATGGTTATTACTCTTTCGACAAGATGGTGGCTCTATCTGTTTACTTGCATTGTCGAAATGGTATTTACTTGTATCTGTAAATTGTGAGTCACTTAAAAACACAGCGTAGGCATTTTAAGTCCATCATTTAAAGGGTACAAACATTTTATCTATTGAAATAAAATTGATAGGAAATCCGGTTTAATTGAAAAAACATTTTTATTTCCAAAACTAAGGAGTACTCTAGCAAGTATTTTACCATTTTGGAATCCTGGATAAATGCGCCAATTTTTAAAGTTACATGCCATGATAGTGTAGTACATTTTTTTTGCGGTACAGACGGTTAAAGTTGGGTGATGTAATTATCTGAAATGAAACGTTGGCCAAAACTCCACGATTTCATTGAAAACTGAGGCAGTTATGGCTTAATTTTGAATTGTATTTTACAGAAGGGTTATTCATGTTTACGTTGCAGAAAAAAGTTTCATGAAAAGTTAATATTTGTAGTCACAGGACTTAAAAGATCATCACAGGGTGTCAGTTTTTTCTGTTTTTTATAAATACTCATAACTCAAAAGTTACATAACAAATATTTTTTTTTATATTTTTCTGGTATCTGTCATGACTTGGCGCATCACCCGTTTTCGGCTGGACGTTGACTTATGGGACACCCTGTATACATAATTATGTTATATTCAATAGATTCAGATGAATACGTGGGTCCATCCCGGCCGCAACTTCTACGGACATCCAGCAACTCAGGTAAAATAAGACAAGTTTTTATATGACAAATCCTCTTTAGTTGGACAAAAAAATCTTAGATGTAAATGTAATGCAAATGATGTAGGTATATTGGCCTTAGACAATCAAGATAATAAAAGATATTGGCGGTATGAAAATGTTCGTCGATTTTCAACTTGATTTGTTCACATACTACTGAATAGACAGAATACGTAGTTAACGTCACAAACTATGTAAAAATGTGTTCATGATCAAGGCACTGGTGCAAGCGAAAACCGACTCTAAGGTGACGAACATTTTCATAACGCGACTGTACTATATTTTCTTTCATATAAAAATGGATCAAAGCAGGTGCTCTTGTGATGATATATGGAGCGATCTCTAATCGCTGGCCAATCTAGTGGCACTGGATTCGAACCAGCCTGTACCATGGATTGTTCAATTTGACAAAAAAAAAACTCTTAGCGGAAGGAAAACATCGATATGAAACCCGTGGCTAAGTTAAATCAGGCCGACTAAGCTGTGAGGATAGTAGGCTACTGTACCTACGGACAAGCCAATATGGCGTCCTGCTTAGATGGCATGAATGAAAATAAAAATCTCCGACGCTATTTTTTAGATTCACTAGATGTTTACTTGGCCTTTATTTTATTTTAGGAGTTTCACCAAATCCAATATTTCAAAATGATAATGATCTGAAACAGTACTACAGAGACCAATACAAAGCGAGAAACGGCCACAACGGTAACTGGACCCTGGATGAATACTACGGAGTTACTTAGCTTTTTAAAAAGAAAAAGAAAAATACAATTAGTGGGAACGAGATCCGTGTTCCGCTAGCCATATTATTTTTATTCAAATAAAAACCTTCAATCCGTAATAAAAATGGCCATTTTCAAGTTTCATTTTCGAGGATAAGCAAAATGAGACCGATAGCAGTTCTTATTTTTATTAAAACCTGTGACACCTAAATCTATTTCCCATAACTCCAGCCGTTTAAAGTTTGCCCGTTGAGTGCGATCAACTAAACCTGGCCTCGGAGAAGATGTCGGGGTGATTTCTATCGAAAGACTGGCCCACTAGACAAAGATCGAAAGTTTAGAAAAAAGGGAGGGAGGTCTGCGCCCTGCAGTGGGCCGATACCATTAGCCATATCAACTTCACTAATGCCCAGACAACTTAAGACTACTAAGTACTATGGGTACGCTTAAATAAAAAACGCTTCTGAATTAGAAGGTTGTCTGCTCTGCCAGGCCCTACCACCAGTCAATATCCCATCCATAATCTAAAGGCCAGTGAATGTTATACGGAACTCTTTTTGAGCCTGGCGGCTTCGCAGTGTGCACAAGACGACCTTTCTCTAACAGCTCTCTCCTCTTCTTCAGAAGTTTCTTCAATTCCCTAGCTTCTTTCTTTTTTCTATCGTTCATCGCGGCCATACCCTGCATAGCTTCGAAATGTGCGGTCTTGTTTATTGGCTTCTTAATAGAGAATTCCTCCTGTTGCTTCCATTTTGGTGGTATCTCATGCAACATATTAACGAGGTGGTATATCTCGAAGTACAGTTTCTGGATCAACTCCAATCGTTCTATTTGGTCGAAAAATGTATTTGATTTAAAAAACGCCGCTCTACGCATTTGCTCCACCATTTTTCTGTACCTGCAAAAGGTAATTAAAAATTATAGACAGATCGAGCGAGTGCGAGCGAAGCAAGCAAATATTTCACAACTTTTTTCACACTATTTAACTTGGCGGAATCTTTAATATTTAGCATGAGAGTATTTCAGACAACTCGAAATGTATTAGGTACTGTAGGTACAGTTCGTTTCACGCTAGAAAAAAAGTGCGCAGGAGACAATTTACAGGTTTATTTAGTGGTATGACATAAGGCTTGTTATACGTGCTATTGGTTCGTCACACTGCCGCGCCGCTTTCATTTGAAGACGATTTGTCTGCCATATTCCAAAATTTACATAGCCATCTCTAGCGCAATTTCAAAGCAGATAACTACCATTATTTTGTTGGCTGGCTACTTTTGACTTGAAATACGTGTCGCAGTGTGTAGTTTATATAGTTTTATCACGTAAACAATTTTTATACATTAAGTTTGTTGATGTAGGGTTATACCTCTCAATAATTTCATGCATGACATATCCCATCTCGTAGTGGGGAGACTCTTCGTACATAAACCGGATATGGTTGTATTCCGTCATGCGCTGACTAGCGTCTTCGTAATAGGAATGCATGAGGATATTTAATCGAGTTGACAACTCTTGTGCGTTAGTTAGTTGTTCATCGTATTTCCACCAATAATGTTGCTGAGATCCGACGGTGAAGTGGAAACCTGTCAAATTATATAATTCACTGTTTTCGAATCATTTTACTGATCGAAGTCAAACTATGGGTTAAATATCTGACAGTATTGTGTATTTTCGTATTGACAAGATTGTCTGCGCGTAATAGAAGGCGAAAAACATGAATCAAATGGACTGGAAAATCTTCCACTACACACCCTCTTCGAAACTAAAGTCAAAAGGAAAATATTCTCTTCCATTTTGAACAGTCTATCATACGACCAAGCTTAAAAGACAGCAACAACTAGTAGAGTTTTGGAGGTGAGCGGGTGGGCGTCTGAGGGTGCGAGTGGGGTATTCTTGTAACAAATAGGTAAACTAAAAACTAAAGGCCTTTGATTGAAGATTTTTTCCACCTGTGCAAAGCCGCGGTGGATCGCTAGTTGTTAATATTTTAAATCAAATCTACGGTCATGTTGTACCTAGTAAATAACCCTAGATTTTTTAACAAAAACACCTCAAATTAGCAACGTGAGCAATTTTATTTAAATACGTTTCGTCCTCTCGCGTGCCGCTGTGATGTGGTCCCGCTTGTTGGCCATCCTTATCAGATCAATAAGATGACTGATCTCAATCGCTTGGTTCGCTATCTGCTCATATGCATTAATATGCTCGATGGGCCTCCATTGATCGTAGAATCTTTCTAACGTGGTCGATATATCAGTCATTATGGTGAATTTATCGGTAACATCTCCCATCAGATACCCTATTTGGAAGGTCGTCGTGTTCGAGTAGTGTTCTTGGATCAGCTCAGCGCGTTTTACTTTTAGATCACTGTCTCTGACTGTTTCGTACATGAGGCGGAAAAGTTTGAGTCTCATCTTGTTCTCGTCTGGGCTAACTTCCTCGATTGGAGCGACAGGGGCATCGTGGTCTGCTTCTGTATTTGTTTGTCGACGCTTCCAAGAATCTTCATCCCGACGTTCCACTAACGATTCTATGCCTACTCTGCGGTTTGGAAGAGGAGCAAGGCCTCTGGGTATTTCTTCTGCCGGGGGAGTGGTTGTGCTCATTTCACTGAGGAGTTTCAGCCTGACCGTCCACGAGATCTCGTTGAGAAGCTCTTCAAGCTCCAGCGGAGCAGCTGATGGGCCTGGAATCATACATTTTGATTGATTGAAATTGGCTCATGACTGTTTCCATGGTAAACAAAAGACACCTCCAGATTTCCTGGCACCCATGCAAGATCTTTCAAGATAGATAAATGGGGACAGTAGAAGCTCGCCGTACTCTACATTTTGACGTAGAGGGTACAACACCAAAGATTAACCACGAGCTATAAGTCGTTTGTAATATATTTATCGCGGGATACGCGATAGCGATAGCTAACGGCCCCGTAGGCATCACTTTGTAGCCCGTAGGCATCTCGTTGCTGCTACTTAAACATCGCGTAGCTGCCCTGTAGGCATCACGTAGCAGCCCGTAGGTATTTCGTAGCAGCCCCTTAGGTATCACGTAGCAGCCCATAGGCATCACGCAGCAGCCCATAGGCATCTGGTAGCTGCTCCGTAGACATCGCGTAGCTTCTCCGTAGCAGGCCTGCTGCTACTTATCTCGTAGCAGCCCCGTAGAGATCTCGTAGCTGCCACGTAGGCATCTAGTAGCTTCCTAGTAGACACCACTTAGCAGACCTTACGTATCTTGTAGCAGCCCCGTAGATATCCCGAAGCAGCACATAGGCATTTAGTAGCTGCCCCGAAGGGCATCTAGTATCTGCTACGTAGACATCGCGTAGCTGCCTCGTAGACATCGCGTAGCAGCTCGTAGTAGATCTTGTAGTAATAGTCGTATGAAATAATTATAATAGCTGCCCTACCACAGTACCGTACCTTAGAATGATTTGTTTTACCTGTTTCGAGACTACGTGGGCAAGCCTAACCCGAGTTTTTTCTAACACACATTTATAATGGAAAGTCAAGTGTCGGTTAGGTGTGCATTTGGTAGTTCCATACAAAAAGGCGATGACGTTAACTGATTGATGTTATAGAAAGTTTTAAATGTATAGAAAACAAACTCACATATAAAAAACAGCCACAAGAAAACTAACATTTTGATGTGTCTGGTGAGTTACATAAATACTTTTACATGAACTACAATTCTCAGTTTGCACTCTAAAAAATAATTGTTGGTTCATACTTATACCTACTACCGTTAATATTTTATTAATAGGTAAAATCTTTCAATATTCAATTATAAATCAATTAAATTTTACTTTTCTTTTACAGTTATCACTAAGTATTTGATAATTTATGGCCTAAGTCTAGGTACCTACCACGTTTAGGTAATCAAAGTTAATCCTTTCAAATAACAAAGCATGTTGAAAAAATTTACACTGTTATTTTTATTAGTGTGGATAAAAGAACAGAAGGTAAGCACCACTGCAGAATAAAAAGGGTATAATAGTATATTATGTAACTAGTGAATAAAAGTTAGATTTAAATCGAGGGTCGTAGATGAATCACAAGCAAGTGAAGGATTCTAACGAATGAATCACGACCGTAGGGAGTGATTCATAATGATTGAATCACTCGCTACGCTCGTGATTCAAGTGTTAGAATCCTAAACGACGCAAGTGATTCATGGCCCTCGATATAAATCCGTTTTATTCAAGAGTTGCATACTATATTTTATACCAAGACTTCGAGAAAAAGATAGATTTAAGCGAAAAGGGATTAAAAACTATGAACTTTGTTTATACTATTCTTAAATGACATAAAACAAATAATTTTTAATTTTGTTTTGATTTTTAAAAAAAGAAGGATAAATAAATTTAAGTTTCCTATTAAAACAGTATATAATCAAACGCTAAACTCCTTGTCAATAATTCATATCCAAAGTATTTATGGCGCAAGAAGGTAAGGTAAGGTATTGAGATGGACGTTGACCTTATTAGTGTGTTCCAAATTCAAACACCAAAACAGTGATTATAAAAGGGCTTTTTATTCACTGTTTGCAGTGAATAAAATAAGCTTTTTAGAGAGGGTATGGTATAAATTAAAATAAATAAATAAAAAGGCTGTGTTAGTAAAAACTTTTATTTTTCTGGATAACACAGATTACAGAGTAGGTGCTTAATGGAGTACTGGACAAGAGCGCATGTTCTATTCTCTTGGCCAACTTGTACTGAGGGCTATAGTTATGTTTTATTTTATTTTGTATTTAGTTTTAACGTGTAAGTGTGTTTTTTCTTATGCACTATGGACTTTGTTATGTTACATTTATAAGGTCTCAAATAAAAATATTGAATTGAATTAGCGCCACTATTTCTGGTCCATTTATTTTTCTTTTATTGTTTGTATATCGGAAAGTTATTTTAATTTTAGCTATCTTTGATCTCCATGTTACCTTTTTATTATTTTATAGTCCGTAGTTTAGCGCATTGGATACTATTCTGTAATGCTAAGCTAATGATTCCAATAAATTGAATTTGAATTTATGTGTGGGGTCCACCGGTTTTCAGTTTGTAACAGCTGTTAGGGCGGGAAGTCCCCCACCGGCCTTACTGCCATGGCCCCATTGGGCTGGGATTATCATCAACAAACACCTCACCAACATGACTGAGGAGATACTAAAAGGTATTACAGATTCGCGGAAAAACTAGCTCGTAATTCAGACGCAATACAAACTCGGATTTGTGTTAGCCTTAGGAGAAGAGGTTACGATACTTTTTTTGGCTTTATTATTATAGACAGGCCCTCTAAGTACATAATTATAAAATTATGGGTAAATGAACATTTGATGAATTAAAATCTTGAATAATCGGAACCCGTAGCCTCTTACTATAAATATTGTGTGGTGAACATAAATGTTTGTTCTCTGTCTGGCTGCATATTGTATTCTAAGTATGTATTTACAAAAAAAAATGTATTCAAGTATTATATCAGCTATCTGGTTCCCATATTACAAGCTCTGCTTAGTTTGGGGCTGGGTAGTGTTGTGTGAATTGTCCGCAATATTTTTTATTATTATTATTTATTGTGGACAATCCACACAGCAAAACAAGCTTTGCTTAATTTAAGGCTAGATAGAGCCTTTTATTAAGCAAAGCTTGTTTTATTTGTAAATACATACTTTTACATCGGATTGAACCCACGACCTACGGCGCAGAAGCCAGAGCTACTACCAACTGAACTTCGAAGCTATAGTCTTATCAGCCTCTTACTGGCAAAATATTGGTGAATATTTAAAGATTTCGCTTGACTCAACTACATTTAAGACCAAGTTACCAAGCTAAAAATTTATTGTAACAGATGCGAACTTAAAACTAGAACAAGCAAAGCAAATTCAGATGTCGTACATGTTTACAAAGTCGTATGAGCTGGGCACTATAACTGCTAGCATCCAGGGACTCTTCGAACATATGCTGGCGGTAAATGAACCTGTGAGCGAAGCGAGCGAACATCTTACGAACAACTTGGTGATTTTGCATTGTATGTTTTTATGTGGGTATGTTTGTCGAGCCTTACTTTCGAGCTGAAACATGAGAAAGCTGGGAAGTCCACAGAACAAAAAAAAACGCTTACGCATTGTTCTGAGGGTAAGTCCTTAGGATAGCGTTTTCTCTCTTCTGTGAGTAAGTCAGTACCTATCTACTTGACAGCGCTTCACTGATCGCCGACGCCAGCGACCTAGGTGTGCGCAGGCCTTACAAGAAATAGACCTCAATAGATAGAACTGAAACTTGGTAACCACACCAAGTTCGTAGGGGTTAGTCAGAAACAATCATTGTGCTTGAAGCAAATCTATGACAGGAGCTGATCTCAGTTCGGGGCGAACCACTACCTAGTTTTTAATTTAGTTTATTTATCAACTTAATTAAGTACTCGTATTACTCATTTCTGTCTGTTGTTTTTAGGCATATTTGCTATTATTTTCCTAATAAGTAATAACTCTACGGGCGAGTTAATATTTGTTTCAGATTTACAGAGAATATTCGGATATACATAACTTTGTAAATAAATATTATTCATTGGCATCAATAATGAAGGCGTATCATGTCATGCGTAAGTTTCAATCAATACCTTAACTACCACTACCGTACTTATAATGCTTCTATCCATCCAAAAGTTGTCTGAAAGAAATCGCTATTAGCTATAAGACCGCCTCTAGTTTATTTCGGTGAGTATAATAATAAAGAAATAGGTAGGTACATAACACAGGTCCTACTTATCTCGGTTTCAGAGGGTGACTATAACCAAATACGTTCAGAGAGGAAATTATTCTTCCAAGTCCTCGAGAAGCACAAGAAATCTCGTACAGCACGCGAAAAACTGCGCCAGAAATATCTCGACAGGATGAAGAAAGGCGGCGGTCCTAACTCCAACCATCCCCGCGCTAGGAAGCGTGGGGGTTTTAGAAGTAACAGCAGACTGCTGGATCAGGAGGACCTGTGGGTGGATTCCTTAGATGATGATCTAAGAGCTCAGGCGCAAATGACCAAAGAGGTTCGTGCCTATTTCGTAAATACAATCTTGGCTTCTAGGGACCGGTAGCCTAAAAAAATAAAAAATAAACTTAGGTACATAAGTACCTACCTACTGGATGTACTACTAGATATCGTCCGCGGCTTCACTCGCGTGGTGGTGATAAAAGAATCCCCGCCGTCAGAACGATTGACATGTATTTTTTACCGACAGACAGAACGTTTCATCGATGGCACTTTCAACGACAAGTCTATAAACCGCCACGAACAATTGCTCTTCTATATTTATTTGCTGATTAAGGTTTTGGTGGCAGGCCTTTTGATTTTGTCCAGCGAGCGGTGAAACGAAATACTTAGGCTATAGAAAAAAGCGGGTGGCCGCTAGTGATAACGTCACAGTCTATATGAGCAAGTGGGAGGTACCTACCTACCGTACATAAACAGGGTGGAATTTTGTAATGCCACCTGGAGGGAAAGTACTCTTAATACTGCAGATAAAAAATTTTACTGAAAGGAAACATTCCTTTATTTTTAAATAGAAAGCAAACTGCATTCAAAGATTTTCGAAAATTCTCTTCTCCCACACGCGGGAATCGAACCGGCTAAAATCTGGTAAAATTATACCCTGTACTTTTATTGCAGCGATCGTTAGGGTCAATTATAAGGATGAAATGTCTCATGATAAATCAACAAACATGATAAATTAAATGAAAGAAAAACTAGGAAATCTTAAATTAATTTAATTATTCACAAAAAATGGTAAACTTACTAATTAGTTAATATTACTAATTAGTACTAATTATTAGCAGCTACGAGTATGTCGCATTACAAAAGATGGATGTTAGTTAAAGAGCTATAACTTGACTCATTGATATTGTAACTTCAGATTTCCTGGTTTTCCTTTCATTTAATTTATCATGTTTGTTAGAGAGATTTCATCCTTATAATTGACCGTAGCGATCGATACAATAAAAGTATACAGGGTATAATTTTTTCAGATTGTTGCCGGTTCGATTCCCGGGTGTGGGAGAAGAGAATTTTCTTAAACATGCGCGGAAATATTGTCATTACTTTTGAATATAGAACACGCATATTTACGTAGACTGAAAAACCAAAATCACTTCCCGGCGCGTTCTCGCTCCGGCAATGTTGTATGAAACGGCGTGCTGTTTGAATTTAGAACTCTTTCATCTATCGTACACATTGCGTTCTCGTGGCTGTATAGCCACAGATGCGTACCTTTCGGCACAAACTGTAAAATAAAAAAAAAAATTGGCGGTAAAGCGGAGTTCGTTGTTATTTGGTTAGTAAAAAGTTAACCTCTTACACCACCACCTGTGATTATTTCCTTGCATTTTTTGAAGTGAAAACTTCTTTAGCGGCGTTGAGCACTTTTTCTGTAATGGCCCATTACTAATGGGTATAAAATCTTAAACTCGCGTCAGCGCGTCAGGACACGTGACCTGATCGAAAAAGCGTAAGACGGATGGAGAGTAGACAGCTATCCCCTCTCTACGGCGCGGCGAAAATGTATGCCTGGGCCTACTGTTTCGTTTAGGCAGCGCAGGGCGCTTGCGCGAATGTTCGTGTATGTTACAGCGTGCCAAATAACAAACAAGCCCCCCCTAACCATTCCAAAATATCAAACATGCTCAACGTTAATGATCAAGTTTTCACTTCTGCCGGCACTCCCGGAGTGCAACCCGTATTTTTTTTAAGAAAAGCACTATGTATGCCTCGGCCGAAATGGCAATTGCCTGTCTCGTATCATTGAAGTCCTCGCCTGCGGCTCGGCCTTCAAATTCATACTCGACCTGCAATTGCCTATTTCGCTGCCTTTGCAATAATGTACTATTTCAAAAATCTTTGAATGCCGTTTGCTTTCTATTCAAAAATAAAGGAATGTTTCCTTTGAGTAAAATTTTCTATCTGCAGTATTAAGAGTACCTACTTTCCCTCCAGGTGGCATTACAAAATTCCACCCTGTATAATTATGCAAGACAAATTGGTAGGTACCTACATAAGTATCTACTATCTTTTTTCTTTCTTTCTTTATTAGGAACACATATACAATAATAACTCTTCCTTATCCATATGAAACGCAGGTAAAACCAAAGCTACTTGAAAAAGAGGCGCAGAACAGGAATAGCGCTGCTCCCTATGATTTGCCGTCGCAACGTGTGACGACGGAGACAACGGCCAAGAAACTATGGAGACCCCATGAAGACCAGTTCGGAGGGAATTCCAATTTTTAATCTTATGGTTGATAAAACCAGACTGATCATAAAAAAATCGATGATAGGTAGGTATACCTATTTAACTGAATGAGATGCCTAAATAAACCTACAAGTCGTAACCTATGCTCTTGTTAAGAGCGTTTATCCCGAGCGTCGTGACTCAAGTTTGGGTAAATATACTCACCTAGCTATACAGTTACACCTAGCACGCACACAGCCGTCTGTGTTGGAGCGCGTATCATGCGCCGCATTGAATGAATCACCTTGATACTTTACCAGCTCTTAGTAGGGAATGTATTCATTTTTCGTAAGTAGCTACAACATTTTGTTGAATGAGTACCTACTTACGCAAAAACGGGCAGGTGGTATAAAATAAATCAAAATAATTTCGTGTAAAATACAATTTTAATATTTATCGTCTCTAAGTTTCATGGACTTAGCTTTTCGGGGATCAACAACTTCGGGTAATAGAAATTTATTATAAAAACTGACTAGCCGATGCTCCATGTTCTCGCTCCAAAATGTATCGTTCCTAATTATTTTTTCTGTCTTTAATTTAAAATTTTTGCCTGTCCACACAGCAAATAGACAGTAATTTCTATTCGTTACGTGCAGCTGCCCTTGTATTTGATAAAACCAGTCATGGCGTCGATTCACGGGTACATCTATTTACCAGAATAACATTTTTTTGGTTAATAGCGATATCTGCCTCAAATCCGAATGCCGGACTAGGACATTTTATTTCGGTGATACCATCATCTTCAATTAGTCCATCCGGCGAAGCACCTGTAACCATAATAAATTGAAAGAAAACAATGATAAACAAGGAATAGGTCAGAAATCGAAACCATAATGCGAACTCAGAAGAAACTACATAAAATCATTAAAAAAATAATATAATGCATGCAATAAGGTCCCAATAAAATATGCAGTAGGTAGGTACTGATGTACGTATTTCGAACAATAGTACATTATGATATAAGTGCGGTAGGTTGAAAATTACAGCCGAGGCGTTATTGAAGCCCGAGCCGTAGGCGAGGGCTACAAGAAAGCAGAGGCGTTTTATAACACATTTGCGAGGAAATAAATATAAATTAAACGAATAAATTGTTTATCACTTGTTAAAGCAGTTAGAGAATTTGAAATTAAATGAAATGACAGCAGATTGTAAATGTCATTTCATTTAATTTCATTCCAATTCATCCCGTTTCATTCAGTTTCATTCGGTTTCATTCATTTTAATTCAGTTTCATTCAGTTTTATTCAGTTTCATTCAGCTTCATTCAGTTTCATTCAGTTTCATTCGGTTTCATGCAGTTTCATTCGGTTTTATTCAGTTTCATTCATTTTCATTCGGTATCATTCGGTATCATTCAGTTTCATTCGGTTTCATGCAGTTTCATTCGGTTTTATTCAGTTTCATTCATTTTCATTCAGTATCATTCGGTTTCATTCAGTTTCATTCGGTTTCATGCAGTTTCATACGGTTTCATTCAGTTTCATTCGGTTTCATTCGGTTTTATTCAGTTTCATTCAGCTTCATTCAGTTTCATTCGGTTTCATTCGATTTCATGCAGCTTCATTCGGTTTTATTCAGTTTCATTCATTTTCATTCAGTTTCATTCGGTATCATTCGGTTTCATTCCGTTTCATTCGGTTTCATGCAGTTTCATTCAGTTTCATTAAGTTCATTCGGTTTCATTCGGTTTCATGCAGTTTCATTCGGTTTTATTCAGTTTCATTCGGTTCCATGCAGTTTCATTCGGTTTCATTCAGTTTCATTTCATACATTTAGCATCTGGATAAACCGTACGTTATACCTTATTAAAAAGCAACCCGTGCGTTTTACATTACATTACCGCACTAGTGCGTAATGACATACATTACGATATTGAAATCGGTGAAATTAGAGACCTTTTAAGATAGCTCATCAACTCGGTGCAAGTGGCTCCGTGCTTCGAACACTAGCTTTGGTATCGTGCGGACTTGCGGACTGGATGACTATTTGAAAGTACCCGCTAATTTCGACCTTTTTTTCGGCGTGTTATGTTTTATGATAAGTTAGCAATAATGATTTTCATAATGCAAATTATTACTACTTCTATCTCCGTGTACGTTTAATAAAAATGGGAATTGACTATAACATGTTACGTTGTAAAAAGTAACCCTTGGGTAACATACCTTTTAGCTTCATTAGCCTTGACCAAATTTTCGCAATTAGTGACGTACTCGTTACTTTTTTTACGTGATGTAGCCTGTAAGCGGCTTTTTTATGCCATATCTGAAATAAAAGTAAAGAATGAAACCTGAATTAAAAAGAAATACAAATTAAAAATAATTAACTATTTTTTGCGTACCAGAAACCGGGGGTAATTAAAGTTAATAAGTTAATGCAACACCATTACTTTAAAATACAAAAAAAAACTCACCAAAGTTTTGTTAAACAATAAAAAGTATCAAAACGTCCCAGTAGCGCTATAAACTCGTGAAGCTACGATACATTTTTTTGAGGCTTGCTGCTTGCTTGCAGCGACCGGGAGCGACGCACGTCCTACCTCTGAAAGGCCTCGGCCGGCACTGAGCTAGGCTTGTTGAAAAAATATCGATACATCGATATATCGATATTATTTTTTCAATATATCGATATTTTTGAGCGATATTTAATAGTTCGATATATCGATGTATCGATATAAAATTCTAAGTATCGAAAAGGTATAAAAACCGATATTTTTTTCAGACCAATAAACATTTTATAAGTTTTAAGATTAAAAAATCCCAAAAAGAAAACACTTTTTTTATACTAACATCTTTTAACAAATTATATTTTATGTATTTTTTGTTTTTGGTCGACTTGATTTGCTGTTTTATAGTTTGGTTTTTAAGTTGGCAACTCTGTAATCAATTTCAATTTCAACTGCCCGTCCCTAACCACTTGAGCGTCCCGACCTGCGTCCACTGGATTGGGACAAGCACAAGGCTTTTTAGAGCACGAATATTCTCTGTCAAAATCATACCGATATATCGATATATCGATATTTTTTAATAAAAATATCAATATCGATATCGATATTTTCAAAAAACATCGATACGATATATATCGATACTTTATTGCATTTCCGACATCCCTACACTGAGCGTTGACTTGATTCCGCGCCGATTATATAGTAATACGAAATAATTCATAGTAAAATAAATATTCATGTTATAAAAAAAAAAATCAAACATGTTTTAAAACCAACACTTCTTCATTTACTAGGCAAAAAAATAACAAAAATACCTCGGATTTCATCATAAACTAACACGTCTAATATCTCCAAAAGTGGCTAAAAATTACTCCTTTGATTATTTTTTTCATGAATGAAAACTTACAGGAATCGTGTTTATTCTGCCACTAAGAACTAATAAAATGTTATTAGCTTTTTTATACGAAAATTTTATAAGTTTGTCGTTTATAGTTTTATCATTGAATCGCATCTGCGTAGACCATCAACCGAAAGTTTAGGAAAAACAGATGAATCTTATGAAAAAACTATGCAACCATTTGAAAATGTTTTTCCCATATGATTAAGTTTTGGTCATTCCCAATAATATGAGGTCAAATTATCTTCTGTGCAAGTTACACATATTGTTTTATTGGCCGTCTGAAATCATCAATTTACGGATGAACGTTCTTAAGTCTGGTAGACCTTACCGTAGACCACGGAACATTATTATCCTAACGGAACTTAGACCTACTTAGATAATTATGAAGTAGGTTGTACATATAAAATTTATGCATATAGTAAGCTCTACAAAATGGTTTTATTTACATACCCTCAAAATAATACTGATTAATGTTCCATGAGTAAACCTTAAATATTGTCAAATAAATAAATAAAATACGACAAAGGTTTAGTTAACTAAACATAAAGACTGTTGGCTGAAGACTGTCTCAAATTGAAATAGTAGACGAAGTAGATTATTCGTAAAAACTTTTAGCATGGTGAATAGAATAGAAGAGTATTTGATGTTGACATTGACAACTTTACTTTTACGTTGTTTGATGGATTGCTAAAAAAGACGACGCCGGCCGACGACCGACCGCTGCCGACCGTTTGTTTGATCTTTCTTGTAATTTCCATTTTCACATTTTTGTCCGCTTTCTTCAGTTTCTTTCTTTATTGATGTGTTATGTTGTTCTAAGAATCGCAGAGTAGGAACAATAGAAAACGGTTGAGAATGCGTATATAATGTCCCATTTATGCAGGGTGTGCTTAATAGGGAATGTTACAATCCATTCGATTCGAAATACCTCACTGCAAGAACTGTATCAAAAGCTTACAAATTACAAGGTAATTATCATTACTTTCTATCGTTTAATCTTACATTTGAATGAGTTGGCTGCTTGACACTTTTATAACCATAGTCATAGTACCCACCTGTCTACATTCCAAGTTTTAAAACAAACTTCTAAGATACTAGGTTATGTAGATGAATAAGGTATGAAAGTATAAGTGCATGCATACACATTATAATATGGATCATTTGAACCCTAATTGATTTGTGGGAATAAGATCTGCACTGACGTCCCGCGATGGGGTGAATTGTGCATTGTCTGAACCCTAACCGTCTTACTAAGTTTAACTTAGATTTTAAATATTACTCAAAGTTATCGACATCACTATTTGTGTCTGTTTGTATCCAGTGATAAGATATGGACTGGAACATTGTTGCTATCAAGCCAAGGTCCTACTCCTCTATTTTAAGGAGTTGCGCTGGCTGGGTTGAAGTTTGCAGGGGCACAAAGCATAATACACCCCATTCCGGCAGTGCAAACCTTACTCACCCAACTTGGAATTAGAATTATACATTGATTATAATTTGAGAAATTGTGTGTTTATGAAAGTGTCTGGCTATTATTATGTTCTTAACACGGAATTACAACTATTTCTTTCTTTTAGCTCACTACAAAAGATAAAAGGCCCGAGACATTGTGTTTCAACTGCCTCGCACAGTTGCAAAGATACCATCGATTTCTTGTAAGATCACAGAAATCCAATGAAATCTTGACTCAGCTGTCTGAGAATGGAATTGAGGTACTCATTTACTAACTAAGGGTAGTAACTACCACGACAGTAATAGTATCTGTCAGATTTAAATATTTCTGTCCTTGTTTTTGTCAAGTCTAAATTAGAAATGGAAATATTTCATCTGAATGATAGTATTACTCAAGATTTATTTTATAATTCAATTTTACATAACTGCCAAAAAAGAGTTGGGTGCCCTTATTTTATGTTATAAAAATCAATAGTACAGCACTATTGATTTTTATAAGATAAAATAATTTAATAATAATCTTTTTTGTTGACATTGAAAATAGATCTCACAGCATAATGTTTCTAACCATCACAGCTCAGTTGGTACCCTACCTTCTGCGCCGTAGGTGTGGGTGTGGGTTGTGGGTTCGATCCCCACCCAGAACAAATATTTGTGTGGTGAACACAGATGTCTGTTCTCTGTCTGGGTGTTATATTGTATTCTAATTATGTATTTACTGGTACTATCTGGTCCCCATCATACAAGCTCTGCTTGTATTGGGGCTTGATAGTGTTGTGTGAAATGTCCACTTTATTTATTTATATAACAGTCATTTAGCTAAACAGACCAATAAGTTTTTTGATAAGAAAGTTACAGTGAGATTTTTAGCGAGCCATTCAAATGTGGCCAGGCAATATGAATGAGGGGGGTATGTAATTACTAAAATAATTAGGTATGCAAGTATTATATCATCTGGTGCCCATAGTACAAGCTGTGCTTAGTTTGGGGCTAGATAGTGTTGTGGAAATTATCCACAATATTTATTATTTGTTTTAGATATTACAAGAGACGGTAGCCATACTGAACAGAGATATACAGCGTGACTTTTGTATCACCACCATAGAGACCTACAGCAATCTTAAATATGAACAAGAAAATGGCGAAATCAAAGAAGAAATTAAGACAGAGAATGAGCGAACGAAAAAGACAGAGTGTCTCAAAGATGAAAATTGTGAAACAGGTTTGAGTAAGCTATTTATTTAAATGTACTCACTGTGCCTTTTTGTGCGGGTTAATATGGTGAAAGGTACATTTTGGTCCATTTTACATAGACAGATTGTCAAGAAACAGGATTGTTTGTGATCGTATTTATTGATTGTGGGTAATGGGTAGCCATACCTATTTCTGCCAAGAAGCAGCAGTGCTGTGTTGGAAGGGTGTGTAAAAGGTGTGAACATTCTGTAAGCCTCAAGTTGATGGACACAGGGCAGTGCATCGTAGGGCACGTTCCTGACATGCGTGACCAATGAGGCAATGCTTTGTTATAAGCGAAGTCTACCACTTAACATCAGATGGGCCATATGCGTGTTCCGTAAGCTAGCTAGTATGAAAAAAAACATGCCTGACGCCTATCGCCGATCGTATCGCCCACCTCTGCCACCATTTTGTATGAAGAAACCAAAAGCGCCCCTAGCGGATTCTTCAAGAAGCATGAATAGTGATTGCGAGATGGTGACGTGTCCACGTCAGCTGGTGTACGAATGGTTCCGTTGACACTGAATAAAAAAATATTTTGTTTTTTTAACAGCTGATGTTGAAGCAGCTCTGTGCAGGGTTTGCCTCGTGGGGGATGTTAAAACATGCTCCGTCAGAAACACACCACTTCAAATAGTCTATGAAAAACTCATTAACACCAAGGTAATACAAACCTTATTTACATACATTTTAAAAATTCTGGAAATAGCAAATTTTCACAATTTTATATTTTTACGCGGAAACTTAAAACAATTCCGTCAAAAGTAAAAGATTTTGTATAAAAGTAGGTATGCAGTTATTGTTTTCTTATAAGGTCATGACTCCTTTCACGACTTTTCCCTAACTCTTGTTCTTTCCCGTGCGAAGCCGGGGCGGTTCGATACAAATATATTGGTGGTTATTTCTCAAAATGTATCCCTAAAGCTATATAATTATATTTCAGTTGAGCACCACAGCAGGGAGAGATGATATAGTCTGCTTCTTGTGCCACTGGCAACTGCGTAAATGCCGGAAATTCATCATCAAATCGAAGAAGTCTGAAAATATTCTTTCGGAACTACTTCGTAACGGAATTCAGGTAACTATACACATTGTTACGAAAATCCGGAGAAAATCGATAAAGATTATCCTTTCGAATCATTGGCGCGTTGTTACATGTAACAGTCCATTTCTAATCAAAGGCGAGCCGCCTGACTTTTTTTGACCTTTGATCCGCGCCCGCGCGCCCCGAGCGACACTCAGCGTTCAGTCACCGCCTGGGTGGAGACGATAGGTCATCGTCTTGTTCTCCAATAATTATGCAATATGTCGTAAAGAAATAAAATTTTAATACTAAAACTTAAATCAGTTTAGGAATTAAATTGATTCGGCCAAACAAATATTCACGACCCAAACATTGTCAGTTTGTGTAGCTAATAATGAATAACCCTGTATAAAAACTTTCATCCTTGTTTTATTTATTTATTTATTTTATTTATTTATTTATTTATTTACAACCATTGCCCTATCTTTACAGGTTTACCCTAATACGATAGCGCGGCCTTTCTCGTACAGTTAAAGATTATTACTATACTAATACTAATCAATAATTATAAAAAACTAATCACAGTACAAATTACAATCAATCATAAAATAATAATAAAAATAATCACAATAATATACAATGGATCCAATCAATAATTAGAAATAAAAGACACATAAACATAAATAAAAGAAACATAAATAAACAATATACACTTAACATTAACATTATACAGATAATAACTCTAGGATTAATAGTGAAGCTTTTATGAATTCGCTCAAAGAACACTGGAATATATCAATATTTTCTGCAACCAGATTTAGCGTTTTAATAGTTCGAGTGAGAGGTGCTTTGCCCAGCAAGTTGGTTTTAGCGCGCGGCACTTCCAGTAGAGGCGGTCGCCTACGCCGATGCACGAACTCATCAGGCACTCGCAATTTCACTGCTTCTAGAATGTCAATATTGGCCACCTTACCCCGGATCACTTTGAACACATACAAAACCAGCGCCAAGTCTCTCCTAACTTTCAGCTTATTGTATCCGACCATGCCTAGAACGAACAAGGTGGGATACATCAACGGGTAGAAAGGATAGACCCTGTACAGCTTCCAGTACAGGTACCTGGCAAACTTGTTCTGTATGCGCTCTATCATGAGGCTATATTTCGCCTCATGTGGAGACCATATCACGGCATTGCACTCTAATTTGCTTCTAACTAACGCATCATAAAGAGCTCTCACGGCTTTAAAGTTTGTAAAATCGTTGGCTCGACGAAGTACAAACCCCAGAGTCCTGTAGGCTTTTTTACAGATGTTCATCACATGCTCTCGGAAATGTAGCTCTACATCAAGAAGAACCCCAAGATCCCTCACCGATTCAACTCTCTTCAAATGTGAACCATTCACTTGATAGTTGTAGTGGAGTGGTGCCCTTGCTCTGCTAAAAGTCATTGTTGAGCATTTATCGACATTGAACTGTAGTTTGTTTTTTTGGCTCCACTCCACTACCCTATCCACATCTTGTTGAAGACGTTCACAGTCTCCTTCGTTGTTAATCGGTAAGAGCAGTTTGAGGTCGTCCGCGAATAACAAGCATTTGGACTCCAAAACCACCTCGGGCAAGTCGTTGATCATGATGATGAACTCCAGCGGCCCCAGGTTGCTCCCTTGGCTTACTCCAGTTTTTGTTAAATATGGCTCTGATTTGAATCCTGCGTACTCCACATACTGCTGCCTGTCCTTCATATAGCTCGCGAAGAACTGTAGCAGCTTAGTGGTGCAGCCGATCGTCGCCAACTTTGTCAGCAATGTGTCATTATCGACTAAGTCAAAAGCTTTTTTGAAGTCAAAGTAGGCGGCGTCAACTTGCACTCCTGCGTCGACGTAAGGGAGCACGTAGGTCATGGCGTTCAAGAGGTTGCTGGTCGTGCTATGCGCTGGTCTGAAGCCATGCTGTGCCTCGGAGAGACGGCCCGATACCTGCTCTTGCATGCTGCGTTGCACTGCCGACTCGAACACCTTCGCAGGTGTTGAAAGAATTGCCACTGGTCTGAACTCGTTTATCTCCGAACCTGCTCTCCCTTTAGGTATTGGAATTACTCTAGTGATTTTCCAGCGTTCGGGAAAATAAGAACACTGCAGACAAAGGTTGTAGATGTGCACTAGTGGCTCCGCGAGCACCATGCGGCAGTCTCTAACTACGTACACGGGGATCCCGTCCGGGCCCGCGGATCGTTTGGGCTTGAGACGAGCAAGCGCCGCGCGCACTTCTGGCAGCGTAAGCCGCGGAACATGTACTCGCGCGCTGGTGGCAAGACTCGCTGCTTCTGCCGCCTGCACGTCCAACCGAGCCGTTGAGGTCCCGAAAACCGAATGAAAGTATTTTGCAAATTCTGTGGCACATTCTTCCTCTAATATGGTGCTTCCATTTTTAGTTACTTTTTTGCGATTTCCGGTCCCTTTCTTTGCTCTCACATAATCCCAGAACGACTTTGGATCTTCCGCCAGATGGCGCTGCACACGTTCCTGGTAGACATTATGTGCCTCGTCTATCATAATCTTAACTTTTGCTCTGCACTCTGAGAAAGCCGCATAGTCTCTCTTTGACCCATTTGACTTATACTGCTTATGTAGCTTCGCTTTTAATTCTATCTTTCTTATGATGTCTGCTGTATACCAGTCCGGATACCTATACCTCCCGTTAGATTTTTTGGCCCGTTTTTTAGGCACACAGTCAGTAAATATGTTGGTGAGAGCCTCATAAAACCAGTTTAAAGCCTCTTCTGGTTCTTGCAACATATATAAAGAGCTCCAATTTACTGCCGCTATCGATGAGTATAATAAGTGATAGTCCGCTTTCGAGAAATTCCAACCGAGGTCGCCATCAAGCATCGGCGCAATTGTGGCCGCCGGCGAGGACCGGCATCGTGAGTTGCGCTGCACTGAAACCACGAGTGGGGGGTGCTGAGGGTCCCTCGGCACAAGCTCTTCGTCGGCTACGCTCACCCTCACCTCTTCCATGTCCAATGAAACTAACACCAAATCTAGTAGCCGGTCATTGCAATTTCTTATCTCGTTCCTTTGAGCGAAATCACAAAAAGCTGTAAAATATTCAAAATAGTTAACTACTTCAACGTTACATGAATACAAATTAAAATCTCCTAAGACTAGACACGCGTTATATTTCGAGCACCAGCCCTCAATAATTCTAAATAAAGTTAAATATTCGTTTTCAGGGCTACTTGGCGGAATGTAAATGACAGAGCAAAAAAATAAAAGATGGTCGTTTAAATAAACCGTGGCCCCAATTATTTCAAAAGCACAATTGTCAATATTCACATCGTCCGGTACATTCACTTTTCTCAATTCAAGTCGGTGATTGGCCCCCAGAAACACTCCACCGTGCTTGCGCCCGTCCGTCCGGTCGCATCGTAATAAATGAAAACCTGGCGGTACCAGCTCAGCGTCTTCTATGGATTCATTACAACCCGACTCTGTTATTGCAAATAAATCAGCGTTTGATTGAACCCTCTATATTATTGTAAAAGCTACTTAACTTCGTTCTTAAGCCTCTTGTATTCTGGTAATATATTTCAATGCTGTTTGTCTTCTCCGAGATGTTAAAGCCAGAGCCAGAGGTTCTATTGGTTGGCTGCTGAGCTACGAAAGGGCTGGTCATTACCCATCGGCTTCTGTGGGCCTGATGGCTGCCTATATGTAATCCAGGTTTTTATTCTAGCGTTCACCGGCCAGACTTCAGTTGATAGGCATGTTTCTGTGTAGACCGCTGGGACTCCTAACTTATAGGACTTGTAGTTGCCTCTTGGGGTCAGTTCTTCCACGGTACAGGTGCCGACGGGACACAGCTGGTGAAGATATGAGCGAATATCCTCTGCACTTGATTCCATATTCCATAGATGTATGAACGCTCGGGCCTCTACAGCTTTAAGAGATGTAATTGCTGGGCCAGCGGTGCCGCAAAGGGATGGTGGTCGGCGGCTTCTCTTTCTGACCTCAGTCCATGGTTGCTGCTGAGTATCCATCGAATAAACTCCTGGATTAGTGGAAACCTTTGAAACCTTTGAAGCATTCGAGTTGACCACCGCGGCTGATTGGATGACCACGTCACTGGGGTTTCTTGAGGCAGCTTCAGAAACGGGCACTGGAGTCCGCTCATGATTTTTCTTGATGACCTTTTTTTGCTTCGGTACTGTTTTAGCTGGGGCGGCGGAGCCCTCCGAAGGACTGCCTGCCAGCTGTGATGGATGTAACTCAGCCAAAGGACTACAGGCTTCTCGTTGTTCTATTTTGTCATGAAGCGCTTGGACGTGGGTCGCATAACTATCCAACTTGGTCTCGTAACTCAGTATAATAGTCACGGCCGCGCTCAGCTGGTCCTTCAACAGCGTTATTTCTTGTCGCAAGCTACGTATTTCGGTAGGCAAGTCGCTACCATCATGTTGGTCTTTTACCATGCTGACCGTAGATCGCTCCATAATTGAAGGATCAGTAGATTTTTTATTCATGGCCTTTCCCGTTCCCGGCGCTGATATTATCTTGCGATATGTAACATTTGGATCGCGTGAAGTTTTGGACGTACCAACCGGTGTTAGGCTATTATCACCCCTTCTTCTAACAGCACAACTACATTCTGGGCAAATCCACTCGTTCGTAGAGTCCGTTGGTCTTTTTCCGCCAGTGCAGAGAAGATGATACATTTTACCGCATCCATCCACAGTACACCGCAAGCTATCTTCATCTCTAAGAATAGCAGTACTACAAGCGGCACAACTCATATTCAATGCAAGAAGAAATTCCAAGGCGAAAGAAATTACACCAACCGTTTCTGTTAGTAGGTAGGGTGCGTAGCGTGTGACTCAGCTGTGTTCGGCACCACTGTAGGTACAAGCGGTCGCAAGCGAGTAGTCGGCCCGTCCGTCGGGATGCGATGACTCAGCCGCGCGAACAATAGCAGCGGGCGCACTGCGAGTTGTCGTAGGTCAGTGATGTAAGCGTTGGCAAAAATTTTTGAATATGTTTTTGCTAATATCTGCGGTATTATTGTACAGATTTTCACAAAATAAACGACACTAGGCACATTTGTTCACTTGCCACAATTATGTATAAGTTCCACTGTTAAAGCTGCACTTTGAACAACTTTTACACTAAAAAACGTTACGGAGCAACGAACATAGATGTAGCGTTTACGGCGGTAGACGGCGGTTTTTTTGTGGTCGATGCGGTTCTTCAGGGGTAAATGCATTGGATGCCTATCATCTTTCCCTGCTTGACAGTTATCGACAGAATAAAACAGCGTGCGTGAGTAAACGAGAGACAGGTTGAAAGAGAGAGTAAACTAGAAAGAGTATGTCTTACCCAAGTCTAAACACTCCACTTTCACATCCTCGTGTGTAGGATTATAGGCATTTTGTATGTTTTGGATGGCAAGATAATGCAATATTACTTAAAAAAAGCAGCCAAGTGCGAGTCGGACTCTTCCAACATATATTTTTTTTGTTTTATAATTCAATTATTTTAGAAGTTAGAGGGGGGGGGACCAACTTTTTTCCACTTTGGAAGTGTCTCTCCCGCGAACTATTCAGTTTAGAAAAAAAACGATATAAGAAACCTAAACATAATTTTTGAAGACCTATTCATAGATACCCCACACCACACGTATGGGTTCGATGAAAAAAAATGTTTTGAGTTTCAGTTTCAAGTATTTGTGTAAAAATCTTAATGTGGTTCACAGAATACATCTACTTGCCAAGTTTCATCAGTCTAGGAGAAAAATGGCTGTGACATACGGACGGACAGACAGACAGACAGACATGACGAACCTATAAGGGTTCCGTTTTTGCCATTTGGCTACGGAACCCTAAAAAACGTATCTGAATTGGTTCTTTCGCTTAGAGAATACGCGGTCACAAACTAACACACTTGCCTAAAAATGAGTTCTTGTTTTCAGTTATCACAGAACACCGTGACACTACTCAACAGACAAATAAAGTCCAACCTTGAGACTGCGTCTGTGGAATTTACCTCGTATTGTAAGTAAACACAGTATTTACATTATGTTACAACCTGCCAACCATGTACTACCAACTGAGCCGTGACGCCTGTCAACGACTCTGTATAGGTAGCGGCACGTAACTTTAGCGCTGACCGTTATTGCGCAGAAGTCAAAACTGAGGGGGGCTAGCACCGATTTCCCTCCCCGCACCGATACGACACCCCGCACACGTCCAGTGTACAGTTTGCGTTCTCAATTGTATTGTTATTAACAAATTATGTTTTTCTTTTTCTACTCCCCATAATCTTGTTAAAAATTATGTCTTAGGTACAAACTACAAATCTTTAGATATCTAACTATTTGACATTACATTAAAATAATGTCATTATCTTTATTTAGCTAATAACTAAGTTATAATTTGTATTGCGTGTGGCGACAGTACATATGCACAGCTATCCCCTCCGCGTATCGCTCAGCGCTAGACTTACGTGCCGCTAGTTAAAACGTGTGTATGTAGGTATTCGATGTATTTTCTGTTCGCAGGTACCCCCGACATTTCTGCCGATCATCAGTCGGAGTATATAGACATTGACAATACCGTCTGTGAAGAACACAATCACTACGAATGCAATGAGTGCGACTATACATGCGAACGTAAAAGCTTAATAATATACCATATAAAACTTCACGATCCCAAGAGGCGTTACGTTTGTGATATATGTAAATATCGGTACCTATGTATGAGCCATTTAAAAACACACAAGCAAAACGTCCACCTCTTTAAGTATTCATGTAAAGAATGTGATGCAACATTCGTAAAAAAACACATATTCAGAGTGCATATGCTCATGCACACAGGAAAAGATCCTAATACCTGTGAAAAGTGTGCGAAGAAGTTTCAGAGTATCTCCTCCTTACGGAGACATAGTGAAAAAGCACATCTCATATACCCATGTGGAAAATGCAAGGCGTCATTCGCTAGCGAGCGTCGGTTGAGTGACCACGTCTTCAAGATGCACACCATACACTTCCCGTTCTATATATGTGATATATGCGGTCGTAAGTTTAAGGAGAAATGTTCAGTCAAAAAGCACTTGAGAAGAGTTCATTTTAAGATAGGAATTCATAAATGTGATATATGCCAAAAAATATTGGCATCTAAAGAAAGTTTGAACGTGCACATATCGGGACACACTAATTTAAAGCCGTTTAAATGCACATCGTGCCCTAGAACATTCCGCCTCAGAGCACAATGTAAGATGCATATGAAACTTCATACTGAAGTGAAGCCATACGTTTGCGAGATATGCAACAAAAGCTTCCACTACAAAAATTCACTAAAGATTCATAACACGACACATAATAAATGGACTTGTGACATATGCGGCCAACAATACTCTAGGAAACGATATCTGGTAGAACACATAATGAACCATATGACGGGACAAAAAAACACTTACAGCTGTGACAAATGTAGTATAGCATATCCATTGAAAGAACAATTGAACATTCATATGTATTCTCACAGGTATACACGAAAAAAAGTACCATCCGAAACATGCAAGGTATGCAACAAACAATGTATGAATTTGAAGGTGCATATGAGACTTCACACTGGAGAGAAACCATATAGTTGTGAAATATGTGAGAAATCGTACACTAGTAGCGGAGCTTTACACGTTCATCTACAAAAACATGTTAAAAAAGTTTCCGAAGACAGACCACATATCTGTACTACGTGTGGCAAAGGCTTTAAAAGAAAATCCCACTTGGGAAGACATATGACTACCCACAGTGAAGTAAAACCTTATATTTGTGAGTTGTGTGATCGCTCTTACCATAACATGAGAACACTCTCCCACCATATGAGGAACCACAAAGAAAAGATTATGTTTGCGTGTGATCAATGTGATAGATCGTTTAGTGAAAAACGCACCTTAGATAGCCACATTACGATCTCTCATCCTTCTGAAAAAGCACAATGCTACGTATGCGACGTGTGTTTTAAGGTACACATAGACAAGAAGGCTTTAATTGTTCATTTAAAAACACATAAAAAAAGAAAGCCTTACAGATGTGATAGTGGGAAATGCAATAAATCTTTTTCTAAAATCATCAAATTAGCGGAACACTATAAAGAACATAAGAGAGATAAACAATTTGTTTGCACTCTGTGCAAGAAAATGATACTCAGAAGTAGTTTGATGCGACATTATAGAACTAAACATGGAGGCATGAAGCCATACGCTTGTAACAGTTGCGATGAGGATTTTGTGCATTTCAATTTAGTACATGCTCATTATAGAAGATGTCACTGTGAACACCAATATTTCTGTGAACTTTGTGAAAAACCGTTCACGCGCGGTCGTCATCTGAGAAATCATAATATGAGGATGCACAGCCGATAGAGAGATTTTTTATCCTATTACTCTGGAGAACTGGTACTCTTTTTTTTAATGGGACAACATAAGTTAGGAAACAAGACTTCTCACTGACGTCTTTAGAGAACCTTTTAATTTTTGTGAAAACTGGTACTCTCTCAAATCAAAAGTGTATATAAAGGGGAAAATACTTTGTGCTGACTTCTTTAGAGAACCTTTTAGTTTTTTGTGAAAACTGGTACTCTCCCAAATCGAAAGTGTATTTATTCAGTAGGATTGCATGAAATATGAAGTTGAGGCCTTTGACCAAAAATGTGAAAAAATGTTTTGTTATTTAGAGAATCTTTTAATTTTTTGTGCCCTCATGCATTAATTTAACTATAAGGCCAGACGAGTTGGAGCCTGGCTGGTATGTCATTTAGTGATGAATTAGTGCCCAGAATGGTATAGGTTTCAGAATTTGTAACGATCTGGTTCTGGAATTTTTGGCAAAAAATTCTGGACCATCGTTCAGTAATCAAGACTGCGGCCAGGTGTTTTGAATCTTCTAGCCACATGTTTTAGAGGTAAATCTCAATACAAGCGCGTAAATAAATGGTTGCATATTATGTATTATAATTTTCAGGTACCTCCATGTATACTTTTCTCAATCAATTTTTTTGCGACTTTTCTCCCTAATTATGTGTGATGTTCACTTGATTCTCCATAAGTTCGGAAATACCGGCTTCAAAGGTGAATAAGTACTTATAAACATACCTTTAGTATATGATAGGAAAAACAAGTTTTTATTCTATGTTTTATTAAAATAGATAAATACGTTATAAAACTAGTTCTATAAGTTATAAATTAAATATCATAATGATCAGATCTTTCTATTAATCTCATACACAAGGAGACCATGTTGGTAAAATAATTTCATTTCAAAATAAATAATATTTTCAAAATAATTTGTAGCCTTATTTACTATTAGCTGTGATAGCTTTATATCTCTACAAGTACATAGACTCTCAGACTATAGTTTATAATAACATTTCAACCTGGAACTAATTATGGCATTTTAAAACGATATTTACATTCAGATCACGTTATTTGAATCACTTAAGACGGGTATTACCATCTCGGAGCAAGTGTCTACCAGCCTAAATGCTAACCTTATGAACTACACTTGCGAGCTTTAAACTAGAATCGCTTGATAAGTGATAGATATTAGTTTAGATCAGGGATTCCCAAACTATTTTGGACAAGTGACCCCTTTTGCAAAATGAATGGTTACCTCAGACCCCCATGGCCAAATTACCTACTTTTAAGATCAACCCCCTTATTCACAATGGTCCGCTAACTTAAAACAGCTACAGTGTGTTATTTTTCATAGGTCTCTCTCGACTTAGGTCAATAGAAGAAGACAGAGTGAGAATTAGCAATGCTTTAATTTAGCAGACTATTATGAATAAGGGGGTTTCTTTAGTTTTTTCCTATTGATACAAAATAGCCAGGTACTAAGGTACCTTTGCACTTGGTTAAGTGAGTAAAGTTGACTTCATTTTCAAAATAAACGTACGTTGTACGAACTTGAGACTTTACATTACTACAACAATGCAATTTCCTACAAAAAAATTAATTATTCTTAGTACACGTAACACAACATAAACAATACAGTACCTACCTACCTATCTTGAAACTTTGAAATAAGAACTTGTGTTAATTTAATAGGGGTCGATTTTTAGACCTCGTCGACCCCCAAAATTAGTTTTCGTTTATGTCGACCCCTAGGAAACCAATATCGACCCCAAGGGGTCGATATCGACCACTTTGGGAATCCCTGGTTTAGATAGTGTTGTGTGGATTGTCCACAATATTATTTATTTTTGTCCAATGAACTAGGGTTGTGGTATATCATTAAAGAGGTAATTTAGTTAGCTTTCAATAAGTGATATCAAGAGGATTTGAAATTAACTACATTTCCTACCTTAATTTAGAGAATTATTGCAATAGGTCAAAGTTGTGGACGTCCAAAGCCTAGCGCACATCTAAGCGTTTGCGATCAGTGAAACGCTGTCAAACACCGCTGTCATATTTGACAGCGATTCACTGATCGCCATCGCAGAACGCTAAGTAATGTGCGCAAGTCTAAATAAATAGGCAGTGATACATACGAACTACAGTTCACTGCACAGTTGTGTAAAAAATATTCTTGAACAACCCGCCATGAAGCGATTCCAGTTTCAAGTGTATATTTATTCTGATTCAAGTATCGGGCGTGATTGAGCCACAAATACCCAAACATAACTTACATTTATAGTTAACAAGCGGCCGCCCGCGGCTTCGCTCGCCCCGTTCCCGTTAATTTTCGGAATAAAAAATATCCAATGTCCGTCTCCTGGATTTAAGATCCACCAATTTTCAGCCAAATCTGCTCAGCCGTTCTTAAATTTTTTGTTGATTAAAAACATATCCATCCCACGGGAACCATACATTTTACCGGGATAAGAAGTAGCCTATGTGCTATTCGAGACCAATATCTGTGCCAAATTTCATCCAAATCCGTCCAGTCGTTCTCGAGTTATTGATTAACAAACATCGATCCATACTTACAAACTTTCGCGTTTATAATATTAGTAGGATAATAGCATATTAGGGCCTGCGCAACACCTAGTTCGCTGGCGGTAGCGATGAGTGAAACGTTGTCAAATATGGCTGTCAAATTTGACAGCGTTTCACTGATCGCTGACGCCAGCGGCCTAGGTGTGCGCAGGCCTTTAGGAAGTATGATGTTTTCTGTACACAACATTGGATGTGTTCAGGTTATCTGTAGTAGATCGGTTTGTCGTCCATCATATTGATATCTGCGAGTTTGGGGTCGCAGGTCGGCCATGCTGGTGGTATATCCATCTCGCTCGCACTTGCCTCCGTAGGCGAACCCTAGAAAGAGACAGACAGATTCATAAAAAAGAAAAAGGCTACTAAATAAAAAAATAGTGATCGTATTCTGATGATAAAATGGATGGATGAATTTTGTGTGAAAGACGATATGGACAAGAAAGGAGTGAATGCAAAAATTACGGCTGATAGAGAGGCATAGACGAAAATTATGTTCCCCTACATAAAGTGGGAAGGAAGAAGTAAATGATTCTAATGATAAAACTTTTGTTAAAAATGTGAGACGAAGAAGAAGAAAGGCAAGTCCCACTTCATTTACAACATTTCGTCTACGAAATGTTGTTTTCGTTTCGCCTATTTACGTTTTTTAGTAGATACGATCGAAACGAGTTTTTGTCTCATCCATTTTCCATACAAAAGAGAGAGACACGGTGCTCACACGAAAACAATATTTGGTAGACGAAATGTGGTAGCAAAACTACTACTCGGGGTACAGAAGGGTTACCTTGAAACACTTGAAATCTGTGTTATACTGTTTTTGTATGTTTATACAAAACCCTTTGCCGCATATCTCGTCTAGGCCGTGTCTTACCTCTCTGTGCGTGCGCTTGGAGCGAGCGCGCTTGGGCCACGGCTTCTTCAAATGCACGTATGTGACGTGCGCACGCTTCTCACTCGCGTGCTTGAACCCTTTGCCGCACATCTCGCATTTGAACGGCTTTAGACCGGTGTGGATCTGAAGACGAATTCAATGTTATTTTTGTGCAACAGACAAAATATAGAATAGTGCCTACCAATTAAGTACATCTATCTACTACCTATGTAATTGACGTTTGGTATATACAATTTCATTTAATTCAAGGAAGGTAGAGATGTTTCAGTGTAAAAATGCACCTCCACTACGTTTTCTTGCCGTTGGCTCACAGCAAAATACTTCAAAATGATCTTTGTGATTTAAGTGAGAAAGGACAATTGACTTTGACTGACTGAAGTAGTGGTGCGTGCAGTATCGTTTAACGATTCAAGATGCATGAGCTGTACTGTACCCAAGACCGTTTCTTTTAGTTTTCGGTTAGTCGCGTCGAAGTGGATAATTATGTTAGAACATAAAAATTACGCACAAGGCGAGTGAGCAAAGCGAATGTGCCGCGGCAGCGGCTACCATAGTGGCAGAAAATGTTTTAATACAATAACCTCAGAGGAATATCCCCTTTGGGATAATTATCCTTCGCTTAATAAAAAAAAGTAATAATTGAATTATTAAACTCTTCAGTGTACAACTCAACATTGGGCGTCAATAGTTTTACAATGGAAAAAAGTGGGTTCGTTTGAACCGGGTGTACATTAACCGGACCCGTTTAAACGGCCATCTTGACTCACAAACATATGCCGCTGTCGGTTGCTATGCGTGGAGAAGTGTTTCCCGCACACGGAGCACACGTAGCTAGTCCTGGCGTCGCTGTGCACGCGCCGATGGGCCACCAGGCGTTGCTTCATGCGGAAGCTCTTCCCGCATTGCTCGCATTTGAAGGGACGCTCGCCGGTGTGCACCCATGTGTGGTCTTTCAGGAGTGCGTAACTCTGAAATGAAAAAAAAAACGGTCATTCCTTGTTATTCGATTTTGGTGAGCCGGACACTTTTAAGATCTTCTTCTTATAGGAAATGGGGAGAGCAGGTGTCACCCCGCAGTTACTTAGCATATTTGTCAATTATTATCGCTTTTTTTAAGTATCAGCTTATTTAAGTAACATGAAGAAACCAGCAGAATTCATAAAGAGCTTAGCTCACTTATAATTGGCCTTCCTCTTCTCCGTTTCCTTTCAACCTTTCCTTCGATGATGTTCTTTATGTAGCTGTCATGTCGTAGAAAATGTCCAAACATTTTTCCTCTTCTAAGGTGATTAAACATAATTCAAATATTACCCAACAGTACTCCAAGTTGGCGTTTTGCTACCACATTTCGTCCATCAAATGTTGTTTTCGTGTGAGCACGTTTCTCTCTCTTTTGTATGGAAAATTGATGGGACAACAGCACGTTTCGATCGTTACTACGTCACTTAGTTTTGCTGTCTCGTCTTTTCTCCATACAATAGAGAGACAAATAGAGAGCGAAACGAAAACATTTTGTAGACGAAATGCGTTACCTGGAATATCCTGCCGCAAACTTCACACATGCAAGGAGACTTCATAGAGGGGTAGTTGGTTCGGTTCTTGTCAGGGTGCATTCGCCGGAAGTGACCATGGTACGCGCGAGAGTCCTCCAGTTGCATTCCACACTGAAATAACAAATAAGGAAAGCTGGTGAATGAAATACTTTGGCGTAACATTGGGGACGGAATTGATGATTATGGAAGGCACAAGTTTCGAAATCTATGTCTATCCTTTTCTAACACGTAGGGACTTTTCTATATCTATCCCTTTTATGAAAAGGACATTTCTAAAAAAACTCGTTGTTTATAATATTCTTCTAGATTCTAGAAGCTAGAATATTCTTTAACGATCTGGAATAATCAAGAATAATCAAAATTCCCGGCCAACGCTGAGATACGCTGCTAGTAATAAATAAACTGAACTTAATTTAAATAAAGTGTTCTTTTCCTTAAATAAAATGTCAGTAAACCTGTTCGCAGGATATAGGTCCCTCCACCTTTCGCATTTGGCTCGGATACATTCTTCTTTTGTCATCGTCGTCCGTGTCTTTCAACTTATCTCTGGAACAAATAACATGATTCTTTAGTCGTACTTTAACGTCATCAAAACACGAGAAAAGTGTTAGATATACAGGGTGTCCCATAAGTCAACGTCCAGCCGAAAACGGGTGATGCGCCATGTCATGACAGTTATCAGAAAAAAATAAGAAAAAATATTTGCTAAGTAACTTTTGAGTTATGAGTATTTTAAAAAAACAGGAAAAACTGACATCCTGTGATGATCTTTTAAGTCCTGTGACGACAAATATTAACTTTTCATAAAACTTTTTTCTGCAACGTAAGCATGAATAACCCTTCTGTAAATTACAATTCAAAATTAAGCCATAACTGCCTCAGTTTTCAATGAAATCATGGAGTTTTGGCCAACGTTTCATTTCAGATAATTACATCACCCAACTTTAACCGCCTGTACCGCCAAAAAAATGTACTACACTATCATGGCATGTAACTTTAAAAATTGGCGCATTTATCCAGGATTCCAAAATGGTATAATACTTGCTAGAGTACTCCTTAGTTTAGGAAATAAAAAATGTTTTTTCAACTAAACCGGATTTCCAATCAATTTTATTTCAATAGATAAAATGTTTGTACCCTTTAAACGATGGACTTAAAATGCCTACGCGGTGTTTTTAAGTGACTTACAATTCACAGGTACAAGTAAATACCATTTCGACAATGCAAGTAAACAGATAGATCCACCATCTTGTCGAAAGAGTAATAACCATGGGTTTTCTAGTAATTTGTTAGTTTTAGGTAAAAGTTTGAAATAAAATTCAATCATAGGATGTCTTCAATCGTGATTTTAATTTAACTACATCAAGGATTTACAGCAAATGTTCAAACTGTTAGCCTTCAGCAGTAATGCAAGCTCTACATTTCCTTAAAAAAAATCAGCTGACTGTAAAGTCAGTTAACTGACGACAGTTGAACGTGACAACGTCATACAGCTGTCCACGCGGTCGCATCGCTCACTCAAGTAGGAGAGAGACCGATGTCGAACGCTGCCGAACGCGGAGGCCGATTGTGCCTCTTTGTCGCTCGTTCCGCGCTCTCACTTGCACTTCAAGTATTAAATGGAACGCCTCAGAGCGAGGTAACGCCGCATGAGTCATGTTTTTTCGTACGAGCAGCCGGCTCCATCGAATTATAAGACGTTGTCACGTCAAAAACCATGTAATAAGACCGGCGAAGGGCGAAGGCAAACTTTAGATTAAAATCACGATTGAAGTAATCCTATGATTGAATTTTATTTCAAACTTTTGCCTAAAACTAACAAATTACTTGAAAACCCATGGTTATTACTCTTTCGACAAGATGGTGGATCAATCTGTTTACTTGCATTGTCAAAATGGTATTTACTTGTACCTGTGAATTGTGAGTCACTTAAAAACACAGCGTAGGCATTTTAAGTCCATCATTTAAAGGGTACAAACATTTTATCTATTGAAATAAAATTGATTGGAAATCCGGTTTAGTTGAAAAAACATTTTTTATTTCCAAAACTAAGGAATACTCTAGCAAGTATTATACTATTTTGGAATTCTGGATAAATGCGCCAATTTTTAAAGTTACATGCCATGATAGTGTAGTACATTTTTTTGGCAGTACAGGCGGTTAAAGTTGGGTGATGTAATTATCTGAAATGAAACGTTGGCCAAAACTCCATGATTTCATTGAAAACTGAGGCAGTTATGGCTTAATTTTGAATTGTAATTTACAGAAGGGTTATTCATGCTTACGTTGCAGAAAAAAGTTTCATGAAAAGTTAATATTTGTAGTCACAGGACTTAAAAGATCATCACAGGGTGTCAGTTTTTTCTGTTTTTTTTAAATACTCATAACTCGAAACTTACATAACAAATATTTTTTTTTATATTTTTCTGATAACTGTCATGACTTGGCGCATCGCCCATTTTCGGCTGGACGTTGACTTATGGGACACCCTGTATACATAAAAATATTATTGTGGACGATCCACACAACACTATCTAGCCCCAAATTAAGCAGAGCTTGTACTATGGGTACCAGATAACTAATATAATACTTAGATATTTTTTTGCAAATATTTATTTAGAATACAATATTACCGTTCTGTGTTCACCACACAAATATATTATAGTTTAAAAAACTAAAAAAAAAACGCTTTTATAACTAATTCAGGCCTCTCAGCTCAGTTGGTAGTAGCTCTGCCTTCTGCGCTGTCGGTCGTGGGTTCGATCCCCACCGAGATTAAATATTTGTGTGGTGAACATAAATGTTGTTTTCTGTCTGGGTGTTATATTGTATTCTAAGTACTTATGTATTTACAAAAAAATAATGTATTTATATTAGCTACCTGGTTCCCATAGTACAAGCTCTGCTTAGTTTAGGGCCAGATAGTGCTGTGGGGAGGCAATAATGTACGACCCGTTATTGCACAGCATGATAATGTACAGCAGGTTAATGTACACACCGTTATTACGATGCCAGGGTTTGGATTAACGGGGCGTACAATAAAAGGTCGCGAAATAACATGCTGTACAATATCGTCACGTGTTGTTATTGTACGCACCGTTATTACGATGCCAGTTAAGCCTCGTGCACACTGTAGCAGTTCAATATTCATTTTTGCTGTTTTGTTCTGGCAGCGGATACTTGTACTTGTCCTTGAGACTTTATAGGGCGGATCCGACTTGGTTAGGTTAGGTTATGTTAGAACATATAAATAACGCACAAGGCGAGCGAGCAAAGCGAGCGTGCCGCGGCAGCGGCCGCCGCAGTGCCAGAAAATGTTTTTTTACGTTTACCCCAAAGGAGCTATTCTCATATGGAGCAGTATCAATTGCCTACAAAAAATAAGAAATAATTGAATTGCCTCAGTGTGCACGGGCCCTAATGGCATCCAATTAACATGCTGTACAATAACATCACGTGACAATTTTGTGCACCCAGTTAATTCGCAGCCAGTTATTGTACGGCAGGTTAAAACGAATCCAAAAAACGAAAACAGGTTTCGTTTTAACATGGTGTACAATAACATGCTGTACAATAACTGGACGTACATTAACCGGACCCGTGCTGTGTGTATTGTCCATAATATTTATCTATTATTTATGAATACCGGTCTGGTTGTTGTGTACACTTGCGGTTCTTAGTAGGTTTGTTGTGTTCTCTGTCGGCGCCGGCGTGTCTCGCCGATACGTTCATATGCTTGCGATGCGCCTCCACTGACACAAAGCGGACGTCGCACAACGAACAATATGGCCCGTCCACTGCTATCTGGAAATAAGGAACACATCGCCTTCGATAACCTTCGGGGCATCCAAGTATTACCTAAGCGCTTGGGGAGAGGGGGTATTTGCTTTGCCTATTTTTGATGACATGGTGGGGGGGAGGAACTGCTAGTAATATTAATATGAATATTTTTTTTGTGTCAGGTTCGTTAGCTAGGTTTGTTTACTCACAGTGGGATCATCCCCTCTATGTTTCAACTTCTTGTGCAGTTCAATGCCCTTAGCGCTTACAAACGAGTAGCCACATAACTCGCAAACGAAGTCTGAAGGGTGCTTTATTCGGACGTGACCCATGTATGTAGTGAACTTTCTGCAGAAACATAATAAATTGTTTTTTAATTGATTTTACAGTGTTTACTACACTTAAGGAAATCACAAAGATTTTTATAATGTCCTAAAGCGGGATTTGAGCCCACGACCTTCTCCTTGGTAAGGGGCTGCGCTGACCGCTGCGCCATCGGATCCTAATCACACTCGACGAATAACTCTTAGGGACTGTTTGGTACTAACGCGACCGTGGCAACCATTGGGACATTATAAAAATCTTTGGATCTATGGACCTAAGGTGTTTCATTTTTGTAATGTACATTTTATAGTAGTGTGAAATAAAAGATATTATTATTATTATTTGTGATTTCCTGAAGTGTAGTAAACACTATAAAAATCTATAAAGTTAAAAAAATCGGTTGTCTTTAAAGTCGGTTTACTGACGATAGTTGAACGTGCCACTGCCAACGTCATAAGAAAATACACAGTAGATGTCGAACGCTGTCGAACGCGGATGCCGATTGTACCTCTTTGTCGCTCGTTCTGCGCTCTCGCTTGCACTTCAAGCCTTAAATGGAACGCCTCAGAGCGAGGTAACGCCGCATTAATCATGTTTTTTCGTTCATGCAGCCGGCTCCATCGAGTTAGAAGACGTGTCACGTCAAAAAAAAATATTTATCCTTTCCTCCAGTGAGTTAGACTTACAGGAACTCTAGATTGCAATGCGGGCACTGGTACTTAGTGCCCTTATGCCAGCGCTCATGCAAGCGCGCCGTCTGCCGATGCGTGGTGACGTAAGGACAGTGGTTGCAGCTGAAGCGCTGCAGGTGATGCGCCGTTATATGCTTGCGGAGAGCGTGCGAGTGCTTGAAATGCGTCTTGCAAATGTCGCATCTGTGTTCGCCGCATTCCTGTAAAGGTTTTGATACTGTAGTATAGCTATAAAAAAAATGTGGACAATCCATACAACACTCATCCTCATCAGACTAAAGAAGTCCACCGCTGGACATAGACCTCAAGCAAGAACGATTCTGATCCCTTTCCATCAATCGACCTCCCGTGATCCTAACAATGTCGTCGGTCCGTCTGGTCCGTCCGTCTTACGTTTCGTCTTCCGGTTCGTGGTCGCCATTCAAGAACCTTTATTCTCCAACGGTTGTCGGTTCTTCGAGCTATATTTACACAACACTATAGGCAGATTATATAGGCCTAAAAGAATGGATGAAAACATTACACATATGAGATACATGTGAGACCCCACCTAGTAAATTAAGGATAGGTAAGATGATGTAGTAAATACTAGGTAATAGAACATTATGAAATAGAACTGACAAAAGTACAAAGGACGCGCCACGCACACAAACGCCCGTGTACATAACGACATTTGTGTAGTGTCTGTGTAAGAACCGCACACAGACGAACGTGTACAGAACGACATTTTGTCTATGTCACACATATGCCTATGTCATTGGTATATAGAACGCTGCTTTTGTTTGGGATATTGTCCGGAGCGTGACTAGGTACTTACACTGGTATGCCTGACCATATGACTAGTGTACGCATCCTGATCCAGAAACCCTTTAAAACACTCTGTGCACTTAAACATCGAGTGCTTATAGTTATCTGTGTCTTGTCGCTTCAGAACTTCCGCCATTTGCTCATCAACTGTTAAATCAGTAACTGTGAACAAAGTTTCATTGAGATCCTGGTTCAAAAAAGGTTTTCTTCTCCGATCTATCTTAGGTTCCGTTGTCTTTATCTTCTTAACTTTCTTTACTTTCACCGGAGTCTTCTTTTTTTTCTTTCTAGCAACTTCTAGAGGTAAACTGTCGTCTGTGTCGAAACCTTTATCTGATGCTATTAGTTCGTTCTCGCTGACGTGTTCTGAATAGTCTTTTGACTCTTCCTTTGGGCTGAAGTCATCGACGAATATATCATTTTGTAGTTCGTTCTCATTTTTGATGTCTATTTCGTCGTCAATTGATGCTTTTTCTAGTTCTTCTTGCTTATAGTCTGTATGTTCTATGATGTAGTCGTAGTGATTAGGGCTGTTGCACTTCTTTTTCAATCTTGGCGGGATTTGGTTAAGGTCGTCGGCTATTGATATCAATGTGTCTGCTGAGAGCTGTAACAAGGAAATTACTTTTAATTCAACAGGAATACTTCACTTAATTTGTGGTCTCTGGGTCTCTGAGCACTGGTGGTCTAGTGGTAGCGGACCCGCCTTATCCTAAGATCGTGAGTTCAAATCCAGTTGTGTACCAATGAGTTTTTCTGTCGAAACATGCATATGCACTATGCCAATACTCTCAATCGGTGAAGCAAACCGGCGGCGGCGTGTCCAAGAACCTAAAAAAAAGTTCGAACATAACAACACGTGTCAAGCGTCACGCAAAAAGGGCCCGCTAGAGACCTACTTGCGGAAACCAGTCCGCACACCGAGTGCGGATGATGAATTTGCCAATTTCACTTCACTTTTTCTGGGTGTTGAGAACATTGAAAAGAAACCATTTCGGAATATAATCAGGACTATTCTTCTTCTTCTCGTGTCACTTCTTTCAACCCAGTGCGGTGAAAGGATTTTAAGTTCTTCAGAGGCTTCTGTCGTCGATTTGACTCAGAATTTCGAAATTTTTAGGTTTAACATCCCAGTTTCCTCGATGTCAATCCTTACACCATGGCAAATTCATCATCCGCACTTGGAGTGCGGACTGGTTTCCGCAAGTAGGCCGCTGGCGGGCCCTTTTTGCGTGACCCTTGACACGTGTTGCTCTAACTTTATTAGGTTCTACAACACGCCGGTTTCCTCACGTGATTTTCCTTTACCGATTGAGAGTACTGGCATAGTGCACGTACATTTTGGGACAGAAAAACCCATTGGTGCATGACTGGATTGACTGATGGAATTACTGATGGCAACCTTTTTCCCCCTGATGCTAAGTTTATACTTACATGAACCTGCGTTTTCAACAAGTCTACCATTAGGTTATGCGCCCGAAGAGTCCTATCTCGGAATTTGTCACAACTGTGTAGTCGCGTGGCGCATTCGGAGCACAGATTTTGCGGTAAATGGTCGTCTTCGTCTACCTGTACAAATTAAATACTTTTTTTATACATTTAGCTTAAGGAACAAGCATATGGCCCACCTGATGTTAAGTGGTAACCATCGCCTATAACAAAGCATTGCCACGTATAGATCACGCACGTCAGGAACGTGCTCTACGATGAATTGCCCTGCGTCCTCAACTTGAGGCTTACAGATATTCAGCCTCACGTGCTATTTCCGGCACCCACACCCTTCAAACCGAAACGCAGCAATGCTGCTTCACGGCAGAAATAGGCATGGTGGTAGTACTTCCCCCGGACGAGCCCTTCACATAGAGCTCTACTATATACTATTTTTTGAACAAGTGGTTCGTCGCCCTTTCCCTCATTTCAAGCAATCGAAGAATTTTTCGTCAGGGCGTAAATCGATAAACAAATATTTCAAATGCGCAATGGTGACCCCAGATAAATTGATAAAACAAATAGCACTCACAGATAGACCGGTGAGCCGATGGAAGGCCAGCTCCAGATTGTATTTCCTGATGCAGAACAGCCTCTGGCTGATGGCGAGACACATTCTGCACACCTGGATAACATAACATTATTTTTTTTTATTGATTATATGTATATTGTGTACTACAATTAAGGAAATCACAAATCATAACCACAATCATTTATTTGCCTCAATGAAGTGTATACATGAAAAATCTTAAAAGAGATTTTTATAATGTCCCAAATGCTGCGGGTTTAAACAGCACTAACTTTTGGGATATTTTAAAAATAAAAACATACTATTGTATAACTAGCGTCACATAACTCGAGCGGTGAGCGATACGCGCTGCGCATGCGTCGTAGTGTGCCATGTTGCGCACACGCACACTGGATGTGTGGATGTGTGCAGAGTGTCCTATTGGTACACTCTGGTACAGAGACCGGAGTGCGACTGGAGAGCCAATCAGCGCTACGCACGCCCGTCCTTCATTCCGCTAGCCTTCTCAGGTACCTTATTTTTGACTTCGCAATAACGGTTACCGCTCAAGTTATGTGCCGCTACGTATACACAAGGATACATCATATTACTAGGCATAACGAAATAAACTATAGGCGCCCTTATCACTTAGGATGGAAAGTAGTGAATAAGAGCAGGAAATATATGGTGGTCAACATCATCATCATAGCCCAGTATCATCCACTGTTGGGTATAATATTTGAATAATGTTAAATTACCTTAGAAGTGTCCGGCTCACCAAAATCACTTGTAGTATTTAGAACCTGTAATAAAATGTGTAAGCTTCATTATTTTATTTAATTAGGTACCTACCTATTTTGGGCTTTATTGCCAGAGTTCAAATGACATATACATGTAATTATTATTATTTATTTTTATTTATTGTACTCCTGTTAAGGATATAGGTACATTTTAGAACAGGCAAGTGTATTAACAGACACAAAGTTAAAGAGATCTGTTATGTTTTCATTTATGTTGTAGCCTTGTTTTTGTTCCAAATAAAGACATTTTGAGTTTGAGTTTGAGTATGTTTTGTTAATCAGATGGCTTTGGGCCATTTTTTTAAGGGTACTATATTTAGGGTATCTTTTCTTATAGGACTACTAGTTTATTTCTGTTTTAAAGGAAGTAATACACACACATACCTGATTAATAAGCGGAACAGCTCCTGCCCGCACCTTCCTCAAGCC